>OX376201.1:14573337-15261843 GCA_947363905.1 Lithophane semibrunnea
AAAACGTTAGCATACGGAGAAATTCTCTGACATCGATATTTCAACTGTCACTGTCTTCAGTTAAGTTTTCAGAATTATTGAGTTAATGAGCTATGATTCAAAGGAGGTCAGTATCAAATAGATTGGATAAACTTAATGCAACATTGTATTTATTTTTATCATTGAGAACTTATTAGTCAACCTCTATGGATATTTCCGATTAAAAGTAATTTATTTGTCATCTTGATATTTCAACTGTCACTGTCTTCAGTTATATTTTCATAATTATCGAGTTAATGAGCTATGATTCAAAGGAGGTCGGTATCAAATAGATTGGATAAACTTAACGCAACATTGTATTTATTTTTATCATTGAGAACTTATTAGTCAACCTCTATGGATATTTCCGATTAAAAGTAATTTATTTGTCATCTTGATATTTCAACTGTCACTGTCTTCAGTTATGTTTTCATAATTATCGATTTAATGAGCTATGATTCAAAGGAGGTTGGTATCAAATAGATTGGATAAACTTAATGCAACATTGTATTTATTTTTATCATTGAGAACTTATTAGTCAACCTCTATGGATATTTCCGATTAAAAGTAATTTATTTGTCATCTTGTTTACGAGCTTGCAATTTGAGTTCGTGTTTAATCGTGTAATCTCGTGAATGTATGAAAGTAAACAAGATGACAAATAAATTACTTTTAATCGGAAATATCCATAGAGGTTAACTAATAAAGTCAACCTCTATGAATATATCCGATTAAAAGTAATTTATTTGTCATCTTGTTTACGAGCGTGCGATTTGAGTTCGTGTTTAATCGTGTAATCTCGTGAATGTATGAAACTGCAAAATTGAAAAGTTTGAAGGTGGCTCATCAATTAAAGTCCGTGACTGTACATGAGACGTTAAAAACCTCATTTAGTTTTTAAAATATGATTGACGTGTAAAACTGTTTGTACATAAAAACCTACTTACAGAAATAAAATCATTTATCATTTAAAGGAACATTGCCAAAAGCTTCCTATGAATCGACCAGCAACCTGTACACACGGCTACACATAAAGCTATATTATATTTCCAGTATAAGCTGACCTTGCATTGTACGAAAATACTATACCATGCGAGATCAGCATAAAATGGAAATGTATAGCTTGATATGTAGCCGTGTGTACTATACGTTTATTAGTACTTAATTTATTTTATTATGTTTGGCACTTCAAAGTCTCACCAAAATATAAAGAGTGGTAACATGGTTTTTCTCTTGATCTTATTCTCCAGCGCCGAGATCCGACGATCCGCGATTTTGCGGACGGACACGCACGGCGGCCGACCACAGACCGCCACGCACCGCGCACCGAGGTACTTCCGAAGTCTGCGATACCCCGCACGTACACCTTCCCACGGTGCGTCGTGTGGGCTCGTCTGTGTCCGTCCGCAATGTGGCGCACCGTCGGATCATGGCATAATGCCGTGATTCGATGGTGCGCCATCGTCGGATCTCGGCATTAGAGACCAATATGTCCGGTACTTTAATGTTTTAACCGACTTCTTCAAAAAGGTGGAGGTTCTCAATTTATCTGTATGTATGTTTGTTACGCGATTAGTCTGCCAATTATGAATCGATTTTGATGATTCCTTTTTTGTTTGGTAGGTCATCGTTCAGAGGCGGTCCCATAACAGTGTCCCATATCACCTGTCATTAAAAAAAAAACCAAAACTTAAAACTTCAAACTACTTACAATCGTCCATGTCTTCAAGATCATCACACTGACCGCTAACAATTAATATTAATAGAATATTAATTTTCAATAACACACCAGCCATGACAGATTGATGCCCGAAGACTCTACAACAGGGTGTTTAATGTTTACTTTGAAAAGCGTCTAACAGTGCTCAGTTTCGCTGCTCTATGAAAGTTATTTAACCTACGAATTGCATTAATTACTTACATTGTGTTCTGCAAAACAGGGTTGTGACCAATAAACTTTAAAAAAAAATGCACATATTTTCCGTAGACCATACCAGTCGGACTCGCGCACAAAGGATTCCGTACCATTATCTATAAAAACGGCAATAAATCATATCTGTTGTATGGGAGCCCCCTTTAATATTTATATTATTCTGTTTTTTAGTATTTGTTGTTATAGCGGCAAAAGAAATGCATCATCTGTGAAAATTGCAACTATCTAACTATCACGGTTCATGAGATACACTTTGGTGACAGACGGGCAGACAGACAGACAGACGGACTGACAGATAGGGTCCCGTTTTACCCTTTGGGTACGGAACCCTAAAAAAACGTTTTCTGTTTTCTCTTTCTTGATTATTAACAGATAAGCCAAACGAAGATAGCACCTATTTTTAACCGACTTCAGAAACGAGGAGGTTATCAATTCGGATGTTCGCATGAATGTTTATTTTTTTTACAATCAAAACTATGCCTTATTCGGGACAATGGACAGGCAGAAATAAGAGGTGCTACACTATTCGGGTCGGTACGTCATTCGATTCGGCAGTATTTGTTGAACACTGCCGAATCGAATGAACAAAGACGACTCGAAGTAATTATACCTACTACACATATTCGGGTTTCATTCGGGTCGTACCGAACGGCACACTCCCTTCGGCACCTAGTCTCGCTGAATCATATTCAAGTCGGTTCGACACAATTGAAGCCCGATTCCTGTACAAAAATATCTCTCGATTTTGCCGCCCGGCTGTGCCGAATCAAGCCGACCCGAATTTGTGTATAGCACGCCTAAAGGTTCTTACATACTGGCGCGATTCGCCGCGCTACGCGAATTTTAACAAAACATTTTCTGATAAAACTATGCGGCGGCGTCGCGTCGAGGGACGAATCGCCCCAGTATGTAAGAGCCTTTAAGCGGATCAGACAGTCATTTTCACCTTAACAATACTCTCGGTGCAACCCTGATACTGTCACGATGTATTCTTTCTGCCTCTATAAAGCATTCCCGCATTGTGTACAACAGCCCGCATGTTTGAGTGCATTCCCCAAATTACTGGCTCGCTCATTTTTATGGTTCCGTAGTCAACAAGGATCCCTTATAGTCTTCGCCATGTCTGTCTGCCTGTCTGTCTGCCCACGGCTTAGCTCAGAGACTCTTAGTACTAGAAAGCTGTACTTTGTTCGTCCCCTGCTCTTAAACTGGGAACGTTTTCTTTTTCTCGCCTATCTCATGATGTGGGGTGTCGTTGGAAAGATCGTTCAAAAATATTGAGTGTTTATGTAAACCATTTTTGGATTCAGGGATCCGTTTGCAAAATATTACGCTTTAAAGTGCTAATTTTTGTTAGAGTCAAGTGTCCCCCTACTGCCAGCTAAATGGTTTGATTTGGATATGTGAAAAAATTCACGGCAGTAGTATTTATAACGAAAATAAAAGGAAAACTATCACAGCTAAGTACGCTCTACAGGTTACCGACTAAAAATCGACCAACTTACACTTGCAGTTGCAAAAGCATATTCCGCATACATTCCGTATGGAAGAAAAAGTTTTTCAACTACAATGTTAAGTTTGTTCTTGGGATAAATTCATCCGAAGTAATCCCAACTACGGAACCCTTCGCTATGCGTGGTCCGACACGCAATTGGCCGGTTTTTTGTTTGTGTTTGGATTTATATTTGCCTTTACGTTGCTAGGTCATCTATGTCTAAATAAATCTGAAGCGTTTGTTATTTTTTTGACCGCGCTTAAGTTTCAATCGGATTTGAAAACATTTTTTTGCATTTAGCAGCCCTATTCTCGAGGAAGGTAATAGAGTATTTAACATCACGCTAAGACCCAAAGGAGCCGAGCAAAAATAAAAAAGTCAGAGTCAGGAAACGAAGCAAAAGCGCGGGCGGGCGCGAGGCGATGCGATGCGATGCCGCGGTGGGTGCGGGCCGAAATTTCACGCCGACGAAGTAGCAGGCAAAAGTTGCTTCTGATGTTGCAGATGTCAATAGTCACTGGTCACCACTTACCAATATTTATTCGCTTCCAAAGATTATGATTCCAATGAACACCTGATGATATTTTGTTTTATTCTACCCAAAGTCGACTTATTGCCAACTCGATTTAGTAGGAACCTGTAAAATAAGTTGCTTTGAAAATTTTTAACTTGGCAGGCAGTCACAGACTCGGGCCCTGACTGGCAGACAAAAGGACAATTGTACCACGGCATGGGAACCCGGCGGCTTGTAATGTTAGAAGTGAAATACGTAAAATTTGTTATAAATGTCAGGTTAGCTGGGGCTTTTTTTTGATATGGAAATCATCAAATGACTTCTCCCGTTCTGAGCGGAGCGGGAGGGCGTGTCAGACTTTTACTGACTAAAACCCACCCGTGTTCCTTCAGTTGCCTGTTGCCAAGGGTCCCTTTCGGACTTTCCCGCAACATGTTGGCAGTGCTAGCAGCTGGATGAGAGTAGCCTAGGACTGACTAAAATGGCGAGCAATTTGAGAGGTTTATATTCAGTAGTGGACTTGTAGAGGCTGATGTTTATGTGATATTACGAAACTGGATCAAGTAAATGAATGTAATCTTATAACAACGATCAACTACTTAATACAGTTTATTGTAAAAGTTCAAGGTTTTTGAGCGATTATGAGGCTTTCGAAATTAAGTTTGTTGATTCCTTTATAGTACTGTGGCGGTATCTATCTACATCGCCACATGCGAACTACGCATCGAAGACCTGACGTCACATAAATCCTGCATCGCGCAATTAGAGTTTACCGTGCAGTGAACATATATACAAAAACCCAATATCAATCATTGGGCAGTTGCCCGCCAGACACAACACCCGCCTGGTAGGAGGATCCTGTTCCTCATACCCCTAAAGTACCATTGAGTTCGTGGGTTTAGTGGTCGTGAGCTCGGCTGGTAAGCTTAGAGTCCCGGGGTCGAGCTTCATGAGTGGAAGGGATAACTGGCGAAATGTAGATGTTTTCTATAGTAGATACAACTCTACCTACCCTTGACCTATCCCTACAAAAAATATTTCATCCTGTTTAGAATAGAATAATACTCTTTATTATGTAAGTACACCATAAAAAATACAGATATAAATGTAGAAATGTTGTGCTGTTTGTGGTTTAGTACGACATGAATCATAAGGAGCTCGTGGCTAAGTAATAACAGCCGCACGGGTCGATCCATCAGGTTAAGCTACGCTTGCCGGGGTTGGTCCGTGTCTGGGTGACCATCTTTACATACCGAGACTCCTCCGTGCCTCGGAAAGCACGTTAAGCCGTTGGTCCCGGCTGTCATTCGTGGATCTTTGACAGTCGTTACGGGTCGTCAGAAGCCCGAAAGTCATGACAACCAGTCTTACCTAGGGGTATCGTATTACCCAGTTACTGGGTTGTGGAGGTCAGATAGGCAGTCTCTTTATGTAAAATACTGATGCATTTGGTTAGACTGGAAGTCGACCCCAACATAATTGAGAAAAGGCTATAGGCAGATGACCTACGACATAAATGAGAAGGTCCCTGATACGCGCGTGCATTTTTTCATTTGGCCAAGTCTAACTTAGACGTATAAATGGTAAATCGATTGTATAGCAAGCGCCATATTATAGCTTGATGGTCACCCAACAAGAGAAATCATAGACAAGAAGTACTTACTGTACTGAGCAAAATACAATTGTAAGTTACGTCTCATTTTGTTAACAACAATGAATTCGAAACTTCTGATACGTCAACATTCATTGTGACTAGTTTTCTACTATTTTACAAACCACTTTGTATGTGATGAAAATTATTGTGACGTGTCAAAGTGCAGATATAGTTGAAAGTAGCAATTTAATGCTTTTAAATTTTTCCAGAATTTTACTCTTCGTCTTTAGCATAGCATAGCATAATCAGTCCATAATTTTCCTACTGCTGGGACACAAGCCTCCTCTCTTCCAGAAGAAGTAGGCTATATATTTACCACGCGGACCCAGTTCTCTTTATTCCATACTATTATAATCTGTCACACCATCGATCCATCTTTATTTTTGTTTGCCATTTTATTTTTAACTACTTTTCATATTTTGATGCTTTTGTGTTTGCTTCAATTCTTTCAATTCCATTTGACAGTTTTGCACGTGACATTTTTTGTATTATTCTAATTTAGGTATTTATATTATTTTTTATTTTTTTTTGTTTTGCTCTCTTTTTTCAACATTTTTATTATATTTTATTTTTATTTTTGACGTTGTAAAGTTATTGACCATAGTCCGTACCTACTCTTTTGACATAGTAGGTATATCATTAAGTTCAATTCCATTTGACATTTTGACATTTTTTGCACGTGACATTTTGTATTTTAATTGTTTTTATTATTGTTATAATTGTTTTTATTATTCTTATTTTTTTTTTCTTTGTTTAAACATGATTTAATTTTGAATTTTGACGCAGTAACGTTAAACTTAACTTTTTTGACATTTGATATATTTTTCTTTGTTTTTATGTTATCAAGTTCAATTATTAATACTATGCATTCCATTATTTTAATTATATTATCAATTTTAATGTCAATGACATCTTCTGTGAGTATTTTTGTACGCCTTCGGGTATAACACAGCGCGCCTGTAATCTTTTATAACAACTTTCTATTGTACCTACCTGTGTTAACAAATTAATAAATGATTTGATTTGATTTGATTTGCTGAAAGCCACAAAAATGTCAAAATTCATTTTCCATGAATTAGGTACACACGGCTACACATCAAGCTATACATTTCCAGTATAAACTGATCTCGCATTCTACAGAAATCCTTTACTTCTTCTTGGCTTGATGTGTAACCGTGCGTACCTGAACTTCTTTCATATGTTTTTCACGCAGTCACTATGACTTGCCTTAAAAGAGATGTGAGCACAACTGACAGGAGTGACAGGGTCCGCTAGGGCCGATGCCTGCCAGAGTCGCGGGAAAGTTTGAAAGGGTTACCGTGGCTCCTGGCAAAACACAAGCAACTGATGGAACACGGGTGGGTTTTTGTCAGTAAGTGTCTGACGCGCCCTCTCGCTCCGCCCAGAGCGGGTGAAGTTATTTGACAATTCCCCGCCCAAAAACATGATTTTTGTTCACCCAAAAACATTCATTCATTTCTTCAAGCGTGACGATGACGCGAGTTCCATGATTTTTGTTCACCCAAAAAGTGCTCAACAAGCCTAAAGAAGTTCTCATTTAAAAAAAAAAAGTTTTAAACTTATACTCCATTTGAAATAAGATTAGGTACCTATGGAACAGCTGATTCTTTTTACGCCGTTTTAAAGTTGGTCCCATACTAAAAGTTATTTAGTTCGATGGCCTAACGTACAGCCACGGACTTTAATTGATGAGCCACCTTCAAACTTTTCAATTTTGCAGTTTCATACATTCACGAGATTACCTACACGATTAAACACGAACTCAAATCGCACGCTCGTAAACAAGATGACAAATAAATTACTTTTAATCGGAAATAGGTCCATAGAGGTTGACTAATAAGTTCTCAATGATAAAAATAAATACAATGTTGCAATAAGTTTATCCAATCTATTTGATACCGACCTCCTTTAAATCATTGTTCATTAACTCGTAATTCTGAAACAAAACTGAAGACACTGACAGTTGAAATATAATTATAGATGTCAGAGACGTTACTTTCGAACTTGTCGAAATGACTATTATTATTTCTCCGAACGCTAACGTTACTATTGCAACAGTAACCTAGCAACGATTGTTTATCGTTGCTAGAGGTTGACTTTGCGAGTCACTCTGCTGTCAAGTTTGTAGTTCTGGCTCTCAGGTTAACCAACCGGTAAAGAAATGAAATATAATTTTCTTCTCCTAATACGAAGACATATGACTTTGCGTGTCGGGAACCGAATAAACCCGATTTGCATTACACGGCTAAAATACGAACAGTGCCAGTTGGCTCATCAATAAAAGTCCGTGACTGTACCTCTTAAAGTTTGTAACGTTAATTTTTTAACACCATAATGGTCTTTATTCCTACTTTCTCGCTAATTCTCTGACTGTACCTACTTAAAAGTATAATTATTCTATATAGGCCACTAGAGATACAAAACCATAATGTCGAATTCACCACTGTGGTTATATTGTTGTTGATAATAATTATATTTAATGCTCTCCAACCGCATTGGCTTGGCCTTAATGACATTCCTTTTCTTACTGTTCAATTGTTATAAGTTTTATACTTACTATAGTATGTATAGTAGTAGTTTGAGGAGCTCGTGGCTAAGAAATAGCCGCACGGGTCGATCTATTAGGTTAAGCTACGCTTGCCGGGGTCGGTCCATAATTATGTGACCATCTTTACATACCGATACTCCTCCGTGCCTCGGAAAGCACGTTAAGGGGGATGCGCTAGGGTGGCCCGCGAAATTCAAATTTTCTTACGTTTTTTGCAATTTGCAGGTCAGTATCAGGTTGTATTTTGATCTAAATATTATTAGCGCTCGTAACAAATATGGATTTACAGAATTATAAACATTAAAATCAGCAATACAAATCTCTAAGCTCATGGAAGTGTATTGAATGACTATTTCATGAAATCATGACATTTAAAATATGGAGACAACTCTCTAGTTCATGAAAGTGCCTTTCATGAACTTAGAGAGTTGTCTCCATATTTTGAAATCCATATTTGTATCGAGCGCTAATAATATTTAGATCAGCATACAACCTGACCTGCAATTTGCAAAAAACGTAAGAAAATTTGAATTTCGCGGGCTACCGTAGCGCATCAACCTTAAGCCGTTGGTCTCGGCTGTCATTCGTGAATCTTTGATAGTCGTTACAGGTCGTCAGAAGCCCAAAAGTCTGACAACCAGTCTTACCAAGGTGTATCGTATTACCCAGTTACTGGGTTGTGGAGGTCAGATAGGCAGTCGCTCCATGTAAAATACTGGTATTCAGCTGCGTCTGGTTAGACTGGAAGCCGACCCCAGAATACTTGGGAAAAGGCTAGGCAGATTGATTGATTTATTTGCACAAAGTATTTTTGATATACAGAAAGCGTAGATGACGGTGATCTATGCCTTTAGTTTTTAGTAGTTTAGTACTAAGCTAGCCTCAAGCATCAAGGAAATAATCGAAGGTAATGAAGAATGCGTCATGTCCTCAGTTAATTAGAAATTCTTCAAGGTGACTGCTGACCTTTGAACAAAACAAATTTTCGCATCATACTGTGAAAATTATGATTCATAATTACACGGACATGTATCGTTAAAGGGCTTTAGTCACCTTGCTTGATCCTCGCAGAAAGATTAGCATGGAAGCTGATCCTGCGATCCCGAATCATGGTCACAGAACAGCGATGTGTTTTCGTCAGTATAAGAGTCTGACATAACCCTCATAGCAAATTATGTTTGTTTTTTAAACTTTCGCTATTGTTTTCTGATTAATTTCTTTGCGGGATCGAAAGAAATTGAAACGACCTCCAGAACTCATTTAGCTTCATTTCCTCGGTGCTTTTCTATTGCCGTGGTTAATTCTGGCTTTCAGGAGTTACAATAGTTGAGATTAGTGGTAGATTAGCGGGCTTGTCACAAAAATAAAACCTACTTTTCTCTCTCCTCTCCCTCCTCCTGCCACCTTCTTATGGATCTGCCGTGAAATCTTTTACTACTATTTGGGATCTACCTCAGACCAAATTAAAAATCAAGACAGAGCGCTGTCATCACTGACATAAGGCCGGTTTCATAAACATGTGTGCACTTAGTGAGGTGCAGTTTGATTGTTAATGGTGGTAAATGTGTGCTTGTGAGGGTGTAGGTATGCAGAGCGGTGGTGTAGTTTTGGCATGCTTCGCTGATTGTTCGCAGCGCTCTGTCTTGGTTATTTATTTATCTACTGCGTGGTTTTATCGCCCATAGCCCATTCATTTGGCAAATGTGATCAACCCGGTTCCAAAATCTTTCCTGAAGACAATCGGATCAAGAACAAACTTTAAGGTTCTTCACATTTTTTGCTATTATCCGTTATTTGTATAGTTCAAGGAAAATTTATGGTAAATTAGTAGATCTGAGAAGGTTCATTGTCACTTTATACATCTGATGCGCTTTATAAGACCTTGGATTAAAACTTCGATACACAGAGCAAATTATTTATTCCAGTTAAAAGGTCTTCGAGTAAACAGCATAGTCTAATAACTGTGATTAATATGCCTTTCCCAATTAGCTTACACATCCAGCCGTCAAAGCAGGCGTCTCAATTTTCTTCACTTCAGAGAAGGTTATGTATCCCGTTTCTTTTTTTTTAATGAGTAGCGCACGCCAACCTAGCCGAACAGCCTTCTTTTTCCATTTTATTTCCTATTTCGGTGCCTTCTCCCACCATTTGCCGAGAAAATGGCGGCTGCGCGAAGTCAGTGTTGTGTACGACCGCGACGCGTGCGCTTGCCGCGACGCATTCTATGTTTGAAAATAACAACGAATTCTCCGAAAAAGTGTATCGTGTTCCGAATTTGATTTTAAAAGCCGTGTTCTTTAAAGCCTAGTGTTCAAAATGCTGTAGTGAGGTGCCCAGAAAATAGTTTTGGATATTTTTTTCATAGTTAACAGTACTGTCGTGTACAAGTGCACACTATTGTTTTTTTCTTTGTTGACGTGCACCAGCTGTCAAAATAAACGGAATAACAAGGTGAGCTTATTGATTTCCGAAACGTTTCTTTTGTTTTTAACACAATGTTCTGTAACGATTACATATATCGATAACGATTTTTTTCGTTGTTTAGCAATTATTTCGATACAGGTTTCTCGTTTTCGTTGATATTGCTAAACCTTTGCGTATTTATATGTCTTATCGACATACCTTGGGTTTATGTGTAACAAAATGATCGTTTTAAAACTATATGCGTGGCTGTAAATTGTTAAAATATGTTCAGTGTAGGCGGTACTGTTGGTATGTTTACGAGTTTAGATCATGTGAGATGTTAATTCAGAATCAAAGGTGTTTGATGTTCTTTTAATATGAATTCATTAAAACATTCGGGTCACGGACTGTGTTGAAAACAATGTTGTTACAGAAATATTTAAAAAACGCCAGATGTTTTAGCTTATTTAAAGTTTAAAAGCCCTATTAAAACACAGATCATAATCATCATCACATATAGCAACAGTAGTTGAAGAATATTTCAGAATCCTAACTTATTAATATTATAAATGCAAAAGTGAGTTTGTTTGTTTGTTACCCTTTCACTCTAAAACGGCTGAATGGATTTGGATACAATTTGGCACAGGGGTAGACCATGACCTGGATTAGGACATAAGATACTTTTTATCCCGATATTCCCACGGGATCTAGATTTATACGGATGAAACCGCGGGGCGCAGCTAGTGAGGAAATAAAGAGGCTGTTTAATTTTATTTTACAGTACCTACTTTAGTTAAATTTCGAAACACGTTCATGAAGTTTCATAATGTTTGTCACCTGTTTCTAAATTAACAAATCTGATACTTGATGCACGAGACCTATCAAGTATCGTATTAGCACGTTCACATTTTGTTGTCAATGATTATGAAACTTTGTTAGCGGCCAATGGCCTTAGATGGATCTAGTTTAAGATTCATAATTACATTCTTATGTTGAAATCGTTTTGGACTTACTTACCTTGTATCAGGCATTTTTTACACAAATCCGGTTTAGTAATAAATTGTCTTTCGAGGACCTACCAGGTATTATGAAGTATTAATGCCACCATTTTTTCAGTGTTAGAGAGAGACAGAGCTATACAAGGCCGATAGCACCATCCCGTTTTCACAGTGGAATAATGATGGCATTAATACTACCCCTGAATTGTTTAATGTTTTGCGAAAATTCAAACTTTTTGGATTAAAGTGCTAAATATGCTGTTTTTACCTTGTAGGTGGGCAGGTTTGGTTTATTCTCAGCTCGCCCCTTGGATCTTGCCCCTAATTGCCTAAGTGTATCTACTCGCCCCTTTGAATTTATGATAGGTACCCCATATCGCCCCCGATTTTTAGTAAGTTAAAAGTACTGTCAGCACTCTAAGTTTTTAAATATTTAAATAAATATCTAATTCTAGTTTATGTCTGTAATTTTTATGGTGTACAATAAAGAGTATTAATCCAAATAATAACTATTTTAGGCCCTCTGTTCGAACCCCACAAAATCACAGGCAAACTCTCGTGCAACCTCTAGTTCACCACCAGCACCTCACCGCGAGCTCTCCTTACTTCGGGGTCACCCCACGCCACTTCTTTCTCTTATTTCCCGGCTTTTTTTCTCTCTATCTATCTAAATATTGTTTTCTTAAAACTTCAATCAAAACCTAACAAAAAGTACTAGGCTTGCATGAATTCAAAATAGTATTACAATCACTAGTATTATCCCACTAATAGGATTTGGATGAAAGGCATACAAATAGTTAGTTCCTACCACTACCATGAGTCGGGGGCCCGGGAGATACTTGTAGACTCGCCGTACCCTGACTGGTATCAGCCCGCCATGCGTAGCGGGCCCCATCACAAAGTGCGACCGATCCCACGACCGCGCGACTATACCTACCAACTTACGGACGACTAAACTAGGCAAAGTAAAAAAAAAACTGCCTAGCCTTTTCCCAACTTCATATTATTATGTGGGGGTTGGCTTCCAGTCTAACCGGATCCAGCTGAATACCAATATTTTACACGAAGCGACTGCCTATCTGACCTCCACAACCCAGTTACTGTGTAATACGATACTCCTTGGTAAGACTGGTTGTCAGACTTTCGGGCTTCTGACGACCCGTAACGATCGTCAATGAGAACCTCCTCCTTTTTGAAGAAGTCGGTTAAAAATCCACAAATGACAGCCGGGACCAACGCGTGCTTTCCGAGGCACTGAGGAGTCTCGGTATGTAAAGATGGTCACCCATCCATTCCATAAACTGAAGCTATTTCTAATAAATAAAAGTTACTATAATATAAATGAATACATGAATGATAAACTGTGACTGGAATTGCAAAATATTTAATTGACATTTTCTCTAAATTTACCAAATTACATTTGCCAATTAGGTACATTCACACATATAATATAAAATAAACAATAAATATTGTTTATTTCTAATTTAAATACATTTAATATGTTTAATGAGAATTATCCATGTTCTAAATGTTATTATTTAATTTAATTAGAATGTTTATTAATTAATTTTTGTTACCTATTTTGCTGTGCCCTTACAGGGTCCATAATTGTAACTTAGCTTTAAGCCTATTTGTAACAACTTAATTCACATTATGGTATGCAAATAAATGAATATGAATATATGACCAACCCTGGCAAGCGTAGCTTAACCTGATGGATCGACCCGTGCGGCTGCTATTACTTAGCTCCTCTAACCCTAATTTCATAGGTAAGTATAGGTTTGAATTTGTCGACGAGGTGGGCTGTTCACCCAATACGACATACATACCTGTTTATGTTGTAACATTTGATAGGATTCTTTGAACATTAATACTTATCTCGGGCACCCAAAAATGAAAACCGAACGTCCTTCATGCTCCTAAAAAGGCAGCCTTAGCATCATTTCCATTGTACCGTATTCGGTAGGTAGGTACAGTCGAACAAGCTATTTGGTATACAGGCAAAATATGTTCTTGACAGCGTCCGTTAGGACCGATGCCTGCCAGGGTTGCGGGAAAGTCCGAAAGGAATACCGGGACCTTGGCAACAGGCAACTAAAAGAACACGGGTGGGGTTTAGTCAGTAAAAGTCTGACACGCCCTCCCACTCCGTCATTTGATGATTTCAGAAACTCAAAAAAAAAAAGGCTAAATATATTCATTTTCCGCTACACTGCCAAAATTCGTTTTGATTGTATGTGTAATTTCAACTTTTTGAGCTTATGACTTAGGAGAATGACGTAAAGGAATTGTTGACAACTGAAACCATTCATACAATTGTAGTAAGTAGTTGCAAGTTGTCTGCCTGTATACCAAATAGCTTGTTCGACGGTACATACGGATGAATCATAGTGGATTGCAGTCAAGGCCTATTTCACCTCTCTACGATCAGATAAGATGAGCAGGAATTCGCTATCAGAGACAGCTTTACAACAGTTTACTAAATATTTTCTATACCACAGCTTTTCCTACTAGCATTTTGTAGGTCAGAAAAGATTATTGCAATTTTGTATAAGTACCTAATGAAATAAAACTATCCAAGATTCGAGATTGCCTTTTGTGTTTCTCAACATAACATCATGCTTGTATTTCCCGAAGGTTTATAAACAATAAACAATATTTATTTGTTCAAGACTTAAGCCTATTACAATTATTGTACCTACCTTAAATTAGTCTTTATAATGTAGTAGCAACATACAATATAATGTGCAGTTGGGCTTAAACTAGGAGGACTCCTGAAATTAAATGAAATTGTTTATTCTGTAAATAGGATATTAGAATCACTTTTACACGTCATGTTATAAAATAGTAAAAATAAGCTAGATGAGGTCGGCGTTTCCTATCTGACTACTCTGAGAGGAAAGGCCGAAACAAACTCAGAGGTCGCAGTCTCTTTTAAAGTCCAGACATAATCTTGGTCAGGTTATAAGCACCAATTACTTCTGTCACCACCGTGATCAAGCAGAGTTATAACCATAGAACACCCATATTTCGCCAGTTAGTCCCATATACAGTTCGATTTAAACTTAATGGCGGCTCGGAAGTTAGCTACTCGCTGCGCAGTACCCACCCCTCACCCCCGCTGACACATGAAATTGTTACTGCACAGCGAATTGCCGCCATTAAGTTTGAATCGGGCGCCGATTACCATCAACCGGGCCCAAATTTTAAATACCCTGTTTATTATGACTTCATGCACTGTGCAACTGTACACTCGCGTGCATGATTAACTGGCCGATAAGGTGCATAACGATTAAATTCCTCGACTGTACATTGAGTTCGAGGGACAAAACCAAAACAACAATATTATAAAATGAGGAAGAAGACAGTCGAGTAACTCATGAGAGGTTATACCTTAGCACTAGATTGTTCAATGTAAAGTTTAATTTTTTGTCTCGTAGACTAATTTGTATCGTATTACCCAGTTACTGGGTTTAGGAGGTCAGATAGGTAGTCGCTCCATGTAAAATACTGGTATTCAGCTGCATCTGATTAGATTGGAAGCCGATCCCAACATAGTTGGGAAAAGGCTAGGCAGATGATGAGACTAATTTGACAGGTGCAAATGTCAAACTCAAATTTAAAATAGTATTAAATTAGTCTATGAGATTACAAAAGAGAGTTTAGGTATATTAATGTGATTTGAAATGAATGACTTAATAATATCCAAGTTATATTATGCTGTCAGTTCAGTGATTCATATCCTGTAGGCCGTGTTTTGTCAGTCACTTCACTTACCGTACGAAATTGTGGATATCAATAATTATAACAGTGTCCCGTCTACCCCAGTAGGCAGGTGTCGTGAAGAGCGCCAGATGGTCGGTCTGACCGGCGACCCGGAACGGTTGGTACCGGACAACGGTAACCGTCTGCAGTTCGTACTCACCATTCTTTACTCTGTGATCTTTCTTGTTTGTGGGACTGTTTGAATAATTTAAACAAAAACATTACCCTCCTTCTGGGGCAGTCGGGTAAAAAAGGTTTTTTTTCTATGCATCTTTTTAGATTTTTTTTTAATTTGCCTGCCTAAACTATGATGATAACATCGTAATGCATGAGAGTTATTTCTCGACGGCATGTGAAGCCAAGTCAGAGTCCTATAAGCGGCTTTAAAACTCTGACACCAGATAAGTCACTAACCAGACGAAAAAGAAAGATAGATCTTGGTGTTGTCAAAAAAAAGTAAAAAGATAGAATAGGATACTAGAAAAAGAGAAAAAAAAACAAAAAAGATACAGAAACGAGAAAAAAATCATAAAAAAGCAAAAAACAAAAATTAACGTAGCTTATTTAAATTAACTAAAGTAGACCTACGTAGCATACTCAGCCAATAATAGGTCTGCTCTTTGTGAGAAAGAGAACCTACATAAGTTGATCAAATTCATCATTTTCGATGGGTAGGTAAGTAGGTACCTACTCATTTCCTTACATAAGTTAGACCACCAGCTATGAGTCTGTACAAGTAAAAACAAACTTCAATTCGAACACTTCAGTCAATCCCACACGAAAAAAAAACAAGAAACAAATCTTAAAAACACTCAAAACGAACGAAGAGCGAACACTAAAGAGGCGTAAATTTCATAATTCGCCGTTCTCGTAAAGAAATCGGATGTAAACCGGTCGGTTAGCGAAAGTGTTGCGCAACCATGAGATCACCACATGGTCCTCCGACCATACGTAAGACACTGGCATTTGCATCGCAAATTATTCACATATCAGTTAAACAACCGATTGATACGGTTAATTTACGGTTTATTTACTGGTTTAACTCACGGACTGTCAAATAAAAACACTCTTATACGAGTAGAAAACGCATTAATACATGTTTGAGTTTAATCTGTTTGTGCAATAAAAATGCTACAGATTCAGACGGTGCAGTTTGAAATGTGTGCTTCTGGTTATTTCTGTTTCTCTTTTTTCTATTATTTCTACTAAGATTACATCATGGGATGTTTACCTACGCCAACATGTTTTCTTACCTAATCAATATACCTACGAATACCAAGAAATATAAGTCTCAAGGTCCCAATGCTCATAGCTTCGCGAATAGAATAGAATATCTTTATTTTGCATAAAATTTGGTACAAAAAAGGTCTTAAATGTAAGAAGTCCCACATATTTTGCTTACTTTTTATCAGCATTTCAGCAAAAAATAACTTATAATAAAATAATAATTATACATAAAACAATTGTTGCTATTGAGATCATAACATTCCGGTAAAAAATTAAAATCTATAAAATGAATGTTAAGAAAAATAAAAGCAGTTAGCTAGCTACCGCCCCACACGAACTAAGAATTGGAAATAATCCGTAAAAGATTGAAAAAAGACACAAAAAATGTCTACCTAAAGGTCCAAATGAAGATTTATTCCGTTTTACCAAAAACTAATTCCACTGATATTTGTTTAAAGTGGAAATCTTAAAATTCAGTTTAGTACAATTCCAACATCGGGATCGTTTCCAACATTGTTACAGTCTGTGGACCAATTTAACTGTCTACATCACGAAAAAACCTGTAGGCTGGGTGTGAAGTGTCAAAATTAGGTGTTCTGGCCATTGCAGGTGAGATAAGTGAAGAAGTGCAAAGCTAGTAATAGGAAAATTATTTAGTAGCAGCCTCGAGATACGATAGATCTATGTAAACTCCTGTGTGTACTCGTACTCCTAAGTTCTGAGTTGAGCTCCACTGTTACTGTACTGACAAATGCTTGCACTGACCGGACAGGTCCACTCAAATCTGTGTGGTTCTTTCCTCAAAAGACCATTTCAGACGCTAATCTACATGGACCTCATATGGCCTGACCAAGATTATGTCTGTACTTTAAAAGAGACTGCGACCTCTGAATTTGTTTCGGCCTTTTTTTCAGACTAGTCTGATAGGAAACACCGACCTCATCTAGCTTGTTTTTATAATTTTTTCATGTGACGTGTAAAAGTGATTTCAATATCCTATTTACAGAATAAACAATTTCATTTCATTTCATAAATCAACGCAATTCCACCAAACTCATGGAATTCATGCTTCAGTGGAAAGGGTCTTCCCTGCTTACCTACTCGTTTCACTTAAATGGACAGTCACCTTACCTATCCATCGAATGGAAACAGCGAGCCACCAGCAATTACATTTCTAATTCTAACATCGTCAGTTTCAAACTGATTCATGTCATCTCCCACTACCACGGTAACGTAATTAAACCTGTGAATGACTAATGACGTCATTTAACAGTACTAAAACGACTTTATTTCCAATACTGACATAACATATGTATGGTAGCAATGCGTGGGTGGGTAGGAAGCTGGATTGCAGTCAGATGACGACCTTAACACCACATAACAGCGATATCTTCAGAAGGTACAATCGATGAAGAAAAAATTAAGTATGATTTTATAAGGTCTATAAAACTGGGAATCGAAGAAACTTTAAACATGACAAGGCTAGAAAGGGGAAGAATACTTAGATGACGGCTAAAAAAGATGTAGAAAAAAGAAGGCATGCTGTATCACCGCAAATAAATTGGGATAAGAACAGGATTGAAGAGGAGGACGATGATAATGACCGACTCTTTGGAACAATTACAACAGTTCCAGGGTGGAACAGGTTCACACATCAAGCTATACATTTCTAGTATAAGCTGACCTCGCATTGTACTGAAATCCCATACAATGCGAGATCAGCATAGTAGTGTAGCCGTGTGTACACGACCGGATAAACAGGCTTTTTTTATTTTTACCAGCTTGCTGAATGGCTTTTTTTATTTTAACCAGCTTGCTGAATGGCTTTTTTTATTTTTACCAGGGCCATGAGGTATTACCGCATAGTTTATCTCGATTCATAGTTTGTCGAGATTCTAAATGTAAAAATTGGTCCCAACAAATTCTTATTTTTATGAAGAAGGACCTCTACCGCAATGGGACCGCAATGGGCGCGGCCCACTCCTTCTCACTGAGAGGAGGCCTGTATCCCAGCAGTGAGAACGTTAAACGTCATAACAAAAAAATTATCAGAGGGCCTAGAAAGTGATATTCTATCAGCGATACCGAAAATGGAAAAGGCAAAAAAAAAAATATAGGACCGACATAAGCTATCGAAAAGCTTATGTCAATCCTGTTAAAAGACGTTGTAGAAATACGAAACGCTTTCGAAGCTAATGTCACTTGTTTAGGTCCGCATCTTACTGAGATTTTTCAATTGCGGTACAACTTAGGTTTGTTGGTCGATGAGACGTTTTAATTTTAACTCAATCTTTGAAGGCGATGAATCTTCTGGTTGATGTTATGATGTGAATACCGCCTGTAGCCTGACAACACCCAACATTAAAAACGCTTAAGGAAATATGTGTTGCGTATGCGTTTCCTGCTCGACAATGTTAATAGTGGGAGTCACATAATAATTTAAAATAGTTTTGTTTTAATCGTGCTGCGTCTGAGCGTAAGGAAGTATGAAACTGTTTTAATATTCATTACTTTGCCCGTAATATGTTATTGCTATTTAAATTATGAATACTTGCCGGTAATTCTTAATAATAATATGACATACACAATATCACGCTTGTTTTCCCCGAAAGAGCACAGGAAAATTAATAAATATAAAAATAAGTTTAAAAACAACTAATAAATGCCTTAGTCTTTGAGGTGCACCTTTAGCTAACATAATAAATAAACAGAAACCAATGTTTTTGCCGAAATCCTCAATGGCCGGGCATCTGCCTAATTTAAAGATATCAATGACCGGGCATCTGCCTAAATTAAAGATATTTTTATATCTTGTTTACCAAATATTTGCTACAAAGTAAAAATATTTTAATTACAAAAAAGTTTATCACCTAATCTTCATAAATAAACACAGTGATATTGGAAAAATATTTTGTTTATTATAAAAATAATCATAAATTAAAAGCTGTTTATAGTTTCATCATTATTTTTACGTTTATTAGTAGAAGCTTCATGTGTTTATGATTACATTTTTATTGGTTTTTAATGTTTTTACCCGAGATTCCTGTTAATATGACCACCCCTAGAGTTTCTTTACTGCGTTTTGATTTCCCATAACATAAAATAATTATAGAAAAAAAAAACATGTTGTGATTTCATAAAAATAATGATTTATCAAATACGTACTGCACAGTACACGTCGTGTTATAAATGAAAATGACAGTTCGAAAAAGTGACATTTAATTTTGTATCCGCACGAAAGGAATGTATTTGAAGTTGCTTAACCTTTTCGTTCCGCGAGTGTCCATAGATTTATTATAGGTATCTTTAAATGCAAGCCCAAGTCCGCTATCGGATCGTGAGCTAATTTGTTAATATCTGATTTCACTACCAATGTTAATTCTAAGCTTACGATCTAGCCACGAAGTGAACGGCGCTGCAGTTTGTTTTCTAGGATAAATTCTAATAAAAATTATCTTTTACATGCTTATTCACTTGGACCCAAGATATCCACTTGGTATAGTCGGGGAAAAAAGTCTATTCTAAATTTTGATAATCATAGAAAAATGTCTGGGTCTGGTCTTCAATAATTTGTCCTAAATATAAAATTAGATATATAAATAGCTTAAGAATTGTCACAACATTTTTTCTATAATTTATGTTTTCATGTTCTTATTTTGTCTGTTAAAAATTCTAACACATACAAAATAAGAACAATTATAACAATAATTAATTATAACTTATAATTGTCTCTTTTAATTTTATAATTTAATTACTGTAATTGGTTGTAACACAACCGTTGAAATTAAATAAATAAATATAATAATTGATATACAGTATGCAAGGGTAAACACCGTTGTCACTCAAACCATGGGTAGTTGACTTAAATATAAAAATAAATGACCCTGTAACAACAAAAAAAAAACCTTATTTTCTTTAAAAGATTTAAAAAATTAAATATCCGTCACTGTCCCGATACTCATGGATACGCGTTCGAGAGAGCAGCGGAACAGCTGACGGCCGGTCATGTTACGTCCCGCGTGAGCCGCCAGCCCCCGCCAACCGCCGGCCGCGGCCGGTCGTTGCCCTTGCGTGTAGGATTAAATATTCTTGTGGAAAAATGTAGATTTTCTTTAAAAAAAAAAGTTGTATTTTTCCATTGATTTTACGTTCTATAAATGAAACCAAACCACTGGTTTCAAGGATAACAGTATTTACACTAACACCCTGTATTATATTTATAATATATATAATTGAAGGCTAATTCCCGTAATTAAATATGTTTAAAATCTAGTCGCAATCTCATCTCATCGATAATCAATGTCAAAAACTTGTCAAAACTTTAGGAAAATTAGAAGTATTTTTCATAGATTGAGGCTGAAATTAGAATGCTACGCTCTTAAATAAACTGCCTGGTTCTATGCAGCCCGTAACCAGCGAATTCCCGCAACATTTACCGAGTATCAATCCTTATCCTTACTAATATTATAAATGCGAAAGTAACTCTGTTTGTCTGTCGCGCTTTCACGCCAAAACTACTTCTTTTTTTCTCTTTCTCTTTCTTTCTCTCTCTTTCTTTCTCTTTCCTTCTCTATCTTTCTATTTCTTTCTCTTTCTTTCTCTTTCTTCAATTGGGTTTTTTCCATCTGAAATTTCTCAGTGGTAGCCCGGAGTCTGGATTTATGGCCGATCAAACAGGTAATCCAACTTAAGGGCCATAGTTTCCTGACTGACCTTGCGCATGTGGGCGGAGCTTAAGTCCCTACTCTAGACACGCGCGGTGGCGCGCTACACTAAAATGTTGATCAAAGAATATGCAGGGGCGCGCGCAGACATGCGCACGTAGGTCGCCATTTTTGCCTACGATTCTTGTGCCTCATTAATGGTAGATGCAAGGCTGATATTTGTATAGATCGATACTTATATTTGTGCGTATACGTATATTTTATGTTTTGAACAGGACATTATTTTTAGCATATATGTGGAAGAAAACTTTTTACAAAAAAAAAAAAACAACCGACTTCACAAAAAACAATAATAAAGTGAAAAATAACTTTCTTTCTCTTTCTTTCTCTTTCCTACATTACCAGCAAATAAATGATTTATTTCTTTCTTTCTTTCTCTTTCTCTTTCTCTTTCTCTTTCTCTTTCTCTTTCTCTTTCTCTTTCTCTTTCTCTTTCTCTTTCTCTTTCTCTTTCTCTTTCTCTTTCTCTTTCTCTTTCTCTTTCTCTTTCTTAATCTTTCTTTCTCTTCAAACAGGTAATCCAGACGTAATATAATACATGGAACTTAAAACATAACTGGCGAAATGTGGGTGTACTATAGGTACATCTCTGTCTCACCCTTCGGGGAATAAACGCGTGATGTTTTGTTGATAAATATGTTTGATGAATGACTTATTAAAAACATAGAGTAAAATCACGTTATACAGCAGATTTATTTCCTTCTTTCTTTTTTTCTCTTTCTCTTTCTTTCTCTTTCTTTCTCTCTCTTTCTTTCTCTTTCCTTCTCTATCTTTCTATTTCTTTCTCTTTCTTCAATTGGGTTTTTTCCATCTGAAATTTCTCAGTGGTAGCCCGGAGTCTGGATTTATGGCCGGTCAAACAGGTAATCCAACTTAAGGGCCATAGTTTCCTGACTGACCTTGCGCATGTGGGCGGAGCTTAAGTCCCTACTCTAGACACGCGCGGTGGCGCGCTACACTAAAATGTTGATCAAAGAATATGCAGGGGCGCGCGCAGACATGCGCACGTAGGTCGCCATTTTTGCCTACGATTCTTGTGCCTCATTAATGGTAGATGCAAGGCTGATATTTGTATAGATCGATACTTATGTTTGTGCGTATACGTATATTTTATGTTTTGAACACGACATTATTTTTAGCATATATGTGGAAGAAAACTTTTTACAAAAAAAAAAACAACCGACTTCACAAAAAACAATAAAAAAGTGAAAAATAACTTTAGTTTCGGAGGTCGGTGTCTTTCCTGGTGTATTTTCATAATTGACGGAGTAATCGCGTAACATACATACCAAAAAAAAAACATACAGTCGAATTGAGAACCTCCTCCTTTTTGAAGAAGTCGGTTAAAAATATATTTACAATGCATGTGCTCGAAAAGAGCGTTTTCCAGGCAACCAAATTGTGCGGAAAGAGCCACTTTTTCGCAATGGTGCTTTTTATTTTTCAGTTTTTAGGGTTCCGTAGTCAACAAGGAACCCTTATAGTTTCGCCATATCGGTCCGTCTGTCTCTCCGCGGCTTAGCTCAGAGACTCTTAGTACTGGAAAGCTGTAATTTGGTATGGGTATACAAATAAATCACGCCCACAAAATGGTAAAACAAAATGAAAAAAAAAAATTGTGTATGGTGTCTATGCCGATAGACATTAAAATGTAAATCCGGGATGGCGGCTGGGAAAATTTTGTTTTGTTTTAAATCGTACGTGAGAAGGAACTTCGTTCCTGACGGGGGTCCCCCGACCGCACACGTTGATGTTATTACCTACTTTCGACATAATGTGATCTAGATTTTCTTGAACAATTCGTAATTATTTAACTTCAAATATGAAAGAATGAATAAACAATCGGTCACCAGATGATTACAATAGTACATTACTATTACTGTCGCAGCCTGCAACTGACGCATTGATGGACGATCGTGAAAATGTGGACCGAGGCACACATAAGTGAGTTCATCAATGCTTGGTTACGGCCAAGACTTAAGTAGTACTTTTCTCAAATATGCGCAGAAATTCAAACAGAGTAAATTATAAATTCCAGAATCAATGTCCGACCATGATAATTTTTCACGCGCCAATATGTTCACTTGTTTATTCTTTTAGGGAAGGTGCGTATTTACGCGAACAGGTTTTTTACACCAGGTTTTTACTTGTAAGTAGGTACTTACGCCGACCAAGTGCCGACCCGAAATACTCGCAAGACTTCAAAGTATTTTGCTCCGTCGACTCTCGACGCGATTCTGCTCCTTATTTATATGAAGTTACGGATCAATGTTCTGTGCAAGTATTTTTACTTTAAAGGTTTGGAAGTTTTTTTTTTTGTAGACGCAATTCTGCTCCTTATTTATATTACGCCTTATTTATAACTAGCTTCCGCCGGGCGGAAGCTAGTTGAGTATATAATGTAAATAGTTAGTATAGTTTGTTATTTTATGTAGTATATTATAAGAAGTTTATCAGTGTATATACATTTGAATAAATAATTCACCGAGTGGTTCACATAATAATTGTGCTGTGCCTCTTAGGACGTCATCGCTATTCGAGGACTTTTCAACCCCATCGGCCGTCAGATCTGCGAGGATTGCCCCCACCCACTGTCAATAACTTTAGCAACCCATACGCTATGTAGTTACAAGGTAACTCTCAAAATGGTAACGAAAATATTTCCGCTACAAACATGTATGACTAACAAATATACTGAACGCATGAGTAGGTACTTGAAAAACTATGCCAAGGTAAATGCGACCCATTCATTGATGTACATTGTACACCCACGGCTAGCATAATCGATTACTAATTAGTATTAAAATTGTATAATCATGATAAAAATGACGTTATAAATAGGTAGGTTTTTAGCTTTAAATATTGAAATGTCTGCCGATCTATTATTATGTTAAAGTTTTGGTGAAGTGAGATTGAAGTGAGCTATTAGATAGAATACTCTTATTCCTACACCATAAAAATTACAGACATCAATTTAGAATGTTTACACAATTAGCGGTCTTATCTTTTATGCTAGGGCTACATTGTCGCGTTATCGCGAACTATACTTCGCGCGCTCTCTGTTGCTCAGCGAGGCTTTGAGTGGTGTGCGAGAGAGAGCGCGCGAAGTTTAGTTCGCGATAACGCGACAATGTAGCCCCAGCATTACAGACAATCTTTGGATGGATTAGAGTGAGAAGGAGAGACAGTATCTACTGCAGGTAGTCAGTCTCCTAGCTCACTTCACCTAATTTTCCCGGTGAGATTTTCTCAGACCAGACCGGCTGATCTTACAGTTTAGGGGTTTATTCATAAACATTACTTAAAGTTAAGTACCCTTACTATTTAACCATACATTTTTGACGTTTGAACGACACGTAACTTTAAACAACGTTTATATATATCCCTTAGTTAATGTATTTTTTTTAAATTGCTTGCCTGTTTTTATGTCTGTTTTCTAGTTCAGCTACGTTTTTAAACTTACTTGGGCCGTTTTCAACGGAGGTTATTTAGAATCTCGGTAGAGATCCTACCTACCTGTCTACGCACAGCAAAAAGAATCGCGGGACTGCTATAAAAATAAGTATTCCGAATATATTATGTTGAGCACTTAAAAATAAACCAATTCAGCACACGTCGCAAGGTTAGACCCGTAGTAAGTGTCTGATAATATTTACATACAAACATATCGGTCGAAGGTTTCGTCTCATTCAACTAGCCATTAAGTTAAATTAAACAAAACTGCGCAGAAGGTCTATTTCATACATGTAAAACACTTACCTTTTCACGCCTAAACCACTGAACGGATTTCGACATTTGGCAAGGAGATAGATGGCATCCCGGGGAAGGACAATAGGCTACTTTTTCTCGACATACCACGCGGGCGAAGCCGCGGGCGGAAGCTAGTCTTATTATATATTTCATTTTAATGTTGTAGGTACCTATCTACTAAGGGCTGATTTAACCAAAGTCAGATAACTTTTATTTGGGGAATAAAATTGACGTCCGACAGTTTTTGTATGGAAAATCTGTCAAAAATTTAATATTATCGCCGAGTTAGACTTCTACTAGGGATAAAAGTTAGGTCGAATTCGCCCTAGACATGCTGCGCCCCTGCCGGAGCTGCGGGAAAGTCGGAAAGGGATACCGGGACCCTTGGCAACAGGCAACTGAAGGAACCCGGGAGGGTTTTAGTCAGTAAAAGTCTGACACGCCCTCCCGCTCCGTCCAAAGCGAGAGAAGCCATTCGAAGACTTACAAAACTCAAAAAAAAAAAAGAAATGCTGCAAAATAAATAAGTACGATGAAGTTGACAGTAGGTGCTACTGTATAGTACAAACCAATAGCGAGATAACTCTGACATAAATACTTGCGGATGAAGTTGACCTACTGTTTCGTTCTTTCTTAGGACCGTCTAATATGTGTGTCACCTTCGATCATCGCCTTCGGTATGACATAATTAATGTTCACAGAAATTATGGATTGCGTAAAAAAATTGAGAGCAGTCATTAATTTTCATCAACAAATCAACTCAGCCTATCGCCTCTCCCAGACTGCGCCACAATACCCTGTCCTACGCCTTCCTTAACCAGTCAGTACCTATTAATTTGTCATTAGTTTTTAATGGCGAAGAAAAACCATTAACTATTTCATGATACAAGTGTAATTTACTCCCAATATACTCTCATAAACTCTCATTATTTTCCAATGATTCTGAACACATAAACTAACCCATAAAATATGGTTGTTTGTCGACAAAATAACGATGTTTTGCATGCGCACCCAGTTTCTGAATTCTGACGTACGAGTCAACCATGTCAAATATAGAGGGTGTTTGAACTTATGACAGATACCAAAAGATCTCCATTGTTTTTTTTTGGGAATATTGTAGTAATAAAAAAATATATTATTTAGAATAAAGTTGTCAGTGAAAATACGTAGGTACCTTTTGGTTTATAGGTTAGTTTGCCTTTAGTCTTTTCATGGAATTTGTCTAGCAAATGTAAGGAATTTCTACATCTTGCATAAAGAAAAAATGAGGCCGCCACTACCGCATATAGGTCACTTCAAATGGGAAATGAGTAAAAGAATTTAAACAAATAGTTAAAAATGCTGCTTTTACTGACTCAAAACGTACTAGCACTTGTCGGCAAAGTAGTGCCAACATTATAAGTCTGCATTACTTATTTAGTTTCAAGATTTTTTGCCAAGCTGGTTCCATACAGTGCAGATAAAATAAAGAACAATAATGTATCTTTCTATCTTATGGCCTTTTCCAGCCCACTTTCACATTCAGAAACCTACTGCTGAGTGCTGCTGCCTGCTGTTGACACATCATCCTTTTCGTACCCTACCGGTTGTTGATACAACATTTAAAATTATATCTGCGTAGGTTTTTAACAGCTCACCATAAAAGCAAATATGATAAGATTTATATTGACGTAAGTAGAGGAATTCGCTTGTAAATAAATATTTACCTATACGTCTTTCAATAAATGTAAAGTTTTATTGAAAATATTTCGGTACAAGAATATATTGCATTTAATATTGTGCTGTTTACTTCTAAAACTAAATATATACCGTATTAAAATTGTTGATGAAGAACTATTTACTTTTTCACTCTGACATTACTGTATTTGTAATTTTACTTTACTTTACTCAGTACAATAGAACGTGAAAATTATGATACCTTGGAAGCGCGAGTAAGTAAAATAACATGCTGTAGATATTAGATGTGTCAAATTAATCAAAGTATCCAAAAATTAGAAGTGAAAATGGTTTCTTACTGTAATTTATCTTCTTAAAGAGTGGAAGTCATTCCACTCTTTAAGAAGATAAATTACAGTAAGCTCACTTCAAGCTCACTTAGGTGCCATCTCCACAGGTGAGAGAATCGCGACGACGCGGTCTCGCTGAGCCATCACGCGATGATATCGCCGCGTGGAGATTGCTCCATACAGTTTATATAGAACAGTGACTCCGAAAGTGGTCCAGGTGGCCACCCAGGGGTCCACGGGTGACTCGACGGGGGTCTACGATGGCGTGAAAAAAAAAGGGGGGTTCACAAAAATTTAGTTTCAATAGTAAATGTTGGCCTGACTTTACCTATTGCCAATGTAAGCAGATAATAAACTATTCACAAAAATTAAGGGAGCAAAAAATATCCAAATTTTTCGGTGATTTTTGACAGGCTGTATTTCGGTGAAAAATGGATTTTTGCATTGAGACTTTAATAAAACCATTTTGAAGCTTTAAGAATTTTTTGATAACATATTTTCCTACGTTTTTCATGCATTAAATTCTTAACAGATAGCGCGAAAAAATATTATTGCAATATTTTTGCTTTTTAATTTTATTTTGAACCACGGGCTTGAAAAAATTTTTTCCACTATTTTTGAGAATATGTTAGAAATATAGCAGCAGAGTGTCCACCGACAAACCAGAGGCTATAGACAAAATCCCTTTTCTGTAAGCGTTAACGCCAACGGAAAGATCAAATTGTATGGAGTTGACATTAGCTTTAGAGATGTCACGTGACTGCTGCTGTCAACTCCAAACAATTTGATCTTTCCGTTGGCGTTAACGCTTACAGAAAAGGGATTTTGTCTAGGCCCCCAGGACTACTGCCGCGATAATCTCGCCCGTGTATATAACCTAAGTTTTCAGAGTGAGACCTTTGCGGAATAGGCCAACTGGTAGTTTATGAAAAAAACAAATGAGTAATTTACAACGTTCCCGGTTCCTCATGTAGGTTGATTTTACGACAACCAGTGTATGGTGGAATGTTGTTTCAAGCAAATATTTTTAGCTTTTATTTAGGTTTGCATCGTTGAGAATAATTTTATTGTATTGAAGCTTTTGATGTTTAATTTTGAAGGAAATGTTTAATTTTACTGTGAAATTTGTTTAGCTTGGTTTAGTGTTTTTGCGTCAAGCGCTTGCTAGCTAAGGTGACCCCGTAATAAAAGAATACGACGTGAATGAATGATCTAAATTTAATATTAGTAGGTGACAATTTAATGGTAGGAATTTGCATCTTATTCTGCCTGCCCTGTGGCACTAGGGGGATTTTCTATTCCATTTTCCCCTACTCGCCGTCACGTGTAATTCACTTCCTTCTCATTGATATCTTCCTTCACACAATCCATTCATATTTTCTGATTCTTTGTCTCCATTTCCATCCTATTACTAACACATACTACATAACGTATTGGGAGACCATCACGCCTGTATCCCACAAATCCTGACTCCGGGCTGCTACTGAGATGTTAAAACCCAATAACACTCTTGCTGACCCGGAAGTCGAACCCAGGACCTAATACACAGCACTAACGCTTGCAAAAATTTAGCTCTTTAAAATTATCTTATTATATCTTCCTAAGACACAATAATTATCTTTATCTAGTGTTTAAAGAAACAACTCAACCGGAATACGTAGGTTAAATAAATCAATGTTAACTTAAGCAACAAATCCTACACGACCATTTATACAGCATGATGTCACGCGACAACCTTCTAAATATAGAGATATATCGCCATTTTGAATTGTTCGTTGCGTTGTCTGCTCGCTTTTGGATTGATCCATTGATGAATGATTGCATGATTACAAAGAGCAAAGGACAGATCTTTTTAGATTCTTTACATAACTACATAACATCATGCCTGTATTCCCCCAAGGGTTAGGCAGAGGTACATCCACATTCCTTTTTTAAGTCCACACAATATCATAGCAAAAACAATTATTTTGCATATTTTTCCTTCGGGCTCGGCCAGGGTTTTTCATATATCTCATTTACCTAGACCCCCAAAAAACTCTGGTGACTTACTGTCGGTCAACGAAACAAAAATAAAAAATATATACAATATGCTTTTTACGAATAAGAATTTTAAAAAGAAATCGTGTGGGAGTTCTGGGTATGATTGTGGAGATAATTTATTCAGCCGTTATCCAGTCGTTGTGCTTTTTCTTCCTGGGGAAAATTCTCATTGATACCCTTCGTCTTGGAAGTACGGAGGGTTACTCCGACATAACCCACCGTATTCCCCACTGTTCCTCATTCTATCGGGGTACATGGAATTCTCACATCGTGAAATTCTCACAAATTCTCACATCTGCATGCACCTTTGACAGAGCCAGACTGGAATACTGCAGCTTGGGATATAGTTATATCAGATCACATGATACCGTCATACCTACATTTTGACACATTTCAAGTCTATCTATGGCGACGAACTGTGTTTGTAGTGGAGACGCTGTGGTAGAAAATAACAGATAAATCCCCTCCTCATGAGGATGTGAGTCTGTGAGTCTGTGAGGACAGACTTGGTCAATAATCCAAAATATTCAACAAACTTACAAAAAATGAACATAAAATCCAAGTAACATGAGATACGATGCTCGATGTTAATTCCGGTGCCATTAACTCAAAGTTATAGTCTCCATAACTCACTCGAACATAACTAGGCCACTATTTTGATGGAGGTTAATGAAGGATGTTAAAAAGGTTCTAAACACGTAGTAGTTACTGCTGTGTTCCCACGGTCACTGTGTTGCGTTACGATGAACTTAACCTCAAAAGTTTATAGTCAGCTGTAGTGCTAATCTGGTACACTACAACTTGCATAAATTCGTATCCACCAGTGGCGATACTTAGGGCAAGATTCAGACACCGCACTTTGACTTTACTTTGCTAAGGGCTATATCACACTGACGATTTGCGAGCGTGTTTCCAGCGTGGCGATTGTTTAACGCACTAGTTGCGTGTACGTAGCAAGCACGCCACGTGTGCGCAACGAATTTGCCGCTGTTTCGTAACAAGAGAAATTGACGTGAGTGCACAAGAGAGAGAGCGAGTTAAGCGAGTGTATAAAATTATGAAAACGCGGAAAACACGTCACGTAGTCGCGGCTACTTAGCTTCGCACCAGTGGAGAGCACGTTCACAAATCGTTTGCTGGATACACGCTGGTAAATCGTCAGTATGAACGCTCTAAGTAAGCGTCTCATATGAGTACTTATACATATTTTTGTAACATTGTCAACTGTTGGTCTACTGGTCGCAGGCGCTACGGTATAATTATTTATGGATTACCAACGAGATACATTACAATTATCTTTTACAATAATAAAACTAGTTTAATAAACAGTATCCCGTAATGCAAACTCAATTACAGGTAACCACAGCAGCTGTTGAGCATGAGGTCCTGGGTTCGATTCTTGGGTCGAGCAAACTGTTATTTGTTTTTTTTTAATCTCTAACGGCGTGGAAGGACGTTCATTACATTTAGTTTACGAAAAACTGCTTTCCTATTAACTTGTCAAACAGTTTAGTTTCGTCAGCAGCCTATAGCTGTCTCATACAACTTGTATGACAAGTATTGCAAACACACGTATTATGAAACTAGTAGTAATAAGGATATGAGAATTAATTCCAATATTTCCAATAGCCATAATTTCTACTCACGTTTGTAGATGTCCGACTACGGAGAAGTCAAAAAGGAATGCAAGTGATAGGTAAGCATGTGTTTTTAGGATTTCGTACCCAAAGGGTGCCAACGAGACGCTATTACTAAGACTACACTGTCCGTCCGTCCGTCCGTCTGTCACGGGGCTGTATCTTTTGCACTGTAATAGTTATATACACTTGATCACAGAGTGTGAACTACTATGGCCGCTATAACCACAGATACCTAATAAAAACAAATAAAGGTAAAAATTAAAGGGGGAACGTGTTAAAAGAAATGTAGTATTCAATATTGTTCGGTGGTACAGAACCCTTCGTGTGTGAGTCCGACTCGCACGTGGCCGCTTTTTTTTTACTAATCTCTAAGAAAACATAAACTAGTCAATGGTGTAAAGCACCTTATGGTTACTTTCAATGTACCCCTTGTGTATTTCATGTTTTTCAGTTCCATTTTCAGTGAGATTTTACTTTATTTATTTTTCTTAGAATATTTTAATTTTTTGCTGAAAAATAAATATATCTACAAAAACTTAATGATGACATTTAAAAATCGTGTATGAATACGTTTGTCATACAAAAAAAACTATTCAAAACCATAGTGTCATCTTGAGTGTTTATAATATTAATTGATGTTCTTAGAAAAAAGGCTTCTACAAATAGTTTTTATTTGACTTTGCTAATGAAAAAAGGTTAAAAGTTCAAGACAGCTGACAACGAAATTATATTGATAAATGAGTTGCTAGTTATTTAAGGCCCTACCCTACCTCAAATTGCTTAGCATGATCCAACGTTATCCCGAAAACATTGCAGCATTAATTTTGAAATAAATATTATGTTAAAGTTAAGGATTGATGTTTGGCGAAAACACTATTACATAAAATTTTCTCGATGGAAAAAAAATCCAAATTTACCTCTAAACCGAACTATAAACCGCTGGTATTAAGAAAATACTACAAATTAGATCACGAAACTTTGCATAATAACTGAACTAACTATTATAAAGCAGGTCTTATGTTTTTTTTTTTTTTAATGACCATTATTTTTACCGTAAAAAGCAATTACCTAAACTATTCGAGGCTTGAGAGGCGCCAGCACCCCACTCCGTCTCGCTCTCACTCAGGCCGCGAGTAGTATGGTGCGAGCGAGATAAAATTTGAGGTAGGGTAGGGCCTTAATAATAGTAAAACTTAATATTATTATCTTGTTGGACTAGTCTTACTACATTCAAGATCAAAATAGCCACTCACAAATGCTCTGGTAATTTAAATGATTATTGTAACCTATGAATAACACAATCGAAATGTCCTCAAAGCTAGTAAGTATACATAATTTCATCACTCTCCTACCGTTATCCCAATTTATTTGTTGTCGGCGCAACATGTCTGTTTCTTCCATACTTCTCTATTATTTGTCATGTCGGTAGTAGCCCTTTCTAGCCATATCATATTTCACGCAATCCATCCAACATTTCTTTGGTCTTCCCCTCTTATTGTTGTAAGGCTTTGTTGAAAGGCCCACATTATTCTCCCATGCCTACTAACACTGTAATTTGAAAATATTGTAAAAGCCAATTATTTTTAAAAGAGCAATCGTGGAGTTTCTTGCCGGCTCTTCTCCATATGATAGGAAACGACCAATTGGAACCGTGCACCTAGCTTCTGACGTTTCATAAGTGCCCACGCCCATGTAGGTTTATGTGAAATAAAATATTTTGATTTGATTTGATTATAGCTATCTACATTCATACTCAAAACTTTCCTCATGACATTCTCTTAATTCCTCCGCATCACATACACCACCACTTTGAGAAAATCAAAACAAATAAAAACAACACAAACAAAATAAACAAGTAGGAACATAATTTGTAGAAGTTTCGTAATAAAATCCGCCATTTTTCTTAACCTTGTTTTCTCCCATACAACCACGGTGTCATGGCGTTAAGGTGAGCCAACCGGTCTTAAAGGACGTTTTTCGACATAAACACCACAAGAGTGACCTACAGGACTCGTTGTGAATAAAGACAACGGAATACTTTGAGGGAACTGGTTCCATTATGTGAGACTATCACGCTTGGTACCAGTTTTAAGCTAAATAAATATTCTAAAATTAAATAGCAGAATATTCGTGACGTACGAAAATGTGTTGACAAACAAATATGTTTTTTTTTTTTCATAAAAATCATAAATGTCTTTTTAATTTCAATGCAGAGGAATTTTTCGCCGCAATTTTTTATTTTGCTGTTAGATTTTGTTTAGCTAGGATATTTTATCGTTAGTTATTAAACAGAATGTAGTAATGTTTTATAAGCTATAAGAGATGTTTCTTGGTAAAATGGCAGTTTACTGTTTTTAACTAACTATATGTAGGTATTTACATTTGTTAATTGTTACTGTCATTATTTGTTCTTAACGTTAAACGTTTTTTGTTAAAGACACTGCTTACGTTATATTTAAAAACGTTACCTACGCTTATGACTTGGACCAAACTCAGGCATGCAATTAAATAGGCGTGTTTTTTTAAGTGCAGCGCTTTAACGATGCGCGAAAAATTACTTAAAAGCGCCACAAAAAGTTCACCTGACCGCTCCGAACTAGATTGAATGTCAGCTAAATGTCAAACACAGGTTGTCATTAACATTTGACACGGTCTGACATTTATCTTGACTGCACAGATAATTATTTTCGATTAATTTTATCTCCTGTAAATAAAACTGAATTAATTGAATTTTTGTGAAGACATGTGGGTAGATTCTGAATAATAGTAGATAAAATCGCTGAAAGGCACCATGGGCTAAATTGTATAAGAAATTAAAATTACAAACTGAAAAGCAAATTCAATGTCTGTACCTATAGGAAAAAAAATATCCGTGGAGGGGAGCAAAGTAGTTTTTGCTGCCATTTTACTTAACAACCAATGCTTTTTTTTTTTAAATTAAAATCACGACGATAACCCAAAAAAATCCCTTATTCTTTTTTGTCACAATGTTTATGCCGCCCATGGGCCTCTGACTTGACTTCTCATGCCGTCCTTGCCTTTACAATAAACAGTTCGTTCTAGACAAAAAGACAGGTTTCAAATCTAAATCAAAATTCGTTGAATATAAAGTTAATTAATATGCAAAATCGTGATTACTCACAACTAAATCAGGATGTTAGTTTTAATAAGAAAATTGTCTGATTTTATTTGTCATAATTTGCATACGATGTTTCCGCGAATCAAAAATATTTCATCGCGTATCATTGATTATTATTTAAATTGATACACGATATTTTAAAGGAGCTCGTGGCTAAGTAATAACAGCCGCACGGGTCGATCCGTCAGGTTAAGCTACACTTGCCGGGGTTGGTCCGAGGATGGGTGACCATCTTTACATATCGAGACTCCTCCGTGCCTCGGAAAGCATGTTAAGCTGTTGGTTCCGGCTGTCATTCGTGGATCTTTGACAGTCGTTACGGGTCGTCAGAAGCCCGAATTTCTGACAACCAGTCTTACCAAGGGGTATCGTATTACCCAGTTACTGGGTTCTGGAGGTCAGATAGGCAGTCGCTCCATGTAAAATACTGGTATTCAGCTGCATCCGGTTAGACTGGAAGCCAACCCCAATATAGTTGGGAAAAGGCAGATTGATTGACACGATATTTTAAAATACTTTTAAAGAGTAACTGTAGAGTTTCTTGCCCATTCTTCTCCATACAAAACTAGCTTTTAGAAGGGGGCGACTAGAATCAGTTCTATTTCCTTGTAAATTTTGACATTCAAAAGTGCCTAATTATAATAAATGATTTTTTTATTTCAAATATTTTTAAAGTCATATTCATTCATTTTCAAATATATAAATGATTTGACTTTGACTTTGTAATTGGTTTTATTTATAATCGTCGTTCTATTTGTATTATAACATGGCAATAATTTATACATATTATAAATTAAAGTCGCTTTTCGTGTTAGTCTGTTTGTCTTCTGAACCACGCAACAGATTTTGATGAGGTTTACACCATCGTCTCGAGAATTAATTCCGCAAGGCTTATACTGTATATATATTACGTTCATATTAAAGTAACATAATTATAAATAAGAAATCTCAATGTTTTTTCAAGTCGTAAAAACCGTACGTCGCAAGAGCGGGTTGGGTCTCTATTACCTATGTAAGTTAAAGCTAAACAAAAAAACACTACCAATCAACCAACACACTTAAACATAACTAGCGGTTCTTAGAACCGCTAGTTATGTTTAAGTCCCATGTAATAAACCTATAGGGGGCGAGCCTATTGTCACCAACCGGGCACAAATCCAGACTCCGGGCAGCTACTAAGAGATTCCTGATGGAAAAACCCAATAACACTTTGCCCGGCCTAGGAATCGACCCAACTGCCGTATTATGAAGTATTAACGCTACCATTTTTCCAGTGTGAGGGAGGGACGGAGCTAGACAAGGCCGCTAGCACCATCCCGTTTTCGCAGTGGAATAATGATGGCATTAATACTTCATAATACTACCCCTGGTCGGACAAGGTCCTCATGCTTAGTAGTAGCGCTCACAACCAATTATGAAGAGGTTCCATTCAAAATCAAATAACGATCCGGTGAGATTAGTGAAGATATTAGAACAATTTAGGAATCAAGAATCGATCGATCATTCCACGACAAATGACGATCAATTCACAAAACAAAGGGTCCATTCAAAAACAAATAACGACCCGGTGAGATTAGTGAAGATACTAGAGCAATTGAGGAATCAAGAAACGATCATTTCACGACAAATGACGATCAATTCACAAAACAAAGGGTCCATTCAAAAACAAATAACGATCCGGTGAGATTAGTGAAGATACTAGAGCAATTGAGGAATCAAGAATCGATCATTTCACGACAAATGACGGTCAATTCACAAAACAAATCACAATTATGTCGACAATACCGCAAGTTCGGTTCAGTTGTTGTCAACATTCCGTCAGATACGGCTAGTCATACTCCGTTTAACAAGTGTTTACTAAATAACGGCACGTGCTTCACCGATAATCTTATATTCTGCTATTTGTTTGACTTACTATATGACACTTACCGTAACTCTGCTGATCTTAACAAGATACGGGTTGGCTGGCCAAGTGAAAAGCGACAACGGCTTTTTTAAATCTCTGTCTAATGCCCTAAACCCTAAACTTATTACCACCCACAAAACCGTGTGTATCAGTTGTGTAGTCTAAACACCTTTTAAACATGACATTTCTGTATGGAGTTTGACATAAAACTGACATTAAACACGCGTTGAACAAGTGTCTAAGTTTTTGTGGTAAAGCCCTTTTAGGGGGTATGAGGAACAGGGTGTAAAGTTCACTCATCCCCCATAGAAAAGGGAGGATCCTCCGACCAGACGGGTATTGTGTCTGGCGGGCAACTGCCCAATGATTGATATTGGGTTTTTGTATATATGTTCACTGCACGGTAAACTCTAATTGCGCGATGCAGGATTTATGTGACGTCAGGTCTTCGATGCGTAGTTCGCATGTGGCGATGTAGATACTGCCACACCCTAAATGCGTAACACACTGTCTATATAATTCCGAAAGATTTTGAAAGAAATTCATAATTCGTTGTTTCATATGTTTGAAAAATACGTTCTTAATATTTTCATCTCCTCCTCTCTTTTTTCATCATCATGCTGCCCTTTACCCAATTATTTAGAGGTCTGCGAGGCCCAGCATGTCTTCTTCTACGTCAACGCCAGCTGGCACTGAAAAACAGCGCTGTGGCTCTATCTCGCATCGTGGTGACACAGCATTATGCTGAGCGTTGGCTGTTTTGCGTGGATGTAACGTATGTGTTCTCAGTATTCTGTCGATTCCCGATTTTCTCTTGTTTTCGAATCAATACTACAATAACATGAGAAAAGTCCTCTCATATGCAGATTCCAATACTATGACGACGATTTATGATGTTTACGGTTAATAGAGGAGATATATGAAAGATGACGGCCTGCTCTCTGTGACAGGAAGTGGGTCACAAAAGTAAAAAACAAAACGTATTGTTTTAAACTCGCTACCGCTTATGACTTGACGATCTGTCACAAAGTAACGGGTGATCCCGCACTCATTATACGCCGCTCAAGCGATCGACAGCGTCATAGACAACATTATGTCTCGGAGACGTGCGGTTACACACGACGCCGCGACGTATCCATAGAGTAAGTTAAGCGGTTACTTCTATAAATGATGACAAGGAAATAACTTTGTTTCAAGCATTTTGACGTTTGATATAGACATGGATCTGTGATAAATTGAAGCAAAGAGCAAGAAATAGAAAGTTATAAGATTGAGGTATCTGTAGGTTTGAAAAGTTTGGTCGAGTTACAAAACCATACTTATCATCATCTGCCTAGCCTTTTCCCAACCATGTTGGAGTCGGCTTCCAGTCTAACCGGATGCAGCTGAATACCAGTATTTTACATGGAGCGACTGCCTATCTGACCTCCACAACCCAGTAACTGGGTAATACGATACCCCTTGGTAAGACTGGTTGTCAGACTTTCGGGCTTCTGACGACCCGTAACGACTGTCAAAGATCCACAAATGACAGACCAACGGCTTAACGTGCTTTCCGAGGCACGGAGGAGTCTCGATAGGATGTAAAGATGGTCACCCATCCACGGACCAACCCCGGCAAGCGTAGCTTAACCTGATGGATCGACCCGTGCGGCTGTTATTACGTAGCCATACTTAGAACCCAGATAATAATATGGGAAGAAATGGTCCAAAATGTGACGTATTCCACGAATTACATCAATTAACAAGTAAATCGAAAAGTGATCAACGTTTTCGTAAGGAAAACCAAAATTTAGTACTTATCGCGCTGAGCAATTACTTATTAAGCAAATCGTATGCGGGGAACAAACGATCCGGAATGTGTGAACGTAGGAAAATGGGGTTAAAAGAACAAGGTGTTAGAAACCTATCTCAATTTTTCCGATAATGTAACTGAGAATAGTTTCATGTTGTAGTAAGAATATTAGCCGCTAGTCAGCAAGGGACTGACTGTCCAGGTATAGTATACAATGTGGAGACGACAATACAACAATAAATGAAAACACTGGCAATAATAATGCTTAAGAGTATTTTGGAACTATCGAATAAATCTTTTTTTTTTTTTTGAGGTTGGGAAATCATCCAATGACTTCTCCCGCTCTGTGCGGAGCGGAAAGGCGTGTCAGACTTTTACTGACAAAATCCCGCCCGTGTTCCTTCAGTTGCATGTTGCCAAGGTCCCGGTATCCCGTTCGGACTAACCCGCAACCCTGGCAGGCATCAAATAAATCCTAACATCGAAATTTAAAAAGTCATTTTTTCAATCAAACTAAATAGTAGTGATGGTCCGACTATGGGGTTTGCCGATCTTTGACTAGCTATCGTAACTAAATTATTGGATATATTTGATTATTTTTTTGTATGTAGACCGAGAACGTCATACGGAGTTTTATTTTAAGTCGTATTGTCGTCTCCACCTTCTTTAATATAGTCCGTCACCAGACGTACAAAATCTTGGGAAGACTCTTTCAATTTAAGCCTTCGGGACTCAGAACGCCAATTCCTGTAATTAAAATAATAATAAAAAAAACGACAATCAATGTCAAAAACTTGTCAAAAATGTAGGTAAATTAACAGATCAATTAAAAAACCAAGACAGAGCGCTGCGAACAATACAGTGAAGCATACCAAAACTACACCTCCGCTTTGTGCATACACGCTCACACGCACACATTTACAATCTCCTACACCTCATTAAGTGCACACATGTTTACGAAACCGGCCTCACGTCACTGTTGACAGCGCTGTCTTGGTTTTTTATAATTGGTCTGAGCGGAAATTATAGGTATTTCTGACAGATTGAGACTTTCAAGGCGAATCGATTCGCCTACAAATAAATTAACTTCATGCGCCTCAACAAAAATAATATTATTTAAATTCAGGACTTTCTGCTATAATTTTATTTTATTTCGTTTTTATAGTTTTTTATTTTAATATTTTTTATATTTTCTTATTACTTACCTACCTTTTCTTTTTACTTTTATTTTATTTTCTGGAAGCCGACCCCAACTTAATTGGGAAAAGGCTAGGCAGATGATGATTTTTTTATATTTAAGAGTGTATCTTGTGTGAGTCAATAAATACTTTTCTTTCTATTTTTTTTTCTTTAAATTGTGGATACGTAATTACTCGCCCGTTTTCGAGCGAGTAAATTCGTGCGAATCACCAATAAGCCGAAAGTTCTTAAAAATATCGGGCTTGTCCCTTAGGTAACACGCGTTTGACTATTTTTAAGCTAATATTTGTTTAAATTTTCGTTCCAGAAACGAGGTGTTAGTATCGCAATTCGCGGAGCATCCTATTAAAATTCACATAAGTTTTAAAATTCTCACTATGAGTAGTAAACCAATAGTGAAACCATTGTTCAAAGTAAAAACCTTTGTTTAAAGTTGTACTTACATTTTTCTAACCTGAATACAATAAAAATCTAGTTTCAAACAAAGCTAGTTACACCTGACTTAGCATATAGGTCACATTAAATTGTGCTAAGAGAAATATGCTAATTGACTGCAGGTATGTTTTACTTTACAATGTGATTATATTGTGAATGTAAGGTAACTTACTGAAATTAAATTAAATTGTTTATTCTGTAATTAGGATATTCGAATCACTTTTACACGTCATATTATAAAATAGCAAAAATAAGCTAGATGAGATCGGCGTTTCCTATCTGACTACTCTGAGAAGAAAGGCCGAAACAAAATCAGAGGTCGCAGTCTCTTTTAAAGTCCAGACATAATCTTGGTCAGGCCATATGAGGACCATGTAGATTAGCGTCTGAAATGGTCTTTTGAGGAAAGAACTACACAGATTTGAGTGGACCTGTCCAGTCAGTGCAAGCATTTGTCAGTAATAGTAGAGTGCTGATTTTACAGTGACAGCCACACAGCCTAAGCTTATTATAAACAAACTAGCTGCGCCCCGCGGTTTCACCCACTTAAGTCTCGATCCCGTGAGAATATCAGGATAATAAAAACTTTTTACAAAAAAAAAAACAACCGACTTCCAAAAAAAAAGTGAAAAATAACTTTAATTTCGGAAGTGGGTGTCTTTGCTATTCAATTTTCGTTCACGCCACCGACTTCCGAAATTAAAGTTATTTTTCACTTTTTTTTTGGAAGTCGGTTGTTTTTTTTTTTTGTAAAAAGTTTTTATTTTTCACTTTTTAGTTGTGGTAACTACCCCACACAAATTCGTATACCGTTGTCTGCTATGTGACGGAGTCAATTAACATGTCATCAACATCGCAAAGTGGGAAAACTACGTAATTATTGAAGCTAACTCAAAAACTACGCAAGCAAAATTAATAAAATTTATATGGGACCACCTCTGAAGCATGACCTACCAAACAAAAAAAGAATCATCAAAATCGATTCATAATTGGCGGAGGAAACGGGTAACATACACACAAAAAAAAAAAAAAAAAACAGACGAATTGAGAACCTCCTCCTTTTTGAAGAAGTCGGTTAAAAAGTATCCTATGTCCTATTCCAGGTCATGGTCTACCCCTGTGCCAAATTTCATCCAAATCCGTTCAGCCGTTTTAGCGTGATAGCGTCACAAAAAAACTCACTTTCGCATTTATAATATTAGTTATGATGTAAAGTTAAAATGAGTACTAATGAGTAGGTATTAGTAACTTGTAGAGTGTTCTTTCTTTAGCCTGATTAAATAGTTCAGTTCAGTTCAGTTGGATAGTCCGTACCACACTAATAAATATGACCACACGTTTCTCATACAAACTGTATGTAGAAACATAACTTATACCAATAATTTCGACAGAATTCCCAAAATAAATATTATTTTAACGAGAAAAACTCAAGTAGTTAGTGTCACGGTCTTTTAACTATCGTCTCTAGTTCAAGTTTAACTATTTCGGTTACCATCGACGGCACACTTGTTAACTGGACCATGGCGGTTAAAATTAAGTTTAACCATAAAGCATTATGGTACACCATACTTAATCTAGTTTTAACAGTCTCTGGTTTAAGCTTTGTTGGTTTTGAAGAGTTTTCAATGTTGAGAAGGTTTTCTTTATTTTCACTTCCTTACATCCTAATCCTTACTAATATTATGAATGCGAGAGTGAGTTTGTTTGTTTGTTACCCTGTCTCGCTAAAACGGCTGAACGGATTTGGATGAAATTTGCACAGGGGTAGACTATGACCTGGAATAGGACAAGGGTACTTTTTATCCCGATATTCCCACGGGATCGAGACTTGCGCGGTTGAAACCGCGGGGCGCAGCTAGTAAATTATAAAACAAAGTCCTCCGCCGTGTCTCTCTGTCGTCCTGTTCGCGATAACCTCAAAAACTACTGCACCGATTTTCATGCTGTTTTCACCAATGGATAGGGTGGTCCTCGAGGAAGGTTTTAGTATATAATAATCGACATCCACGCGAACGAAGCCGCTGGCATCAGCTAGTCTTGTATATAGATGAATTATTTGTGAACTTCCTCTTGGTCTATCTAGTTGAAACTTTGCATGCTCGTTTTGTTCAGATGACAATACGAGCTCGTGCCTAAGTAATAACAGCCGCACAGGTTGATCCATCAGGTTAAGCTACGCTTGCCGGGGTTGGTCCGTGGATGGGTGACCATCTTTACATACCGAGACTCCTCCGTGGCTCGGAAAGCACGCTATGCCGTTGGTCCCGGCTGTAATTCGTGGATCTTTGACAGTCGATACAGGTCGTCAGAAGCCCGAAAATCTGACAACCAGTCTTACCAAGGGGTATCATATTACCCATTTACTGGGTTGTGGAGGTCAGATATGCAATTGCTCCATGTAAAATACTGGTAATCAGCTGCATCCGGTTAGACTGGAAGCCGACCCTAACATAGTTGGGAAAAGGCTAGGCAGATTGATTGAGTTGTTAAGTGCAGTAAGAGAGATCTTTATAGTATGCACCATGCATAATTATATTATTTTGAATGCATTCCTCAACCTCTCAGTTCAAACCCAAACAATTATTTAATTTAAAAATAAAAATAGAAAAACAATTTAACTTCAAACAAAAGTCTACTATTTTATACAACATACCACCCATGATGTGGCCCGCTGTCGGCCATGTCTGTTATTTTGACAACTCAAGCGCTTACGTCACAAATCTTGACGTTTTGAACAGTAATGGATTCTGTCAGACGTCATCTCTACTGTCCGTTAAAATAACTGACTATTGTGTTTGTAATTGTTTTAAACTTGTTTTAATTGTTATGCAACTTTGGAGCATAGTAATTACTACCAGCTATAATTATATTTTTGTTTAATATATTTTAATAAAACCAAGTTTTTGTTTTAGGGGAATAAAAATAAAATTGCAGATTGAATATTAATGTATTTGATAAAAAAACAGATTATTGAATAAAATAAAATTAATAGACAAGTAAAATATCCATTAATAAGTATACACACCAGAATAACAACAATATATTAATATAACACTATATCATGGATTATTATTATACAATATTTACCCATAATAATGTGATTAAAAAGATAATTACGATTATCAACATAAATTAGGCGCAATCGCAACTGCCACACACGACAATGTTACCTTTAGCATCTTTACACACACAAACACAAGCTTTATCCTTTGCTGGAATACAGACACAACACTCATTCACACATTTGCAAGCATCATCATTCACACAGTCTTGGCAACGGACTAATTTACCATTTTTCTCACACACACTAATACAAGACTTTCCATCCGTCAAAAAACATACGCAATCCTGACTACATATCTTATCGGAAGAGCAAGTACAATTGTTTCAAACGGTAATTTTTCCATTGTCACAACAAACACAGATGCATTTAGCTCCATCAGTCGGAATGCACACACAATATGACTTGTCACATTTACCAGAATCATCACACTTGCAGTCATCGCAACATACAATCTTTCCCTCACTATTCTTGCATACACAGATGCACGATTTTCCATCAGTTGGGATGCAAACACATCCACCCTTACTGCAGCTAATGGTTTCCTGTTCTTTAGTATCGCAAGTACAATCTTTACAGACTTTGATGTTGCCTTTCGCATCGCAGCAGACACAAACACACTTCGCTTCATCAGTTGGGATGCAGGTGCATTCCGGCTTGTCACATTTGCCAGAATCATCACATTTGCAGTCATCGCAGCAAACAATCTTCTCCTCACTATTCTTGCATACACAGATGCAAGGTTTCCCATTAGTTGGGATGCAAACACATCCTCCCTTACTGCAGCTAGCGGCTTCCTGTTCTTTAGTATCGCAAGTACAATCTCTACAGACTTTGATGTTGCCTTTCGCATCGCAGCAGACACAAACACACTTCGCTTCATCAGTTGGGATGCAGGTGCATTCCGGCTTGTCACATTTGCCAGAATCATCACATTTGCAGTCATCGCAGCAAACAATCTTCTCCTCACTATTCTTGCATACACAGATGCAAGGTTTCCTATTAGTTGGGATGCAAACACATCCTCCCTTACTGCAGCTAGCGGCTTCCTGTTCTTTAGTATCGCAAGTACAATCTCTACAGACCTTGATGTTTCCCTTGTCATCGCAGCAGACACAAACACACTTCGCTCCATCAGTTGGGATGCAAGTGCATTCCGGTTTGCCACATTTGCCAGAATCATCACACTTGCAGTCATCGCAGCAAACAATCTTCCCCTCACTATTCTTGCATACACAGATGCAAGACTTCCCTTTAGTTAAAATACAAATACATTCAGCTTTGTTACATTTAGGAGCTACGGTTGCTTTAGCATCACAAGTACAATCTTTGCAGACCTTGATGTTGCCTTTGGCATCGCAGCCGACACAAACACACTTCACTCCATCAGTTGGGATGCAAGTGCATTCCGGCTTGTCACATTTGCCAGAATCATCACACTTGCAGTCATCGCAGCAAACAATCTTTCCCTCACTATTCTTGCATACACAGATGCAGGGTTTTCCATCAGTTGGGATGCAAACACATCCACCCTTACTGCAACTAGCGGCCTCCTGTTCTTTAGTATCGCAAGTACAATCTTTACAGACCTTGATGTTGCCTTTGGCGTCGTAGCAAACACAAACACACGTCGCTCCATCAGTTGGGATGCAGGTGCATTCCGGCTTGTCACATTTGCCAGAACTATCACATTTGCAGTCATCACAGCAAACAATCTCTCCCTCACTATTCTTGCACACACAGATGCAAGACCTCCCTTTAGTTAAAATACAAACACATTTAGCTTTGTTACATTTAGGAGCTACAGTTGCTTTAGCGTCACAAGTACCATCTTTGCAGACCTTGATGTTGCCTTTGGCGTCGCAGCAGACACAAACACACTTCGCTCCATCAGTTGGGATGCAAGTGCATTCCGGCTTGTCACATTTGCCAGAATTATCACACTTGCAGTCATCGCAGCAAACAATCTTCCCCTCACTATTCTTGCACACACAGATGCAAGACTTCCCTTTAGTTAAAATACAAACACATTCAGCCTTATTGCATTTGGGAGCTACCTTTTCCTTGGCATCACAAGTACAGTCTTCGCAGACCTTGATGTTTCCCTTGTCATCGCAGCAAACACAAACACACTTCGCTCCATCAGTTGGGATGCAAACACATCCACCCTTACTGCAGCTAGCGGCTTCCTGTTCTTTAGTATCGCAAGTACAATCTTTACAGACTTTGATGTTGCCTTTCGCATCGCAGCAGACACAAACACACTTCGCTTCATCAGTTGAGATGCAGGTGCATTCCGGCTTGTCACATTTGCCAGAATCATCACATTTGCAGTCATCGCAGCAAACAATCTTCCCCTCACTATTCTTGCACACACAGATGCAAGACTTCCCTTTAGTTAAAATACAAACACATTCAGCCTTATTGCATTTGGGAGCTACCTTTTCCTTGGCATCACAAGTACAGTCTTCGCAGACCTTGATGTTTCCCTTGTCATCGCAGCAAACACAAACACACTTCGCTCCATCAGTTGGGATGCAAACACATCCACCCTTACTGCAGCTAGCGGCTTCCTGTTCTTTAGTATCGCAAGTACAATCTTTACAGACTTTGATGTTGCCTTTCGCATCGCAGCAGACACAAACACACTTCGCTTCATCAGTTGAGATGCAGGTGCATTCCGGCTTGTCACATTTGCCAGAATCATCACATTTGCAGTCATCGCAGCAAACAATCTTCTCTTCACTATTCTTGCATACACAGATGCAAGGTTTCCCATTAGTTGGGATGCAAACACATCCTCCCTTACTGCAGCTAGCGGCTTCCTGTTCTTTAGTATCGCAAGTACAATCTCTACAGACCTTGATGTTGCCTTTGGCGTCGCAGCAGACACAAACACACTTGCCACCTTCAGTAGAAACACACACGCAAGAGTTTCCACATGTTCCAGCTTCATTGCAGTCGAAGAGAACTATCTTCCCATTCTTCTTGCAGACACAGATGCAAGATTTGCCACCGGTTGGTAAGCAGACGCATCCAGCTTTGCCACATCTCTTGAAAGTCTCCTTGCATTCGTCTGCGTTGGTGCAAGAGCAGTCGTCGCAGGACTTAATGGCATCTTCTTCGTTGGTACAGATGCAAAGACAGGGCTTCCCGTCAGTGGGAAGGCAGATGCAGGAGGAGTCGACACATTTCCATTCGTTTTCGTCCATTTGGACAGCTTTGCAGTCGAAGCAGGGTACGATCTTTCCCTCGTCGTCTCTGCTCAGGCACAGGTAGGGTTTGCCCTGGGTTGGGATGCAGATGCACTCGCTCATGGAGCAGACGAGGGTCTTCTTGATGGACACTTTGCAGCACGGCATGGTTGGGTCTGAAAATAAGCAAGAAATTAATTAGTACTTTAGAAAAAGGAATTAATAACAAGAGAGGGTTTCAAACTCCTAATAAAAAAATATTGATCACATCTATTTTTCTTCAAATAGGTACGTTTCCTGGGTTTACTAGAGCGGAGATGGTATAAAATACAAAACTTGTTATGGAATTAATTAACATAATCATTATTATTTACTACATAATCTGCGTTCTGCATTTCACCTCCAACAACAAGGTATGCAGTATGCACATAATAATGTACAGCATGGGAAAATCTTTGTACGCATAGTAAACAAACAAACTTCATACCATTGTAATTGTAACATATTATACATCATGTCCCGTTAGAATAATTAGTTAAACGGCCTTCATTTCAATAATTATTACTAAACTACTAGAAACACTAAAACAAAAAAAACAACCCACCTTTTATCAAAAGATAATTCACCACTAAAATACACAAAATAATAAACAAGAACTGTTATTACAATTTATCAACACGAAACGCGTCTAATCACCGAGAGAGTTGTAATGATACTGATAAGCAGAACCGCACGGAATTTATAATAAGCAGTGTGACAACTCGTGCGCAAAAGATAAGTGTCGTATGCAACGCAATGAAACGGGTGCAAATCGTGACTCGTACTACCTCATGTGCCGTGTGAATAAATAAGGTTTCGGGTACATTCTCGTACTTTCTTTTTGGAGTAGGGAATATTTTTTAACAGGAATATATGAAGTAATGTTGTAAAGAAACCTTTTATGATTAGTGCCGTGTGGAATTAAGCAAAATAGGTTGATTGTAGAACTTAGGTGCCGTGTGAATATAACTTATGAAACTTTTCTTAGAAGTAAGGAATATGTTTTTTTGGACGAAAAGGGTTGGTAAGGATTTATGGCAGACAGGAATACTTTTTAACAGACGAGTTTATTTATAAACGTTGCTTAAAGTTAAGTGACATTCAAACGTCAAAATGTATGGTTAAACAGTCTCTAATCATTATTTAACTTTAAGCAACGTTTATAAATAGACCCCTTTATGATTAGTGTCATGAAGGAGGGATGATGCCTGGGCAAAAAAAAAAGGAAATTATATTTAGTCCGTCAATCAGATAATAAAAAAATATTAAAATGGATTTTTGCTTTATCTTAATAATAATAAAAAATCTAAAATAAAATTGCACAACATATTTACAGCAACTCGATTATGTCTGTGTCTCAGAATGGATGTAAGAATGGGTCCCGCGGTACTAAGGAGCTGCTCCTTATAGACATGGCCATAAGCCAACAGGTTCGTAGATCCCGGAAGGATTTGTCGACATGTTGGATAGATTATAAGAAGGCCTATGATTCGGTGCCACATACATGGCTCATTAGGGTGTTGGAGTTGTACAAAATAGACGCAACTCTACGCACCTTCTTGGTGTCGTGTATGGGGCAATGGAGAACAGCCCTTCTCTATCCAGGATGTCGACAGATACGGGGGAACGATGAACCGATCAGGATTGAGCGGGGAATATTTCAGGGTGATAGTTTGAGTCCGCTTTGGTTTTGCTTAGCCTTGAATCCTCTAAGCACACTGCTGGAGGATTCAAGACTAGGCTATCGGTTGAGAAGAGATGGTCAGGTGATATCTCACCTCCTTTACATGGATGACCTGAAACTCTTCGCCCCCAACAATTTGCGTCTGATGGAGCTACTGAAGGTAACAGAAACATTCAGTAGCGCCATCAGAATGGAATTTGGTGTGGACAAATGTGCAGTCATGCATGTAAAGCGAGGGGGGATTATGGAATCCGTGGGTATCCAACTCTCGGACTCCATACACCTTAGATCCCTCTCCTCAACCGAAACGTACAAGTATTTGGGTATGTCGGAAGCATTAGGCATCAATGTTGCCGACATGAAACAATCGTTGAGGGAGCGCTTCTTTGGCCGCCTGAATAAAGTGTTAAATAGTCTTTTATCAGGCGGAAACAAGGTGCGAGCCTTCAACGGCTGGGTCATGCCGGTTTTGATGTATTCTTTCGGCATACTCAAATGGACTCAGACGGAACTTGACGCCCTGGATAGGAAGGTCCGTACACTACTGACAGCAAATCGGATGCATCACCCACGGTCATCAGTGATGAGACTGTACATCCCGCGGAAGTGTGGGGGACGAGGTTTCTTAAATGCCAAAACCCTCCACAACCGCGAGATTTGCAGTCTCCGGGAATATTTCCTTCAAACTGACGTGGGGATGCACCGAGATGTGGTCGCAGTGGACAAGGGCCTTACCCCGCTCTCCTTGGCGAAAGAGAACTGGCGCAAACCTACAGTACTTGATACTAACGATCGTAAGGAAGTATGGCAAGGCAAGGAGCTACACGGACGCTTTTTCCGGGTCCTCCATGGGCCTGAAGTAGACTTTCTGGCGTCTGTATCCTGGCTACGATTCGGTGACCTCTTCGGGGAAACCGAAGGTTTTGTCTGTGCGATTATGGATGAAGTCATCATGACGAATAATTACCGGAAATACATTGTCAAGGACGGTACGGTTGACATCTGTCGGGCATGCCACTGTCCCGGTGAATCAATCCGACATATTGTTTCCGGTTGTTCTCGTCTTGCTAATGGCGAGTACTTGCACAGACACAATCTAGTAGCTAGGATTATCCACCAGCAACTTGCCTTGCAGTACAACCTTGTAGAGTATGAAGTACCATACTACAGGTATGTGCCCGACCCAGTTCTCGAAAATGGTCACGCCACATTGTACTGGGATCGATCTATCATCACTGACAGGACTATTGTAGCCAATAAGCCTGATATTGTGGTGGTAGATCGACGAGAACGCCGTGCAATGATTGTTGATATCTCTGTCCCTCATGACGAGAATCTCGTGAAAGCTGAGAAAGATAAAAAAATCAAGTATCTCGACTTAGCACACGAGGTTGTCGACATGTGGGACGTGGACTCTGCAATCATTGTACCGATAATCGTTACGGTCAATGGCCTAATAGCGAAGAGCCTCGACCAACATCTCAGGAGGCTCTCATTGCGCGGCTGGGTCAAGGGCTTGATTCAGAAAGCAGTACTTCTGGACACGGCACGCATTGTGAGGAGGTTCCTCTCCCTAGAGCCCTGACCACCGGCAGCCTGGATCCTGAACCTGATGCCGATGGGCTACTAGTTTTTATATTTTTAAATGTTTTTTTTTTTTTTGTTTGTTTGTTATAAAAATATTTAAAAATGTAAAGATTGTGTATTTAAAATGAAATAAAGAAAATAAAAAATCTTAAATAAAACGCATTAAGGGGGTTCGCTACATCACAAGTACCTACGTATAAAATCTACATACAATACACGTGTCGTCATGCCACATTTTATCTTAATGTATCGCCCTAATCTTTAATTACGTAAAAAAGAAAAAATAAGTGTCCAATATTGTTTAATTCTACCTATAAGATGGACATTTTTTCTTTGGTTAGTGTCCCTTTTTATAAAAATAGGTTGAAGGTTCCACATAAAAAATGAAAAAATCCTTATCTAATATTTTTAAATATTCCAACGGAAAGACAAAAAAAAATTTAGTCATCATGCCTATTGAGATAAATAGGTTGAAGTTTTCGAATAAAAACCTACCCTGTATAAAAGGGTGGTTGAGGACGTTGATCAGAAACTTATTAGGATTAATGCCGTGTGAACAGTTAGTAAAAAGGATCTACGTCGCAAGTGTTATTTATTGCAAACAATGACTCACAATTTACTTAAACCTACCTACACTTTACATTTTCTATCATAATAAACAATTTAGGGAACTCATTAAAAAGAGAAAAGATTTGTATTTTTGTTTGTAATGAATACCTACTACTTATACTCAAAAACAACTAGAACAATTTAAAAAAAAAACACCATTATTTATAATGACATCACGCGGGCGTAGCCGCTGGCGGAAGCTAGTATATTTATTTAATACTTTAAGCACACAGATGCATTGCGGGAAAGTCCGAAAGGGATACCGGGACCCTTGGCAACAGGCAACTAAAGGAACACGGGTGGGTTTTAGTCAGTAAAAGTCTGACACGCTCACCCCCTCCGCCCAGAGCAGGAGAAGGCATATGACGATTACCCAACCTAAAAAAAAAAAAAGCACTCAGATGTACGGAGGCGGACTCAATAATGTCATAGGCATGCTTGAAAATACAGGCACATTGACTTACCGTACAAGTTAAGAAACCTCTATAATGAATGCAAAACCAAATGCAACAATTTAAATAAAACAAAATGATAATCCTAATTTTACCTTGGACCAGTTGAACGGACTTGATATTTTCATCACATAGCTAGTATTGCAAATTCTACACGTGGGCGGTGGACCCAACCGCCTTGAGGTCCAAATACGGACCCGGTTGGTGACTGGATGTAAGGTCCTATTATTTGGAGTCTATTTCGAATATCAGGACTTGTTGTTGGGGCCGCATTTATGTAGAAAGCTGGTATCCAACGCCGATATGCCAGCGCTTTTCGGCGCCGAAAAACGCTGGTTGCCAACACTAAGGGCCTAGACAAGTGACAATCGCTTCGAAAGCGTTTCGTATTTCTACAACGACTTTCAACAGGATTGACATAAGCTTTTCGATAGCTTATGTCAGTCCTATACATTTTTGACTTTTCCATCATCGGTATCGCTGATAGAATAATCACTTTGTCTAGGGCTTCTGGTCGGTGCAGGTAATTTTCATAGTTTTTGCGAAATCTAATGATTATATGTATGAATTGTATTGTAAGTATGAATGTAACGTAATGACAATATTAAACATCGCTCCTTTAATAATTACCCGACTACGGCGAAGAAAAAAGGAGGGTTATGATTTTGACCGGTATGTATGTAGGTATGTATGTATGTTCATCTGTTCCCTCCTATCTTCCAAACCACTTATCACAATTTGACAAATGAGGCATCGTTAGAAGCGTCATGATTGTCCGCTTATAGGCTATGTGAAGTCAGATTAAATTAAAAATGGCGCCCTCTAGAGGACAAAAAGTGAGGAACTTAAAAAAAAATATGGTTTAATCGTACCATGTTGGTATCAAATGAAAGGGCTTAATGAGCACATTTCAAAAATATATATATTATAACCCCAAAAGATTTTTTTTTAAATCGGAGTCACACGTAATCTGTTCGATTTATGCGGATCACGTGTGACTCCGGATTTTTAATTTGTCTGTCTGTGGTGTCTTGTTTATACCTTTTAAGTCGTAGTTGGGTTTTAGTTTTAATTCTTCTTCTCATGTGTCAGCACAAACAATTTTTATGCGAACACCTTATGCCCTAATAAAAGTACTTATTAGCCAGTCAGCAAGGCAGTAGCGGGGCTGACTCTCCAGGGTGTGCCACTCAAGAAGGCTATTTGTATGCATTCCAACCAATTTCATTAAACATGTGCATTAGAAAAACGCCAAACAAAAATGCAAGTCAAGTATGTTGCAGTAAAAAGAGAAATTATACTTTACAGAGAAAGTACCGGGTGCACGGTCGCCATTTATTTGCATGTTAAAGATACGGATGACGCAATGCCTCCTACATAGTTTGCAACTTTCAATGACTATTCATTTGCTTGCAGTGTAAATGAGTAAAGATTTCGCAATTTAGTAAAAACACATTTATTACGCGTATGGTTTCCATAATACCAAAAGTACTATTTAAAAAAACACGTGATAGAAGTGATACTTGTTTAAAAAATAAGAGATATTTACTGTGAGAGACAGAGAGACATATCTTCCTTCTCTCTCGTGTAACGAAATGTGCCTGAAACTGACGCGTCCTTGATATTTCACTCCCAATTCTCGTTCAATCGTTGAATCGCCGCCTAAGAATGTTTCAAGCACATTTCTAGAAAAAGAAAAATCTAGAAAGATAAAAGACACGCTCGATGGATTGTGTGGGAAAATGATGGGCTAGACAGACACTGAATACTAATATGACGGCTGATAGAGACTTATGGAACAAGATACGACCCTGAAGATATTGGGATAAGCGCAAAAGAATGATGATTTCTCAAGTATTTCTATAATTGCTGCTAGCTGCGCCCCGCGGTTTCACCCGCATAAGTCTTGATCCCGTGGGAATTTCGAGATACAAGGTATCATATGTCCTTTTCTAGGTCATGGTCTACCCATTTGCCAAATTTCATCCAAATCCGTTCAGCCGTTTTAGCGTGAAAGCGGAACAACCTCACTTTCGCATTTATAATATTAGTTAGGATACGTACTACTATTAAAGCTATAAATATTAGTTGAAGCTATAAATACTCTAGTACATACGGTGCAGTAAACATTCTTAATTAAACTGACCTTGATACTGTACTAACAACATTATTACAGTACATAATACTGCAATTATTGAAGTGTATCGACCATCGATGTGCTAATCATCAAGACAAGCCAGATACTTGCAAGTATTTGTGTCACCTGAGTCAAGAGATTAAGTAAGAATCTTATATAATGAGTACATTTTCTTACCGTCTTTTATTTATTTTATTTTTAAAAGATGTTAGTAACTCTTCCGTTGCTGTCTTGAAATTAACTTACGTCAAACCTCGTATCCGTTAAACATAAAAAAATCTGGGCAATAGATTTGTAAATAGTTATTTGTTAAAGTAAAATAAATATGTGACCATTGTTTTTTCACGGATTTCATGTTAATAGCAAAATATTGCCAATATCCTTAAAAAAATAAAATAATGTGCAAATAAATACAAAAATCCGGTTTGTTTTCCTCATTCGTCATAATGTGAAATGTACGGAAGTGCAGTTGCATCGCGACAGCGACAGTAGGTACCAGCGACACCGTTCAATGTTGAATGAATTTATTACCTTGTTCGTTTTATGGTTATAACCAGATAATTAATACCTTAAGTAGGTATTAATTTTCTAGTTTACAATAATGTTTTTTATATACAGTATGTTAATTAACCAAGAGCGTTCCCGTTAGCCCGCAATAATATAGCTTTAATAAAAGCAAAAAAAAACTTTTCTTTTTTGTAGAAAAATACTAAATTGATACGTAAAAGAAACACTTTGCACTTGTCGCAGTTTTCTGTCCACGTTGAAAGACTAACACCCGGTTTCTGATTTGAGAAAAGTAGCAAATCTCAACTGATTATTCTCAAATACTTAAGTATGCGCTTTTAAAATCGAATTTCGTTAAACCATAATCAACTGATCATTTACTTAAGTATTCCTGATCAATGCAAACACGTTCCAGTCTTGATTAGAGTTTAAAAAATCAACGAAATTCGATTTTAAAAGCGCATACTTATGTATTTGAGAATAATCAGTTAAGATTTGCTACTTTTCTCAAATCAGAAACCGGGTGTAAGTAAGCACTGTAACTCCGTTATTTACGATTTTGAATTATACACTTTCCTATTGTATGACATGACTGTCATTTCTCTACAAAGCCTAATATTTTCACATAAAATCAACTCTAAGGCAAATTTTCGAAATTGTATTACTTATAATGTATTTCTGGGAAACTGTCTAAATGATAATATTTTAAGTTATTATACATTAAACTAATATAATTTACTGTAAGTACGGAGTTACAATGTTTTGCCGATGAATATCATGATAATTGAATTTGCATTTTATTGTAAGTACGGAGTTATTGTTTTGCCGCTACACTTTAGATGACGTGGCGCACCGATCTTATGTAAATAATCTTTTTTTTTGGATGAGTGTAAGTAGGTATTGCATGCACACATAATATTTCAAGGTTGCCATTATGTATACATTGTTGTACTGGTGATATAACATTGATCTTCATAACAATGTATACATCAATACACAAAACCTACACAATGTCTTCATAAATATTTTAACCTCGAATTGAAACCTTCAGAAACCAAGCTTGGGTGACGTCACGCAAGGCATTCATGAATAGAATAATAATATGTGTCATCTTATCTATTTTGTATATAAAAATGGATGCTGGTATATTAATAGAATGAATTGAATAGAATGAATTTGTAATCTGTTGTGAATTTTATATGGGTGTATTCCTGAATTAAAAATGTTTTGATTTGATTTTGATTTGATATTTATGAGATTGATAGATACAGTTTAGGTATCAGTCTCACTGTTTGGCTGATCAATATGAAAGTTAGCTCCTAACCATGGTGATAATTTTTAAAGGATTTATTTTTTGCCTCCACACGCGGATGAAGCCGCGGGCAAACGCTAGTGTTGAGGTTTTGTTTATGAACGAAGCTTTGGTTGTCAAATTGACTTTTAAATAACGGAGTGACGTAGCTTCCCTTTTTGAAACGTATTTGATACAGCTTTTGATCGATCCTAATTAATATTAAATCCATTACGCGAACCTTATGCGAACCTGGGGGCCTACCACCACCGCTTACAGAAGTATTATTTTAATATTACTTCAGTGTAGGAAAGAGATGAAGCTCTATCTATAGGACGCATAGCTCCACCTCGTGCCCACGGAGCAAGATTATTAGAAATAATACTGCTGTAAGCGGTGGTGGTAGGCCCCCAGCAGGCGTAGCATGAGCACCGTTTTGTCGACGGAAGAGTAGACAAAAATTACGTTTCCTGTAGACAGTAAACAGTACGAGACGGCAGCAAAATAGAAAGAGTCAACTGCACTTTTTACGAAATTCACTCTTTTACATAATTCGACTCAGAATTCTTTGTTTTATCATAGGATTTATCGGTTTTCAGTGTGATTTTGACAGTAAGGATAGAAAACTTTCTTCCGAAATAGTCTACATATAAAAAGACCTAGACAAAGATCGTTAGAAATGCAAGACAAAATGACAGATTGTAGAAAGATTTCTACGATGGATGTCAAAAATGAAGAAACGAACTGTCACTTTGTATAGAAAAAGCTATGTCTATTCTTCGTAGAGATAGAAAACGCCATGCAACGCCTGCTGAACCTGAAATACACAAAGAAAAACATCCAGAGATTAGGCGACAGACGCTGGGCGGTCGTGAGCTTGCTGAACAACTATACCCCATTTGAAATAAGATTAGACATTGAAACAAACCTTTATACAGTACGTTCAACCGATTTTGACTTCTATACCGTAGGCATAAGGATGGCATTAAAAGCAAAAAAGGTTACACAATACCAACTGTCTACTGCAGCTGCCATTTGTCATGCGACCAACGCAATAGAAGTCAAAATCGGTTGAACGGACTGTAAAAAAGGTTTATTTAAACGTCTAATCTTATTTCAAATGGAGTATAGTATTTTATAAATTCCTAGCTTTTGTCCACTTCTTAGCCCGCGTGGATGTCGGAAACTATCCTAGGGGATCGTAGATACTATCGGGATAAAAATTATCCCATGTCCTCCTAACCCAGTTCATGGTCTATCCCTGTGCCTAATCTGGCACAGCGATAGACGGCTGAACTACTCAGTTCAGCCGTTTATGCGTGAAAATGTGACAGACAGACAGACAATATAATTCTCATTTATAATATTAGTATGGATAGTATAGATACTTTTTTTTGGGTGGGAAGTCATCATAATATGACTTTTCCCGCTCTGGGCGGAGCGGGAGGGCGAGTCAACCTTTTACTGACTAAAACCCACCCGTGTTCCTTCAGTTGCCTGTTGCCAAGGTCCCGGTATCCCTTTCGGACTTCCCGCAACCCTGGCGGGGTAGTATAGATACCTAACATATCATCATGCCTGTGTTCCCCGAAGGGGTAGAGCAGAGATATGTAGCACATGCACATTTCACCTGTTATGTTTAAGACCCATGTAATGGCGCGATTCCCATCAAATATAGACTCTGCTACTAAGAAATTAGGTGCTAATGGAAAAACCCAATAACACTTTGTCCGCCCGAGATCGAACCCGGATCCCCCGTTCAGAAATGAAATGAAATGAAATGAAATGAAATTGTTTATTCTGTAAATAGGATATTGGAATCACTTTTACACGTCATATTAAAAAGTTGTAAAAATAAGCTAGATGAGGTCGGCGTTTCCTATCTGACTACTCTGAGAAGAAAGGCCGAAACAAACTCAGGGGTCACCGTCTCCTTTAAAGTCCAGACATAATCTTGGTCAGGCCATATGAGGACCATGTAGATAAGAGTCTGAAATGGTCTTTTGAGGAAAGAACCACACAGATTTGAGTGGACCTGTCCAGTCAGTGCAAGCATTTGTCAGTAATAGTGGAGCTCAACTCAGAACTAAAGGAGCTCAACGACTCGACGAACAATACCAAAGAAAGGACGTTTGGGTAGGTCGCATAAAGTTCTCAAATTGCCAGACCTTCCCTAAAACTAACAGAACGAAAAATATATATCCACATAGTCCTCACATTCACAATAAAACAATACTTATAAGTAATCATCATGTCATTTTGTATATAATATTCAATAATGTCAATTTGTATATAAAACTGGTAGGTATATTTTTATGGCTTTCCATAATATTCAAAATGTCACAATGCTTAGCAGAGCGAGCAGCTCAATCCCATGCATTTTTGTCTTCTAAATAATCTGTGATTTTATAGTACCCTTTTTTTACAAAGTTTGGTTTTAATACAGCTTTTAAATCGTTTAATGGGTAAGTTTCGAATGTCAATGGGAAGTTTGTTATAAAAGCGTATACATTGACCCATGAACGAGTTGCCTACTCTGTGGAGACGAGTGCGATGTACAGCAAGATTGTGTTTATTCCTGGTATTTAAACTATGAATATCGGACATTTTCTTAAACTTTGATATGTTTTTGTGTACATACAATAGGTTTTCAAATATATATTGTGAGGCTACAGTCAAAATATCTATTTCTTTGAATTTTTCTCGAAGGGAATCTCTTGGACCTAGGTTGTAAATGGCTCGAACAGCCCTTTTCTGTAAAACAAAGATAGCATTAATGTCCGCACAGGCTCCCCAGAGAAGAATCCCATAAGACAGAAGACTATGAAAATAACTAAAATAAACAATTCTGGCTGTATCTACGTCAGTTATCTGTCTAATTTTTTTAACGGCATAGGCGGCCGAACTAAGCCTACCTGACAATTTTTCTATGTGTGGGCCCCATTGTAATTTACCGTCAATGGTTATTCCAAGAAAAACTGTCGATTCAACGGGGTCCAACTCTATTCCATTAACTTTAACATTGGTAGATAGGTGCCTGACATTTGGCGTTGAAAATTTAATGAGTTTAGTCTTTTTTTCATTCAAGAGGAGATTATTAACATTAAACCAATGCACAACTTTAGAGAGTGCATCGTTAACTTGTTCAAAATTGACTAACTGGCGTTTGATTTTAAAAATGAGGGATAGAAGATGAGGGACAGAAGTCGCGCTTGCAACCTCTCAACTGTTTAGAAATTGGTATCGTGTGAAAATTAGAAGATTAATGTTCCTATACATTTTATCAGGTATTTACATGAGCTGATAAAATGTATAGGTAGGTAAATTAACTACTTATGGACTTATAGGTATATCCAAAGGTGGGTATTTAACATATCTATGAATATTATCTAATGAATGTTTATCTTTATTATTATTCCCCGTATTATTGTTATTGAAACAATTTACCTACCGTTTAACTACATATTATGTCATCATCATCTGCCTAGCCATTCCCAACTATGTTGGGGTCGGCTTCCAGTCTAACCGGATGCAGCTGAATACCAGTATTTTACATGGAGCGACTGCCTATCTGACCTCCACAACCCAGTAACTGGGTAATACGATACCCCTTGGTAAGACTGGTTGTCAGACTTTCGAGCTTCTGAGGAACCGTAACGACTGTCAAAGATCCAAAAATGACACACGCATAATACTACGTAATTATGTGTATAAGTATCTAATTATCTTATTTCTATTTTTACAGGTAATTAATGCCAAAATACGTTAAAGTTACAAGTTAAAGATGGTAAGTCATCAACAAATAACTAAGAAAACATCCAATCTGTATTAAAGATTCCTACTCACCCTGTGTCGTAACTGAGGTCTAGTACCCTAGCATAGGGTCACATCGTGAGGTCATCCGATGAAAGTAAGATGGCGTACTGGCAGTACCGTCCCTGTCACGGATCCGACCCACTTTTAACGGCATGATTGTATGACGACACGGAAAGGTAAGCGATAATCCTGACTGCGAAAAAATAGAACTGAAAAGCAGGAAGCAAAACACTCAGCCTGATTTACACGGTGCGATACGATTGCCTTATGCACAGGCAAGAAACTTGCATCGTGTAAATAGGGTTTTACTGAAATTATGGCCTCGGTTTTTTGAAATCGCAAAGTCAAACCCCGATGCTATCATTTTCATGATAACCATAGATATCCGATGATAACCGTCTCTGCGGGTATATACAGGGTGTTAGTGTAAACACCGTTATCCTTGAAACCAGTGGTTTGGTTTCATTTATAGAACGTAAAATCAATGGAAAAATACGTTTTTTATTTAAAGAAAATCTACATTTTTCCACAAGAATATTTCACCCTACACGCAAGGGCAACGACCGGCCGCGGCCGGCGTTTGGCGGGGGCGGGCGGGGCGCGCGGGACGTTACATGACCGGCCGTCAGCTGTTTCGCAGCTCTCTCGAACGCGTATCCATGAGTATCGGGACAGTGGCGGATATTTACTTTTTAATAGCTTTTAATGAAAATAAGGTTTTTTTTTTGTTGTTACTGGGTCATTTATTTTTATATTTATGTCAACTACCCACGGTTTGAGTGACAACGGTGTTTACCCTTGCATACTGTATAATATCTATTATATTATAAATAAAAGTCGCTTTTCTGTGTTTGTCTAAAGCTCCGCGTTGTTCTTCTAAACCACGCAACACGATAGTTCAGAAAATTTATTCCGGAAGGTTTATGTGTATAATACGTTATTATTAAAGTTACATATAACTTAGAAATCTAGATCTTTTTTCAAGTCGTAAAATCCGTGGGAAGCAGGAGCGTGTCGCTATTTTATATAATTAATTAATTATATTATACTAGTTTCCGCCCGCGGCTTTGCCTGCGTGGTATGTCAATAAAAAGTAGCCCATGTCCTTTCTCAGGCTCTAGACTATCTGTGTACCAAATTTCATTTAAATCGGTTCAGTAGTTTTAGCGTGAAAGCGCGACAGACAGACAGAGTTACTTTCGCATTTATAATATTGGTAAGGAAGTATAGGTAAGGATTATTATTTACCATCAGATTTGCAACATGCTTGTTGGCAACTGTGTCTTAAAAAACCTTGTCCACAAGGCATTAGGCAATGCCTTTCCTACGTTCAAAGAACGAGCATTAATCACAGCGCTTACTCACTCTGAGTGCGTATTGGCAATTTCAAACCATTAATTCAGATTACCTCACGACATTTTCTTACAACTTATCTAAGTCTTTACTTAACTTATGGTTGGTCTCAATAACATAACTCCAGTTAAAATCCTAGATAGCTCTCCGTCTGATGTCCTGATGTCCCAATATCAAACTTACATCGCTACCCCGATCCGTGTCAATAGGCTGCGGGAAAGTCCGAAAGGGATACCGGGACCTTGGCAACAGGCAACTGAAGGAACACGGGTGGGTTTTAGTCAGTAAAAGTCTGACACGCCCTCCCACTCCGCCCAGAGCGGAGAAGTCATTTGATGATTTACCACCCTCAACAAAAAGCATTATAATTATGTAGGTAGATTGACACCGAGGATATAATCTGGTGAAATGTGACCCGTACTATTCTCTGCTTAACCCTTTGGTTAATACAGTCGTGATGATAGATAAAACTGAGGCGCAAAAGCCTATCGAAAGATCAACTTTTTTATCAGAGTTACATCAAAATCACCGATAGATTGACTACTGAGATTGGCTCGTAGAAAGTTTAATAAAACTCATCGTAAACAGTGTTTTACCTATCATAAATCATAATAACACACAATATCATCTCCATAACTTACAATATTATGCAATAATGGCTTTGCCGATAAAACTAGACTACACCACGCAGATCTTAAAGCGCCTTTCACAAGACTATTAACGCGTTGTTGCGCCGGCGCCGGCGTCGTTCTCAGGAAAATGCCTGGGTTTTCCACGCACGTTGAGAAACTGTTACTAAAACTACACTGTTTTCCAGCTGTGGGAATTAGGAATAATATTTTGCCTGATTAGTTTAGTTTATTTTATGGTGCTGCACTTATGATTTATAATGATTTATGGTGCTCTACTGTTAAACTTTATTTCGTACTGTCTACACTTTTTACAATTTAACATACGTTCAGATTTTCTTTTTAAAATGAATCTTTTTTCAGGTTATTTTTCCCCTATTAAGATTATTTTTTTCTTCTTTCTGACATGTACAGAAACTTCTCAGACTTTCAAACTCAGAACTTACACTCTCAACTAGTTCTAGTCCATCCATACTAATATTATAAATTCGAAAGGAACTCTGTCTGTCTGTATGTTACCTTTACACGCCTAAACCACTGAACGGATTTCGATAAAATTTGGCAAGGAGATAGATGGCATCTCGGAGAAGGACATAGGGTACTTTTTATTGACATACCACGCGGGCGAAGCCGCGGGCGGAAGTTAGTACTTAATATTATAAATTCGAAACGAACTCTGTCTGTCTATCTGTATGTTACCTTTTCACGCCTAAACCGCTGAAAGGATTTCGACAAAATTTGGCAAGGAGATAGATGGCATCCCGGAGAAGGACATAGCGTAATTTTTATCGACATACCACGCGGGCGAAGCCGCGGGCAGGAGCTAGTATAAAATAAATGGTACGATACGATGATCGATACGCAAAAAAAACATATCCCTCAAGGCAATGGCAAGTTAATGGTTCCATTTACGCCATAAATCTGTGAGTGCGGCGGTAAGTCAAAACAGCTGCATTTTATTCATTAAAAGATTAGCATTTAAATTAGATGGAGTGTCATTGGACAGAGGCTCTATACCGGTTGCACCACATGTCAGATTGATTTAATTATGTTACATAAGATGGCCTACCTTAGTTCAAAGAATCTCTCTCGATCCTGACATATCATCACACCTCTTTTTAACCGACTTGCAAAAAGGAGGAGGTTCTGTCGTTCAATAATACGTATTTTTCCCACTTAATTTATGTAGACGATGTTCTATGTGACTCCGTCACTGTTATTTACATAGCAGGATATTCGAATTTTTGTGTGGGTATTTTCACTTTTTAGTTGTGGTACCCACAACTAAAAAGTGAAAATTGAAGAAGAATTTTTTGACGCTATATGAGCCCTTCTTTTGTATAATAATTTTTATTTCGCTTTGTATATAATTTTAGTGTAAGATTGTAAGTATATAAAAATTTAAGATTTGTCAAGAAATTATTAATAAACGAAAATATGCAAAGAAAAAAAAAGTGAAAAATAAAAACTTTTTACAAAAAAAAAACAACCGACTTCCAAAAAAAACACATATACGTGAAAAATAACTTTAATTTCGGAAGTCGGTGGCAAAAATAAAGAAAATCTGAAAAGCAAAGACACCGACCGACTTCCGCTCGAAATTAAAGTTATTTTTCACGTTTTAGTGTTTTTTTTATATGAATGAATTTACGTGATTGGCCTTCCATACATGGATATTTGTACGCCATATGGCAAAACATAGAGAAACTATAATAAAACAACTGTAACATCTTGCACACTACTGTAACCTATGTTTACAAATAAAGCATATTGATTGATTGATTGATACAATATAATATAGTTAATTGATTCAGGCGTGATTTTGCGGAAGTCCAAAATAAAATACAATAAATAAAAAAATAAATTCTCTGCGTCCAGCGCTCGGTGTGGTAACACATCGCGTTCTGGTTTGCAATTGGTCAATCGTCATCCTGAAGATGCCTCGTTGAGAGGTGAAACACGTGTCGATTTCTTACAGGGTTTTTATGACTCTTGAAGAATAGTCACGCGAAATAGGTTACTAAATATATCTGCGTCTATTGTATTTTACAATATAATATATAATAATAATTACAATGTTAGTACACTAGTACAGTAATTAAATCTCTATGATAGTAATGCTCAAAATCGAATCTTGGTTTGGGCAAAAAGTTCCCAGTGTGCAGTGAGGGAGCGCCTTTAGATTGAAACAAAATCATAGTAAAACAGAGTCCTTCAAAGAAAACCTTGGCATACCCTAATTACAAATTCCTATTGTAACGCATAATCTTACGTTCGGCCACATTGTGCCCTATAATGTAACCCTAAACGTAAACCGTGTAGTTATGGTAATGCGATATGGTATCGCGAGGTTGTAGTTTGAAAATCGAAAGTAGACTACATGTTGCGAACGAGATTGTCTGTGTACCGTCGAGAGGAAAAGTGCTGGCAATTTTGTTTAAGCCTATTCTGACACGTAGTAAGGGTAATTATTTTATTTTTACATTTCGAAGACAAATAAATTTTATAGTACTACTCATTTTATGTCTAGAAAAGACTCTAAGAAACTATACTTCACTAAACCTACGTATTTTTATTTTGAAAGAATAATCTTTTTCCATGATTTCATACCGTACATTCATTATTTATCTGACTACAAAACTAGCATTGCATAAAAATAACGATGCAATAAAATACGAAATGAGACAATCAAAAAACAAGAATCCCAAGACTATCTTATGAAAACCCGGTATGTGGATACTTAATATGTCAGACAGACATCAGACGGAATGATGTCATTTACAACCTTCCAAATATAGAAACGTGAGCCTTTTAGTTCGGTCCACATTTAGTTGGATGCATTTTGTTTTTTCAAATACAATATAACCGACTTCAAGAGAGTCAAAGGTTTAAATAATTAATGCCCTCTAAATCGCCTCCTATTACATGGAAATTAAACAAAACTGGCGAGATTTGGGTGTAGTGTATCTGCTTATCCCTTCTGGGAACAGGCATGATTTATGTTTTTTAAATATAATCTTAGTAAAATAATTTCTAAAAGCTATAACTTAACTGCCTAGCTGTACATCCTTTTATGGAAATCTCTCATAAGGTTTATACCAGTTAGACTGAGCTTTGCATAACTCCGTGTAATCTATTGCAAATGATCGCTAAGTGCAGGATTAGGCGATTACACTGACATATTACTAGCACCGATTTAGATATTTAAATGTGAAGGAATTGGGCTAATAACTATACGAAAAATATTAAAGGAAAAAAGTGCTTTGGTATTATTATTAATGAAACAATTAACTTGCCATGTTTTATTGAGAAACATACCTTTATGGAAAACTAGCCGTTGCCCGCGATTTCGTCTGCGATCTAGGATGAAAAGTAAGCCTGTGTCCTTCTCCAGGTCAAGGTCTATAACTATGCCAAATTTCATCCAAATCCGTTCAGCCGTTTTAGCGTGAAAGCGTAACACACAAGCAAAATCACTTTCGCATTTATAATATTAGTTAGGATTATGCAGTTTCTTGTCTTTTGTATCTAATAGATGTGTTTGCACTAGGGACCCCATCTTATTACAGTCAATTTATGCACAGAATTCCTGCTGTTTTCTTTTTTTTTATTTATTAATATCAATAAATAATGTATCTCGTATAGCTTGATTGAATAATATCTGAAATTGAAATTCATTTTTGTTATTTAAATCCTATTTTTGTTGTGTTAAAAAAAAAATTGAAACTTCACATGTCGACTGTACTTTTAAACAAACAGACATCAGTGAAAGTGTTGACCATTGTGTACACACGACCGCGGCCATTTGTGCCCATGGAGTGATCATTTACAGAACATTACGGTGTTAATGTGACGAGCCTAAAATGGAAACAATACAAGCGAGAAATGGATGACGATACTTGACAGCATACATACATACACTCACGCTTTCATACCATGGGGGTAGGCAGAAATTATAGAACGCCACCTGCTACGATCCTTACATACTCTTTTTGCTTCGTTTACGTTCATAAATCTACCCACCCATCCGCCGGTTGCGAGTACTACGCATCTGACCTTTTTGAAGAACATCACCAATCAATCTGCCTAGCCTTTTCTCAACTATATTGGGGTCGGCTTCCAGTCTAACCGGATGCAGCTGAATACCAGTATTTGACATGGAGCGACTGCCTATCTGACCTCCACAACCCAGTAACTGGGCAATACGATACCCCTTGGTAAGACTGGTTGTCAGAAGGTTGAAGAACATCACCAATAAGGTTACTATAATGTCGTTCTATGGCATCCCAGGGTTTCCATCACATCTGCCTTTTAAGGGGGATCGGCTAAGAGAAAACAAATATAGCTTTACAGAATTATAATCATTAGAATTAGCGATACAATACAAAATCAAAAGTTATTTATTCAAACTAGGCTGAGAATCAGCACTTTTCGAACGTCAAAATTACATCAGACAGTCTCACAAAAACGCCCACCCTTCACCACTTCCTAGTGCTTTAGCTGGGAAGAAGAAGTGGCGCAACAAACTGTCCAGCAGCACAGCTGTCTGTTCAGTTAGTTAATTCTCTATGTTCATATAAGTGTATTGAATGACTATTTCATGAAATCAAGACATTTGGCACTTATATGAACTTAGAGAGTTGTATTGCTGATTCTAATTGTTGGGGATTTACATATAAAACACCACATAAAATAGAATACTGTATAATCACTTGAGCCGCGCACTTATAACTAGTACATAATTAGGACATATTAAAGGCAAAAACATAAGAACTGAGTTTCATTTCTTTGCGAGAGCTTAAGTACTATTTTACCATAGCGCACGTTGTGTGTGGGTCTGAGACAATTCAATTTTAATCTAGGCGTCTAGACCAATAGTGTTTATCTAGGTTTGGTGATTTCGGTCAAGCGTAAGCTTTTTTCTTGGACAAGTTACAACCTGCTCCCGGGCAAGTCTATTTGCTATGTTTGTGTATCGTAGACTCGTGTAAATGGTTTGTGGGTGTGGGTGTTGCAGGTTGAGACCTGCTCCTTTGGGCGAGCCCATTATGTGTGCTAGTGTGCCTAGAGTGTTGTCTGGTGTGACATGGGTGTCTAACGGCTCTAGAACAGGTTGCGACTTGTCTGTTTGGAATCTAGTTAGACTTTTTAGATATGTGAAAGGTTTGTTTACTTTGTTTCAGCCCTTATGCGCTTTTATGGCATATATTAAAGGAAAATAAAGGTAGCCCTAAGCTATTCAGGTACATTCATTATTCTAATGAGAAAATAGGTTATTTATTTTAATCAGTACTTTCTTAGACTAGATAAACAATCAGCAATTCTTATAAACTAATTATAAACAATCAGCAATTCTTATATACTAATTAGATGTATGTTCGTCGCCAACAGTCTCCCCCTCGGTGCGTTGCACTCCATCTCGTTGGGGCGACGTTGCAGGTACAATCAGTACTAGGCGCGATGCTGGTCGTCTCAGGATACCCGCTGTTGTTCGCACGTCGACGATCCTAGTTCTTCCGTCTGGTCCGGGATGCGTGGCGATGATCTCGCCGCGTGGCCACGAGTATCGTGGTAGTGTGTGGTCGACGATCAAGACGATGTCGCCCAATGCTGGGTCCCGGTAGTGAGGACCTTGATTGTAGCGAGGCGAGAGAGTTGGTAGGTACTCTCGCAGCCACCTTGACCAGAAGTGATCGGCCAAGCGTTGGGAAGTCTTCCAGCTGGGAGACCCGATGAGTTCGGTGTCGTCGAAGGAGCCGAAGAGGGTAGCTCCGCATGACCGCCCGATGAGGAAGTGATTAGGGGTCAAGGCTTCTTCTTCTTCTGGATCGGTGCTCACGGAGAAGAGAGGTCTGGAGTTTACCATATGTTCGGCTTCTAGCAGTAGCGTGTGAAGAATTTCTTCTTTGGGTTGCCGCTCGTGCAGTGTGGCGGCGAGGGCGACTTTCACCGACCTTACCATTCTTTCCCAGGCTCCGCCCATGTGGGGGGCTCCGGGAGGGATGAATCTCCAGACGATGCCCATCTTGTTGGTTTCGTGGCTCAGGCTCGCGATGGCTGCGGAGATCTCTCGGTTGGCACCGATGAAGTTGGTCCCGTTGTCACTCAGGATGATTTTCGGAGTTCCCCTTCTGGCGATCATCCGCCGCAGGGCGAGAATCATTGAATCTGTGGACAAAGAATTAGCAAGTTCGAGGTGGATGGCCCTCGTTGTTAGACATGTAAATAATGCCCCCCATCGCTTTTCTGTGCGTCGGCCTATGGTGACGAGCATAGGCCCGAAGTAGTCGACCCCCAGGCAGGTGAAGGGGGGGCTAGTCTTCGTCAGGCGCTCCGGTGGCAGATCTCCTTGTGGTGCGGTCTGCGGCGTTCTTCTCCGGAGTTGGCACCATCCGCAGTCTCGTGCTATTTTCTTCACCATGTTCCTGAGAGAAGGTATCCAATACTTCTGACGTACTTCGTTCATTACGGTGCTGTGGTTGCCGTGGTTGAATCTTTCATGTATGTACTTCACAAGTAGTTGTGTTATTCTATGATGTTTATCTAGCAGGATCGGATTCTTGTAGGACGATAACAAGTAGTTGGCCGCTCCTACACGAGTAGATAGTCTGATGAGAGCCCATCTTCTAACTTGACAGTGAGGTTCTTCAGCTTGGACGTTGTTTTAATGTTCTCTTCTTTGCGTAGTGCGATGAGTTCATCTTGAAAGCAATCTTCCTGTATTTTCTTTATTGAAATGAAATGAAATGAAATGAAATGAAATGAAATGAAATGAAATGAAATTGTTTATTCTGTAAATAGGATATTGGAATCACTTTTACACGTCATATTAAAAAGTTGTAAAAATAAGCTAGATGAGGTCGGCGTTTCCTATCTGACTACTCTGAGAAGAAAGGCCGAAACAAACTCAGAGGTCACCGTCTCCTTTAAAGTCCAGACATAATCTTGGTCAGGCCATATGAGGACCATGTAGATAAGAGTCTGAAATGGTCTTTTGAGGAAAGAACCACACAGATTTGAGTGGACCTGTCCAGTCAGTGCAAGCATTTGTCAGTAATAGTGGAGCTCAACTCAGAACTAAAGGAGCTCAACGACTCGACGAACAATACCAAAGAAAGGACGTTTGGGTAGGTCGCATAAAGTTCTCAAATTGCCAGACCTTCGCTAAAACTAACAGAACGAAAAATAAATATCCACATAGTCCTCACATTCACAATAAAACAATACTTATAAGTAATCATCATGTCATTTTATATATAATATTCAATAATGTCAATTTGTATATAAAACTGGTAGGTATATTTTTATGGTTTTCCATAATATTCAAAATGTCACAATGCTTAGCAGAGCGAGCAGCTCAATCCCATGCATTTTTGTCTTCTAAATAATCTGTGATTTTATAGTACCCTTTTTTACAAAGTTTGGTTTTAATACAGCTTTTAAATCGTTTAATGGGTAAGTTTCGAATGTCAATGGGAAGTTTGTTATAAAAGCGTATAAAAGCGTATTAGAAGTTGCTCTGCCTTTTCCACATAGAGTGCCGACTTAGGTAGGAATGTAGTTTCTTTGCTGATCGACCTTCTTTCCGACGTCTGGGTTGACCTCTTCTGTGCTTTCTTCCATACTGGATCTTGAGTTTTCCTCGTGATTTGCTTCGTGATGTTTACCTTTTTCTTCAATTTGCGTTTGAAGACATCCACAGCTTGTAGGTATCTAGCTGTTGCGTGAAGCAGGCGCGTCCAGTTGGAGAATCTCACGGGATCAGGCACGATGATAGGCGTGGTCTTCTTGATGCTCAGGGTGGTGGCATTGGGTTTCTCTTCTCCTGTCGCAGGGATTGAAACTTTCTTCTCTTCAGAAGGCCAATGTCGTGGGTCTTCGTATAGGAAAGCCGGTCCTCTGAACCAACGATGTGTTATGTCGAAGCTGGATGGAGCTCCTCTCGTTGCGTCATCTGCTACGTTGAGTTTTGTTGGAACCCAGTACCATTCCTTATGTTTTGTCAGCTCTTCTATTTCGGCGAGTCGATGCGCGACGAATGGCTTGAATCTCTTAGGGTCAGACTGGATCCAAGCTAGTGCTGTCCTCGAGTCGGTCCAGAAGTACCTTCTTGTCACTGTTAGATCCATTTCCTGAATTGCACTGCTGGCCAGGCGACTTCCTAGTAGACATGCTTGGAGCTCGAGCCGAGGTATCGAAGTTGGCTTGAGAGGCGATACTCTTGCTTTTGCAGTCAGCAGCTTCACTTCCACGTGGTCGTCCGGATGCTGGGAGCGCCAGTACACCGCACAGGCGTACGCAGTTTCGCTTGCGTCGCAGAAGGTGTGCAGCTCCCCCTCGGTGACGTCGTGTGTGAGGCAGCGCGGGATTCGAAGATCTTCAAGTTTTCTTAGGTCTTCAAGCCATCTTCTCCACTCTTCTTCTCTTGACGGGGGTATCTTCTCGTCCCACTCCAGGCCGGATCTCCATAAGTTCTGAAGCATGACTTTACCTTGTATTGTTATAGGTGACGCCAGCCCTAAGGGGTCAAAGACCGACATCACTGCGCTGGTTGCTTCTCTCTTCGTCGGCGCTCGTCGTCCTTCCTTGGCTTCGTCGGGAGTGTTGCGTAGACTCAAGGTGAAGTGGAGGCTATCTTCTTGAATATTCCAGTTGAGTCCTAGAGTTTTCTCAACTTGATCCTTTGGTTCCCCTAACACGATGGAATTTTGATTGTTTTCGGTGTCAGTGAACTCTTCTATTGTCGCGGGGTCATTGCTCGCCCAGCCTCTTAAGTGGAACCCTCCCTTCTTGTGAATGTCGTTTACGTCTCTTGATACTTTGGTAGCTGTTGACACGTCGGGAAAGCTTGTTATGTAGTCATCCATGTAATGATTCCGACTTATTGCCCTGGCAGCTTCCGGACACTGGTCGGTGAAGTCTTCCGCGTTCTTGTTCTTGACGTATATTGCAGTGCACGGTGAGCAGGCAGCCCCGAATATTAGAGACGTCATCCTGTACTCTTTGTTCTTCCAGAGAAATCGAAGGCTATCTCTGTCTTCCTCGTTGATTTTTATTCTCAGGAACATTTCTTTGATGTCTGCGACGACAGCTATTGCTTCTTGACGGAAACGGAGCAGCACACCGAATAAAGATTGCAGCAAATCGGGTCCAGCTAACAATGCGTCGTTTAGTGATTTCCCATTTGATTTAGCTGCGGCGTCGAATACCAATCTCATTTTCTTCTTCTGTGGGTGTACAACGGCGAAGTGGGGTAGGTACCAAGTTCTTGAAGAGGTGGGTACCTCTGTTACTTCTTCTGCATAGCCGCTGTTGATTAAGTTTTCGACTTGTTCTTCATATTTCTTCTGAAATTCTTCATCTCTTGAGAACTTCTTCTCCATTCCCTTCAGTCGTCGTGCTGCAGCTGTTCTGCTTTCAGGTAAGTGCTCGTCGTCTGTCTTCCATAACAGGCCCGAGCTGAATCTTCCGTCAGGCAATCTCTTCGTCGTGGAGTGTAGCACGTCGAGAGCTCGTTGGTCGATATCGCTGGACGGTCTCTTCGCAGCGACTCCTAGGGCTTCAATGTCGAAGTGGTCTCTGATCATCTTCTCGAGGTAATCATCCTTCCCTCTTGACTGCGTTATAATGTGATTCACTCTTCGAACTGGAGTGTTGCTGCTTGACTTGGTTCCGTGAAGAACCCACCCTAATTGAGTTCTGGAGGCCACCGGTTTGCTTCTGTCACCAGCTTTTACTTCCTGTGACACGATGAGATGCCAGTTGTCTTGTCCGATCAGCACAGTAGGACGAGCGTTGGGGTATTTCAGTTGCTCGGCGATCTCTTCTAGGTGCTGGCAGTCTTCCAGGTCCTTCTCGTTCACTTCTTGTGGGCTTAGGTTTAAGGTTTTCACGGTATATCCTGACATCATCTCAAGGTTTCGTTCGAATCTTCCTCTGATCTTGATGTCGATCTTCTTTGACTTCTGATCCATTCGATGGCCTCCTACGCCCTCGATTCTTAAGTCTTCTTCAGGACCCTTGGCGCCAATCATGTTCACGATGTCATCTTCTATGAGTGTCACCGTTGATCCTTCATCCATAAGAGCGTAGACTTGAGCTGTGGCATCTGGCCCCCATAACTCCACTGGTACGATTTTCAGATAGGCTCTTGAGATGGTCCGGGTTGCATTTACAGTTGACGTTACAGGCTCGGTCTCTTCTGTGGCTGGCTTCACACCCCCTTCTGAGTGTAGCATCACGTGGTGACCTCTCTTGCATTTCCCGCACGGCTTGGCCTTGCAGTTGTAACCTCTGTGTCGTCCCAGCAGGCATTTGAAACATATGAAGGCTCGTTTGACTTGTTCCCATCTTTCGTCTACGGAGGCGTCGATGAATCTTTTACATTTCAGTATCGGATGTTCCCCGGCGCATTCAGGGCAGGCCATCTTCTCCGGCTTCTTGGTGCCATCCTTGCAGGCGCAGATCACAGCTGTATGTGGTTCGGTTTCTTCGTCTTCTGATTGGTCCTCTTCCGATGAACATTCTTCATGCGTGGCTTGAGCTATATTCACCCCTCGGGAACCTGGCGGTCGAGTGCGGCTTCTTATTCCTTCCTTCTTGACTCTGGTTCCTGTGAATTCGTGCATCTCAAATCGATCCACCATCTGATTGAAGAAGTTCATGAGGCTAATCAGGATCGGTTCATCTTCTTCTTCTTTCGAAGCCCTATATTCATACCACTTGAATCGTACCAGGAGACACATTTTTTCGATTATTCTATTTGATATGTCACTTGAGTGTAGGTAGCTCTGTTTCTTCATTTGTTTCACGACGCTGACTGTGTTGGCCACAGCTCCAGCGTATCGCACTAGCTCCCTCGCATCGTCGGACATGGCAGGCAGCTTCTCAATGTTTTCTATTTCGCTTTTTATTAGGTAGGTAGGTCTTCCAAATCGGCGTTCCAATGCAGCCATAACTTCTTCTGGATCCGCCTGGGTATAGAGGAGTGACTTCACGGCTTCTTTTGCTTTTCCTTTCACTGCTCTTCGAAGTCGCCCCATGTTTTCGATAGCGCTGAACAGTTCCTTAGAATCCATGTATGTCGCTTTGAAAGCCACCCAATCTCTGGCGTCTCCGTCGAATTGATGCAGCTCGCTTATATATTTCGGTGCTCGCTGCATGATGGCTGACGTTTTGCTGTCAGCGACGGACTTAACAGCTTCTAGTATAGCCTCCGCCAGCTGATTTGTTGGAGACTTTTCTACTGGTTCAGTGGTGCGCGATGTCTCTGGTACTATTTCTACTTCATCACGCCCCTCCTTGGACTTGGACACCCAGGCAGCTGTGGCCTTCTCCGCGGCGGCCTTGGCGGCAGCATCCTCTTCTTCATCACTGGCGTCTGTGTCATCATCGTTGACACGCGATAATTCCAACTTGGTACTTGCCAATTTGGTTTTCATTTTAATCTCTTCTAACTGTAATTTCTCTAATTCTAATCTAGCTTGTAACTCCTTTTTCTTAATATTCGAAGTTTTATTTGAAGTGCCCTTTGCTTTCTTTTTCTGAACCATGGTAGCATCCGCATCCTCGACCACGGTTGTTTCTTCCGTCGGCGCGGTGCTGTCGGTGACTGTCTCGGAGGTTGTCGCAGACTCCTCCGTAGTCTCTTCTTCCGTGGTCGAGCGCGCGCTATCTCCTTTGCGGCTTCGTGTCATCATGGCTCATATACACAAACACTTTATCAGCAAATAATGTTCAATAACTTACCAGTGTTATGTTACAATCCTTCAGCAAAGGCACTTCACCACACAATGTTCACTAAGTTAATTGTCTTTATGTATTCACTTATACAATGTTCAAAGTTCCTTATGTATTCACAAATCGACGTTAACTTATTTGCACGGCGTAATGTTCTTTATTTACTCACTTGTATGACGTAAATAACACTTAAATGTTCACTTAGAGCAATGTTCCTTGTTTACTTACATGTACAACGTAGATTGACACTTATATATTCACTATTCGGCGTGTATATAATACGTAAGTATCACTATTCGAACGTTCACTGTTCACGCGAGTAATGTTCCTTATTTACTCTCGTATGTGGCGGCAAATAACACTTATGTATTCACTATTCGTAATTTATATAACACATAAGTATCACTGTTCGAACGTTCACTGTTCACGCGAGTAATGTTCCTTATTTACTCTCGTATGTGGCGGCAAATAACACTTATGTATTCACTATACGTAATTTATATAACACATAAGTATCACTGTTCGAACTTCACTATTCACTTGAAGTAATATTGCTTATTTACTCACGGATACGGCGGCAGGTATCACTTATGTATCCACTATAAGTCATTTATATAACACATAAGTAGCACTATAATTCACTCACTTAGTACACGCAGAGCTTCGAGCGACGCGGGCTTCGAGAGGGCGCGACTCTTCCTGTGGTCGTCCCTCCCAGCTGTTCTATTTCACTCAGCGGTTGCGTGTACACCGGGCTTCGATAGGGCGAGACGTCCGTAGTCGTTCCTCCCAGCGTTTCTTACCGGCACACGTAGGGCTTCGAGCGGTCCGGGGCTTCGAGAGGGCGCGACTCTTCCTGTGGTCGTCCCTCCCAGCGTTCTCACCGACTCGTAGGGCTTCGAACGACGTGGGGCTTCGAGAGGGCGCGACTCTTCCTGTGGCCGTCCCTCCCAGCGTTCTTACCGACGTTCGTAGGGCTTCGAGCGGCGTGGGCTTCGAGAGGGCGCGACTCTTCCTGTGGTCGACCCTCCCAGCGTTCTTCACTCAGCGGGTCGTGTGCACGGCGATAGGCCTTCCGCAGAGGGCCTGGCTTCGGGAATGAGCGGTCTTTCATACGCCGCCTATTCCCAGCGATTACTAACCTTCTTTACGACGAAATAAGTGCGCGGCTCGTCGTAATCTTCACGAAACTTATGTATTCTTCTTGATATACATAAGCTTCTCGATAATTCGCTATTAATTCTTCGAAATAGCGAGGTTTCTTTACGAATCTTCAGGCTCAGGCTTCAGTTCTTCAATCCGGCTCGAAGGACCAGTTCTGTTGGGGATTTACATATAAAACACCACATAAAATAGAATACTGTATAATCACTTGAGCCGCGCACTTATAACTAGTACATAATTAGGACATATTAAAGGCAAAAACATAAGAACTGAGTTTCATTTCTTTGCGAGAGCTTAAGTACTATTTTACCATAGCGCACGTTGTGTGTGGGTCTGAGACAATTCAATTTTAATCTAGGCGTCTAGACCAATAGTGTTTATCTAGGTTTGGTGATTTCGGTCAAGCGTAAGCTTTTTTCTTGGACAAGTTACAACCTGCTCCCGGGCAAGTCTATTTGCTATGTTTGTGTATCGTAGACTCGTGTAAATGGTTTGTGGGTGTGGGTGTTGCAGGTTGAGACCTGCTCCTTTGGGCGAGCCCATTATGTGTGCTAGTGTGCCTAGAGTGTTGTCTGGTGTGACATGGGTGTCTAACGGCTCTAGAACAGGTTGCGACTTGTCTGTTTGGAATCTAGTTAGACTTTTTAGTTATGTGAAAGGTTTGTTTACTTTGTTTCAGCCCTTATGCGCTTTTATGGCATATATTAAAGGAAAATAAAGGTAGCCCTAAGCTATTCAGGTACATTCATTATTCTAATGAGAAAATAGGTTATTTATTTTAATCAGTACTTTCTTAGACTAGATAAACAATCAGCAATTCTTATAAACTAATTATAAACAATCAGCAATTCTTATATACTAATTAGATGTATGTTCGTCGCCAACACTAATGTTTATAATTCTGTAAACCCATATTTGTTACGGACGCATAAGTCGGGTAGGTAGTCGCTCCATGTAAAATATTGGTGAATTTAGCTGCACCCGGTTAGACTGGAAACCAACCCCAACATAGGTAGTTAGGATAAGGCTAGGCAGACGATGAGCCGCAGACCCCGGCAGGTAGTTTCATTATGTTGTACGCACAGTTCAGGCCAAAAAGTACCTGCCAGGGTTGCAGGAAAGTCCGAAAGAGATATTAGGACCCTTGCCAATAGGCAACTGAAGGAACACGGGTGGGTGTTAGTCAGTAAAAGCCTGACAAGCCCTCCCGCTCCGCCCAGAGCGGGAGAAGTCATATGACGGTTTCCCAGTCTAAAAAAAAAGTACCCCATTTTGGCCTGAACATAACCATCGACTCATCTTCAAACGTTGCATAATTTATTTACACAAGGAAACCTGTAAAGTGTAGCCCTTTACACGTCACGTCAAAATCCGCAACCATTCATTCATTCGGTTTCCATTCCTTTCATTCATTTATACGCACGTTTGCGGTTGCGCCGTTTCTCGTAACCCTATTGTTCAAACACAAAGTGACGTTGTCGACGTTGACGATGTCACTCGCGTTACGTGTCGTTGAAAAATGTACGTAATTTGTTCGTTTGTCTGTATGTATGTATGCATGTGTGTGCTTGTTACGTAATTATTATGTAATTTGGCTAATTATTGTGTGGGAACGTTGTAGAGCCTTGTAGGGATTTGTTTGTTGTGTGACTCGTTTGCCGTTACTTTGTAGAAAAATTGTTTCTTTGTAGGAATCTCTTTGGCACATTACCTTACCTACCTAGTCTAAATTGTGGGAGTCTTCCACAGAACATATAAATTTTATCTGTTCTGTGGAGCCTTCTACTGGTTTCTAGGGTTGCCATAGGGTGCCAACGGGATTACAGGACCCTAAGGCTCCGCTGTCCGTCCGGCCGTCTGTCACAAGGCTGTATCTTCTTAACCTTAATATGATAGACACTTGAATGTTCACAAACTGTGTAGGTACAACTATGGCTGCTATAAAACTAATTATAAAACTAAAATAAAGTAAAAAAGCAAAGGGATCCTCAGTCTTCATACAATCAATCTGCCTAGACTATTCCCAACTATGTTGGGGTCGGCTTCCAGTCTAACCGGATGCAGCTGAATACCAGTATTTTACATGGAGCGAATGCCTGTCTGACCTCTACAACCCAGTAACTGGGCATTACGAATACCCCTTGCCTTGGTAAGACTGGTTGTCAAAATTTCAGGCTTCTGAAGACCCGTAACGACTGTCAAAAGATCCACGAATGACAGCCGGGACCAACGGCATAACGTGCTTTCCGAGGCACGGAGGAGTCTCGGTATGTAAAGATGGTCACCCATCCACGGACCAACCCCGGCAAGCGTAGCTTAACCTGATGGATCGACCCGTGCGGCTGTTATTACTTAGCCACGAGCTCCTAAGCCTTCATACAAAAATGATTTAAAAAAAAAAAAAAAAAAAAAAATTGTACGGTGGTATATGGAACCCTTTGTGTGTGAGTCCGTCTCTCACTTACAATGATTAGCTAAACATATCTGGATCCCATTCTATGATGACAGGTCGCCATCGCCGCCGGCGCCGGCGCCGTCTATGAACGTCTACAGACTAATTCTCGCCGATCTAGAGATCGCAAGCGCAGCTGGTAAGCATCTGTGGGAATGTCCGAAAGGGATACCGGGGACCTTGGCAACAGGCAACTGAAGGAACACGGGTGGGTTTTCGTCAGTAAAAGCCTGACACGCCCTCCCGCTCCACCCAGAGGGGGAGAAGTCATTTGACGATTTCACTCAAAAAAAAAAAAGTTGGTAAGCATGCCTGGAGTCGATCTGAAGTTCAGCATTGATGCTATCGGGGCCTGCTGACTGAGTTGTTTCACATGCGTGGCTCATCACACTTTTTGTTTATAAAAAGTAAGATAGCATCAATGTTATTGTTACAAAACGACGGAAAATGATCGGTGTAATGGTGGATAAGATATAAGAATGCAACGACTCAACAGCTCAGTGAGAGAAAGTGCAAAACAATACAAGGAATGAAGTGTTAATATTATACATTTTGCTGCGCGTACGACGAATAACAGTGCAGGATTTACTTGTCATGCTGAGTACAAAAGAATACGTGTTTTACGAATTTTAACTTTATTAGTTCCTAATTGTGTCCAACTGAAAGGTGTCAGGAACGCATTGGCCGCTCGGTGGACGCCGGACTTTATATAGTCCTCCAGACCGTATTTTCGGCCACGGCGGCCAATCTCAACGGGGACTAGCCTTCGGCGCGGGAGATATTATAGTGCACAAGTGTTTGCGCAGACACAAGTGCACTCTCTCTTCCCTCACTCTCATAGTCCGATGGGACGGCAATCCGACACGACCGGAGAGAGAACAGGCGTAGGACCAACGGCTTAACGTGCTTTCCGAGGCACGGGGGTATCACACCGCCAACTTCCAAACTCCGGGCTGTTACTACGAAATTCCTAATGGAAAAATCCAATAACACTTTACACTCCGCCGGACTTTACACTCTTTGTGAAGGCGCTTGCGCAGGCAAGATGGGAAGTATTACCAACATACCCATTTCTGCCAAAAAAACTCTATACATCTATACAAATAATTAAAATTGAATGGCTGTTTGTAAAATAACAGCTTTTTACTAATGCATAATTATGAAAGTTTATACGGCACGTACTTATAAAAAAAGGCTATTTTTAAAACTCTTGTCCGTCTGGTTGTTCCGGCTAATCTCCGAATCGGCTGGACCGGTTTTGACAGGACTTTCACTGGAAGATAGCTGTCACGTAGGCTTTATTACTTATATTTTAGAAAAATAACTAATGTCCACGTGGGGAACGCCGCGGGCAGCTAGTGAAAAATAAAAACCTAGCTCCCTTTACGAACTCCACTCATTTGCAACCAATTTGGTGTACAAGCCGATTTCTAACACTGGTCAAAGTTGCACTGGTATACGTCGTGCACGCTATACTGCGCAGAGCGCATATCTTTGTGCAGTGCCAGTGCAAACTGCGACGCGTTACGTTAACGCTGCCGATACCGCCTTATTACGTCATAAACTTGTTCATAAACAAAATGGGATAGTGTACTTAGTGCTTGACCATAGTGACCATAATATACTAATCTTATAATGGTATATTATATTTATCACTAGCACTTTGCCCGCGGCTTCGCCCGCGTAAATGTCGGTTATTATATACTAAAACCTTCCTCAAGAACCACTCTTGGTGAAAACGGCATGAAAATCGGTGCAGTAGTTTTTGAGTTTATCGCGAACAGGACGACAGACAGACGCGGCGGAGGACTTTGTTTTATAATATGTAAGGATAAAGGTAGGTACAAAATCTCTTCCGTTGGTAAACCCTTCACGAAAATGTCAGAATTAAAGACAATACATGAACACATTGCTCGCAGAACGAACGGCCGATGACGAAAAGTGGCGACCGTGAATCGGAAAAAGCCGATATTTATATATTTTCCTATTATGATTCTGGCGAAGTGACTGTTTTAAGCCCCCAGTTTGTTTAAAAACAATTCAAGTAATATAACTATTTTTATTTTTATTTAGTTAATCAAGTTAGGGCGAATTTCACCAATGAAACTGAACGCGTTCAGCATATCTAAAACGCATCCAAGAGCTGTCAGTGTCAAATATTCCATAACAATAATTACACTGACAGCTCTTGAACGCATTTGAGATGTGCTGATCGCGAAGTTTCTTTGTTGAAATCCGCCCTTAAAAACGACAATGTAACATTCAGAAAAAAAAAATATCCCGCGCATAGCCGTTGGAACGGCTAGTAGTAAAAACCAATTATGACAGCTAATTAAGAAAAGGTGAAAATTGCAAAGTTATGCATTTCCTCATGACGTTTTATGAAATATTTCCGTTTTTTATCACGACAACGGGACACTAGAATAGCCAACTGTTGGGTGCGGCATCCTAATGATAATGAATCAGGAAGTCACGTAATATACTGTTTTTATGGTTTTATATGCCATTTAATTGTGTGCAAACATTTTAATATCTCTCAGTATCTTGGAGATAGTTTTAATTCTTACCTTGTCCTTGTGTTTCATTTTATCAGGAGTTCAGAGGCCGTAGACAAAGTGATATTCTATCAGCGATAACGATGATGGAAAAGGCAATAATGTATGAGACTGACATAAGCTATCGAAAAGTTTATGTCAATCCTGTTGAAAGTCGTTGTAGAAATACGAAACGCTTTCGAAGCGATTGTCACTTGTCTAAGGACTCGTAAGAGGAAGCGGTAAGGTAGTCCGCAAAATTCAAAAATTTTCAAAATTCTAACGTTTTTGCGATTTGCAGGTCAGTGTCAGGTAGTATGTTAATTAAAATAGGATTTGCGACCCTATCAAATATGTATTTACAGAAAGATTAATCATTTACATCACCAATATAACTTTCTAAATTCAAATTACCGTATAAACGAAAGAAAATTTGAATCTGACGTTTACGCTCTTAAGAAGTTGATTCTAATGATTGACAGTAGTGGAATCCAACCTTAACCCCAAAATTCCTTTTTCAAATATTCCCTTTACTGTGAAGGTCGTAAGGAGGTGTTGTTTACGCCAGGGTGTTTTTGAAGTTTGTCACACCAGAGACAAAACAGACTCTAGGTCTACTGTTTTCTCTCGTCAAAACCAAAATATTATGGTATTGTTGCGAGTGTGCGCACGCACAGTCATTGTTTTTAGAGTGTCCAAGTTTTTCTGCAAACAAGCAGCGTAGCTATATTCCGGTATGAAGGATAATGCAGATGCAGACACATGAAACATTAGCTTCGTGTCTGAGATGGCAATGCGCCACTTAACATCTCAGTTATGCTATTCTGCAAAAATCTCGCCGTGAAAACTTAGGTGAAGTGAGCTTGAAGTGAACTGTCACTGCTTTAGCATCAGTAGGTATCGATGACAATGACAGCTCACTCCACGCTCACTTCATCTAAGTTTTCACGGTGAGATGGTTATAGAATACCAATGCTGAAAGGACACCTGAAGGCCAAAAAAAAAGTTTATGTACGTCACTGCCTCACAGGGCTATCCTGTTAAAAGTTTTTTTAGAATTACGGCCCTCTGGTTGAAAACAAACTGGTACAAAAGAAAAACAGCTGGGGACTTTTAGCTCATAAACAATGTCAAACTCCAATTACTTTTTTAATCAACAGAGCTGACCCAAATACCTGAAACTACGTCCTAACATTGAGTTTATCCGGCCCCTCTATATTTATGCAAGTCGTCATAATTTCAAACATATCTCGCGTTAACTCAAAGAGTAGTTTTAACTTTTAATACAAACACCATTTCAGCTTACTAACTAGAAACAGACGTTGTCTGTCTGTTTCCCATTTATAATAATTTCATCCTAGATACATGCCCGTTAGAATTTAATTCTGTAAATAAATTACTAGCTGCATAGGCGTGAGAATCTTGTTGGTATGTTTCATAGTTTTAGTACTTGAAGAGTTTATGCTAACTTGTAGGCAGAATTATGGTTGTTGCCTTTGCGTTTCAATTTGGAATATAATAATAGAAGAAATTGACGTGTTTCCGGATTTTAAATACGAAAGAAGTCACTGTAATACCTTAGATATCTCGAAAAGAAGAAGGTATTGCGACAATAACACTATGTTTAAAAATTAATTCAATTATGTTGACAAATCCCCAAATTTTAGCGCCAAAATACAAAGAGAAAATGCGCGCCATTTTTTCGCATTTCGAACTATCACTTTTGAACTTTCGCCATGCGTTCCGATACACGTATCGTATTTCAATACTACTTAAGTATAATTCATAAAAAAACGCTTTTGTAGCAAAAAATGAATCGTTCATGGAACATAACTGCTTGTCACAATAATAGGAAAGAAAGTGAATTACAAATTGAAAAGGAAAGTACGGACGTGATACATAAGGAAATCATTGAATATTCTCGATTATGACCGGTTGAATCGATTGAAATATCATTAATAAATATGGCAGGTTTTAAACGATTCTCGATTTGAAATTGAAAAGATGAATTGGTCGGCTCAGCTGTGTTCATACCTTTTATTTTTAATCGAATTTCCAATATAATAATCAAATTCCGTGAAAAGAAACCCCCTAATGAAGTGACGTCATTCTAGTAATGGATAGTGTGGATAATAATGTCGGGTAACGATTATTCAATTGAGTAAAATCAAAAAGTTAGGGTTAGTTAAAAATGTAGTGCATACACACACTCACCTACCTATAGGTGAGTGTATGCACAACATTTTTCTCAAAGGAAAATTAAAGATTTGAAGGGTATGGAAGTCATTTGCAAGTTGTAGTAGGTTTGTGATAGTATACCGTAGTATTCTAATTTAAACATCTCTTCATTTCAATGTTGCGTACCTTTTTTTTTTTAATGTTGTAAATCATCAATTTATGTCTTCTCCCGCTCTGGGCGGAGCGGGAGCGCGTGTCAGACTTTTACTGACTGAAAACCCACCCGTGATCCTTCAGTTGCCTGTTGCCAAGGTCCCGGTATCCCTTTCGGACGTTCCCGAAACCCTGCCAGGAATGTTGCGTACCTAATTAATTTAATTTTATAAATACCTAATCAAATACAATTGAAAAGCTAGCTACCGTACTTGTGCAGTCACTCGTATTTTTGCGTCGGTCGTACGTTTTGGAATGGGCAACAAGCTTCAACTTTCTAACTAAATTTAAATAAATGCTTCGAGTTTGAGACTCGAGTGACATTTTACAGAATAAAATTGTATAGATTTAATGCCACAACTAATTATAATTACTTACATAAATGCTATTTGAATAACAATAATTATTTTCAACCTTCAATCATAAATCAATTCCTAATATTTACATAATGCATAAAAAATTAATGTGCATTTATAATCATAAAAATTCACACACGATTTTTATTTAACACACTTGCACCTAAATACCGACCATATCAAATTATGAGAAAATCAATTAAACAATATTTGCATCTGGCTATAGGTAATAATAAATAAATAATGTTAAATAAACATGATTTTAAACATTAATTATAATTATAATCAATACGCTGTAATAATTTAATTCGTTATGCGCAAATGTAAAAGCGTTTGTATGTATGTCAGTGGTAACGGCCCCGGCTTAGGAGCTGTTGGTCATGGGTTCGAACCCAGCCAGGCGCCATCCTCACCACTGCTCTCAAAACGGTGAAGGAAACCAACGTCCGACGAAGTCCAAGAAAAAAAAAAAATCTGTCATCTACCAACCCGCACTGGGCCCGCGTGATGGATTACGGCCCACTCCCTCTCACAGAGAGGAGGCCTATGTCCCAGCAGTAGGAACATAATAGGCTGATGACGATGAAATGTAAAACAGACCTAGTGATTCCTTGTGTTTTATAGGGACATCTAAAATAGTGGCTTTACAGGTGCATGCCATCCGAAAGGGAAAGCTTTTTTTTTTTTGAGGTTGGGTAGTCATTAATTGACTTCTCCCGCTCTAGACGGAGCAGGAGGGCGTGTCAGACTTTAACTGACTAAAATCCACCCGTGTTCCTTCAGTTGCCTGTTGCCAAGGGCCCCGGTATCCCTTTCGGACTTTCCCGCAACCCTGGCAGGCATCGTTCCTAGCGGACCCCGCCAATTGTGCTGACATCTCTATGAGGCGCGCGTGGAACACGACGCGCCGTCGACCCGGGTCTGGTCCTTATCGGACGAAAGGCAAAGCTGAAATGTCTCATTATGCCTGGTAACACTGCGCACTGGCAGCATTCAAACTCAAACCAGAAAATAGCAACTCTGCTTGACGGCAGAAAACGATGTTTAGTCCTTCTCCAGACGAGCTCCTCCACAAACCAAACATTTCTACCTAGCATTTTAGAATTTTTGATAGTTTTATGTACATTTTATTCCAGGAACAATAAATAGCAGGTCTATTCTGTAAAATTCTCACCGTGAAAACTTTGGTGAAGTGAGGTGTCATTTCACCTGTCGTGCTTTTCTGTAAAAATATCACCATGAAAACTTAGGTTGAAGTGAGCTTGAATTGAACTGTCACTGCCTTAGCATCAGTAGGTATCGATGACAATGACAGCTCACTCCACGCTCACTTCACCTAAGTTTTCACGGTGAGATAGTTACAGAATAGCAATGCTGATGCTAGGGATTGACACTATTGACGAATCACTTCAAGCTCAATGTAAAGTCGAACAAGCTATTTGGTATACAGGCGGATAACTCGCAACTATTTTAAACAATTTTGAAAGTTTTACAGTAGTCAACAATCCTTTTACGTCACTCCCCTAAGCCATAAGCTCAAAAAATTAAATTACACACTCAATCAAAACGAATTTTGACAGTGCAGCGGAAAATGAACATATTTTGCCTGTATACCAAATAGCTTTTCGACTTTACATTGAGCTTACTACTTCACGGTGAGATTTCTACACAATAGATCGGCTTTGGTAAAATCAAAGTCCTAAATATTCTCTTACGATAGTATAGACATGACATTATAAATGCCACCTTATTACCATTCGCAGCAGGATACAGGATTCTAAAACAATTCGCAGTTGCATAATCAGTTGAACCTGATAAGCCAAACACAAGGGCCTCACAGAATACATACCTACCATAAACCCACAATCATTCCACGTACTCACCATCACGTATGGTGTCAATGCCACTGCCAAAACACAAAAATAAACCACCAGCCACTTAACTTTCTTCATTCGAATTTGAACTTTATGTACAATTAGATAAGGTTGTGGTCCAATTTAGGGGGACCGGTACATTATGGGTTTTGGTAGCGTAATGCTGTCAGCAATTATAGTTGGCTCGATGTCCCTAAGCGGTATTATTTGGTAATAGTCATGAGATCGTCATTTGGAAGCTAGTGATCTTGAATTATAAATAATTACCTATTATTTTAGAGGCTGTTGATTTAGTCACCTGTCGATCTATGTATTCTATAAAAAATTCACCGTGAAAACTTATGTGCAGTGTAGGTGAAGTCGTGAAGTGAGCTTGAAGTGAGCCGTCAATAGTTTAGCATCAGGTGGAATAAGTTAAGCTAAGTTCTCAAAGTCAAATTATTACTGCCGATCAATTCTGTAAAAATCTCACGGTGAAAACTTAGGTGAAGTGCTTGAAGTGAGCTGTCAATAACAGTCCGATCTTCTTGGATATTACGAAAATGTACAACTCTGATCCCCAAGATACAGACTAACTCTAGTTTGGGGATCACCGTTCAATCTGCTATGGATGATGTACTTGATTATTAATAAATAATTTCAATTTTCAAAAAATTTCAATTCTGTGTAATGACAGCTTACTTCACCTTACTTTTCACGGTGAGATTTTCACAGAATAGAGCAGGTCTATTCTGTGAAAATCTCACCGCATTAGTTACAGGGTGTTCTTGTAACTTTTATAGCTCTGAAGTTTGCAGTCATGTGATTTGTAGTACTGTTCTGTCAATCGCTATTTTGAACCCTAATATTATTGAAACTAAGACTCCATAATTCAGTACTACTAATCGCGTCACGGGCCAAGTTATAATGAACGCAACTAAGAGTGGGTAAATACTCCACCATACTGACAAACATTTTCTCTATTTTATGAATCGACCGAATGCATGTTTAGGCGCGTTACGACGCCCTTTGAATGAAACTCGTTTCGTTGTAGACTTGTATTATTGATATTACACAGCACAGTATCCAAGTGACGGCGGAACAAACGTATAGTTGTCTATACGTTTGTTCCGCCGTAATATTGTTAGTTACCTACACGTACACAGAGTTTATTAGTTAACAATAACTTAGCAAGTTTTTGCAGGCTGATCGCATTCTCAAACTTATTGAACCATAGACTACTACCTAGACCAACCAGTGTTGTCAGGTTATACTAACGGTGGGAACCACAGATAATTAATTGGTTCGCCACACATGTATGAAACGCTGTATTTTTTCGTGCCGTAGATCGATCAGAAAAGTTAAGCTGAGGCAAAGTGACATTCTATCAGCAATAACGATGATGGAAAATGCAAAAATATATAGGACTGACGTAAGCTATCGAAAAGCTTATGTCAATCCTGTTGAAAGTTGTTGTAGAAATACGAAACGCTTTCGAAGCGATTGTCACATGTCTAGGCCAATTTCTAACGAAATTGTCACGATGGGTGACAATTTCTAACGAAGATTAAATATTCTAAGTTGATGTAGCTTTTAAATCTAAAATGTGTGTTCAACCTTCACAGAGCCATGTTTATTGACAGAGTTACCGGTATTACGTAAAACCTCGGTCGGTCTCGGGAGGTGCTAATCGAATTACGGAAACGCACGACCGATGACACATGCACTTCCTACCTATGTCGCTATAGAAATAGGTACTTACATAAACTCACGCCTTCTTCCCATGGGGGTAAGCAGAAATATAGAACGCCACCTGCTACGCTCCTTTTGCATCATTATAAAAAAAAAAAATTAATACAGGTAGGTATGTAGTGAAATATTCACAAAACTTTTAAATTGACACTTAAAATAAGCATTCTGTACACGCACATTTGTATTTCAATTTAGAAAGACAAGTGTGCGTATACAGAGTGTTTCTTTTCCGTCATCTGCCTAGCCTTTTCCCAACTATGTTGGGGTCGGCTTCCAGTCTAACCGGATGCAGCTGAAACAGTGTTTCTTTTCCGTATCAATTTAAAAAAAAAAATATATTTTTTTAGTTGTAATATTTTTTTTGCATGTATAGGCACTATACTATTGCAGGTTAACGGGAACGCCCTTCGTTACATAACATACTGTTTATAATAGCCAAGCCATGAGCCCGTTACGTAATGTTTCAAGTGCGAGGTATTTAATACTTGAATAGTGCAGATATCAAGTTTCTAGATCGTGTTGTAATCAATACTGGCGCCACGGCTGTAGTCTAGTGTTGCGCCTGCGACCGCATCCTGCGCACTTCCGTTTGATATAATGGTCTTGGTTGAGCGTTTCCTTCTGAAGGGTAGGCTGTCAGGTTGGTGCAGTCAACTGCCCTTCACTGGTACAGTAGGCTGCAAATCAGTGGTAACAAAACTAATACAAGCCTTTTATGGCCTACCAGCACTTTGCCCACGAAAAAAATAAAAATCTTCAACAACCCCCATTTCACCCTCTTAGGGGTGGAATTTCGAAAAATCGATTTTTTGTGGAAACTTACTCTTCATAAAGAACACATCATCACACACCTTTTATAATATACAGGGTGTTAGGGTAAACACCGTTATCCTTGCAACCAGTGGTTTGGTTTCATTTATAGAACGTAAAATCAATGGAAAATTACAACTTTTTTTTTCTTTTTTTTTAAATCAACATTTTACCACAAGAGACTCAAGTTCGTTGCCCTATGCGCTAGGGCAATGAACTTGCGTCTCAACACGGGCGGGGGGTGCGGGATAGTCAGTCAGCTGTTTCGCTAGAGAGCACGGTGTCGGATAGAAACTTTTTAAAGTCTTTTAATGAAAATGACGTTTTTTTTTTGTTGTGTTCGGTCATTTATTTTTATATTTAGGTCAACTACCCATGGTTTGAATGACGAGAGTGTTTACCCTTACAGCCTGTATAGATTCCCAATATTTACGGACCGTTATTGGTTAAAATTAAGACTCTTGTCATCTTTACCAATAATGAAGCAAAGAGCTCATAGCTTTGCATAGTAGTAGACCCCATATGGTAGTAGCTAAGACAGAAAAAAAAAATTGCTTTCGAATTTATTTCATTCCTGCAGTTTGGCAATAAAAACTGATACCATTGGTAAGCAAAACGATTCGTTTTTTTTCGCATTATTCTATTGAATTAAAAGTCCGTGACTAGCTCGGGAGGAGCTCGTGGCTAAGTAATAACAGCCGCACGGGTCGATCCATCAGGTTAAGCTACGCTAGCCGGGGTTGGTCCGTGGATGGGTGACCATCTTTACAAATCGAGACTCCTCCGTGGCTCGGAAAGCATGTTAAGTCCCGGCTGTCATTCGAGGATCTTTGACGGTCGTTACGGGTCGTCAGAAGCCCGGAAGTCTGACAACCAGTCTTACCAAGAGGTATCATGTTACCCAGTTACTGGGTTGTGGAGGTCAGATAGGCTAGGGCGATGCTTGGGCCAGCCCTTAGTTCAGCAGTCTTTAGGCTTAATAAAGATATCCTCTATTACTCTATGAATGAAATGAAATTGTTTATTCAGTACGTAAATAGGATATTGGAATCACTTTTACACGTCATATTAAAAAATATTAAAAATATGCTAGATGAGGTCGGTGTTTCCTATCTGACTACTCTGAGCAGAAAGGCCGAAAAAAACTCAGAGGTCGCAGTCTCTTTTAAAGTCCAGACATAATCTTGGTCATATGAGGACCATGTAGATTAGCGTCTGAAATGGTCTTTTGAGGAAAGAACCACACAGATTTGAGTGGACCTGTCCAGTCAGTGCAAGCATTTGTCAATAATAGTGGAGCTCAACTCAGAACTTAAGGAATCAATCCACAATTAGCCTTAACCCTTCAATGAATCCAAAAACGGACTCCATTAATTGATGAAATATTCCCACGGCAAGTCCAACGGTTCATATAAAAAGTTAAGTAAAAAAACGTTAACAATTCGATGCTTATCTCTTTACATCTGTAAGGTCACTCTCTCAGAAGTCAATGGGTATTTTAAACGGAAGTTTTAAATTACTCTCAGTTATGTAGACAAGAAATTGGATCTAGAAAATGATTGAAATCAATTGCCAACGATTGCAAAAGAAGCCCTTATGATTTTTTTGGAGTAGGTTAGTTATAAAAGGTGAACCATGTTAATTATAAATACATAAAATGAATACTTTAATTAACTATAATTAATAGTTAATTTTCGGCTCAGCACCCTAATTGCGTAACACACAATGAATGTTGTTGAACTGTCAAAATGAAACAGATTGTGATGTGATTGATCGTGATCGTTGTGTGTTACGTAATTAACGTGGTGATTAAGAAGAAAAAAAATAACACAGGATACAAACTACCTAAATTAGAGAAAAGACAAAAGTCATAAGGGGTTATTAAAAATAAAATAGACGATATTTAGTAACCTATTCCGCTTAACTATTCCTCAAGAGTCGTAAAAAACCCTGTAAGAAATCGACACGTGTTTCACCTCTCCACGAGGCATCTTCAGGATGACGATTGACTAATTGCAAACCAGAACGCGACGTGTTACCACACCGAGCGCTGAACGCAGAGAATTTTTTTATTTATTTATTGTATTTTATAATGGACTTCCGCAAAGTCAGGATGAATAAATAATGATAAAAATTCCTCAGGATAACAATTACCTGTCGCGAACCCAATAATTAACAATATTAAAGGGCTTATTATTATATGGGTCTGAGGCCCTACACAAAGTGACATTCTATCAGCGATAACGATGACCAAAAGGCAAAAATGTATAGGACTGACATAAGCTATCGGAAAGCTTATGTCAATCCTGTTGAAACTCGTTGTAGAAATACGAAACGCTTTCGAAGCGATTGTCACTTGTCTAGGCGCTCTGATCACCAGCTTACCACGCAGCACCCAGTTCTGCCTACCGCATATGATCTAATAGCGCAATATAAATATTAATAACATAATAAATACTAACAGCAGATGTGCCGACGGATGAGACATCATAGTTAGAATTCTTGTTATACCGATCATAAGAAAAACACGACATAAATAGAGATGGCGTAAAATTCTCACATAGATAAAATTCAATATACAACTACATTTTTTTACAACAGCCTTCCTTACAAACGAAAGTCAGCTTAAAAAGTGTGCAATAGAATTCAATTTCACTTGTGTTTCTTGAGATTTATGACGTTTTGTGAACGAATGCTATCGCGCAGGTGAGTCGTGCAAAAACGCAATGAGATCACCATCGCCGTGTCATTTAGACGTGACATGTACCTCTGAAAGGCTTTAGTACAAGAAAAGAACAGAAGTACAACAAATTATTACGTAAAGGGCATAAAGGGCATTGCATTTAGTCTCTCTCGTTGAGTTTTAGGGAAGATATGAATCGACAAATATCCAGAGTAAGTCAGAAATAGCCGTGGCCGTGGGCATTAGCCGTAGAATCTAAAACTGTTCGGTTGGGGTCAACATTTTTTCGAGTAAATGAAATGAAATCAAATTGTTTAATCTGTAAATAAGATATTGGTATCACTATTACGCGTCATATTAAAAAAATATTAAAAATAAGCTAGATGAGATCGGCGTTTCCTATCTGACTACTCTGAGGAGACAGGCCGAAACAAACTCAAGAGGTCGCAGTCTCTTCTAAAGTCCAGACATAATCTTGGTCATAAGAGGACCATGTAGATTAACGTGTAAAATGGTCTTTTGAGGAAAGAACCACACAGATTTGAGTGGACCTGTCCAGTCAGTACAAGTATTTGTCAGTAATAGTGGAGCTCAACTCAGAACTTAAGGAGCTCAACGACTCGATGAACAATACCAAAGAAAGGACATTTGGGTAGAGACCGCGAATCGTCAATCGTAGGGTAGGAAGCCCTAGGGCAGTTCGAGAAACTATTTTTGAAGATTAGCCGGTAGCAGCTCAATGATAGTAGCCAACACAGGACAGGCTGATGACGAAGGAATTCACATGAAAATGGGTAGCGTATTTTGTTGAACCAGCCCTTCTTAACTCCTTCGATTTTTTCACCTAGATCAGTTTTGATCAAACCTAACATACCATCATTCACCTGTCCTACTGCAGTAATGTCACAGTACGTGACGCATTCAGATCTAAGGTTTAAATCACGATCCACGGCCGCGATACGCTATGATGACAGGTACTAAGGATTGAAGCCTGAATTAGCTGTTCCAGGGGACATATTGCTGGTATGAAATCATTGGGAAGACCCTAAAGGAAAGCAAAAAAAAAAGGAAAAATAAAACAATAACAAAATTACAGAAGCAAAGCATGTTTTCAATAGGTTCTGTCAGAATCCTGACTCCTAACAAGATTACTGAAGATCTGATCGAAGGATTTTCCCTGATCAATGGAGGATGAGGACTAGACTAATGTCCACTATATAGTCTAACCACCTAGTCACTATAGCCAGGGGGCTTTAAACAGCCACTTTGGCAGAATCATAATAGGAAAATATTATGAATCATCGTAAAAAGTCACAAACTGACAATTCATAATTATGACCTGCGTGCGATTCCTATTACAAAATAATTCATCTGTTTGACAGTTTTCTATGGAGATTCGTAAAATGGTCCACACATTATGAATTGTTTTTGTGTCACATTAGAGGAATTGCTAATGACAGATGGAATGTGGCCGTTTTAAGCCCCCAGTCTTTGTGGTGGTATAGAAGTCACAAATACCTGGTTTGAGGCAGTTCCAGAGACAGGACATTATTTAATAAGAAAGCGTCGTAAATATAAGTTGTATCTATTCATACACGAAATATTTGGAGAGGAACCGAAGCCATACCAATGCTTTTTTTTTTTTAAATCATCTTATATTATTTTATTTTTTTAACATCCATTATGCTACTTTCTACGTATTTATATATTTATATCAAATTGGGTTGGGTCATCGATTGTTATGATAAAGCTACAGGGTGATTATTTTTCTCATGTAACTGGTTCGATTCCCGGTTCAACCTGGAATTATTTAAATATCTATGAATGCAGTTTAAATTGTTTTTTTTAATTCAAATAATGTCTTCTTTCGGTAAATGTTCCATCTACAATATTCAAGGTACTTTCCCTCCAAGTGGCATATCCGTGGGATGCCCTGTATATTTTGGCGACAAAAAAAGATGTTTAAGGTGGAAATACCTAATAGAACGTACCATAGTTCCCCAGACAAATTCGCGTATACACATGTATATAATCTAAGACACTAGATTATCCTACACATTTTCTACTTTCCACCTTCAGGGTTTAAAATCTAAGACTTCACGCCATAACTCGCCGTAAACGACACTAGCCTAAAGCAATAGTCCAATATCTGAACCCATAATTTTAACTAATCTGACTGCGAATAATTTAAAACAAAAACGACGCAGCGATAAAGTCCATCGTTTGAATAAACTCCGATAATAATACAGTCGCCAAGAACGTACTGGAATGGGATCAAAATGGCAGTATAGCTGGTGGTATAATAGGCTCGGAACATTGACATATCTTTAGCGACATCAGTTGTAAACTGGCGACGGACTTCTTGGGGGTAAACATTATTCTTTTGGATTGTGGTGTAAAGTATAAAAGATGGCGGAATATCCGTCATCTTCGTCATCGTTGGTAGCCTTGTTCCAACTCCACTGCTGAGTGGAAGACTCCTCCTCTTTTGTGACGTGCTTCCCTGGTCTGTGCTTGTGCTTGCAGAAAAAATATCGATACATCGATATTTTTTGTGCGATATATCGATATTTATTATTTCGATATATCGATGTATCGATATAAATATCAAATATCGAAAACATATCAAATACGATATATTTCTAATAGCAACACCGTTGCGTTAACGCCAATGACTAAAACCGCAGGAATTCAGAGCCGTAAAAAGTAGACATTTTTTTTCAAATTTGGTATTTACAAACGAAAACAAATACGATTGATCTTCAAAAATATTTTTCAAATATTTATTATTTAAAAAAAAATCGAAAATTTCACCGATAAATCGATTTTTTTGCGATATAACGAAATCGATGTTAATAAATTTTTTAAATATCGATATTTATATCGATTATTTTTGGCACTTCCCCTATCTGTGCGTCTGTCATCCAGGTTTTACCTGCAACCTTTCTGCCTGTTGGTTCCTGGACGCAGGACGAGCTCTGCTGAATTACAAACCCTTCATCAATTAGTTGTAGATAGACCTACACTGTCCTCCCATACCTATTAACACTGTAATTTGAAAACATTGTAAAACCATTCTCTAAAAGAGTAACCGTGAAGTTTCTTAGCGGCTCTTCTCCATAGGAAACGACAAGCATATAGTAAACTAGCTGTGCCCCGCGGTTTCACCCGCGTAGGTCTCGATCTCGTGGGAATGTAAGGATAAAACGTATCCTATGTCCTATTCCAGGTCATGGTCTACCCGTGTGCCCATCCTCTTCTCTCTAGAGTAGGGAACGTCGCGGAGGCGCGGCGCCGCCGCCGCCGGGCGTCGAGCGGTTCGCCTATTGTTTTTTATTTATACTCGTAATAACTTCGAAATTAAATGTCCGATTCGAATGAATTAAAAAGTATTTTACTGCTATATAAATACCCTTGATGTTAAAACTATTTATTTGAATAAGAATTAATATTATGTTGATAAAACCCCTTCGCAAATAATGCAATAATTTGGGTTATTCCGTTTAGGACAGATTCTGGTTCGAAGAAATTTGATTACCATAAAAAAGGTTATAGTGAGTCAATCTTAAAAGATAGACATATGCTGTCGCGGATTTTTTTTTAGAACTTATAAACAGGAACAATTCCATCATACATGATATTTGCGTAACTTTAACCGTTTACGCAGCGCACGCAAGAGACGCTCTCAAAAAGGAATATTTTATCCCGTTTTTGCAACATTTTCCATTTATGCTCCGCTCCTATTTGTCGTAGCGTGATGTTATATAGCCTATAACCTTCCTCGATAAATGGACAATCTAACACAAAAAAAAAATCCATTCCAACCAGTAGTTCCTGAGATTAGCGCGTTCAAACAAACAAACAAACTCTTCAGCTTTATAATATTAGTATGCATATTCATAAATGATATTTGCGTAACTTTAACCGTTTACGCAGCGCACGCAACGGAAGCTCTCAAAAAGGAATATTTTTTCCCGTTTTTGCAACATTTCTCCTTTATGCTCCGCTCCTATTGGTCGTAGCGTGATGTTATATAGCCTATAACCTTCCTCAATAAATGGAATATCTAACACAAATTGATTTTTTCCATTCCAACCATTAGGTCCTGAGATTAGCGCGTTCAAACAAACAAACAAACAAACTCTTCAGCTTTATAATATTAGTATAGATAAGTTTCTAACTTATACCAAACGTAGAAAGACCAGTCCCTATTAAAACAAACTCATGGTTTCTGGTATCGGATACTTAATCATAGGTAGCGGTCGATTTGAAGTACCTCGGGGCTTCCGCGTGACAGACGGACAGAGTCAGGACAACTGTCTTGTATTATAAACTTGCTCGAAATAATTTACTGTTGGTAAATTACAGGACCACCTGTGTGCAAGATGATATGGCTAGAAAGGGAGTGACTACCGATGTGACGAGCAATAGAGAAGTATGACAGAAAAAGACGAATATTGCGCCCGCGCCGATCACAAATAAATAGGGATAAGGGCAGGAGAATGCTGATGATGAAATTTTGTATCAAATAGATTGGTTTGTAATAATATATGAGGAGCTCGTGGCTAAGTAATAACAGCCGCACGGGTCGATCCATCAGGTTACGCTTGCCGGGGTTGTTCCGTGGATGGGTGATCATCTTTACATATCGAGACTCCTCCGTGCCTCGGAAGAAGCCCGAAAGTCTAACAACCAAGGGGTATCGTATTACCCAGTTACTGGGTTGTGGAGGTCAGATAGGCAGTCGCTCCATATAAAATACTGGTATTCAGCTGCATCCGGTTAGACAGGAAGCTGACCCCAACATAGTTGGTAAAAGGCTAGGCAGATTGAATTTGAGATTGGTTTAAAATAGTTTAGCAGACAGGACATACCAGACAACTTTGATTATCTACTAACAAATTGTAGCAGCTCATACTTACGTATACCCATACTTATTAGAGGAGCGTACACAGCCGTTTGCCACCGCGCGCCCGCGCATACTAAGCTAGCCGAGGTGAAAGGAATGCAAACTGGCCGGCTGTATCATCACGCTCGTACAACGTAGGGAGCGCGGCACAGTCTACCGACATTACTAATTTGTGTTAGTCCTAAGTTATTCGTGTACCTTATTTATTGTAATATATTTTAACTAGTACTCTATATATAAAGCAGCGTTCGCTAATAAATGACAGATCGTTATTCGCCTTCTTATTCGCAACCAGCTCCCCCTAAAGTGGTGACCCCGCGTTCGAAATGTCTCCGCCCGTAACTGAAGGAGACAAGACTACAACGCCTGAAGATGTCGAAGCAATTAGCGTCCAGTCGCGCATACCCAAGTTCTGGAGCAACAGACCTAAACTATGGTTTGCCCAATTCGAGGTCATTATCCACAACCAGAAGCTCGGCGATGAAAGCAAGTTCGCACTCCTTGTGGCTCAGCTGGAGATCAAGGACATCGACCAAATCAGCGATATCATCTTGTCACCGGCCAACTCCGGCCGATACGACGCTGCAAAAAGAAGACTGTTGGAGGTTTATGAAGATAGCGAGGGTATTCAGTTACAAAAACTACTGAATGAAATGGAGCTCGGTGATCAACGACCATCGCAGTTGCTTCGCCGAATGAGAAACCTTGCTGGGACAAAGATGCCAGACGACACCCTGAAAATGTTGTGGCAAGGACACCTACCCGCTTCTACCCGCACAGTGTTGGCAGTTAGTGAAGAATCCAAGCTGGACTCGTTGGCTGCCATGGCAGACAGAATGCAAGAACAGCTAAAAGAGGTAAATGCCGTGTGTCCCTGCCAGTGTCAACCTACCACATCTAAGGCCCCAGCGAGAGCGGCGCCAGCCGAAATAGCGGCGACATCTGAACATGCAGACCAGAAACTCTACAGCATGATTGAAGCCCTGACCAAGGAAGTCGCAACGCTGAAAACGAATCGATCCCGCAAATTTCAGCGCCGATCCCACAATTTCAGAAGCCGTTCCAGCTCGAAATCTCGGGATAGAAGAAACGCCGTGTGCTATTTTCATAAGAAATTCGGCAAGGCAGCATACCGATGCAGAAGCCCGTGCAGTTTTAAAGGAATGGAAAATGAGAAGCCGGAAAACTAAAGGCGACTCAAGCCGCGGCGGTGGCCGAAGTCGACGATTTATCCACATACCGCCTATTTTTACACGACAAATCAACCGGAAAAAAATTCCTAATCGACACAGGTGCAAATGTTTCCGTTTTACCCGCCACTGCAAAAGATAAACAGCGGACACCAACCAACTACTTGTATGCAGCAAATGGTTCACAAATACCCACATACGGCGAGCGAACTATTGTTCTCAACATCGGAATGCGGCGACCCTACAGTTGGCGATTTATGGTTGCAACAGTTAGTCGGCCGATATTAGGCGCTGACTTCTTGCACCACCACGCACTTATGGTGGATCTCCATGGACGACGATTGGTGGATAAAAGAACCAATTTATCGGTACGAGGTTCCCTGTCACCCACAGCTGAAGGAAGCATCAGAACCCTCGACGACAAACTTCCCTACCACGACCTGTTGGCTAAGTTCCCAGACATCACGAGACCAAACTTAAAAAAACTGGGAAATAGTGAAGTCGAACATTATATTGAAACCACCGGCCCGCCGATATTTACAAATGCGAGACCACTACCGCCACATAAATATAACGCTGCAAAACAAGAATTCCAACTCATGATGGACCAAGGAATTTGTCGACCGTCTAATAGCCCATGGGCTAGTCCATTACACATGGTTTTGAAAAAGGATGGTACCTACAGATCCTGCGGCGACTACCGTAGACTCAATGCAGTAACCACACCCGATCGATACCCGGTACCACGACTGCATGACTTTACACATAACCTACAAGGCAAGAAGATTTTTTCAAAAATCGACCTTCAGAAGGCCTATTACCAAATTAAAAACAGAGAAGAAGACGTGAAGAAGACAGCCGTGATTACACCTTTTGGTTTGTACGAATTCACTAGGATGTGTTTTGGTTTGATGAATGCAGGCCAAACATTCCAACGTCATATTGACAACGTGCTTCGTGGCTTACCCGTTTTCCCATTCGTCGATGACATTCTTGTAGCTTCTGAGAACCAAGAAGTACACAGAAGAGAACTTCAAGAAGTGTTTAAGCGACTCAACGACAGTGGTTTAAAAATAAACGTCGCTAAGTGTATCTTCGGCCAGTCAAATCTCGATTTCCTGGGATACACAATAAGTACAGAAGGCATTTCACCGACAGAAGAAAAGGTACAAGCAATCCAGTCCTATCCATTGCCAAAAACGATCCAAGATCTACGTCGTTTCGTCGGGATTATGAACTTTTATCGTTCCAGTATACCCCATGCGGCTGAACATCAAAAAGAATTGAGTAAATACTTTCACAATGCCAAGAAAAACGATAAAACGAACATACAATGGACAGAAGAGGCAAAAGAAGCATTCAACCGATGTAAACAAGATATCAAGAATTGCGCACTATTATCCTATCCATCACTGAGCGAACCTTTCGCATTGATGACAGACGCCTCAAACACATGCGCTGGTGCCGTTATACAACAAAAGATCAACGGCAGGTGGAGACCACTGGGATTTTTCTCCAAGAAGTTCAGTGACGCGCAACAAAAATATAGCACGTACGACCGTGAGTTGCTATCAATCTACATGGCAATACGTCACTTCAGTCGTGTGTTTGAAGGACGAGAATTAATCGTTTACACAGACCACAAACCACTGTGTAACGCATTAACTTCAAACAGCAAGTCTGAGACGCCCCGCCGAACAAGATACCTTGAATATATCGGACAGTTCACGTCAAATATTCAACACGTAACCGGCCAGGACAACAAGGTCGCAGACGCACTATCACGAATTGAAACAATAACATGCCCAACACCACTGGATTACACCGAGTTAGCAAAAAAACAAGACCAAGACGAAGAATTTAAAATACTAGCAAACAAAGGAAAGTACCTATTCAAGAAGATTGCCATTCCCAACTCAACCGCCAAGCCCGTTACCTGCGAGATGTCATCAAGCACTGCTCGTCCATATCTTCCACCAGATTTTCGAAAAGTAGCATTCAGAGCGATTCACGACCTTAGCCACCCTGGCATAAGGGCGACAAGGAAACAAGTCACCGCTCGCTACTGGTGGCCATCCATGAATAGCGATGTAAACGAGTGGACTCGAACATGTGACGCGTGTCAGCGTGCTAAGGTGCAACAACACACGAAGGCACCTATTGCGAGTTTCCAACAAGCAAACAGACTGGAGCATGTGCATATAGATATTGTTGGCCCGTTACCTATTTCTGACGGCTTTCGATATCTATTGACCATGATAGACAGGGCTACCAAATGGCCAGAAGCCCTTCCACTGGAAGAGATAACCGCAGAAAAGGTTGCTAATGCATTCTATGAGGGTTGGATCGCGAGATTCGGTTGCCCAGTAACCATAACCACAGACCAAGGGAGGCAATTTGAGTCTGATCTATTTAATAAATTGATGCAACGCATGGGAATTCATCGTACCCGCACGACTGCCTACCACCCGCAGTGTAACGGCGTGATAGAACGATGGCACCGTTCATTAAAAACATCACTTACCGCAAGACTCAAATCTACAACATGGTCACATGAGCTACCTACAGTGCTGCTGGGACTGCGCGCTTCGATAAAAGAAGACGTAGGCGCAAGTACTGCTGAACTATTATATGGCCAAACGCTGCGATTACCTGGAGAATTCTATGAAGAATCTACAAGACATCGCGATACGATTTCAAACTTCATGAGTAAGTTGAATGGAGCATTAAAGAAGGCCCAGGCGCAACGGAAATCGAATCAATCCCGAGCGACATTTATTCACGATGACCTACATAAATGTTCACATGTTTACCTACGCAATGACGCATCAAGCAAGCCTCTCACGCCGACTTACACTGGCCCGTACGAAGTGATTAGTCGTAAGGATAAGTATTTTACTATCCAGTTACGCAATAGATGCACCAACATCACTGTTGACAGACTAAAGCCAGCTTTCCGGATCAACACTGAGTCAGAAGCACCAGTCACAGATACGCCCGCATACGTCACAAGAACAGGAAGGACATCGAAGCCCTGTGTACGTTTCACTAGCGGGGGAATGATGTAGCAGCTCATACTTACGTATACCCATACTTATTAGAGGAGCGTACACAGCCGTTTGCCACCGCGCGCCCGCGCATACTAAGCTAGCCGAGGTGAAAGGAATGCAAACTGGCCGGCTGTATCATCACGCTCGTACAACGTAGGGAGCGCGGCACAGTCTACCGACATTACTAATTTGTGTTAGTCCTAAGTTATTCGTGTACCTTATTTATTGTAATATATTTTAACTAGTACTCTATATATAAAGCAGCGTTCGCTAATAAATGACAGATCGTTATTCGCCTTCTTATTCGCAACCAGCTCCCCCTAAATTACCGAACCGTACTTTCCAAAGAATTTTTAAATAAAATAAACAACATGACTAAGTAGGTATGTACAGAGATTTCAAAGATACACCTCCGAATGAAAACGGATATGTGCAAGCGCAATCCGTTGTAAACAACCACGGAGTAATGCATAAATGGAATGCTTATATTAATACTTTGCACAATAACAAAACACTGTTAATTTTATTTTGTCCGGCAATGATTCTGTAACACTTAACAGGTTTGAACTATTTGTGAGAACTGGCGCCGGATGTAGGTTTAGGGAAAACCTGTGTTTGTACAGAGCGTGAAGAAAAATTGTGACGGTAATCCTTGCATTTCTAACATACGCGTACGACGACGTTTTGATGCTAAACCAATTTATCAAATTATTTTTATACTAAAAAGAGGCTTGCCGTCTAACTGGTCAAATAGAGAACGAAATTCTATGGATCGAATTGAATGACGCATGGTTTCTGAAGTGGAATATCCTTGGTTTGGTTGGATTGAATTGGTTTGGCACTAACTTGCTGCTTGCAACTGTGCCACATTCACGAACAGTTATACACATAAAAATATTTTATGGTTTTCTTTGGTTTTTTTTTCTCTGTGGTGATTCTTGCCCATTCCTCTCGATACGAAACTACCATTTTGAAAGGACAACAAGAATCCATTCTATTTTCTTGTCAAATTTTGACGTTCTGAAGTGCCTTTTATGTGCCTATTTGAAATACATTATTTGCCTTTGACTTAGCATTCCATTTACTCAATACTCCCTGCTGTTGCCGAGCACTGACGGCATTACGTGAGCTCTGCCCAATAAACATAGCCAGTCGTGTCTGCAACGGAAAACGTTTGTTTGTATCTTAATGTACCTAAACCTTTATTTATGTTTCATCTGCCGCAGTTCTTCGATAAAATGTTTATAGATTCAGTTCAAGTGTAAAATAACTGTTTATTTTGAAAAAGTAAAAACATTTTGACGACACGATTGGCGCAGTGGCTGAGCGATGGACTGCTGCGCAACGTGTCGCGGGTTCGATCCCCGCACGGAACAAATATTTGTATGATCTGCAAGTAGTTGTTCCGGGTCTGGGTGTTAGTGTATGTGAGTTTCTATGTTTGTAAACGCACCCACGATACAGGAAGAAATTCTTAGTGTGGGGCAACGTTTTTTTTTAAAAAAAAAAAAAAAAAAAAAAAAAAAACATTTTTTGCTGTATTACCTACCACATCAATTCATCTAAGTAGTGTTAGATGAATTGGTGTGGTAGGTAGTATGTAAACAACAGTGACAGGAACTTTTATAAAATCAACATACAACAAGTGAATTAATACGTAGCTATTATTGAAGCTAACTCAAAAACTACCCAAGCAAAATTAATAAAATGTATGTATATGAAACCACGGCGCGGCCTTCCTCTACCAAATGAAAGAATTTGATGAATTGATTTGAAGAATTTTAAAAACAGTGTACCATGGATGAAAGTAAAGATGAACTTATACTTGCAACAAAAAAATATATACGGACGAATTTAGAACGTCCTCCTTTTTTGAAGACGGTAATAAAAAACTTTTCACAAAAAAAACAGACTTAAAAAGTTTTTATTTTTAAGTTGTGTTACCCACCCCACACAAATTCGAATACACCTGCTATGTAAATAACAGTAACGGAGACAAAAAGAAGATCCTTCAGATATACTAAGTGGGAAAAATACGTAATATTGAAGCTAACTCAAAAACTCCGCAAGCTAATAAAATTTATATGGGACCCTTTCGAACTAAAAAATATTTTTTAATCGGTTCAGAATTGGCGAAAATATCGATGAACTTAGAAAAAAAATACATACAGACGAACATAATAGAACCTCCCCCTTTTTGGAGGTCGGTTTAAAAATCGAAAATCGACATAATAACATGTTGCATTTTTGTTGATTTTGTTATGGTTGGCTGAGATTTTTTTACAGAAGTACATTAAGAAAACAGAAAACCGCCTGTTGCGCAGACGAATATACAACCTCCTCATTCTTGGAAGTCGGTTAAAAATAATGTACAGTTATGGAAATTCATTGTTTATTTTGATAATTCTGTCTTTTAAGTTGCTAGTCTATTTGGCAATAATCCTTGGCCCTGACTTCACACTCATCGCCAGTTATCGTATCGTGTCTTCGTTCTTTGAGCATTTATGCACCAGACGGCATCTTTTTACTTACTTAGATAAATTGTCGGTTCATGGACCAGTGTGCGGCCACCCTGACCCTTCAAACATATGGTTAAGTTAGCATACTTCTAGATATCTAGGGCTAATCTAAGCGATCTATTGCTCACAGAGCGCGGAAATCATTGATACTCGTTTCAATAAGTCGGTATGAACATTGAACATATCAGATGGTATCACGGTCGCAGGAGGACGTATGTACTACATACATCTGTATGTGCGTGCTTGTCTCAGGAACGAATGGCTGAGCTTGATATAGTTTTGTGACATTTATTTATGATGCAGAATTAAAATATCGTAGTTGCCTGATAAATACCTAAACAATTAAGTACGAATCTATACAAGTAAAGTACTTTATAAATCTATACACATATATCTTCTATACAAATAAATAAAATTGAAATGTATTGTATGTAATTTCAAAAATATTAGGCTTTTACAAATGCATATGAAAAAAGTATATAAGGTACACACGGCTACACATCAAGCTATACATTTTACGGAAATCCTTTATAATGTGTTAACAGCATAAACTGGAAATGTATAGCTTGATGTGTAGCCGTGTGTACCTACTTAAAACATATAAAAATAAATTGTCTGTCTGTCTGTTTGTTCCGGGTAATCTCCGAAGCGGCTGGACAGATTTTGACGGGACAAAATAATTAGATGCAACCCGGGCGAAGCCGCGGGCAGCAGTTAGTAAATACATAAAAAATGATTATTTCTAAACTATAATCTTTTAAATTATTTTGTTTCAGGTTTATCCGTTTTGACAGACGAGACAATAAAAGGTAAATAACATAATAATTAATTTAAATAAATACTGGCTGTTGGTCTCATGGCCGCAAGCGAGTTTGCAGAGTCTGTGGTCCAGGGCCATAACACACCTCAAATCACAAAACTTTACAAGTCCACAATTCCGATCCCTCTCACAGAGAGGAAGCCTATGTCCCAGCAGTGGAATCATTATGCTCCTCTACCACTACATACTAAAAAAACATGCGGGGCAGTCTTTTGGGACTGTCTATAGAAGTGAAAACTAAGCAACGATGCGTAACCTCAACGTAATTCAAACGGTAGACGGTAGATGGCGCTAAAAACATTTCTTCAAGCGTGACGATGACGATGACGCGAGTTCCATAAATTTTTGTTCACCCAATAAGTGCTCAACGTGCTTAAAGAAGTTTTCACTTCAATAATTTTCTTCACTACATATATTATCTAATTGAATAACATATTGACTATAGTAAAAGGTTCTGAAATACGGCTTTTATTAAAGTGCTGCCACGAGTGTATGTTATGTGTGGGGAAAGATGTCTCAGATATATCACTAACATTTTTAACAACTACCCTACTAAATACTCTAATCGGTTATTTTGGTTTACTTATTATTGTATTTTCTCTGGAAGTGATTAATTTAATCTTTTGAGAAAAAATAAATGTACCGTAACCGTAATAATGTAATGTAACCGTATATCAGGACCGATTTACACGATCTCAAGTAACTGCGTACTCAGTTCTTTTTTGAAGTAGGTATTCCAGTTTGAGAACCCGTGCATTGAGTACCAAAGATATTTCAAATGGGAATACTCAATGCGTAGGTGCTCAAACGAGAATGGTATTTGAAACTTTTTAAAAGCGCTCATAATTATGTTTCCATCCATTCATTATGACTCCGCCGTCTCGGAAAGCACGTTAAGCCGTTGGTCCCGGCTGTTATTTGTGGATCATTGACAGTCATTACGGGTCGTCAGAAGCCCGAAAGTCTGACAACCAGTCTTACCAAGGGGTATCGTATTACCCAGTTACTGGGTTGTGGAGGTCAGATAGGCAGTCGCTCCATGTAAAATACTGGTATTCAGCTGCATCCGGTTAGACTGGAAACCGACCCCAACATAGTTGGGAAAAGGCTAGAAGGCAGATGATGAATTATGTTTCCATCTGGCTTCGCTGTAGTGGAGTAGTCGCGCGGCACGTTCACAAACCCGTATGTTTTCAATCTAAGAACTCCAAGCATTCTACCTTGAAGGCCTATACACTATCAATAATGATCATTGCCCCCAGATAGTGTTAAACTAATACTACCCATGCTAATTTCAACCCTATAATAAGTGAATCAACGTCGAAATCACATTAAAACAAATTGTAACGAGAAAGTCAGATCTAAAACTAAATAACAGTGTATCTGTTTGTTTCTGAGCTAGAAACCGCTTTTCGACTCGGAAATATGGAGATTGCATTATGTCCGTGATAAAATTAGTTGTTTATTTATTCAAAATTATTATCATTAGCTTTGGTATCGGTATCTGTACAGTCAAGGAACGAAAACGTTAAGCAATTTTCAGACACTATGGTTTTTCCGGAGATCAGCTAGGCAGTCGCTACATGTAAATACTGGTTATCAGCTGCATCCGGTAAGACTGTGAGCTGACCCCAACATGAGTTGGGAGATGGCTAGACAGATGATGATTTATTTGAAATGGTTTTCATGGGCTTTGGTATCGGTATCTGTACAGTCAAAGAGCGGCCAGTATCAAACAGTTTTCTTTTCAGGTCAGATAGGCAGTCGCTCCATGTGAATGTGAAATACTGGTATTCAGTTGCATCCGGTTAGACTAGAAGCCGCATACTAGGCAGATTAATACATTCTTTCTTCACATAGCTGGCGCATTTCGCTTTTTCTACTGTCATTTACATTCAAAATGTAGTCGGAAAAAAAAAGGTGCACGTAAATATTAATCTCATCGTGCTTAACATTTTGTTTCCTTGAGCGTAGTATTATAATATCTGTGCCTTGAGTGAACATTTAAAGCTCATTTACACGAGTAGAACTTCTAGCCCGTCGAAAAGCGAGAATGACAATGCAAGTCTCTAGGCAATATTCACATGCGGTGGTCCAGTACAAAACCGACAATTTTATTACAGAGAGATCAATAAAAAATCAATTAATATATTATTTCCATACATTATTTCTGTATCAGGATACCATTGTTGTTAAAAATAACATTGACAAAGAAAGGTATTCCATGAAAGAAAAAAAAGCGGCCAAGTGCGGGTCGGACTCGCACATGGAGGGTTCCTCCGTACCACCATACAATATTTAACACTATTAAAATAAAACAAAATTATTTAAAAAAACAAAAAACCCGCCGCATAACTTAAAAGAGAAAAACAAACAAACATAAGTTACACCATATTTCAGGTTATTGGTTTGTTCCCCGCCTGTAATACCAAAATTCTACATTCATTATATTGCTTGTTTTTCTCTTTTAAGTTATGCGGCGGGTTTTTTGTTTTTTTAAATAATTTTGTTTTATTTCAAGCTTTTTTTTTTTAATTAATTTATATATTTGGAATTACTTAACTACTAGCTTTTATTTGATATCAATATTGTAATTTATTTTTAAAAAAAACCTTCCCTTCCCTTTTTTTTTTGTTTGCACATGAAATATATAAAAAATTATAGCCTATGTCACTCCCACAATTAAGACGAATCTAATGACACCTCAAATGTTAAAATCCATCCAACCGTTTAGGCTACAGAGCGTGCCAAAGAAATAGACATATATACATACAAACATACATCCTACATACTCTCGAAAAACATTACCCTCCTTCTGGGACAGTCGGGTAAAAAACTTTTTATTTACAGTACGACACAACTTATAATGTAGCATCGGCAAAATTCATAAAACCGATAAAACATTCCGAACTGAGTGTGCTTTCATGATCTCCAATCTTTATTACTACTTTAGGTGAAAATGATCTTTACGCAAACGCAATAACTTGTAAAGTTTTTAGCTAAACTAAATACATTCGTAAAATTGAAATGAATGAATGCAAATTTTCAAATTGTATGCTACAGTAAGGTGTGTCGTGGTGTACCTTTTTTATATGAGAACCCTATTTAATGTTTATTTTATATTATTTCAAAATATAGAACCCTGTGACAGACGAACGGATGGACAGCGGAGCCTTATGCTCGGTTCCTATAAAAAAACAAATCGTTTTTCTTACCAAAGACACCATTTTTAAATGCCAAATTGGGCATATAAGTAGATTCCTAAGCTAATTTTACCTGTGATAGCTATTCGCTTAAGGGAGCTATGCAAACCTATGAGGTATTTGCTTCATTATTGTTAAAGATACAAGACTTTTAATTTTTAACCAATAAACGGTCCGTAAATTATAGGATTCGGGCATGAGTAACCTGGGACCCTCGTTGGAATTATGGGTACGGAACCCTAAAAACAATACAAAAGAGTCCTCTATCCAATTAAAAAACAACGAATGTGAACGAAATGAATGAGCAAGCGCATCACTAGATTGACGTTTCAATTAAAAATCGTTTATTTGTAAAATTAAAATCACGCATCGTGTCGATATCTTTTGTCGGCACGTCACTACATCACTAGCCCTTTGTATAGTGCTGTTACAACCTTTTGTGCTTAATTGTCGATGAATAGAGTACAAAGAATTCGTTATTTGTTGAGTCTATTAGTTTATAATTATTAAAAGCCAGTGAGTTGATTACCTACTGTGAAAGTAATGTCGAAATCAAAGTCGAATCTTTATTTGTAGAGCATTGTAATAAAATACAAGTTTTTCAAAATAGCTGCCTATTCATGTAGTATGTAAGTAATAGGTTCCTAAGCTTGTTACATACAGGATGTACCTATTTCTTTTTTCCTTGGGTAAACCTCATGGATACCCTTCGTCTTGGAAGAATGAAGGGTTATGTCGGACTCCTACCGACTAAAACCCCGCTGTCCCTTCCTGTCGGGACTACCAAGAGTCGGGGGCCCCGGAGATACTTGTACATTCAACGAACCCCCGAATGGACAGGGCAGTATCTGTGGCGGCATCTACTACATCGCCACATGAGAACTACGCAGCAAACACCTGGCGTCGTACAAAAATCCTGACGTCACATAAAATCCTGCATCACGCAATTAGAGTTTACCGCGCGATGGACATATATACAAGATTCCAACTTCATTCGTCGGGCAGTTGCCCGCCGGATACCACACCCGTCTGGTCTGAGGATCCTCGAATCCCTTTTCTATAGAGGATGAGTGAACCCTATTCATCATATCAAATCAAATCAAAATATTTTATTTCACATAAACCTACATGGGCACTTATGAAACGTCAGAAGCTAGTTGCACGGTTCCAATTGATCGTGTCCTATGGAGAAGAGCCGGCAAGAAACTTCATGGTTACTCTTTTAAAAATAATTGGCTGTTACGATATTTTCGAATTACAGTGTTATTAGGTATGGGAGGACAGTGTAGGCCTTTCAACAAGTACCTACCAGGTAAATTAACAAAATAGAAAATGTAAAAAAGAAAATACAGTCCTCATACCCCTGATAATCATTATACTTTATGATGCCAATCGAGGTATACCGTAAAAGTTGTAGCCCAAAATTCATCGTGAATAACAAAAACTTTAACGTCAGTTTAAAATATCGTTGAATCGACAACCGATTCCGTAGTCAATGCGAACGCCGTTGATTAGCTACCTAGGCTACTGATTTTTTTCCAATGGTATGCAAAACTAATCGCTACTATTATTTAGTTAGTTGATCTAGTTAATATTGAGCGGAATAGTTGTTCGTTCCCACGCGTACAAACGACCTTGTGATTGGCTAATAAAATATTCGTTGAATAGGCGGAAGCGACAGCGATTAATGCCTTATTCTAAGATCGATTCAATGAGACAGGAGGACATAATTATTTAAGTCTAAAAAACTTTTTACGGAAGTCAGTTGTTTTTTTTTTTGTACAAAGTTTTTATATTTCACATTTTAGTTGTGGTACCTGCCCCACACCGTTAATAAAATTTATATGAGACTACCTCTGAAGCATGACCTACCAAACAAAAAAATAATCATCAAATCGATTCATAATTATTGGCTGAGTAATCGCGAAAAAAACGCACAAAAAAAAACATACAGGCGAATTGAGAATCTCCTCCTTTTTGAAGAAGTTGGTTAAAAAGTAAACCTTTTGCCTGCCCTGCCCTTGTCCAGCAACACACACACCCACCCCCTCTATCACACACACTCCGTTATCCACTCACACACCACCCCACCATCACTCCACACTACATTGACTCCATCTCCATCCATAATATTCCATATAATGTATCGCACAATCCACTTATCTTTTCTTTCGTCTTCATTTTCCGCTGCCTTCCATCCATTAACGTTGATATTCATCACCACCATTTTTTTTTTTTTTTTATATTTGGAAATCATCCAATGACTTCTCCCGCTCTGGGCGGAGCGGAAGGGCGTATCAGACTTTTACTGGCTAAAACCCACCCGTGTTCCTTCAGTTGCCTGTTGCCAAGGTCCCGGTATCCCTTTCGGACTAACCCGCAACCCTGGCAGGATTCATCACCCCCTGTTTCTTAAAAGTTAAAAAAAACTGAAAAGGCACAGCCCTAACACTCAGTAATAATAAGTACAACACTTATCTTCTCATAAATAAACTTGCTAACTTATAACCAATCGCGATACTTAATTAGCTTAGTAATTAAAAGTAAATAGCACCTGCTTCGCTTTAAAAGTAACTCAAGCGTGGTCACGACCGACATTGCGTGGATGCTTGCCCGCTGTCGCTTATCGCTACATCTTAGTAATGTGACAGCTGCGTTACTACCATCCGGGTTTCTGTTTGATATTGCAAATGCTGCTTAGAGCTGTAGATTTACTGGAGTCGTTTAACTTTGAAACTTATGTAGATACCTAGAAGTAATTGTCACACAAATATTTTAATTTATTAAAGACATAACTCCTCGCATCTCACACAAATTCACACAATCTTGTTCTGCATGCCTAAGTACCCGAGGATTTGACGAACGCTGACGGAAGCGGCTTTTGAGGTGCGGCAGATGAATGAATGAAAATGTTTCGAAACACAATACCCATTGTTTGGCGGATTAAATTATTTATATATTTTTTTTAGATTTTTAAGTCATATTCTATATGGCACCTCTTTAGATCATGGGCTACTCGAATATCAAAAAATATTTGGCCTACGTCTTATGTGGAGGCGTTAAAATTGATTCGGTGTTACAATGTGTAGTAGATCGGTAGAGCTGCACCCCGCGGTTTCACCCGCGTAAGTCTCGATCCCGTGGGAATATCGGTATAAAATATATGCTATGTCCTATTCCAGGTCCAAAATCTCACGCTGAACGAAATCGCAGAAGGTTTAGTTTTATAAAATCCCTTGTTTGAAGCCGAGAATCGACACAAATATGTACATAGTTAAAGATTGTTTTCTGAATTATTTCCAATCATAGTAGATCACTAAGATTTATCTCAACAGAAAAAAAATGCTAATAAATCCTTCCTCCGTCGACACATAGGTTCAAGCTCGTAAACTTTCGTTTCATAGTAGCGGGTTCGGTTCCGACCTAATTCCGCTACAATCAACCACTCTACACTTCCCTAAACTTATTCATTTTCAACCTTAACACCGGTAGTTATGGTTGGAATTAGGATACAGCGTGATTAAAAATAGTCTGCAATCTATGTTGCAGTTTGTACAATGTACAATGTGTACGGGAGCGACAAGGGCTGTCACGATATCGAATATTTTTATTATTTCTTTAATTACTTCAGAAATATCAATCTGCCTAGGCTTTTCCCAACCATGTTGGGGTCGGCTTCCAGTCAAGACGGATGCAGCTGAATACCAGTATTTTACATGGAGCGACTGCCTATCTGACCTCCGCAACCCAGTAATTGGGTAATACGATACCCCTTGGTAAGACTGGTTGTCAGACTTACGGGCTTCTGACGGCCCGTCACGACTGTCAAATATCCACGAATGACAGCCGGGACCAACGGGTTAACGTGCTTTCCGAGGCACGGAGGAGTCTCGGTATGTAAAGATGGTCACCTATCCACTGACCAACCCCGGCAAGCGTAGCTTAACCTGATGGATCGACCCGTGCGGCTGTTAATAATTGGTAACGAACTCAATTAATTACTTCAGAAGCCAGACGTTAATATGGCACACGAGTTTAATTGAAAGACATAACCTTAAGCCGCAAGAGTCTTCGAATTATAAGCTACGCTTTCCGTGGTTGGTTTGTGGATGGGTGACCATCCATTACTTACTGAGACCCCTCCATGCCTCGGAAAGCACGTTAAACCGTTGGTTCCGACAGTCATTCGTGGATATTTGACAGTCGTTACGGGTAGTCAGAAGTCTGACCACCAGTCTTACCAAGGAATATCTTGTTAGCCAATAACTGGGTTCTGGAGATGATAGGTAGTCGCTCCATGTAAAATACTGTGTATTCAGCTGCATCCGGTTAGACTGAAACGGACCCCAATATAGTTGGGAAAAGGCAAGGCAGATGAATGACAGAAGCAGCGCGTAGAGCGCCAAACTTTTTGTAAAACTCGTTATTGGGTCGCTGTTATTGGGTTTTGGTTTTTCCATTAAACATTTTTCTCAGTACCATAATTATGTCTGGAATTATGTTGAAAAACTCAAACATAACTGGAGAAAAGTATGGGTACAGACACGAGCAAAAATATGTATACACTAAGCAAAATTCAATAGCGATTTTCTCGTCGAATAACGATTAAAACTTTGAAATGAGACCTATATCATAATAACCGGGGTTCCAAAATACTATATCCGTAATAACATAAAATTACAATCAATACAGTAGTAGAAAATCACTTTCAAATGTTACTGAGTGTAGACATATTAGTGCTCGTGACTGTACACCTAGGCTCTGACTAGGTACCCTTTCGGGTGGTACGGCGTGATGTTATGTGTAAGGGGTAAGTGCGTGATGTAATATACTAGCCTTTACCCGCGGCTTCGCCCTTGTCTATGTCCGAAATTGTCCTAAGGGATAAAAGTATCCTGTACTAAGTGCAGCTGTGCCAGGGACAATTCCCGTATTTTTAAGAACGTTCGCATTCGCATCTCAATCGCAATCTGTCAATTATTTTTTGTTTTTGCTAAACCCGGAAAGGGGTCATTGTACTCATCATTTTCAACAACTTTTACTATGAGATCAACCTTGAAAAAAAAAATTTGGTGTTCCATACACATTCGACAAATGTATGGAACAGCTGATTTTTTTTTCGCGATTTCAATGTTGGTCCCATATAAAAAGTTGTTCAAAATGATGAGTACAATGACCCCTTTTCGGGTTTAGCATAAACAAAAAAATAATGTTGTATAATCAATTTAGCAACATTTGTGACTAGTTTGACAGACTGCGACATGAATGTAAACGTTTTTTAAAGAACGAGAATTGGCCTCCGCTAAGCCGTTATGGGGTGAAAAGGTAACAGGCAGACAGACAGAGTTACTTTCGCATTTATAATATTAGTATGAATTTACTTTTTGCCAGCTAAACGACTGTGGCCATCCATGAAAATTGCCACAACAAAAAAAACGGTACCCACAGATAAATTGGCAACCCTAGATAGTGCGCAGCCGCGGGGCAGTTTATCATTTCGGCCCGTTATCTTAGTAACTGCAATCCACTTGGCCGCTTCACTTGTCTAAGAGTCGCAGGTGGCCAGGCCCTTCGGTTTTACGCCGGGGTCAATGACCGGCCGCTACTTAAGATCTGTATCCGACTCATCAGCTGCTAAATATGATGATCTTTTGTTAAATTAAGGCAGCGCTTTATTTTGAGAACTTGGTCAGCTGTTTCATTTTGACAATCCAACCACATTCATTGCGTTATTGAGCAGACTTTTTCTAACATATGAAGCTATGGAATAGCAATTTCCTTCAAAATGATTCTGATTGTTACGTAGGCTGGAATCTCTATAAATGCTATCGGGGACATTTGGCGTCAGCGTAAACTTCGGAGTAAAGTATGTTCGAAACAGCAGCATCTTGGTTGTCGCAGCTTACGGCAAGAGGCTGTAAGCCGACGGTGAAGTACATAGAAGCTTCATTCATCTGTAACATTGCGAATCAATCGACGACGTTTAAAGCTGTGCTTGCCGCGATCAGTCTCTAGATGGGTGACCGGTGGGTTCATTAAGCGTGGTCCGACACGCACTTGGCCGATTTTTTTATCCATTAGTCCCCATCAGATTATCGCCGCTAATCGTAAATGTTGGATTATTTAGAGATTATAATTATGATTAGGGGATTAGGGGGAGGAGGGGTGAGCCTAGGCCAGGTACAGCCTAGGCTCACCCCTCCTAATCATAATTGTAATCCCCCCATCATTCTGTTGCACCTTGCATAATAAAATTATATGTGGTCCAGCTTTATATTTCTTCGTAATAAGATAAATGTTTATAAGATCTCATTTTTCAAGGGTAGGTACAGAGCATTATGTGGAGCTGTGGTGGCCCAGTGGTAACGGCCGCGACTTACGAGTTGTAGGTCGTAGACGTTCGAACCCAGACAGGCGCTTTACTTTGCGTTTATTATTTCATCACCACTGCCCTCAAAACGGTGAAGGAAAACATCGTGAGGAAACCGGCATGTCCTAGAAACAAAAAATCGAAGACGTGTGACATATCTACCAACCCGCACTGGACCCGCGTGGTATTACGGCCAACTCCCTCTCACCGAGAGGGGGCCTGTGTCCCAGAATTGGGTACATTATAGGCTGATTATTCAGGGCATTATGTGGGAATTACAAAACCTTGCCCTCCTTCTCCCCCTTGGTAACCATACACTGATGAAAGGTTTCTCTAATTATCGGAAAGTACACGGAACTGTCTAAATAATAACAGCCTAGACTTCACTCTGCATTCTATAGGCTTATTATTGCCCAGGCCACACCTTGTTTACAATAAGTACGTTCCAACTCAAATGCCAGTTGAACAATTGACTAAAACATAAGGAAAAATATTATGCAGATTTCAATCATTTGGTTAAATGAAATCAGTTAATCATTATACGATAGGTATAAAATGAATGGCCTAAAGACCCATTAAATGAAACTAAGTAATATTTATTTTATACGTTATGTTTATTTATTTATTTATTTATTAAGGTTCACCAACAGTTGTTACAGATATTATACAGATAGAAACATTTATGTAATTGTGTCTTAAATCTAACTGCACAACCAATTACAGGCAAACACCACATGCAAAATGCTCTTTGTAAATATAAATTAATTTAATTTTAAAGACTGATTTTAAAGATTACGATTACTTAATTTTATAGATTTAATTATGAGGACTTATGTACTTTAATTAGTTTTGAATAATGTACTCAAATTCTAGATAATTATATTAAATACTAATACTAGTTACGTTTGATAAACGTTGAAATTGAGTCTTCGTGGACGTCAACCAGGTCGCTGCGTTCGTTTATGAGTTTGCACATGCGGGGTATAGGAGAATTAGCACCAAACACTGTACGGCGGACAGATGGAGCCAAGGGTGTTATAGGTTTGCGAGGTGGTCTGCGGGGTACTCTGAAATTGAACTTAGATACCAATTGTGGGCAGTCAATGATATTATTGAGCAGTTTATATGCGAATCTCAAGTCCAAGAGCTCTCTTCGAGCTTTCAGGGTACTCATTTTGTAGCAGCCTAGTTTATCAAGGTAGGAGAGATATTTAAATTGCCTTCCCTTTGAGTACCCTAGGTATCGGATAAACCTTTTTTGGACTCGTTCTATCCGCAGCGAGTGGGTTGCATAGTGAGGCCTCCATATCACACTGCAGTATTCCAGGATGTTACTAGTCTTTACAATTCCAATCTGTTATATTTTCTGTTATATTTAATTTATTTTCATATCTTTTTCATATCCGTTACGTACAATTATTATGAATAACACCCAGCAGGCGCCATGGCGCTTTCTATCTCTACGAAGAATAGACATAGCTTTTTCTATACAAAGTGACAGTTCGTTTCTTCATTTTTGACATCCACCGTAGAAATCTTTCTACAATCTGTCATTTTGTCTTTCATTTCTAACGATCTTTGTCTACGTCTTTAGAGATGTAGACTATTTCGGAAGAAAGTTTTCTATCCTTACTGTCAAAATCACACTGACAACCGATAAATCCTCTGATAAAACCAAGAATTCTGAGTCGAATTATGTAAAAGAGTGAATTTCGTAAAAAGTGCAGTTGACTCTTTCTATTTTGCTGCCGTCTCGTACTGTCTACTGTCTACAGGAAACGTCATTTTTGTCTACTCTTCCGTCGACAAAACGGTGCTCATGCTACGCCTGCTGGTAGTTTATATAAATGTTTGTGATGATTAATCACAAACTTTTTCATTTTGGCAGTTGAACAATATTGGGGTCGAGTTTATTGCCACCAATCGGGCCAAAATTTCAACTGTGGGTTGCTACTTACGTAATGGACAACCCAATAACACTTTGCACAACCTAGGGATCGAACCAAGGACCCTATGCTTAGAAGTCGCGCTTGCGACCATTAGAGTAACAATCAAGAATCGTTAATTTCGCGATTTTGCGACCAAACTATTTGGTCTCACATAAACAAGGCTTCAATCCAACGACAAAGCTTTCGCAAGTCTCGTTCCGCCAGTACAATAAGGGCGTGGCCAAACAAGACAGTTGAATTCGGACTCGCCTAATAATGATATTAGAATGTCATTGGATTATGCTCTAAGAGCGCGTTTACATTTGGCAGAGTAGCGGAAAAATGCAGAGGAAATTCGCACGCGTAATTTCCTATAGATTCATATTATTTCGGTGAAAAAATGCACCTCTACGATGAATATTCACCATGAGCGATATTCTGCAACTCTAGCCTCTTAATCTTACCAGGTTAGGTATGATTTCAATTATGGAAGACGGATCAATAATTTAAGGACGTCACAAAAATATCATAATGGCGGGTGCTAGACGGCATCATTTATAAACAACTTTTTATACTTTATGTGTGCCGATGGTATTTCGTATAAAATTACTTCCATACAAACTGTTACCCCCTTTTTAATACCGTCAGGGAATGACTGTTCAAACATCCTTACTTACAGCTTTCGCTATAAGGAATCCTTGTGCAAAATATGTTTCTAGACTCAGTAATCTAGCTTGCGCGTTGTCTGTGGCCTCACCGTACCAAGTCGAGCGAAATATGATCCATACTGAGAAAAGTGACCTCTCACAATAATGTTGGCGTACAATCAGGTTAAGTCTCTGAGATACTGTGTCTGTGTCAGAGTTGTCAAAACAAAACAAAAACGCAACTATCTTTTGACGCGGTAGGGCGAATCTTACGATTTTAATCTTTGGTTGTCTGTCACTGAATGAATTCCAGATTTTATTTACCAGATTCTTGCACCAAAACAAACGGGAAAAGCCATAGACTAGAATTAATTGCCTCTCTCCCGTTTCTGGCAAAATATTCTCTTGGAAGGTAATTTCTACTGTATTCAAATAGATTCCCTCCATATTAGGTGTTAAGCCGTTTCTGTTATTTCGTGTCGTGACTGTGTGAAGTTCCTAGGTAATTCAAATGCTTACCAATGCTACTAAATACGAATCTTTGCAGCTGTTTTGCCAATGCTGATGGTTTAGAAAGCGCCACTACTGATAAGACTCCTGAGGTCCTAGACAAAGTGACATTCTATCAGCGTTATCGATGATGGAAAAGGCAAAAAATGTATAGGACTGACATAAGCTATCGAAAAGCTTATGTCAATCCTGTTGAAAGTCGTTGTAGAAAAACGAAACGCTTTCGAAGCGATTGTCACTTGTCTAGGCCCTCTGGATTTGATCCCAAGGACGGGCACTGTTATTGACTGGCTTTTTCAAATTATAGATTTGTGATCTTTAGTTTACGCCTTGGGGCTGGTGTTACTCTCTTTTTACTTTTTACATGAAACTTGTCAAAATTAAACCAGTTGTGTCAGCGAATCGTAATTTTATTGTTTGATAAAAATACAGTCCACATTTTGTCCTCATTTTTTGCTATTCTGTAAAAATGGACTGCCTCGTTGGTCTAGTGGTTGCAAGCGCTGCTGCTGAGCATGAGGTCCCAGGTTTGATTCCCAGGTCGGTCAAACATAAAGAAGCACATCTGCTTCCTTCAAAATTCTTCGGAATGTGATCTTCTTTGTCGTGTGGTTACTGACCAACTAACCGGTCTATTCCGTAAACACCTCACCGTGAAAACTTAGGTGAAGTGATCTGTCAATCCCTAGCGTCAGGTGGAGTGACAGCTCACTTTAAGCTCACTTCACCTAGGTTTTCGCGGTGAGATTTTTTTAGAATACCTACTACTAGATCAATGACAACGACAGCTCACTCTACGATCACTTCACCTAAGTTTTCACGGTGAGATGGCTACAGAATAGCGATGCTGATGTCACAGTTGGGTTGAGGGTGTGATTGTAAGTGTTTACTACCCACTACTCCTCGGGCCTGCCTTAGCATAGATACTTGTGAAATAACACGAACCTTTTCTGACCGATACAGTACCTGCGACCTGCTACGTTCAAAAACAATGACACGTTCAAAGTATGCATGCGGGATGGCACAAGAAGCTAGAGTTGCATAAATGTGACTACAGTAGAGAATTTTCATGTTATTTATTATTTTTATCGAAAATAATATTGTGGAATTCATAAATTGTGTCCAACTTAAAATAAGTAGCAATTTTTTTTTGGGCACTTGGTTTTCCCATCTCGTTAATGGCCACATATTTCTTATGACAGGTCAAGGTGATTGATTAGGTACAATTTTCGTCAAAAACAAAGAAAAAAAAGTTTTTTTTAATACAGGGTGTTAGGGTGAACACCGTTATCCTTGCAACCAGTGGTTTGGTTTCATTTATAAAACGTAAAATCAATGGAAAATTACAATTTTTTTTTTTTCTTTTTTTTAAAACTACATTTTTCCACAAAAGACGCAAGTTCGTTGCTCTATGCGCTAGGGCAACGAACTTCCGTCTCAACACTGGCGGGGGGTGCGGGACGTGACCTGACCGGCCGCGAGCGCGACCCCTCCCTCAGTTAGTCAGCTGCTTCGCTAGCGAGCACGAATATCGCCGAAACTTTCGGCTACTGTCGGATAGAAACTTTTTTATTTTTTTTAATGAAAATAACGTTTTTTTTTGTTGTTTGCGGTCATTTATGTTTATATTTAAGTCAACTACCCATGGTTTGAATGACAAGACTGTTTACCCTTACAGCCTGTATAAGTACGGTATTTTATTTTTTAAATATATACGGTATTAAGTTTTATAACCGTAATGCATATGACAGTTCCATCATACCCTAAATCACTCACTAGGTTACTACGTATCTGACGTGAGAGTATCTGACGTGCAATTCCCTAGAACGTTCACATTCGCAATCTGTCAAAAAACCATCAATTTACCAACATTTATAACAATTTTGACAGATTGCGACTTGAATGTGAACGTTTTTGATGTAAAACTGGCCCTCTCTCTTCTTTATATTGTATCTTTGTATTGGCATCGTAGTTTGTCATTACAAAATAATAGGAATCACTAAAATCTTGTAACTTGGACCGTTTCATTCATTGCGGTAGGAATTCGTGAAATGTTTGCAATGCACCGTTGTGAGTTACTTCCTCACGCAGACCCTGGGACCTAGGTTTAGCGTACCAAGAGTACCTACATCATTTAGTACCTGTATACCAAATAGATTGTTCTACTGTAGGTACCTACTTTAGATTTGAAGCTACGTGCACACTGGCGCGACGTGACATCGGTAATTGTTATACCGTGAAGTTTTCTTAGAAATTGTTTTATTAGAGTAGCGTCGCGCCAGTCTTTAGGAGGCTTTCGTAGTAGATAATAATATAAACATGTAGCTATTTGCTATCTCTGTGAGACGGGCTCAGGAGCGTGGAGTTTATTGAAGTCTATTATTAGTCAAATTAGCTGTTTCTTAATCTCGTAGATTAATTTGACACGGAAAACCGCATTCAAATCGGTTCACCCGTTTAGGAGCTACGGTGCCACAGACAAACACAGACGCAGACAAACAGACACACAGACACAGTCACACAGACAGATAGAGAGACATACACACAGACTTACAGACACAAAGACAGACAAACACACAGACAGACAGACAAACAGACAGACAGATACAAAGACACAGAGACAGACACACAGACAGAAAAACACACAGACAGACAGACAGACACACAGACAGATAGACAGAAACAAAGACAGACAGACAGACACCCCTATTTTGCGTCAAGGCGGGGGTTAAAATCAATAACATTTCAGATTTGTCTCTGGGGGATGTGTCAACTACACTTCGTTGGTTAATCGTAAACTTGTTTGCCATCTACTCATTGCAACTGTAGGTAGGCACTAATCTGCATGTCAAAAACCTTTTTGTTACAAATTCCATACTTATATTTTTTGTTAATATTTAATCAGCACAAAGGTTTTTTTAATTTCTAAACTGCGCTCAATAGATCGTGGTAATCGATAAAAACTACAAAAAGGTACGAGCAATTTAACAAGTAAATAATATCGATATGACTCGATACCTGCAATCGTTGCGTCACTAATCGACTAAGATCGGAATGCTACCATTGTTTCGTGCAATAATTCTAAGTTGCTAACATTTTATTGGATTATAAACTCTATTTCTAGAATGGTATGACCCCAAATTGGTTGTGCTCACATACTTCGTTCAAGGTCGCTTAAACAGTTCGATTTCGTTTACATTCTGCTGGGTAGAACATTGTTTAAGAATTTTCCAGATATTGTTTGTAGTTTTTTAGGCCGTCATTAACTCAACTTGTTATCTAGGAAAATGGTCAAAATCAGGTTACTAAAAGACTGACTGAAAGGCCATTTGCTGACAAAAAATCATTTTACATGTGGCTTACTGAGAGTACAACCACCAATTAAATGGTTTAAGTTACATCATATGCGAAATTTTATGTTGATAAGCTTTTCAGAAACGGATCAGCCTTTCCTTCTTCTTGAAAAACAGATCCGATGAACTCCGGGCCACCATTTTGAATAGGTATCTAGAAACTAAAACAGATTCCAGGAACTCTCATACCTCCTGCCAGGGTTGCGGGAAAGTCCGAAAGGGATACCAGGACCTTGGCAATAGGCAACTGAAGGAACACGGGTGGGTTTTAGTCAGTAAAAGTCTGACACGCCCTTCCGCTCCGCCCAGAGCAGGAGAAGTCATTTGATGATACACCATATTATAAAAAAAAAAAAGGATCTCTCGTACCTGTATAAAAACCCATCATTTTTCATACCTATATCAAAACAGATCCCATGAACTCCGGGCCATCACTTTACATATCTCTGAGAGTGAAAACTGATCATTAAAAACCTAAAATACCTAATATTATGTATTCCTTGTTCCAGAGCGACAAAAAACAACAACGAACGATGAACTAAAACGTTAACAAGTAACATAGTCGCATGCGCACGAACCCCGAGCAAAAATGCGCTGCTGTCGGCAATCATCGGCCTATGCGTGACTGTAGGCCGAATATGTCCGAGTGCTAGTGAACCAGAGGACTCAAAATGGCGCATAAAGTGAAGAACAACCATTACGTGGCGACGCACCGGTCTGGCGTGGACTCGCCGTCGTCTGGGGGTTATCACCACAGAGCATCGTCGAGGGAAGAGAATGACAGTCACCGGGCACCGTCTGAGAGGACGCTGTCGGAGTACACGGTACGGGTAAGCATCATCAGGGGGCCTAAAACGGCCACATTAGCAATTCCTCTAAAAGCAATTCATTTCCTGAATTTCCAGCTGTCATTAGCAATTCCTGTAATTTGACACAATACCAATTCATAAGTGTGGACCATTTTACATTTTACAATCTCCATAGAATACTGTCAAACAAATGAATTATTTCATAATATGAATGGCACGTAGATCTTATTATGAATTGTCATTTTGTGACATTTTACGATGATTCATAATATTTTCCTATTATGATTCTGCCAAAGTGGCTGTTTTAAGCCCCGTGTAATCTGTCCAGCTAGAACTGTAAAAGTTTTTTATTAAAAACATAGCTGCGCCCCGCGGTTTCACCCGCGTAAGTCTCAATCCTGTGAGAATATCGGGATATTAGTATCCTATGTACCAGGTTATAAACTATCTGTGTGCCAAATTTCATCCAAATCCGTTCTCTAGTTTTTGCGTGAAAGAGTAACAAACATCCATCCATCCTCACAAACTTTCGCGTTTATAATATTAGTAGGATGTTAATTTTAGGTTAGGTTAATATTAGTTAGGGGCTAAAGCTAATAAGAAAGAAGCATACCTGTGACAATCTGTGTTCTTATCTAAGTCTGTCGCCATAACAACAATGTTAACAGCATTGTTGTGTTTCGGCATTTAGAGGTAAGATAGCCAGTACCTCTGTGGTTGAGGATTCCGGATGAAGCTCGCTTCCACCTTCGGTCTGATCATCACTTACCATCGGGTGAGATGCAGTCCAACAGCTTCACAGTAGCGGTAAAAAAAAAGAACGATACACAGCGCGGCGTCGTGTCGGACAGATGCACGCTTCTTTTACGCCCTTTGAGTAGTACCTACGGAACGCAAACAATAAAAAACACCCGTAGATCAGCCAGTATTCGAGTTTATGTCCTATGTTAAAATAAACAATCGCCCGACGTTGTTTATTTTACAAAACGCCTGCACAGTTTATCAATTAAAATGATGGGTCGAAGTCGAAACATGATGGGGAATGTGAAGCTAATAGCGGATAGTAAACTATTTTAGTCACAGTCGCAAGTTGTAAGCGACTAGCGATTACAATTACCTAAGTAACTCGTAATTCGGATTTTATGGTGAATCAGAGATAAGAAAAATTTACTTCACGTAACGAAAGGAAATCAAAATTGAATTGAAAGCTTTGTTTTTTTTTTTCTTAACTATAAAACCCTGAGAAACAATTAATCTTAAAAAAACAAACAAACTCTACCTCAATTGGCTTCAGATTTTCGCATATTCACCCATTTCAACAGATCACCTAGTTATTCTATGATTTTCCTCATAAAGAGGTCATATCGTGTGTTGTTGGTACAAGTTATATTTAAAATCAATTAGTTTGTCAATATTGCTCTCCTTATTTTTTTTGAGGGTGAAAAATCGTCAAATGGCTTCTCCCGATCTTAGCGGAGCGGGAGGGCGTGTCAGCCTTTTACTGACTAAAGGGCGTGTTTACTGACTAAAACCCACCCGTGTTCCTTCAGTTGCCTGTTGCCAAGGGTCTCGGTATACCTTTCGGACTTTCCCGCAACCCTGGCAATATTGCTGTCCTGCCGTCGTGGTTCAAACGCTTATCCCCTATAACTTGGGTTAAACATTCCTTACGGCAAAACCAAAACCTTGAACTACTTCGATATTTACTGCTTGTTGCAATGTGTTCATTTGGTCAAAACTCATAAACAATGAAAGTCTAAAGTCTATAACTCCACTGTATCTCTACATAGAAGTATAGAAGGAACAAGCTTGGATATCTTCGTTTCGGATACAACCTTAATTCGCCAATTGTGTTATAAATCCCAAGTAACATGGGACAAGGGCAGGAAGATGATGTCATAGGAGGAGAGCAGAGACTCCAGGCTGCTAAAGAGAATTTCCTTTAAAAAAATACCTGATAACACTGCACAGTGCAGTAATCGGGATTAAAATAAAAATATGGGTGTTGGTACCGCCACTGTGAAGGTAAATAAAACGATACTTAATGAAGCCATGTCACTTGTTATTGATAATTTTTGTTCTGAACCATACCTGGAAACCTTCTGGTTACGGAGGTATTGATGGTCAAAGTTACAACTTTTACAGTTTTTTTTTAAAGAAAGCATTTTACAAAAAAGTCACAAAATAAAAGTCGTTTCCCAGCAATTATTTTTGTGCAATGTAACTTCATTTGATGTACAGAACGCGTAGTTGACGGCTATGTGATGGGTCTTTTTATTTACACCCTGTTTATGCCTGCAACGGATCTGATCTTCCCTTTTAGTAATTCTAACATGGTTAATGTTTATGCTGTAAAAGCAGTATCAAAATTCTCATAATCTCAACCGATTATTCCTGTATTTTACAGACAATGGACGAGAGAACCCGGTCACCGTCAGGCGAACACAGGAATGGGAGACGGCAGCAGCACACGAACGGCTCCCCAAGAGCCGACTCTGAGACAGACGTGTATGTCACCAGTGCCGCATATAGACCACCTTCAGAAATCAGGTAACCAATTATCAATTCACCTTATTGATGGCAGTCCACTGCTGGACATTGGCCTCTCATAACACCCGGTTCTCCGCGTTTCTCATCCAGTCTGTCCCAGCAATCGCCTTTTTAAGGCCAATTTATTGTTTAAGAGGAAATAGGGTCGGTCTTTTCTCCATACGAAAAGTCATAATTCAAGGTTCGGCTCTCGTCTATTTCCTCCTCCAATATTGGACCAATTTGAAAGATATTTTATAAATTGAATAAGAAGGATATTTACTGTGCCCCTATGTTTTTCTTTTTTCATTTATAGTTGTCAAATTTGTACAATAGGCCTTTGATGACAGCGGTCTAAACAGGCAATTTTGAGCATTTTCTGAGGGTGCTAGTGCTTCTACAGATATTGAATCATCAAAACGGCAGACATTGAACTAGTTGATATTTATTTTACTGTAAAAAACCATTGCTCTAAGGTCATAAACCAGAGAAAAAACAGGAGAGAGCGTTTGTATGGGGAGGTGAGGGAACGACCCTATTTCCTCTTTAGCATAATTATCATCATTTGGCTTCTTCAGAAATACCATTATTATCAAATAAAGCTTGACAGTGACAATGTAACTCAAAATAAAAACACATAAATATCTACCATCGACGATCTTCTAAACTATTCGAAGTTTGCATGATAACCTCACATCTAAAACCGTTTCATGGCTTTAATCTTAACTCATGGTGTTATTGCGGAGTTCACTGACTCATGTTAATACACCGTTACCCTGTATTGGTCCCGCTAAGTCCTTAAATCCCACTAATTTAGTCCAACGGAGCTCGATACGTGTGCGGGCGCCGAGCGTCCCCGAAATGGGACAGATGAGCGGCTGGGCCGCTCTGGGGCCCTACCAGAATCATTTGCAGGGCAAGCGGTAGAAGGTTGTTTTGGTGCGATGGCTAAAGATGTACCTAACGCCGCTATCTTGTTTTTTGAATACATTTCACAAAACAATTGTACAAATGTTTAACAACAGCGCCCGTGTCAACGTCATCTGAACGATTACAGTGTACGTACAGGGCAAGTCAATACTTATACTAAAGTCTGTTTTTTAATCTTGTAGACTAATTTGACAGGTGCAAATGACAGACTCCGAATAGAAATAAACAAACAACAATCACTTGAAATACTTGAAATGTCAAATTCGTTTACGAGATTAAAAAACAGACTTCAGCAATTGTTAGAATGATGACTAACGATATTTCCTGTAGTTTTCATAGCGGCGTTTGTGGCTGTCGCGTGTGGCCCGTGTGCGGCGAGTCCATATAAAATGTATGAAAACTACAGGAAATATGTGGCGGCGTTTTGTGGTTGTGGCCGGTGGCCCGTGTGCGGAGACTCTTAAAGGGAGCGAATGATAGTGTGTCGTTTGTCAGGGGAGAATGGAAGAAGAAAACGTGGTGCGCCGACCACAAGTAACAGGGGACAAGGGCAGGAAGATGATTATGAATAGCAACTGATAATTATTCTAGAAGACGTAAGTAGGATAAAAAATAAACTTTCCAGCGAAAAAAAACGCTGTGTTCCGACCGCCCGTTTGTCCAGCTCTCTCACCGAACAAAACATTTTACATTAAACGCGTGGATTGATGGAAAATTGCTCAAAAGGCAATTTTACGGTGCATGTATGAATCATGCAGACATAGATCTTCGGATCGTACTTGATACATTCTCGAAGTAGGTACATACATCAGTACATCGAAGATTTATGTAAAGCTTAGCGGTCCTATGTGACCGGATATTTGTTCATCGATATTAGCAGCATTTAGAACAGAATGAAGAGTATTTACATTCTTCTCTTATTAATGGTTTTGTGTGGAAACCGCCAATAAAATTGACAACGAAGTTATCTTAATGATTTCTTCATTTAACAATAAACATTGAAGGTACCATCAGCAAAAGCAGCGCTAACATTTTTTTATTTTTTTTAAGTTTTATGAACAATATGTTCATTGAAAAGTAGGGAATATTTTGAAGACAACAATAATTAGTTTGTGTGTGTATCCTGTGGCAATCGCCCTTATATTGCTGTACATAAAAAGAACACACCACAAGGAGCTATATCGATACAATACAAAATGCTCGCTTAAACCAAACAAATAAACAGTTACGTTGTAAATCATTGCTCGTATAATTCTCTGCCGACAGCGCAATGATGACGCGACACGGGAATCGAACCCAAGCATCTGGGGCACGATTTATTAGCTCCTACGTACCTCGGAGTTCAATCGAACGTTGTAGGTCTCACTGCACATACCGAGCCGTTTCAGAGTATAGCCGTGTCCTAATATCGGTGCGAACGCGACGCCCCTAATGCCAGCCCAGTTCCTAATTAGCCGCCGTTTTTATCGAAGCACGTTAAAGGAACCGTGTGAAACATTCCAAATTTCATTCATTTTAAATCAACAGTAGCTTCTGATGATAAAAACTCTTAATTCGGTACAGTCAACGAAAAAAGGCCATCAGATATAAAAAGTAATATAGACTGCCGTAACGACGATGTCAGGGCGAAACGAATTACCTACTTTACTTTCTCGACCGTCCCCTTGGATAGTGAGACGATACAGGATTCCTTCAGGGTTGTCGAATAATCTACAAGAGACTCAAATTGATGAGGCTGAGGAACATCATCATCACGCCAGTTTCTGTAGACAAGACTTGCATCTAGGCGCGGTCGCAGCCCAAGATTTTGGGGGCGGTCATGGTTAATTGATAAGTACGTAAATCATTCAGTCTCTCGAGAGCTTGAATGATTTTGGGGAGGGTCATGACCCCCAGTACCCTCTCTTGCGCCTGCTTGCATTTACATTTCGGCAGTCTTATCATAACTAACTGTAAAGTCCCGTATGCGGGCCATAGGCGTTAAAGTAATTTGATCAAACAGGCTGATGCCCGGTTGGTGACAACAGGCTCGCCCCCTATTTCATGGGACTTCAACATAACTGGCGAAATGTGAATGTACTGGTACACCTCTGCCTAATGCCATGATGTTATGTTATGTTTTGTTATGAGACATTTTAGATTCTTTCTGCGATGAAAACGCATCTGCTTACCTGCCGCAGGCGTAGCATGGCGCTTTCTATCTCTACGAAGAATAGACATAGCTTTTTCTATACCAAGTGACAGTTCGTTTCTTCATTTTTGACATCCACCGTAGAAATCTTTCTACAATCTGTCATTTTGTCTTTCATTTCTGACGATCTTTCTCTACGTCTTTTTATATGTAGACTATTTCGGAAGAAAGTTTTCTATCTTTACTGTCAAAATCACACTGACAACCGATAAATCCTATGATAAAATAAAGAATTCTGAGTCGAATTATGTAAAAGAGTGAATTTCGTAAAAAGTGCAGTTGACTCTTTCTATTTTGCTGCCGTCTCGTACTGTCTACTGTCTACAGGAAACGTAATTTTTGTCTACTCTTCCGTCGACAAAACGGTGCTCATGCTACGTAATTTTTGTCTACTCTTCCGTCGACAAAACGGTGCTCATGGAAACGTCATTTTTGTCTACTCTTCCGTCGACAAAACGATGCTCATGCTACGCCTGCTGGAGATGTCCATAAGCGACTAACCTTCAAGTGGGCCGTCGTCGGCTTGGATGCCATCAAGTAACACAAAAGAAATGTCTTGAGATTTTGACAGCCCTATTCTTCTGTAGGGCAATAGAAACTCCTGCCCTTTTTTGGTAATTCAATTTCATGACATCACACTCCTTTGATTGTCGCCGACACGACTTCATTTCGGCTCCCACAGGTTCAACAATATTTAGACCCTACTTCATCTAGTTCTAGTTAAATTATCGGCAGTTAATATGCCTCTTTCTGTCTACCCCTTTGCCGAATACCAGCGTGATGTTATGTTATAGGTAATTACTATTTTAATTATCTTAAGCCTCAAATCAGATAAATACTTAATAAAGAATAATACTTGTATTTTTTAATTATTTATTAATAACTAGCTGCTGCCCGCGGTTTCTAAAATAAAAGTCAGCTATCGGCCAGTGAGAGTCCCGTCAAAATCGGTCAGGCCGTTTCGGAGATTAGCCGGAACAGACAGACTAAAAATTTAATAACTGTTTTTATGCCTGAAGCACCGCAATATAATACTTTTGCAACTAAACTCTTGAACAAAACTCAGTTACAAGATTAATTTTGTGTCTCGTTAGTTGTTTTGTGAGTTCAATCCGTCACCGATTTAAAAAGTCAAAATTATAAATTAGTAGTCACTCTCTCGACTCGTTAACAGCTTTTCAAAAACCTTACGGTAGTTATGTGGTACCTACTTAAACTTTTTACAGCATTTGACATCTTATTTAAAGGTAAATATTTGACCATCTCAGAGTGACTAAGGGATTCTCCCTTTGTTAGTTTTTTTAGTCAATATAGTTCGAAACTTTCTAAACTGTCAATGAATTAACAAAAAACTAAAAAGGAATGTCCAATTATTTTTTGTAGAATTTTTAACTTAATATACGTTTAGGTAGTTTTATTGGAGTTGGAAGGTAAATGAAATAAGAAAACAAATTGATTGTTGTTTATCAAAATGACAGTAGGCGCTTTGATCTCTATAAAAGTAGGAGCAATTATAGATACGTCGTGTACGTCGTAGAAGTTTCCCAAAAACTGAAAATCGTTCATCGTATTTTCACAACTTGGTAGATCGTACATATTTTCTCAAATATTTCCAAAAACAGCAGAATCTCTTTTAGTTCGAAAGGGTATACTCCCGAGGTGGTCCCATATAAATTTTATTAACTTTGCTTGCGTAGTTTTTGGGTTAACTTCAATATTACGAATTTTATTCCCACTTAGTTTATCTAGACGATATCATTATTTACTCCTTCACTGTTATTTACATAGCAGGTAGTGGTATTCGAATTTGTAAGTACCACATCTAAAAAGTGAAAAATACTTAACTTTAATTTCGGAAGTCGATGGCAAAAAACGAAAATTGAAAGGCAATGACACCCACTTCCGAAATACAAAAAACTACAAATACAAAAGTACAAAAGTTTTTTTTACATTAAAACAAATACTTTTCACAACTTTCCCAGGATCAGCCTTTTTAATCGACTGCCTAAAAAGGAGTGTAATGTTTTCAGGGTTCATGTTTCACAATTTTCACCAGGCTATATAGGCTGCAGTCCTACAGGATGAGAGCTTGACACGTTTATAGAAACGTCTACAATAAAACATACAAGTGCTATCTTTCAACTAGCAGCTATTTAGCCTTTGTTATTGAAAACATAACTTAATAGGTCGACAAGTGTCGCGCTCGTGACATACGTGCGCTCAGATTAGGAACGCGACGATGCGCGTGAGCACATCGGCTACACACAGCGCTAGAACGAATGCCGCTGTCACGGATTGAGCTATATTCCGAAATCTTTGACACCACCAGATAGTGTAAGGTTATTTCGAGATTATATTTGAGCAGACGATTCTGATTTTGGCCCGCCGCCTAAAACCGATAGCAGGGCAGTATAAACTCTCTCTCTCAGGGCTCGCCATCAAACGTAAAAGTTTGGCGAGTTTTAGAATTAAGTAACACCTCTGTAAAGTAATATAAATAAATAGGTACATAAAAAAAAAAAAAAAAAAAAAACGACGGAGAGGTCTAGGAGACGGTAACCGTTACACCGCACATGGATAAAATTCCTTGAAGTGTCAAGTAATTACCATTATGTACTTGTATTCATCACTGTATGATTCCCGTACTCAACTTTATTAACCGCGAATTTTCCTACATTTTTTACGTTTTTGTCGGAGAAATGAGATTGCCGTTTTTTTTTAATACAAGAATTGGCCTTCAAACACACACAAAATTCATAAAGTCAAAGCGGACAATCCCAACAAAATGATTATTTGTCTGTTTCAGCCGGCAGTCGCGGGCACCTCGCAGTGTTTACTCGTACAGAAGTGCAGTGGCGCCATCTGTTGCCTCTACACACAGATCCAAAGTCTCCAGGAAGGTAACTTTTAACATTCACATTCATAAACATTCCAGAAAAAATCGACGTGCAAACAAAAAATTAACAAGTTTTGAAGTTTTTCAAAACAAGATCACTTTTCTAGGATTGTGTTGGGTTCAATCTCTCAGAATTTTTGTCCAATTCCCATTTGTGGATCATAATAAAATTAGCGATGAATCCTATTTGGGGATCAGAGTACCTAGATATCAGCTATTTAATTGCTTAACACATTTTCGTAAACGATTAAGACTAATCTGTTACATTTTGACAGTTCAACAACATTCATTGCGCTATTTACGTGTTGAGCAGATTTTTTTTCTCGAACATTTGGCAATGGATTACCAATATTTTCATAACGATTCAGTTTCTGATAGATCGTGTATTAGGTACGCAATTGGTGCAAACTGATATTGATATACTTAGGTACCTACCTAACAAAAAAAGTAGTGTGAAAAATCTTTAGCTAGATAGATGATGATGGAATTAGGTACTAAAATGAAACCTCCAACATTTCAGGCAGGAGTTAAGGTAGATGCGATGGCGGCACCTAACCCTTTCTGTCCGAACGTGAAAGGCATGTGCTGTCTGATGCTGCTGCTGAACCTCGGGCTGATCCTCGTCACGCTGGGATTCGTCATCGTTCTTCAGTTCTTTGAACCACTTTTTGTATGGTAAGTTTCAGTTTTATCAGACTTACAGTAGAAGAAGATCAGTACCAACATTTTATAATACTCCGTTAGGTATAATAGATTTATGAAATGTAAACCTTATTTCGAAAAGATGTACCAATAACTGCGTTCGCAATTTAGTTTCCGAATATGTAAACAATTATGTGTTTTGGAAAAACAACACAAAGTTCAGTTTGCGCTGTAACTTCAAACATTTCTATGACTTTTTCGGTGATAGTCACTCTGACACTAGCATAAAGATGATATTCGCGTAATGGAAATAATAATACTATCAATTAAAAACAAGGATCTGAATTCTGAATACACTAGGTAATCCTAAGCGAACGACCGTTAATAAGGATAAGGCCCATTAAAACTTAGAATAACTTCGGTTTTTAGAGCCTTTTTGAAGGTGATAAAGTTAACACGTGAATTTTTATTTTTCCTTTTCTTTTTCAGGATCCTGGGCATAGTCTTCCTAATCTTCGGCTTCATCACGCTTGTCGGCAGCCTGATATATTGTGTCGTACTATGCCGAGAGAACCCATACCCTCGTTACCCAGACGATTTCTACTGGACCCACCATTGGTCCAAAACTATCGGGCCCTCAGAAATCCACTACAGCGCCAGTGAAAAACAGTACGTTAAAAATGGCCACAGTGATAGATACAATAATAAATATAATGGGAAGTATTCAGACAGGGAAAGCGCAAAAGGGTACTCAGATAGAGAAAGCAAACTTAGTAGGTATTGATAAACATTTTTTGTAAAAAATGATAGTTTTTGAACGTATCGTTCGATTTTAAACGTTGTTTAAACTACCCTGTTCTGCTGGTTGAGGGGAAATGACTTCGAACTCGTTTACCTACTATATCTATTATACATTAACCGCTTTACTAATAAACGTTGTGTAACTATACAGGCGCTATACAACGTTTATTAGTAAGGCGGTTAAGATCTAACCCAATGAGTGTCCCATGCTCTTGCAAAATGTTCTCTGCATCAAGCCAGATTGACACTCTGACAACTTGGTCGGCGTTCATAATGTGAACAGCGCTTTAGCATTTCAGTCACTATAGCTTTTTATTGTTCAGGTACCTCTGTATGAGAAAAAGAAACAATAATAGCGTGCAATTCGCCTTTGCCAGGTACCCACTGGACAGTGTATTTTTTCGAGTTTTTGGGCGAAGTTCCTTCGCACGTTATACTCTACACACTTAGCGAATGAGAGCTAGACCGAGAAAAGTGTAACATTTGGCAACCTGGCTGTCTTGACGACACTTTTGTTACATAACAAAAGTGTCGTCATAACAGGGTGACGGTTTTTTCATCATTTTAAATCGCTCAATGCGCATAGAGAAGTTTACACTTCAGTGTAAAGAATATTACACGCATTGAGCGATTTTTGATAGGGGGTAAACTTATGGATTCGCGTCACCGTCGTGCCTAAGTGCTTTACTATGGAATATAGATGGCGCTAATACCAATTTTAAGTTTTCACTTCTGACGGCAGTCCACATGACGGCCTATTTTTTTTGTAAGCGTTCCATTTGATTACTATATCAAAAGCCAGCCAGTGAAAGCTGCTTTTGAAAGTCTTTACGTTACTATCAAATATAAAAATACTAATTCAAACTTTGTCAGTATACCAATAAAGAAATATTATCTAGGTTAGAATAATCCCTTAATACTGTCTTATTGTATTCATAAACTTAGTTAATGTTTAGTAACAATTTGTACGTATCTAAATACATAATTAGACCTATTATAAAAGATTTAATTTAATGTAAATAATCTTGATTAAGCATACACTCAGAATTAAATGCCATATTAATTTACCCGTTAATGTTAGAGTGTTTAGAATTAAGTTAGACCAGGGAACACGGAACAGAGAATATAAATATGTGATTAACACGATGTATGTAAATTAATAATCAATAATACACACAAAGATTTAAATCGTTAGATGTGCCCTTACCGAAGAAAGTCGCCCGAAAAATGGTCCTTACTGAGAACACAGCCCGCAAATAATGATGGCGTTTCCATGACAATCAAGTCAAGTCTCTGAGGAATTTTGTGTGTCAAAGAACTCAGAAATGTCAAAGCGAAACAGAATCGCGTAACGCGACCATCTTTTGACGCGGTAGGGCGAATCTTAGATTTAAATCTTTGCCTACACACTGTTCAAAACTAAGTCGTTAGTCGCAGTGTTGCTATTGCGCTATTTTTATATTTGTTTTGTGTAAAAACCTCAACCTTTGACCAAAGTTCACCTGTTCACGCCTTGTATACAATGAAAACAAAGTTACCCGAAATTCAGCAACATGTTTAGGTATGTGTTGCCAAGAAACAATGCACCTGGCAACATGGAATGTTGCAATGTTGCTAGCATCATGCATGTTCTGTATTCATGTTGTACAAAATAAGAACATGTTACAACTTCAAATGTTGCGAGCTTGTATATGGGGCTTTAGGCATCTATCCCACCGCCGACGAGGTAGCGACTAGCTATCAACAATTTTCTCGCAAAAGACAACAAAAGATTGTAGGCCTCGTGTAGGTAAAAGAGGTACAATAATTATATTCATAATAAAAATGATCACTGAACTGTTGACACCGCCGCCGGCGAGTACTCGTTTGTCACAGCGACAAGAGCTATCAAATAATACCTACTCGCTCGAAAACTCACTGAGAGACTCACTGACGCTTGGTACATACGCATACCAGCGAGTAATCACTCGTAGCCGTCGCGCACTCGCTGTTCGTTGCTCGCTAACTCGATTTAATTGCTAACTCTAGGTACTCTCTTCTCGTTTATCACCAGCAGGCGTAGCATGGCGCTTTCTATCTCTACGAAGAATAGATATAGCTTTTTCTATACAAAGTGACAGTTCGTTTCTTCATTTTTGACATCCACCGTAGAAATCTTTCTACAATCTGTCATTTTGTCTTTCATTTCTAACGATCTCTGTCTACGTCTTTTTTTATAGACTATTTGGGAAGAAAGTTTTCTATCCTTACTGTCAAAATCACACTGACAACCGATAAACCCTATGACGAAACAAAGAATTCTGAGTCGAATTATGTAAAAGATTGAATTTCGTAAAAAGTGCAGTTGACTCTTTCTACTTTGCTGCCGTCTCGTACTGTCTACTGTCTACAGGAAACGTCATTTTTGTCTACTCTTCCGTCGACAAAACGGTGCTCATGCTACGCCTGCTGGGGGCGGTGGGACAGGTGCCTTATAGGAGAATCTTGCAGTGAACCATCTTGATGCAATACTTTGTTTTGAGCAGTGTACGTGTACAAACATGTTTAGTATAGAAGAAACTTGACGAAATTAAAATATTTTTTTAAATAAATAATATTGTATAAATTGTAACAAAATATTTGTTTTACTTTACAAAATCATAAATAAATGGATCCGAAAAACCTCTGGCAAACCACAAGAAAGTCTACAATTGTTTCGTTGACTTGGAAAAAGCCTATGACAGTGTGTGGAAGAACGAACAGGGGTCCATACATACGGTGTGGACCGATGCCAGCGGTGTTCGACAGGGTTGTGTAGCGTCACATTTGAAAGAGGGTGAGTGCGGATTGGGGATGAATGTCGCCTGTCAAATGTCTTCTCTACGCAGATGACCAAGTTCTGCTTGCATCGTCAGCAGAACAGTTTCAAAATATATTATAGCGACTGTATTGGATTAAGCATGTATAATATGAAAGGATGAATAAGACAAAGGTCATGAAAATAAAGAAAATACGAAAATCTATGGTGAAATTGTTCATTTATTTACACATTGTTAAAATTAACAAATAATAATGAGAAATTACATTTGTAACATAATAATAAGAAAGTAATAATATAATTAAATATCATAGTGTTGTCCATAATATTATTGAAATATTAAATGGAAATTAACCGTCAAATTATTTAATAAAAGTATTTTTTACTACAATAAACCAATCAACGCGAATACACAACTCGATTGCAAAAATGCATACAGAACATTTACAAAATAAACGGATAATGTAATTCGACTAAATTCAGATAGAACTAGCAAAATACGTCAGATTACAAATAAGATAGACAAAGAAAGAATTAAAATGGAAAAGAACATTAAGAAACTGAAATTGTCTTGTTACATTACGATTATTTACAATTTTTCATAAAAAAACTATATCAGAAATTGCTCAAATACTTATTTTAAAAATTCCAAATTTATGTTGTCTTTGAGCAAGAATGTGCCAGACGATTTTTTACCTAATTACAAACTATTTAGATCTAAATTATAAATAGGTTTATTTATTAAAACATTCAACAGCCTAATTGCTTAGCACACTCGTAATGTCAACGTTTTTATTTCGAAACCAATTTTTCAAACATGCAGAAATGGATTTTAGGCCGAGGTCTATAAACTTTACTTTGGCCTATTCCTGTCACAGTCGCACAACTGTAAAACTAAATCATTATTTATATATAATACAACCTGATACTGATCTACAAATAGCAAAAAACGCAAGAAATTTTTAATTACGCAGGCTACCCTGAAGCTCTTGGTTTTATATCAATTGTCGTGCCCCCAGCAACAACTCATAAATTGACAAATAAATTTAGACGATGAATAGAGTCGTGCAATTGAATTAAAACTTAATAAACGAACATGTCGTATAAATACGACTCAGGCGGCTTGTCTTATTTATCTGACTGGGGCGGTCAATAGGTTAATAGATCTTGGTCTTAAGGAAATCGATGGATATTACGAGTGCCTTAGCGCAATTAGGGTGCAGGTCACAAATGTGTGTTTCTTCAAATCAGTCACAGACTATATGTAGGCCAGAATGTATAAAAATAACGTGTGCACCTAGTCAATACAAATTTATATGATAACAAATTATCCTTGCGTCGTTTCCAGCGACTCACTTTACACCGTAAAGGTTAAAATGACGTCACAATACTGAATCTGAAACAATATAATGCATCTAAATCATAAACATAATCTATACAAATAAATAAAATAGAAGTGTCTGTTTGTAATGACAAAATAACAGCTTTTTATTAAATGCAAAATTATGAAAGATATATTAAATGCATAATTATGAATTATACGGTATTTATAACGAACAACAAATATTTAACATTTTTATGTGTCTGTCTGTTTGTTCCGGCTAATCCCCGAAACGGCTGGACCGATTTTGACAGGAAATTCACTGATGTTATAAGGAGTAACTTAGGCTATACTTTTATTTTAGATTAGATAAAGAACGCCGTCCATGCGGGCAACCGGCGTGCGTGTATGAACGTAAACTAAGCAAAAGGGAGTATGAAAGGATCGTAGCAAGTGATGTTCTGTAATTACTACCTATCACAATAGGAATACGGCGTAAGTTTATGTATGTATGTAACTTACGGTTAGTCAGAGTCCGACTCGCTGAACGTGTACTTCTGCTGCGCCCGCGCACGCGAGCTCTTGACCGCGGCGAGTGTCGCACTTTCCGCGTCCGATTCCGAGTCACTGGACACCTTCTTTTTCAGCTTCTTTTTTGGCGCTGCTTTCTTTTTTTGATCCTAAGTACAAACAATTCACATCGTTAATAGTATTAGCCTTTTGAATGTTTGTGGATGGCTATGCAAGTCTAGCATTCTACCGTTTTAGGTAAGCCCTCAGCTCTCATAATCTATGGTCATAGGGCAACTGCAGCCGCATCGCACGCGACACGTGTCGCGCGACAGCACGACGCGCGCGACACGACTACCCCCCTCCGGCATGAGTTCTCATCATTGGGCAGGAAAGCAGTCGCTCCATGTAAAATACTGGTATTCAGCTGCATCCGGTTAGACTGGAAGCCGACCCCAACATAGTTGGGAAAAGGCTAGGCAGATTGATTGAATTTTGAATGGAGTTTCGTAATTTTTACCGATGGGATATATCGGGCGCATGAATTGTAGATAGATAAATATAGTTGCAGTATAGTCCGGTCGCGAAGCAAAAAGAATTTCGTACAATGACCTTTCATTACTTATGTCTATCGCTCGCGCTCAAATTTATATTGCCGTCGCGCTCAGCGCTCGCGATAAGGGCGGTCCTTCTAATGTGTGAGCGCGACGGCAATATACATTTTGAGCGCGAGCGATAAAGATAAGTAATGAAGGGTCATTGTACGAAATTCTTTCTGCTTCGCGACCGGACTTTAGAGGAAAACTAACGCACCTTTTTGGTGTCAAATATGCTGTCATCATCGTCGTCACTGAGCATCTCCTTGGCTGATCTCTTCTTAGGCTTCTTGTCATCATTGAGTAGCTTCCGCTTCGGTCCCGGTTTCTTCTTGGGCGGTGAATCGGGCACGACCTCCTCGTCACTTGATAACACTGTCGCCGCGCCATTGTTCTTAGCTCTATCTTGTTCTTCCTCTTTCTTTGTATCTTCAATTAAGGAGTCGAATAGGCAGTCTGGAATGTTTAATAATAATAATTGAGTGTATTGTAATACGCATCTACTTCTAGGTAATAACAGCCGCACGGGTCATCAGATAAGCTAGTCCAGGCAGTCAGCAATTCGTTACAGGGCGTCAGAAGCCCGAAAGTCTGACAACCAGTCTTACCAAGGGGTATCGTATTACCCAGTTATTGGGTTGTGGAGGTCAGATAGGCAGTCGCTCCATGTAAAATACTGGTATACAGCTGCATCCGATTAAACTGGAAGCCGACCCCAACATAGTTGGGAAAAGGCTAGGCAGATTGTTTGTAATATGCTTCTACTAAAGTGTATGGCCAAATCTAAAATTTCATATTAATAAAATCACTGTTATTTTATAACTGACCTGAATCCATCTCAGCGGGTTTCTTGGCCTTGTTATTCTTCACGTTGAAGTCATCATCATCTTCACTTATCGACAGCGCGCGTGTCGGGGCTTCGCCACCGGAGTCCAACTTGTTGTCCAGCAGTTCCACGTCGGAGCCCGAGTCTGAGTCGTCGGAGCCATCTTTGTATTTTTGTACCTTGATGAAAATGATTTTTAAGTTTATTTTTTAAGGACTATTGTGGAACTTATTGGGTTTCCATTAAGATTGTCCAGAATGAGGTCAGTCTGTCAGTATATGTGGTACCTTGGTGGCGGCGCGTCGTGCCGTGGCCCGCTCGCGCGGCGCGGCCACGACTGCGGCCGGGAGCTCGTCGTCGGAGCCCGAGCCCTCGGAACTACTGCCGCTGAATGTCATACGCTTCTGTGAACACAAATACCATACATCACACTCTAGCTAGTATTTTCTTATCTCCAAAAACACATGAATTACTTATCGTATCATTATATTCTTAGTGGCAGCTCAGTCTGAATTTATGCCCGGTTGATGGCAATAGACTCACCCGCCTCCTATTACATCGCGTACTGTTCAACTCGGCCCAACCCCTCGGGGAATGTAGGCGTTCTGTTATATAACATCGCAAGACATTGCGCCCAACACAGCTGTATTCGGTGCATGCAACTTATTAGACAGATGCTCCCACAAATAAAATTGAAGTTAGTCGAGTCCCGCGTGAGAGAACCACTCTATCCATTGGTGAAAACAGCAAGAAAATCTCTGCAGTTTTTGAGTTTATCGCGAACAGACAGACGCGGCGGAGGACTTTGTTTTATAATAGTAGTGATAATATAAACAACTTAGTTCATGCTACAGAACTCTATTTGCAACAGGGCTAAGTAAGGAATAGTTACCTTCTTGGGTTCTTTTTTGAAAGCTAGTTTAGTTTGTTTCAATCCATCGCCTGCTGCTTTATCCGCTTTATCCGCTTTTTCCGCCTTCTCGGGTTTCTCAACTTTTTCCTTCTTCACTCGAGACTTGGGTTTCTTATCCGCACTTATCGGACTGATGCCAGTTGGATCATCCTAAGGAAAGAAAAACTATTAAATAAGTGGACTTCTTCTTTTCAAATCGATGGTGATGATACAAATGATGTCGATCACGATCGATGATGATATTTGATTTTTCCGACAAGAATTTCTCAGTAGTCTCCAAAAAAAAACAGCTGTTCCATACATTTGTGTTCACTTAAATCGACAAAATGTAGGGAACAGCAGATTTTTTTTTCGCGATTCCAAGTTTGGTTCCATAGAAAAAGTTGTTCAAAATGATGAGTACAATGACCCCTTTTCGGGTTTAGCATAAACAAAAAATAATGTTGTATATGAAATATTATATTCTTAGCGGCAGCTCAGAGTCTGAATTTGCGCCCGGTTGGTGGCAATTGCCCCTATTACATGGGACTTACAACATAACTGGCGATATGTAGGTGTATTAGGTAACCCTCTGCCGAACATTCCGGGTATTGCAGGCGCGATGTTATGTGACAACATACTTACAGATTTCTTTGGCCCACTAAGTTCTCAACCACTTCAGTAGCGTTCTTTGGGTGCACTAAAAACTATATCTCCAAATATTCCATAAAGGACCATGGGAAGAAAGTTTCTGAATCTTTATAAACATATTGACATGTATCTTATGACTGTTGGAGGGTGGGGACGGGGTCCATACAAAATCCCCCATGGTCCTTTGATAAATATACAGTACAGTGTCACTTTGTTAGAGCCATTATTGCGACAACTAAATACAGTAAATGAATTTAAGAACAATAGCGGGTTTGCTTATGGCCCGATTTCGGGTCATAGGCCGTTCGATGGGTTTAATGAAAGAGCACACAATATTCGCTGTCTCGCTCCCATATATTAAATTAACTATTTGACCCTAAAAATAAAATAGATGTACATCGATGCTAACAGTTTCACTTCAACAGCGCCTTTCAATCGCGGTTTTCTTAGTTCTAATGTACCACCACTTCTTCGTGTCCGAGTTTTAAAGCCGCTCATGGGCCTCTGACTTGGCTTCACATGCCATCCAGAAATATCTGTAGGTACCACTTACCGGATCATATTCCTTCTTGATTTCTTTCCTAGTTTTCGCCTTCTCAGCGGCCTGGATCCTCTTGATCAGATCGTCGGATATCTTGGGCTCCACACGTCTGCCATTGTCCGAAGGTAAGATGTCCATCAAAGACTTGCGGTTCTTCTTATTCGCATTCTAGAAATTGATAAATGGCAAATATTTACGAGCTGTTCTCATAATAGTTCCTGTCGAACTGACCAATGTGCATTCTGCATAATGCTACAACATAATGTTTTGGGGTCATGCATACCAACATTGAGCATTACCAACTGTCTTTTATATAAATACTAGCTGCGCCCCGCGGTTTCACTCGCATAAGTCTCGATCCCGTGGGAATATCGGGATAAAAGGTATCCTATGTCCTTCTCCAGTTCATGGTCTACCTATGTGCCAAATTTCATACAAATCCGTTCAGCCGTTCACACGTGATGGCGTGCCCAAGGGAAATAGGGATTCATTTTTATAAATATAGATATTAACCTACCTTTACTCTTTCCATCTGGTAAGCATATAAACGAAAGGAAAATGTTAGCTCATCAAATAAGTTTAAAATTATTAAACAAGTTTGTTGTATGACTAAAATTCGTTTTCGTTCGTTTCTCTATACTCTTGATTGATTAAGCTGTGCTGCTGGGGAGTTTGTTGCGCCACTTCTTCTTCTCAGCTAAAGTACTAGGAAGTGGTGAAGGGTGGGCGTTTTGGGGGACTGTCTTATGTAATTTTTGACGTTCGAAAAGTGCTGATTCTCAGCCTAGTTTGAATAAATGACTTTTGATTTTGATTATTTATAAATTGGTAAAACATAAAAAGAAATGTCAGAAGGTACTTACGGCGGCTTTGGTGGTCTTTTTGTTAACAGACTGCTCTTCTTGTCTTTCTTTGTCTTCAACATCTTCCAATTTTATTAAGAATTCGTCTAAATCTTCACGCCATAAATTAGCCGCTGTTTTCGCTCTGCACAGAGTAACATAATGTTTGAATCAGTAGAAAAAATTAGTACATTACTGTCTTGGCCACCAATGGACGATCGTGAAAATGTTGGCCGAGGCGAAGCCGAGGCTCACATACGTGAGTCCATCAATTCCTGATTGCGGCCAAGGCTTGTATAGTACTTTTCTCAAATGATGCGCGGAAATTTAAATTGAGTAAATTAAATAAAAATTCCAGAATCAATGACGAACAACTATAATTTGTCATACGCCAATAGATGTTCATTTGTTTCTTCTTTACTCTTATACAGTTCTATTTGCAAACCAAATCGAAATTTAAATAAAATCTTTGATAAGTTACCTCTTTGGTTGCCATTGTGTTGAAGTAAAAAGTTCGTTCCATTTTTAGATAACAAGACAGCTATGAGTTTTCATAGTAATTTATTTGACCACTAAACACGACAGATATGGATTTTCATAGTAACTTTTCTGGCCGCATCGTCACTTGTTTTTGAACAGTACAGCAATTTCGATTTATCTCTAAGAAGGTAGTCAAAATAATGCTCGAATTTCCAATCATGTTTGAGAAAAATCAAATCTTTGATAGGATACCTCCTTGGTTGCCATGTGTTGAAGTAAAAAGTTCGTCCCATTTTTTTCTCGCTAACATGAAACTGTGTCATTCAAGTCGGCCAGCTCATATTTATTGTGTGAGTGTTGACGGTTGTGTGACTATTGGCCGACCAACTAATTTTTGAATGCGTACGTGCGTGCTTGCGTACAGCGAGCTGTCCGACTTGAGTGACACAGTTTTTTGCTAGCGAGAATCGGTCTGACTTTTTTGTTAGTCCATGCCTATGTCGAATATCATGGTTATTTGATATTCCTGCAGCGTATTATAAGAAATCGTAAACAGAAAAGAATTCCTAATAACTTACTTAAGTGCGTTAAGCTCCGTCAGTTTCTGGTCCCTCTGCTTGAGCAGTTCATCTTTTTTCTCCTTGGTCAACATCCACATGGACATGCCCAGCAGGTAGTTGAACTTCTTTACCTCTTTCAAGTTTTGGAATGCTTTTTCTGTAATACGGCAAGTAAATTAAATACTAGCTAGCGAGTTGCGCTTACCGTACGAGCCGACCATAAACGTTATTTTAAACCTGCCTAGAGATGCGATCGATGGACTTCGACTTGCGATTTTGAGACGATCAATGCCTCAAGATATGTTCAATATTCAATATCGGTCTACGCTCGATCGATGGCCGATAGATGTTCGACCAATGGTTGATGTAAGTTCAACCAATAGTCGGTTGATGCTCGATCGATGAACGATCGTCTAAAGTGCATTCCATACCGTCAAATGAAGACAGTTCTGATGCACTAGATTGGTTCATTTTGTTACACCATAGTTTTTATATGTTTGGGGACTTTAAAAGATACCTTGACCTTGAAAAAAAAAGATTATTTCATTGAGAATGTACCAAAGACAGTATCTAAATAGTCTAAAGGTTCAAAACCTACCCGGATCAACGGGCTTTCCCTTCTCAGCCTCGGGTTCAGGTTCTTCTTCAGACTCTTGTGGGTCGTCTTCTACTGCTGTCAATCCCTGCATCTTACTGGCGCGCTTTTTCCATTCAGAGATCGGGTCGGGAGCGTAACCTGTAGTCATGAAGTTGGATTAGTTAGTGAGACAAATAGAATAGGGAATATGCATGTGATTCAAATATGGGTCAAATATTTTTTTCTATAAACTATGTTACTTCAGAATTATGCCTCCATCAATATTTTTGAATAAAATTTCTTTTTGAGCGAGAAATTAATTTTTAAAAAGTCCCAAAAAACTGTGGGTAACTCAAATACTTGAAAAGGCTAAGAGCGGATGTGACGCAACAATCCGGAATAACAATCAAAATGTCAATGTCAAGTCAATCAATTCAATTCTCAATTCTTTATTGCGTACCATAATGTGATGCGAAGTGATCGACAAGTGATCAACAAGTGTCAAGTCAATGTCAAACGCTCATAGAAAAAGGAGTTTTTGACGTTGACTTGACAGTTGCTTGTCTGTTTTCACGAACTGTGACGTCACCACACCAAGCGCGCCAAATAAATGGTTGGATATTTTTAAACATTTTTTTAACTACTTCAAATTGCTTTTTTGCCGTCGAATTTTTTTTTACTATTATTTGACGATGTAAACTATCGAATAAAAATATTAAAAAAATACATGCATATTCCGTATTATTATTCTGGTTATTCATACAACTACAAAAGTAACATTGAGCAAAGGTCATTGCTGATGAAAGACTTTCGTTTATGGTATAGAAAACCGCTTTAAATTGTAGCTCCAATTGAGTTAAAAAAATAAGTCATCTGCTGCTTTTCATCTGTCCTGTGCGTGGTGGACATATTTTACACCCTTATCCTTACTTATTATAAAACAAAGTCCTCCGCCGCGTCTATCTGTCTGTTCACGACAAACTCAAAAACGACTGCACCGATTTTCATGCTGTTTTCACCAATGGATAGAGTGGTTCTCGAGGAAGGTTTTAGTATATAATAACCGCGAGCATCAGCTAGTTCATTATAAAATAGGCTTCAATATAACTGACCTCTCTTCATAAGTTCTTCCACCATAACTTTACGCTTCTTGTTTTCGACGACTAGTCCTTTGTCGCACTTCTCGAGAATGAACCGCGCCTGGTTGGACAGTTTGTCTGCCTCGGCTTGCAGTTGACCCTCCCGGTACTCCTTGCGACGCGCGTAGTATCGCAGTCTCAGTTCATAGAAGTCACGTAAGATTTCTTCCACTTTGTCGTATCTGGTAAAGGATAATTATAATGTTAGCAAGTTTTTATATTACAGTGGTTAATAGGCTATGTAATTTATAGCCCCGTAAGAGCAATATCTGGTAATTAATATTTCAGACTCAGAGACCAATTCAGCAATTTTTATATGCGCGATCATACGATCGTTTACGCGCTGATAAAATCGTATACTCGTGTATTACATTGTTGTTAGTATACCTACTGATATAACAAATAGGTATTGACTGACCCGCGAACATGCTTGTATACGCGCCTGCACGCTTGTGCGAGTTTATGAGCGCAAAATACGCGATTTTACCCATGTTATACATATTAGATTACTTACTTCTTGAGACAGCAGTTGTGGTCGAAAGCGTTCATGCAGGTGAGTGAGATGGTGGTCTGCAGCTTGAACACTTTGTGGACGCCCTCAATTTCCACCTCGGCCAGCTTGCCCGGTAGGAGACTCACCACAAACCGCACTGTTGTGTCTGTGTTGTATTCCTACAACAAAATAAAACTTTAATAACACCATCAACATAGTTAAACTTTAATCTTGAATGTACTTATTAAAAATCTTAAATCCATTAATTCACTCATAAAAACGCAATGCCTCAACCGCTGGGTCTAAATTTCTAGATGCTTGAAATTTTGCGCAAGAGTTCCTTCAATAACAAAGGTGAGCGGTAAGGAAGGATTTTTGTAAATTCATCCCTAAAAGGCTAAATAGGGGATCAAAGTTTGTATGGAAACAATTGACCAGTCGCGAACCCGAACACGACGTGTTGCCACGCCGAGCGCCAGACGCAGAGAATTTCATACCATGGTGCTTGTATGTTTGTGAACTATGTGTAAGTTTAATAAATAAATAAATAAATAAATAAATAAATAAATAAATAGTCTTTTATTGCAGACAAAATACCCATATACAAAAATTGAAATAGAAAATAGTAAAATAGTAAAAAAAGCATACAACATAAAAATGAGTAAATGAGTGGTTGAACATCTGACGGCAGATGCGACGCGTAACGCCAGAACGGATCATATAATAAAACATTCAACCTCACACACTCAACCGATGATGCGTGTTCGATGTGCGTTGTGCATCGAACGTACTAACTAGAAGTTAACGAAATTACGCCCGACGCATCTTCCGTCAGATGTGCGACCACCCTAAGTATAGCCTTTCTCCGACAATAGAGCAATTCAAGGAGATTGATACAATTTAAGCTGCTGCTCTTACCCTATATTCAGATATGATGGGCTTCACTTTGTCCGTTCCTAACATAGGCTCCAGCACATTCTCCTTATAGTTCTGAGTCCACATGCCGACAGGAAGTTCCGTAATTTCAATTTTCTCGCCAGGCAAAATGGCCGCCTCACCGGAAATGACGTATTTGTCACCGAAGCCCTCAATAGTGCCACGGAAGTTTTTATACCATGGGTGCATAGGTTTAGGTTCTTCGCCGTCTAACATTCGTCTGAAAAGGAGATTATTCATTTTGTATATACTATACATACAGATTTCCCAAGAAAAGTAAGCGCTTCGGCAATCATCGTCTATTTTCAGAAATGTGGAAGTACTTACCTATTTTGGTTTACCACGGTTAGACAATTATAGAATAACAACTCTATGCAATTCCAAAATACTTTCGAGTTGTGGCGGCATCTACATCGCCACATGCGAACTACGCATCAAAGACGACGTCACACAAATCCTGCATCGCGCAAAAAGAGTTTAACGCGCGATCAACATATACTTAAAAAGCTTGCCGAACATCTGTCAACTCAATCGTCAGGCAGTTGCCCGCCAGACAGGAAACCCTGTTCCTCATACCTCTAAAGAGTGACAGATGAAGATATACGATCGAAAGAAAACTGCATACAAATGCGCTATGATAGGTTTACCGTCGGGCTGTAACCCCTCGCAGAGGCCTGAGTCGCGCGAAGTTCGTACTTATTAGGAAGCATAAGTATTACCAAAGCGCATACCTTTTCTGGTTTAACTGTACAACAAAATAATAAAAGTTGTGATTTTAATTATGACAATTTACCTAATATTTTCAGCAATATCCCTTGGATTATAATTGGGTATTTTAGTTGACCATCCTGTGCCAATTCCTTCAGCGCCATTCACCAGGACCATAGGAATGATTGGGATGTATTGAATCGGCTCAATTTTCTGATTATCTTCGAAGTCGTGCTAGAAAAATTACATGATATAAATATCACAAAATTGTTAGCAATTTGTATTAAAAATACACGCTTAGCTAGGATCAGCGCACTTTGAGCAGGGAAATGCCCGAATAGTTTGATTAATAGGGAATATGCATGTGATTCAAATATGTGTCAAATATATTTTTTTATAAACTATATTACTTCAGAATTATGCCTCCATCAACATTTTTGAATAAAATTTCTTTTTGAGCGAGAAATTAATTTTTAAAAAGTCCCAAAAAACCGTGGGTAATTCAAATACTTGAAAAGCTAAGAGCGGATGTGACGTAACAATACGGGATAACAATCAAAATGTCAATGTCAAGTCAATCAACAAGTGTCAAGTCAATGTCAAACGCTCATACAAAAAGGAGTGTTTGACGTTGACTTGACAGTTGCTTGTTTGTTTTCACGGTCTGTGACGTCACCACACCAAGCGCGCCAAATGGAGGGCGTTTAAATAGCCCGGATCGGTTGGATATTTTTAAACTTTTTTTTAAGTACTTTAAATTGCTTTTTTGCCGTCGATTTTTTTTTACTATTATTTGACGATGTAAATTATCGAATAAAAATATTTAAAAAATACATGCATATTCCCTATTGATGTTGAGCTTAATCACAAATTAAATAGAGTTGAAAAGAGCATACGCGACGCGAGCGCATGCCATAGGAATACTTACAACAAGTAACGGATCATCATGTGGGTGGAATACAAGCCTCGTGAGTGGCGACATGAGCGTGAAGATGTAACGCGGGCTAGCAGAGTCCTTGCCGCCGCAGAGTCGCGTTCCGAACTGACCGCGCGGTTCCAGTAAGTTGATATTATTTGAACCCACGTAGTTTTGTGCGAGGTTCACTATCGTCATCGCTAGAGACTGTTCACCTGATTAAAACAAATTAAAAAAATATTATAGAAATTCGGCTGATAATCTCACTTTTTGAACGTTAAATAAGACAATCCAGTAAACGCCCGCCCGAAACCAGTTCCTGGTGTCTGAGCTGGGAAGAAGTCGGGCAACAAACTCGTCATCAACAGAATCAACACCGTGTTGATGACGAGTTGAAATGACGGTGATACCTTGACCATAACTTTTTTTTTTCTTTGAGCGTGGGTAGTCGCCAATTGCCTTCTCCCGCTCTGGGCGGAACGAGAGGGCGCGTCAGACTTTTACTGACTAAGACCCACCTGTGTTCCTTCATTTGCCTGTTGCCAAGGGTCCCGGTATCCCTTTGGGACCTCCCCGCAAGACCTTACCTACCTACCTTTCGATTCTTAATAGTAGTTCCTTGCATTAAATCTATTGCCTAACAGCACGCGTAGCATAACCACCGTACAAAATGACAAGACAAAATGACATAACACACACAAAACCCGTTGGTTTTGTGTGTGTTATCTGTCATTTTGTCTATTCTTCCGTCGACAAAACCCAGGGGTCATTAAAAGAGTGACGGGTTTAAAAAACTAAGGTTACAAAAGACTTTGAACGTTGCCATGTAACACATTGAGTTTGTGGTTTCAAAACTTGATAATTATCTAAGACTAGCTTCCGCCCTCGGCTTCGCCCGCGTGTTATGTCGATAAAAAGTAGCCTATGTCCTTCCCCGGGATGCCATCTATCTCCTTGCCAAATTTTATCGAAATCCGTTCAGTGGTTTAGGCGTGAAAAGTTAACATACAGACAGAGTTACTTTCGAATTTATAAAATTAGTATGGATTCTGTATTGAATACTAACCGTGATGATAAGCTGAGTGCTCCGCAACTGAACCAGCCAGCTGCGCCACTTTGACCTCTCGTTTATCGTTACGTTTTATGCATGTGAAGATCACTTTACGTTGGCCAGGCTTCAATCCATCTACCATGGAAGGTATTGATCTGGAAAAAGAATGATTAAATGAGCTACTATTCAGTTGAGTTAATGTGCACTGACATACCAGCACCATTATTCTGACACTCAGAATGATAATACCTTACATTTGAAAACACTAAAAAATTGCAGCAAAAGCATTGGAACCAAATGAAAGGGATTTAAGAGATAATATAGGTTGCTGAATGTTACACCTTCATGAATAGATATTCATAGAGTTCGACCCAAGGCGGATCACAGTATTCTTACCTTACGTTATCGCCATTTGAGAAGAGGACCAGCTCCAAATTGACGAAATCCGAATATGAGACAGCTTTAGTATCTTTTGTGTAGAGATATCTCTCTGGAAGACCAATTTCCTTTCTTCGTTTCACTTCGTCCATGTGACTAGTGAGCCACTCCTTCCGTTGGTCAGCACCTTTCTTAGAAAATGCCAGCTCAATGTGATGATCGTCTGTGGGACCCGCATACTTGAACTTAATTCTGTGCCTCTCCATATTCTGAAAGTACTCTTTAGCCTCCTTTGATGTGGAGGTACCCAAACCTTTGTAGTATTTGATGTTAAATGTGTGATGGTTTTCCGTATTGCTCTTCCATTCTTCAAACTCAGGTAAGGAGTAAAATGACATTTCTTTGTCCTTTTTCGTAGCTTTCACGATAGGAGTAATGAATTCCTCTAAAAACGGCAGTTTCAATAATTCTGGCCAATTGTGATGTATGAAATTGATAATCAGACCTTTAATGTGAGATCCGTCTTGATCCTGATCAGCCATGATCATCACTTTACCATATCTCAATGATTTTAAATCATCAATTGTGTTGTATTTCTTTTTATACTGGAGTCCAACAATTTTTATCATGTTGTTAATTTCAACATTTTCTAAGACCTGTTTGTGAGATGCGTCCCTGACGTTGAGTGGTTTACCCTTCAGGGGAAACACGCCATAGTGATCCCGACCAACCACACCAAGTCCTGACACAGCCAATGACTTAGCTGAGTCTCCCTCAGTAAGGATGAGCGTACACAAGTGCGCGTTTTTAGTGCCGGCATCGTTAGCATCCTCTAACTTCGGTATGCCTTTCAGTTTGCTCTGTTTCTTTCCTGATGCCTTCACCAATTCAGTCTGAGCTTTGAACTTAGCCCACGTAAGTACAGACTCCACTAGACCAGATTTTGATACAGCCGTAATGAATTTCTCAGAATAATTACATTTCGAACCAAAACTTTTTGCTTGGAGAGTCATGTATTCTTTAGTTTGTGAGTCAAAGGTTGGATTTACAATCAGGCAATTAATAAATACCCACATGTGATTCTTAACCTGCACAGGTTTTATATTTACGCCGCCCTTGTTTTTCTTCTTAATAATTTCTAGAACATTCTTAACTATTCCGTCAGAAACCGTATCAACGTGTTTCCCGCCCTTTGTGGTAGCAATGGAGTTCACAAAAGACACCTGTTGAAAACCTCTGTCTGAGAGTGTGAGTGCGATCTCCCAGCGATCATTTACTTTCTCATAGACTACTTTCAATGGTTGCCCATTTTCATCTTCTTTACCTTTTATGTATAAATCTACATAGTCTTTAAACTTGTTTATTTTAAGTCTTTCTCCATTTAGATACACCTTGACGCCTTGAGTCGTCATGGCGATGTCGTAAGCTCGTCGAGACATCAGAGCTACAATGTCATCTTCTAACTTTTCCATCTTAAACTTAGACAAATCTGGGCTGAATATTACCTTTGTATAATCGTCATCTTTACCAGCTTCCTTAACCTTCGGTTCAGAAGCTTTAGTCATGTTGGAACCCCATGTCTGTTTAAAATGTTTTTTGTATTGTTTTGATGCAGTTTCTACTGTGAATTTTGTAGAGAATATGTTACAAAGTTTGGCACCATAGCCGTTTCTTCCACCTGTCACTTTTTCTTCCTCATCATTGTAGTTTGATGACGTCAGTAGATGGCCAAAGATCATAGTTGGAACATACATTTTCTCTTCTTTGTGCATCACCACGGGAATACCGCAGCCATTATTGTACACAGATATTGTATTGGTTTCTTGATTTATGTCAATTTTCATTACATCCATTTTGGGGTCTCTCTGTTTGTTGTCAGCTGCATTGACCAAGATTTCGTCATATATTTTGTATAAACCTGTAAAATAAAATGTATAATTTAGTTGAGGCTAAATTCTAACAAAAGGATAACAAGTAACATGTATTTCAAAGCCTTGCAAACCTTGGTCAATTTTAATAATCTGTAATGTGCAAAATAAATAAAGCAGTATGTAGTTACAGACCTGGCACAAAGTTCAATTCTCTTTGGACCATGCACTCCTTGGATTTGTCAAAAACCCACATTAACTCAGTAGTCCGCTCAACAGACCCAATATATGTGTCAGGACGTAGTAGGATATGTTCCAACTGTGTCTTCTTCTGGTAAATTTTCTCAATTGTGCCCCCTTTTGGTCCTTTGGCAGGAGGCGCCCCCTCCGCTGCACCATTCTGCCCAGCAGTATTCATTTTATTGAACATGGCCTGAAAAATTTCATAATTTAGCATTTTACTGCAAATTTTATCCGAGTTAAATAAATAGTGCAATACAAAGTATGTATGTTACTGTATTGCTACAGATGGAAAAATTACTGTATTTTATAACTTTTGTAAAATATTTGATTGCACATAAAGCTACATGTGAGGAGGGAGGAAACACATGTGACTAAAAGAGTGATGATTATAAATGTTAATGGATGGATTGGGAGAGGAAGGCCAAAGAAAATATGGATGGATTGTGTGGCAAATGAAATGAAAGTGAAAGGAGTGAATGATAGCGTGATGGTTGACAGGGGAGAATAGAAGAAGAAAATGTATTGCCCAACCCCAAGTAACATGGGACAAGGGCAGGAAGATGGTGATAAAGCTACATTGGAAGAAACTCCATGGTTAGGTCACTAATGTGGATGTGGATGTGATACTAGACTTGATAAATTACAAAAAATACAAAACTATCTGAACTGAATGACATAATTGTCTTCAAAACTGTTACAAATCTGAATTTCATTAGGATGTCAAATCATTGTAAGTTATGAACTGGTTTGTTGCAGAATGGCACACAACATCATATGGTCATGTTATAGACATTTTCTGAAGAAAAATCAAATTAATTGAAAGGTTTTGTGAGGAGGTTACTGTCATTAGAGCCCTAATCCAAACAATATAAGAAATATGATACCTATTTTTAAATATTTATTATTTATTTTTTAATATTTCAATAATCTGGTCTATGACATAAAATAAAGGATACAATTAATAATTGGGTAAAATGAAATCACAAAATTATGGACAAAGACGTCTAGTCAACATTTATGAAAATCAACATCTTGGCTTTTCACCCAATTAACAAAGATGAATCATACGGTATAGCAGCATAGTACATAAATATAGGTATTGTGAAAGACATGATTGGTAGCTCGAAAAGATTTTATTAAAAAGTAATTCAGAAATCAATCTGATGCTAAGACGGAATGAGAGGTCTTAGATTGTGCTATTTATTTATAATTATCACACAATTTGTTTGAAAACCAAGGGATCAGCAGTTAATTAAACATGCTATTTTGATGAGAAAATGAAGACAGTGTTGGCTCTACACAAATAAATGAGGGTAGTAGCAAATCAGTGCTTATCATTATTAATTAATATTCTGCGAATTCGAACGTGAGTTGACGAACAATCATATAAAATTACGAACTATGAAATGAAATGAATTACAGCTGTTATTTAGTAGCAATGAACTCAAATATGTTGAATTTGTACAACTACAATTATGTACTTTTTGAATGACTTGTGGCAAGTACCCAAGGCATTCATGGGAGACCAAAATGTATAAATTTAAGTTTGCCGGTAGGACTTTTTCATGTAATTATAAGAACAGAAACCCAAACACCCAAACAGTCTCAAATCGTGATAAAATTTTGGCCGTTAACGATCAAAATGCCGCCAAATGCTTCACTTACTTTTATATCAGCCATCTTGTTAAAGGTGCTATTAAAACGCGTGCGATCAACGCGAAATAGCGATTTTCTGGGTAACCAGAACAGAATGCACACTAATTTCGTTCGGCGTTCAAAAATAACATTTTTATCTAAGTTTTACTTTGCAATTTTACAACCGCAACGAAACAACGAAGACGCCAAACCAAAGGTGTCACAGACTAAGTAGCAAGGTATTTATTTTTTCAAAAAAATTGTTGAAGTATTGTCTATTGGATAACAGTGTTGTCCTATTTAAAAATTGTGTTAAACCACTCAAACGCCCGGCAACCATGGTTGCCCCAACGCTACGATCGGGCCGCGGGCGTTTGAGAACTATACAGATCCTTATAATAATGTGACATGCAAATAAAATTCACACCCTTCTGTTTCATATCTCACAAAATCCATCTATCTTTCTTTGGCTTTCCACTCCCTCCCCATCCTCTCCATCCATCAACATTCTCTTTCAACTTACCCTCCTCATTACATGCCAAACGATTTCCTTTCAACTTTTCTGTCACTGGCGCCACTTTCAAACTTCCTCATAATAATCATTTCTTACTTTATCCATTTTCGTCACTCCACACATCCATCTCAAAGTTGTTCTATCCACTGCATGCAATCTTTTTTGATCCGTCTTCTTCACGGCCCAGCTTTCCGATCCATACAGTCTCAGACCAAATAAAAAACCAAGACAGAGCGCTGAGAACGATACAGATCCGAGCCCGTGGGTACGAGGGCTAAAATAAATGTGTCAAAGTCAAAGTGACACTGCTCATCACTACTGCGACAGGCTAGATAGTCTGTGGCTGTGACTGACTATGAGTAGTTGTAGGGATGTAAGAAGTAGTAAAAAGTATCGATAAATATAAAAATATCGATTTCGATATATCGAACGAAAAATATCGATGTCGGTGAAATTTTCATTTTTTTATTTAAACAATAAAAATAATGTTCCATCAAAGTTCATCCAACAAAGTTCAATTGTATTTGTTAGATAGTCCATTTATCGAGGAAGGTTATAGGCTATATAACATCACGCTACGACCAATAGGAGCGGAGCATAAATAAAATATGTTGCGAAAACGGGAAAAATTATTCCTTTTTGAGAGCTTCCGTTGCGTGCGCTGCGTAAACGGTTTATGTTACGTAAATATCATGTATGATGGAATTGTTCCTCTTTAAAGGTTCTAAAAAAAAGTCTGCGACAGCATATGTCTATCTTTTAAGATTGACTCACTATAACCTTTTTTATGGTATTCAAATTTGTTCGAAATTAATGCATTATTTGCGAAGGAGATTTATCAACATAATATTAATTCTTATTCAAATGAATAGTTTTATCATCAAGGGTATTTATTAGGTCTTTACCTATGAAATTGCCGTTTTGCATGAAAAAATTTAAACGAATTTTTTTCATGTATTTTTTATTTGTATTCATCGAAGTAATCACGCATGCAATCAATGCATCTTTGCCAACGCAGTGGCAGTTTATTGATGCCCTTCTTAAATAAATCAGCTGGACGGGAGGCAACAAATTCTTCAAAGGCATTTTGTACTGCCTCTCGGGTATTGAATTTTTTTCCCGCCAAGAAGTTATCCAAATTCTGGAAAAAGTAGTAGTCTGTAGGCGGTAGGTCTGGTGAGTAGGGCGGATGACGGAGAGCTTCCAACCCCAGTTCTTGCAACTTGGAGACCGTCTGCTGTGCAGTATGAAGTCGCGCGTTGTCGTGCAGGAGCAGCGGAGACGAGCGATTGACCAATGCTGGTTGGAGATGTGCCAGCTTCTCCATCATTGTGTTTAGTTCTTCACAGTACACATCTGCAGTAATGCTCACCCCGTTTGGTAAGAAGCTGTGATGAATCACACCGGCGCTAGACCACCAAACAGTGACCATCACTTTTCTAGGGGTAAGTTTTCGTTTAGAGCATTGTTTAGGTACTGAACCAGGATCCAATCAACTTGCTGAGCGCTTGCGGTTATCAAACAGAATCCATTTTTCATCGCAGGTAACAATGCGGTTCAAAATTCCTTCATTTGTGTGTCTGTTGAGCAGTGCAAGGCACGCCTCGACGCGTACTTCGCGCTGACGATCATCGAGTTCGTGGGGCACCCATTTGTCAAGCTTTTTTACCTTGCCAATTTGACGCAAATGGACCAATATTGTTTTGACGCTAACGTCGAAAGCTGATGCTAATTCAGCCGTAGATTGTGTATCATCAGCTTCCTTCCACAATCGCTTTTAATTCGTCATTATCGACCAAAGTCTTCGGACGACCGCGAGGTTCATTTTTCAGGTCGAAATTTCCAGAACGGAAGCGAGCAAACCAATAACAGGTGGTGCGTTGGTTTGTAGTGTTAGCTCCGTAAACGTCGTTGATGTTGCGTGCCGCTTGTGCCACGTTGCTGCCACGACGGTACTCATATTCCATAATTACTCGAATTTTTAACGTATCCATGATGACGAAAAATATTGAAATGCGATGAAAATGTAACACTAATCATTAAACAAATGACTTCTTTTGAAAAAAGAATTCCATGTTTTTTAAATAAAATTAATTTGAAATTAGAATTCTTAGCCAAACAAAAATTATTTTGATTTGAAATGGCCAGTACTGCAGAATGGCAATTTCATAGGTAAAGACCTATTATTTAGCAGTAAAATACTTTTTAATTCATTCGAATCGGACATTTAATTTCGAAGTTATCACGAGTATAAAAACGCGAACCGTTCGACGCTAGCGCCGCGACGTTCCCTACTCTAGAGAGGAGAGGATGGGCACATGGGTAGACCATGACCTGGAATAGGACATAGGATACGTTTTATTCCTATATTTCCACGGGATCGAGACCTACGCGGGTGAAACCGTGGGGCACAGCTAGTTGAACAATAAATACCGATATATCGATACATCGATGTTTTTCTGCAAGCCTACGTAGTTCAAGTTGTGACAAATAAAATAATACATCCACAGATAACTATAGATAGTCGATGATGACAGTTCCGAATGTTCTGTTTTTAGGTTAAATTAGGTAAAATAAATTAGGAGAAAAATGTCTCTTTTATCGTACGCTTCGACGGTTCTTAAGCGAGTAGCTGTATCAAGATTCAGTGCTAAATATAAAATCTGTGTAAATAACATTAAAACAACATCGTATAGCACTATTACAACCAAAACAATTCATGATGTCAATACAAACGTAATAAAAGATGTTATTCTGTTCAAATACGAGAATCCAAAGTTTTTTATGTATATGAATGTATTTGCTATAGTTCAATACATGTTCTGGACATATCTGGGCTTGTTTGCGTTCAGTTCATTAAGAGACGCGCCGGTTGACAAATCCGCAATTACCGATGATACACCCTGGTTCAGGAAGATCAACCTTGGAGAGAATAAGTACAGGAATACCCTAGGAATTCTTTCTGTAGTAGTAGGTGAGTAAAAAGCTTTTACACGGTACTTCACTATCTTTAATTTAACTGCAACTAATGTTATATCTGCAAGTGTTAAGATTATAATTTTGAGTATGAAACCCACAATACCCTTGACAAAAAAAGAAATGCTATTACTAATGCTATGTATACACCAAAATTTGTACAATACAAAATTAAAAACTTAATGTAAAATATCTTGTCAATGAGTATGAGGAGCTCGTGGCTAAGTAATAACAGCCGCATGGATCGATCCATCAGGTTAAACTACGCTTGCCGGGGTTGGTCCGTGGATGGGTGACCATCTTTACATATCGAGACTCCTCCGTGCCTCGGAAAGCACGTTAAGCCGTCCCGCTATCATTTGTGGATCTTTAACAGTTGTAACGGGTGTCAGAAGCCCGAAAGTCTGTCCAAGGGGTATCGTATTTCCCAGTTACTGGGTTGTGGAGGTCAGATAGGCAGTCGCTCCATGTAAAATACTGGTATTCAGCTGCATCTGGTTAGACTGGAAGCCGACCCCAACATCATTAGGAAAAGGCTGGGCAGATGATCTTGTCAATGAGTAGGTACTTACTTACAACAAAATATTTGTTTGTTAATATAATTCTTGGTTTTATTACAGGATGTGGCTCACTTGCTGTAATCTGGTCGTACACTCTCCGTTCAGTTCGATACTTGATTCTGAATAAGGGTGGCAAACAATTAACTTTTGTCACATACACACCTTTCGGTAAGAACCGCATTATGACAGTCCCCATGGAAACAGTCTGTTGTAAAGAAGCAAGAAATATAGCACGAGTGCAGTTACCATTGAAAATTAGGAACAAATGGATGCATTATATGCTTGATATGAGGGGAGAGTTCAAAAACCCGCTGTTGTTTGACTCTACTGCTGGTTTGATGAGGAAGTGGTGAAGATTAATTTGTGTATGTATTTGAAATGCTTTTATTTATTGTAAATACATAGTTTTAGCAATCTCTCCCTCTCTATTCTTTAACCCATGTCCACCTAATGCAGAAGTCTCCTATATTGCAATGGTTCTAGCAATCTGTTTTAAATTGTTCTCATTTGAGTATCATATTACATTGTAGTATTTTTCTAGTGAGACTACCCATTCCATCACTAAAGACTCTTCATGTGTGTAGTTCCATTGAAGAATAATTTTATGATCCTGAATTGTGTAGTTCCTTCTGTTGCTCCATCTGGAACTCTGCTAGTAGTACTTATAATTTTATTCCATAGTCTATGTCATTGCAACTATGATACTCATATACTTCGACATACACAACGATACTCAGAATTTAAAATGATTAGGGTAGGTAGCACAATGTCTGCAACACAGACTCATACTGTCAATCAATGCAAACAGTGATGCAATAAAATGAAACACCCTATTAAGATTTATCAGAAAAATCTATAATTATAGTAACGGAAATACGTCGTCTCATCTCAACACAAAAATAAAGAAGTACAATCAATAACAAAAAATAAAATTCTTTTTTTTTTATTTACAATATGCCGATTTTATCTTTTAATGGTAAATGCAAATATTGTATACTGTATTTGTGTATTCAATCTTTTGACCAGCCAATATCACTACCAAAATCCTAAACCTATATTTGCACCTACCATAAACAATAAAATTGTAATTATTAAAAATGAAAGTCTTTCAATACCATAGACAAGTCATTTAACGATCAACTTAATGAGATACATAAGGTTGTTATACACTTGCAACATAATTTTCATTACAATAAGTATATCCATATGTTTTAAGTGTTAATCTAGTACAGTCGACAACAAAATACATTCATACACAATTTCAAAAGTTAAACATACCTAATTAGTTAAACATAACGGTGTAAATAACATAGATCTGCTGGCAATGCTGATCCAATCAGAGCATCCGCTACAACTGCTGGTCTGAAGTCGTCATTACATTATGCCGTGCCTGTTTGTTGCTTCAAAGCTAAAGAACAGCGCCTCTATAATATCTGACTCATTTGTCTAGATTGCATTCACGTCAAACACAGAAAGTTAATTAAAAATGAAATACTTTGAACAACAAATTGTTAATCATATTGCAAGTGCCAAACAGCCTGGTTGCTTATCACATCTATTTACCTACTGACAATTTTAGATTAATTCTACAAATGCTTTTACTAGCTTGCTACAACAAGCTACAAAGGACCGATGGAGTCTTAATATCAGTTAAAAAAATACATACATACAAATATGACTTCCCTACGGAGTTTTTATCTTATCCAAGGACACGAGGTGTATTCGACCTCCTTTTCATAAAGACTACATACCGTTAGAGAAAAGTCATTACAAATGTTTATATTACATTATAGTTAAATACAATTTAGATGGAAGAAGCGACAGCATCGATCCTTGAACTATAAAATTAAGTACAATATTTTTTCTTATTTACAATAAAGTCATAAATATTTAATGTACTATAATAAGTTAATGTTAAGGCCCCGTGTGCGTGACACGGGAAGCAGTGTGCATATTATTGGGCTCTAGTAAACAATGGCTTGGGATACGCACCTTTCGATCATGGAAAGAGCCAGCGTAATCAATAAATGATAATCATTAATTATTTGCTGGAAAACCTCATGTTTCCATGAAAATTGTCATATTTATAGAGCTACAAGGTTCTTTTGGCGCGTGGCCAAAATCGGAACTAACGCCGCCATCTTGTTTTTTCAATACATTTCACAAAACACTTGCACAAATGTTTACCAACAGCGCTCCCCTGTCAACGTCATTCGAGCTCCAAAAGATCCTTGTAGCAGTGTATTTATACTCCCCCGGAATCGAGCCACCGTGCAACTCCATGTGAGGTATAAAGGCCTAAAACATCCAAATAAAAAGTTTTTATGCAGTTTTGATGCCGACATACTGGCCTTTTGGTGTCGTCATTGTTCCGAATTTAAATTCACGACCATTTAAAAAGTTATAGACTTCTGTACAAAAAATACAATGGCTCGATTTAGGAGTCCGGAAGTGTATTATAGCGCTCCCTCTTATGATGCGCAAACATGGGCCACTGTGTGTAAACGAGCTAATCGTTACCGGCCATCACAGGTGGTAACAATATAACAATTATAGGCTTTTCATGCATTGACACACTGCATTGCAGTTACACTTACCTTCAAAATTTCCTCAATTTTCATTGATTTAGATTTGTAATTTATTATTTAACCTACGCTAACAGTATTGTATTTATAATCACATAAATGTTTATTAACTATATAAATGTATCATTTAAATATACAGGGTGAATTTTTAAACAATAATCACTATGGCGTTATGCCAACCGTCAAAAATATAAAGAATAAGGGTCAGTACACACCAAGACGCAACGCGATGCGCACTTGTTTAATGATCCAATATCGAATTTATTTACTACACAATAAGGTTCGCGCGCTGCACAGCACCGCACATCTCAGCGTACTTGGACCAACCATCTACCTGTCACCGTCGACGAGTCAACCATCGCACTGAAATATAATTTCAGTGCCATGGTTGACACGTGTCCTTTTCGTGAAGAAAATAAGTTCGATAATTGTTAAACAGTGCCCAAAGAGTCGCGTCACTTCACGTAGCAGTCTGAACTGATCCTAAGATATTCGAAAATCTAGCTATTTTTTTCAAATTTATCAAAAAATGAAATGAAATATAAAAAAAACAAAATCTCCTCCTCTATATATATGTAGGTATGCATATTTTATATCGAATTTACTGAGAGATGTTTTTGTACGAGAACTTGAAGTCCCTAGATTTTTAAGTATCTAAGTAAAATCTGTACATTACATTGTAGCAACAAAATACTGGATCCTTCTTTTACGGAAGTCGGTTTGAAGAAGAGTTTCGAATTACACAGATTTAGATACTATTAAGACTTATTATAAAGATATCTATGTATTCATAAAAGTAACTGAAATAAGTACTGTTTACCCTTGTGTGTTAGAAATATTCTTAATTTTTTATTCGCAATCTTTAGGGTCACAAAGCTCTGTGATAATGCGTTGCCAGCTTTCTGTAAGGCTTATAATGTAGGACAATATTTTCACTGCCCTCTCCATTATATTCATAAACATGAATTAGCTAGCTTTTTTTTTTAAATCGAAATAAATATCATTTTTCCAAATTCATGATCATTCATCATCAGTCTATCGCTTACTATTAAGTCTCAGTCAACACCAAAAAACAATAAGGTCAGTATTATAATTCTACTTATTTTTGTACATATTAATAAATCAATGGAACCTCGTTTTTCAGTAGTTGTAAATAAATTGTTGCACACATTTCCAGTTTGAAAGAAGGCCGCGGCCTAACCAAAGCGATTGTCGCGCGGAATACATTATTTTCGGCGACCGAGTGCATCTTCCGGTTTTCCGAATAAATGAGTGACATGGACGCGACGTTCGCTTATTCGTGCAAATCGGCAAAAAAATTGTAGGTCATTGACACGAAAAGAAGCATAGTTTCAATTAATTTAGTTTAGCTAACGATTGACTTATAAATCAATTGAATATTATCAAGATAGACATAACGCATATTTTGTCTAATTTAACTTCTATCATCATCGTGAAACATGTCTTGCCAGGATCACCCTGTTAGGCCGTGTCCTAGCCAAATCGATCGGTCGCGCGAATACAGGATTGTCGCGTTCATATTATTATGTCGATCATTTGTTCCGAAAACCGAAAGGCACCCACTAGTTCGCCGAAAAAATGAACGCGACATTCGCTTGTTCGCGCGACTGTCGCTTTGGTAAGGACACGACCTGACACTTCACTGAGACGCAGCAGAGAAAAAATAACAAACAGGTTCTCTATGAACATTAAGCGGTTAAGAGTCGCTTGGTAATGCCTGTTGTATCGGTAAAATAACCAAAGGGCAATATGGCCCAAATCTGCCAATTTAATTTTCAAATAAAAGCTTTTAAAAAACACAGTATCATTTTCAGGGGTTCTTTGCGCGTCATAGTTTTCATAATCATGAAAACAGTTGCTTTTTATAATTTTCAATCCTGTTTTCTTACTTAAAAACCCACGGAAATTGGATTAGTAGTTCTCAGACAGACAGACATACATAGAGACGTTTTTTACAACATATATGGTTTTTTTTTACTAAAATTATACCGTTTAACGAATAAGTATGTATTGTGTGATTTACACGAGTCACTAACAATTACAGCCAATAATTTATTACTTTATAATTAGCTGTTAAAGAGGCTTATAATGATTCAGTTTTAGATTATGTTCTAATAAAGTTTTAGCAGACATTCACTGTTTATCACCATCTCAGCACATTGTGAAGCAATCTCTGAACATCTTCACTTAGATAAGTTTTGAAGTCAATATAATGCTGGCACTACACTTGACATATTTGTACACACGGCTACACATCAAGCTATACACTTCCAGTATATGCTGATCTCGCATTGTTATAGGATTTCCGTACTATGCGAGTTCAGCTTATACTGGCTGTATAGCTTGATGTGTAGCCGTGTCATGGGGTCTCAACTCGAACAAATTATAATTAGTATTGAAAAAAAATCATAGATGGCAGCATAAGTAACAATTTATGAAATTAACAATCACTAAAAAGCGTTATACGGCAAATTTTGGCTGAGGTAATAGTAGTAATTAATGCTGATTTATGTATTTATACTCATAAATATTGTATTTTCAACAAAAAACTTAAATTAAGCCCTTTACTTCAATTCGAACTCTTAGAATGTTATAGTAGCCATCTGTTAATCATTTTGTCGAGAGCTATTTGCAGTAGATGGCGTTTTACTCAAGTGAAGACAGGGTCACTTTAAACTTGCGTTTCGTTAAGTTTCATTAACGAAAACAAACAACTTTTTTTTTTATCTAGTAGGTACTTTACGTAGAAATATAAAAATTGAACACCTAGGAAGAAAAAACGTAAAAAGGAAGAAAAACATCTAGGAGTCTTGCGTAGTATCTAGGCAAGATTCCTAGATGGCGTTGTAAAACTACAGGCTCTGGCAATTTGTGAGTCGCTGATGCTGCCATCTGTTAAAAAAATGGAGGATGAAAAATAGCCAGACTTAGGGTGGTGTCATTTCTTTGTATGGGATTGGGTATCTGTACGTAGTATTATAATATCTGTGGCCGTGTGTACAAATATTGGCGTCATTCCTCAATACAAAGTGAACTTTATTTCAATAGACGTAGGGTTTGTTTTGTATTGTCCAAATAGCGCCAATATTTGGAGAAATACACCAAGTGAGGTGCCAGAATAAAATGTTAGAAAAGTCGATAACTTCTCTAACTTTAGTTGATTTCTGCCACGGCAGCGTTGTCTGGTGGCACAATATATGGAAGAACAGTAAGTCCAATACGATAATAAACTTATGAATAAATAGTTGCTCTGTTACAGTACCACACAACTTAGATGTAGCATCAGCAACATTCGTAAAACCGCTCACCATCCGAATTGAGTGCGCCTTCAAAATCTCCTATCTTTATTACTGCTTTATGTGAAAATGATCTTTAATTCTTTACGCAAACGCAGTAACTTGTAAAGTCTTAGAACCAAATACGTTCTTTAAATTGAAATTAATTAATGCAAATTTTTCTTTATGCTACATCTAAGTTGTGTCGTACTATATAATGCGGAACGGATCCAATGCGTACTGCGCTATAGACATTTTTTTACCTACTTCAGTAATATGGAAAGATATGTATGAGAGACCCTCTAGAAAAATTATAGATTGAATTTAAAAGGTATCATTTGCATTTATTGTTATACTTCCGTCCATAATATTAAAGAAGAGATGTGTTCCGTTCACTTTAGGACTTAGTGTAACTAGTTTAGCGTGATGTGGTGTTCCGCGCGTAGTACATAGTGGCACTATTGCCCCCAGTGCCACAAGTAAACCCTTAACGCCCCAAGTGCCAGTAGTGCCTCAAGATTCACTAGTGCCCCTAGTACCTAATGTCACTGTTGCCGCTAGTGCCACTTGTACCCTTAGCGCCCCAAAAGCCGCTAGTGCCACTTTTGACTTTAGTACCACTTTTGCTTTTAGTGCCACTTTTGCCCATAGTGTCACTTTTGCCCTTAGTCCCTCTAGTGCCTGGCGCGGCGCCGGCAACGCGTCAGTCGGACAGGTATCGCTCGCGCGGAGTGTCTTCGGAATCGTCTCGCGTCGGGCTGATGCTGTCGATCTCGTCAACTTCCTCGAGATTCTTCGTGCTGGGGTTGCATAGTCTGGAAATAAAATACAATAATTAGGTATACTCCCAAAAGACAATTGTGGGTGCTTCTAAACGTAGGTACGCAATTTGTAGGGACTCCAGGTAGCAGAAATGCTCTGCCAGGGTTGCGGAATAGTCCGAAAGGGATACCGGGACCCTGGCAACAGGCAACTGAAGGAACACGGGTGGGTTTTAGTCAGTAAGAGTCTGACGCGCCCTTCCGCTCCGCCCAGAGCGGGAGCAGTCATTTGATGATTTCCCAACCAAAAAAAAAAAAAAAAGGTAGCTGATATGCTAGCTGGGCAAAATGCAATGTTCCCCGCGCATTAGGTTTAGCGGCGAGTCGTTTTCTTAGCGCCGTGGTAATAACTTGTGTACCGTGTAACTTATATAAGGCGCGTCATTGTGTTTAATGTTCATGGTCATCTGAATAGACTTTATCTGATACACACGATTTTCATTTATCTCCTTCTCCAACCACGATACTCATAAGGTCCCAACACAATTATTAAAAATATAGAAAGAGAAAGAATTATATTTAGTATGAAACACGAAATACAAAACAGTGGCATCACAGCGGGCCCTATCAGAATACCAGCGCTGCGGTATTCATTTTTTAAATATCGAAGCATATGCTGAGATAGGATAAGAGCCTTTTTGGCCTCGCCAAATCGTTTTTTTTTTTCTTTGTTTTCCTGAATTTAGGGACGAGTGAAATTATTTCTGCCTCAATGGTCTAGTGCGACTATTGAGCATGAGGTCTTGTTTATAATTCCTTGGTCAGACCAAGGAATATTAGATTTGTACGTGGACCTTATTCACAACAAACACGATATACATTAGCCCAACCGTTTGGTGCCTACGACCCGTTTTGTCCGTCAAGTATAAGAGTTGAAACCAACCTGCACTTGCAACAAACGATGCACGGCGCAGCCAATAAGAGAAGCGGGCTGGCTACTAACAACAGTAGTCCGAAGCCTGCAAATATGCCAACCACCTGAAAAACAAAAAGAACATGACAGGTGAGGGTACTTCCTGGCAGGGTTGCGGGAAAGTCCGAAAGGGATACCGGGGCCCTTGGCAACAGGTAACTGAAGGAACACTGGCGGGTTTTAGTAAAGTCTGACACGCCCTCCCGCTCCGCTATTTCCCAACATAAAAAAAAAGACTTGAGGGTACTTAACGGGTGACAAAAGATTGACACCAAGGCAAGCCGAGACCTGAGATACTTCCCAAAAAAAAATAAAAAATACACTACAAAATATTACTACACTGCCCTCATAAGCCAAAAAGCGTCATCTCAAAAAAGTGAGACTCGAGAAAATTCATGTTTTAGTTAGATTTCGCGTCAACTTAGTAAAGTAGTTTTAAAATTATTCATTCATAATATTAGATACTCATACCCATATTTCTTATTGATGTTTTTAAAAAAAGGAAAAATATGTTTTTTTACCTCATTTTTGAGATACCGCTATTGGGCTTAGATAAATATGTTTATTAATATGAGTTACCGCTTTTAGTTATAGTGTGTTCATAGGAATTTTCATACAAATGTTTTTCTATACATTTTTGCTAAAAATCCATATAAAAGAAAATAAAACACGAAAAAAGTGCATTTGGAAATAATTTTAGTTATTAATTTATTTAATTAATTTTTAATTTTGAAAACAATAGTAATGAGATGATGAAAATGACAAAATAGTATTTGAATGCAAGTGAACTGGCAAATGCTCACGCGTATCAAACGACAAACGACAATATTTAGCACACTAGCAATTATTTTCATAACCATTAATTATTTTCGAGTTTTGTGACAGATGTCAGATGGACTCGCGGTTTCTTTTTCGTGCCTGTGTGTGTGATTCGAAGCCGCCAAACAGACTAATAATAAAAAAATAAAAACCCTCGGGTGGGTTTTTAATTATTAGTCTGTTTGTACCCGAACTAACTCTCGGGTCTCTGTTATGGAGATATTGAAGTCCAAAAATAGACATTGAATTTATCGGAGTCGGATTCACAATTACTCATAGTTGCAGAAATCCCTTAAGTTAGACAGCTGATATTTTTTACAAACTCCGAGTCATGAGTATGTTTTCATATTTATCATACCTGTGCACGATGCCATAAAACCGATGCGCGTGAGTGTCCCAGTTTGTTCTTGCACGGTCCTTTGTCGTAGTGGCGCAACAGGAAATCATCCTGTAACAAATCATTACACATATAAATATTAGTAATTGTAAACAGTCTCCATTGCCACAGAAACGTAAAGTTGACGAACACCTGGTGCGCTCAGGATTCCGGAGGAGAATCCCTCGCTTACTAGGGTTTCAAAATCAACACTTGCAGCAAAAACCAACTTTGTGCACAAATAATAATAACTATTGTTGTAACAATAATTAAAGAATCAACGTACATTTCCAAACATGTCATTATTTTTAACTTCATTGTCTTATGTACAGTTAAATAGACATAAATGTCATTTCGCATGCTCACAATAGATGTCAAGGGAACGTTGGTTTTTCCACGACTTATTAGAAAACAAACTGCGACCCGTCCCCGGCCCGAATACACGTAAGGCAATTTGACGTAGTGTGTCAATCTGTTAAACAATTAATGTCCCTAATTGTACATAGACACTAAAAAAATATCTCCAATTTGAAGAACCGGCAAGAACGCTTAACCTAATCCATATTTTTTTATGTGCAAGTGTTTGTTAAAAATAATTTTAAAGATATACATAAATATGATTTACTAGCTGACCCGACAGACGTTGTCCTATCAATTTTCTAATTTTCCGCGCAATTTTCTTAACTTTTTCTTTCATAAGAACCTTCTCCTGACAATAACAAACACAACAGAAAAAGAATTAGCGAATTTGGTCCAGCCGTTCACGCGTGATGGAGTGGATATAAGGGAAATAGGGATTTATTTTTATATATATAGATTATCAAGACCGTAAAGACGACAATTATTTTTATTCAGTTGCCTGTGTGTGGAACTGGAACCTAAAAATGTAAATAATTGGCGTATACTCACATCGAGGGAAGCTAAGCAATACCAGCAGAAGACATGCTTGCACCGTTTGCACATCATCTGTGCACAACCCTCGTCTTTCTCAATAGGTACACGGCACATAGGACAGAGCTTGATCAGCTCGGAATCTGGTAGGAGAGGCGCCCCTGCACCACCCATGGATGATGACGCTGCGGCAGCTTCGCATGATAGACCGCCGTGCCACTAGAAACAAAGAAACATTTGGATTTTAAATACACTGTTTTTAACCGACTGCAAAAATCAATACCCACCACATGTCACATTTTTTGCGGGTTAGTCCGGAAGGGATACCGGGACCTTGGCAACAGGCAACTGAAGGAACACGGGTGGGTTTTAGTCAGTAAAAGTCTTGACACGTCCTTCCGCTACACCCACAGCGGGAGAAGTCATAGGACGATGCCATAACCACAAAAAAAAAAAAAAAATGTCCCATTTTATCAATGTTTTCATCTCGTTTACATCTTTTAGGTTAGTTTTGAGCTTCACAACTTTGTGTTTTAACTGGTACGCGACGCGTACATGTACCTACGTAAATACATACTTAATAAAATTCATGATCATCGAAACGAAATCTACTGAAGAATATGGCTTTCGAATTTTGTTTATACTAGCTGTGCCCCGCGATTTCACCCGCGTAGGTCCCGATCCCGTGGGGATATAGGGATAAAACGTATCCTATGTCCTATTCCAGGTCATGGCCTACCCGTGTGCCCATCGTCTCCTCTCTAGAGTAGGGAACGTCGCGCCGGCGTCGAACGGTTCGCGTATTGCATTTTTATATTCATGATCTCTTCGAAAAAATGTCCGATTCGAATGAATTAAAAAGTATTTTGCTGCTACATAAATACCCTTGATGTTAAAACTATTTATTTGAATTAGAATTAATATTATGATAAAACTCCTTCGCAAATAATGCATTAGTTTCGAACAAATTTGATGACCATAAAAAATGGTTATAGTGAGTCAATCTTAAAAGATAGACATATGCTGTCGGAGACTTTTTTTTAGAACTTTTTAGAGAGGAACAATTCCATCATACATGATATTTGCGTAACTAAAACCGGTTACGCAGCGCACGCAACGGAAGCTCTCTAAAAGGAATATTTTTTCCCGTTTTTGCAACATTTTTCATTTATGATCCGCTCCTATTGGTCGCAGCGTGATGTTATATAGCCTATAGCCTTCTTCGATAAATGTACTATCCAACACAAAAAGAATTTTTCAATTCCAACCAGTCGTTCCTGAGATTAGTGCGTTCAAACAAACTCTTCAGCTTTATAATATTATATTAGTATAGATGTGCGATACATATCCGATATCCACCTACGAGACTGTACACTTTGAGAATATTTAGATCAACAGAAATCTAAAAATGGTGTTAATAAATATAATATTAAAGGGCAAATCTTGGTTCAGACGACAAATCCCTACATCAAAGCCGGGCTGCGCTCAAATGACAGGATAAAACGGCACGCTTTGAATTTGAATACAAAATTACTTCTCATGGAAAAGGTTGCTTCTTTGTGGTAAATAACAATTTTAATGGATGCCTTAATGTAAACATTTTAGTTTTAAGTTGTAATTTACACACCGTTGAGCATGATAGTAAACTCGATTGCATGAAAAGTTTTTTCCTGATATCTTTTTTGCAGACACATTTGGTCCCATTTGGGCGCCAATATGCACATTTCCATTGTAAATGGATTAGAAAATTAAATATCAATAAAAAATTGTCTGTAAATTCAAATCACAATTATTAATTTTACTAATTTTCTTTGTTAGTCGTATGAAAAGACTAGAACACGGCAAATTAGTGTACGTAGATCTGCTTAGTTATCAAATTCCCTGACTGTACATTTTAGTATCACTCGTGGAGGCCATCGATCAAATATTATTGATAGAAGGCGGTGGCTTTTTGAATGCACCAAGTTTCTATAAGCAAGTGCAGTCAGCGACTTGGTAGAACAGTTAGGCAACTGACCTTACTGGCATAAGGGTCTTTGTCCGTGCCATCTCGACCCATTTCCTGAGAGCCGCTATAAAAGGGGGCACTGGAGATGCAGGATAGTGCCTTTATGTAAAAGAAGGCAACCATTTCATATCGTGTCATGAATGACAGAGGCGTGGTAGCACAGTTTATGATTCAACTTTCAGGCCTCGTATTCACATAGTGTAGATCATTTCTAACTTGTTATAAAAAGTATAGTAGTATAGTATAAGTGTAGTAAGTCTGATTTTCCGTAAAAGGTTTGTAAGCAATTCGGCCATTTCTGTTTTTCTTAATGTTCGGAAGAACGTTTATTATGAAACGTAATTAAATCTAACACTTGTAAATTGAATTACTTAAGTAGGCAGCAAACTCAGACGATTTATTTCAATAATATTTTTGTTTTTATGACTTGGCAAAACATCCAGATTTCTTACCGTGCGTTTGCACTGGCGAAACATTCACGACAAAACATGTTTAAATCTCTAGTTACTGTCAAAAATTGTATGGAATATTGACAGAAAATAGAGATTTCAACATGTTTTGTTTTGAATGTTTCGCCAGTGCAAACGCACAGTTAGTTTATTAGTTACCTATATTATGTAATACAACACACATAAATAAACCTTCCGGAATAAATTCTCTAAACGATGGTGAAAACCTCATCAGAATCTGTTGCGTGGTATAGAAGAATAATGTAGACATACAGACGAAACACGAAAAACGACTAAACCATTTACAGGCACTTTTGAATTCTCAAAGAGTCGGTTAGTCAGAAAATTAGATAGTTGCCCGTTCCAAAGTCTCGTAACTATAGTTTAGTTACCAGATGTCTGCCTCAATGGTTTAGTGGTCGCAAGAGCTACTGCTGAGCATGAGGTCCTGGGTTTGATTCCCAGGTCGAGCGTGTTATTGGGCTTTACCATCAGGTATTTCACAGTAGCAGCCTGATTTGCGCCCGGTTGATGGCAATAGGCCCTTTTACTTGGGACTTAAACATACCTAACTGTTGAAATGTGGGTGCACTTATAGGTAAACCTGTCAAAAACCGATATGTCATCACAAAATTCTCTATGGTCTCCATTCCGCGGTCTACGAACTCTCTCACGGCGCAGCGCAGCATAAAATTAACAAAGCTATTCGGAGAGAAAGCGAAACGGTGGCCTTTTTGTTTTGACAATGGGCTGTACGTGGAAAAGACGCGTTACGCCGCGTTACTGGTTGTGTAGTGCGAGTTGTAAGCTTAGTACAGACTGGCGCGACGCGACTCTAAGAAAATTTCACGGTATAACAATTACCGGTGTCGCGTCGCGCCAGTCTGCGCGAGGCTTTGTGTTGAGCTTACGAGGTTGAGAGTGTAGCCAAATATTTTTTTAATAATTAAGTAGGAACAATTTAGGTCTTTGATAGTCGTTACGGGCAGTCAGAAAACCGAACGTCTGACAACCAGTCTTACCAAGGAGTATCGTATTACCCAGTTACTAGGTTGTGGAGGTCAGATGGCAGTCCATGTAAAATAATGGTATTCAGCTGCATCTGGTTAGACTGGAAGCCGACCTCAACATATTTGGGAAAAGGTTAGGCATCTGCCTAACCTGATGATGATGTTGGAGAAAATAAACTATATTAACAAGCAATTCTGACCTCCTGGTTGCATTGTGAGCAGAAGTCGTGCCGGCAAGTGGGGCAGTGCGCAGGGCTGGCTGCGCGAACGTGCACCACCGTGTCACAGCCCACGCGTGGGCAAAACGCACGCCCAGAGTCCATCGCTACCTCTGCAACAAAATTATAAACTCAGTAAAACTTTTATTTATTCAAATGTATATAAACTGATAAACTTCTTAAGGCTCCCACAAACAGGCGCGATATCGCAAGCGTGACAAGGGTAACGCTGCCTGTCGCGCCCGCAATATCGCGCCAGTATGTACAAGCCTTTATACTACATAAGCTACCAAACTATACTAACTATTTACATTATATGTATACTACATTAAATTACTGATTAAAACTAACTGTACAAATAAACAATTAACTAAACTGTGGCGTCGAAATTCCTCCGCATCACTGTCGGCTGGTAATGTACCCAAGAGACTGGCGGCATTGCCACGTTGTATAGCAATGCTTAGCCTCTGACCAAGGTAAAAGCCAGCCCTTGGATCACGGCAAGTATACATACTTAGTTATATTTATGTACAGCCAGGGAACTAGATTGTAGAGCAGTTTGATACAGTAAGTACGTCAATTTGCCGTGTGACGGAGTCTTTCTAAAACTCGGTATTTTAACGTCCAGTCCAGGTACTGTACTGTAAATCTATATCTATACATCACTACATATTATAAAACAAAGTCCTGTGCCGCGTCTGTCTGTCTGTTCGCGATAAACTCAAAAACTACTGCATCCACGCCACGGGTATTAGCTAGGTAAATATAATAGTAACGAAGAATTTTTGTCCAATTGTCTGTTTGGATTTAGAAGATATATGGCACACAGATACTTAGTTTATAACCTGGATTAACACATAGGGTACTTTTTTTATCTCGGAAGTACATTCCCGTGGGATATTTTCTGACATCCACGTGGGCGAGGCCGGCCAAAGCTAGTGAAGCCATAAAATCAATAACATATCAATGTGGCTTAACATTTTGAATGCCCAAGTAGGGTAGTATCTGGGGGCACGGGAGTGCCCCTGCCAAGACGAGGCAAGCGAAACGCAAGGGCACTACCTACCTTTTCGAAGCGCTTCGTCGTTTTTTTGAACCCTCGTAACTTGGATTTGGATTATACCAGATAAACAAAATTCTCAGGATATGATCTCAAGTATACTTTCACTTATCGTGTCACTGATCAGGATATAATTAACGACGCAATCAATCAGAAACCGGAACCATTGTGAGGTCACAACTTCCTCTACTTTCCTCGCTTGTCCATTTCCTCAAGTTCGTATTCGTATGTCCGCTGTAATGAATTTTGGTTGACATTTTTTGTAAAACAATAACACTAACACAGAGAAAGGCTGCTTTTTTTTCGCGATTTCAATTTAAAAGTCTCGCGAGTTAGTTGGTGCTGACTGCTGACCCCTTAAGGGTTTTCAGTTTTCAAATATAAGTACCATTGTTAATATCATAGAAATATAAAAAACAGGTTAACATACAATCTAGGTTGACTTAAAAGTGTCATCTTCAGACAGTTACTACCGAAGATTAGAACTACAGTAGGTACAGTTGCAGAGCAAATGGTTCAATAATGTGCAACCATGGAGCGAGTAATCGTTGTGAAACAGAGCGGAGCGAGCAGAACGTCAGCGGCAGACGAGCGCACACACAGCAACTGCAAATGGTCGAGCCGAGCCGTGTAAGTCCACAATCAGAGCATGATGGAATCATGGAACCAAGCAGGCTCATTGATACATAACTCTATATCAATAAAAAAGCGGGACGGACAAACTGGAAGGATGAAACGCGGGATTGCGAAATATGGGAGACCTTTGCCCATAATGGGAATGTACATTCACGGACTTTAATTGATGAGCCACCTGGCATTGTTCGTATTTTAGCCGTGTAATGCAAATCGGGTTTATTCGGTTCCCGACACGCAAAGTGTGTCTTCGTATTAGAAGAAGAAAATTATATTTCATATCTTTACCGGTTGGCTAACCTGAGAGCCAGAACTATAAACTTGACAGCAGAGTGACTACCAAAAGTCAACCAATTGCAGGTATAGCAACAGTAACCTAGCAACGATTGTTTATCGTTGCTAGGTTACTGTTGCGATAGTAACGTTAGCGTACGGAGAAATATTAATAGTCATTTCGAAAGTAACGTCTCTGACATCGATATTTCAACTGTCACTGTCTTCAGTTAAGTTTTCAGAATTATCGAGTTAATGAGCTATGATTCAAAGGCGGTCGGTATCAAATAGATTGGATAAAATTATTCCAACATTGTATTTATTTTTATCATTGAGAACTTATTAGTCAACCTCTATGGATAAGACTATTTCCGATTAAAAGTAATTTATTTGTCATCTTGTTTAGGAGCGTGCGATTTGAGTTCGTGTTTAATCGTGTAATCTCGTGAATGTATGAAACTGCAAAATTGAAAAGTTTGAAGGTGGCTCATCAATGAAAGTCCGTGACTGTACCTAAAGTACATAAAATAAAAACCGGCCAAGTGCGTGTTGGACTCGCGCACGAAGGGTTCCGTACTATTATCTATAAAAACCGCAAAAATATCATGTCTGTTGTATGGGAGCCCCCATAAATATTTATTTAATTATGTTTTATGATAACGATGATAGAAAGGGCAAAAATGAATAGGACTGACATAAGCTATCAAAAAGCTTATGTCAATCCAGTTGAAAGTCGCTGTTGAAATACGAAACGCTTTCGAAGCGATTGTCACTTGTCTAGGGCCTCTGGACAGAACACAACGATTGTTAGTTGTTTTTTAAAGGATTTGAGATTAACAAATGAGAAATGAATTGAGTAACGTGGAATTATCTTTATGACGAATAATGAAGGAATCTGTAGGTTGTTGTAATACTGTACCATGATTGAGTCGAAACTTGAGATGTTTCTCCATGACTGACGGCTCCACCAGGTCGGATATTTCCTCCAGATTGAGCGCTGCCCCCACCCTGCATCTCGCGTCTGGACAGGACACCTCGTACGCGCCGTTGCAAACTTCGAACTCAACATACGCCTTCATACACTGCAACAATTAAAATTAAACGTTAGAACCCTGAAGTTAGATTCCGAAAGGGATACCGGGACCCTTGACAACAACAACACGGGTGGGTTTTATTCAGTAAAAGTCTGACATGCCCTCCCGCTCCATCCAGAGCGCGAGCGGGTGAAGTCATTTGATGATTTCCCACCCTCAAAAAAAAAACTGGCCAAGTTCCGTACCATTATCGATAAAAACAGCAAAAAAAAAAAACACGTTTGTTGTATGGGAGCCCCCTTAAATATTTATTTTATTCTGTATTGGTTGTTATAGCGGTAACAGATATACATCATCTGTGAAAATTTCAACTGTCTAGCTATCACGGTTCATGAGATACAACCTGGTGACAGACGGACAGACAGACAACGGAGCCTTAGTAATAGGGTCCCGTTTTACCCTTTGGGTACGGAACCCTAAAAAAGACCCTGAAGTTAGATGGAAGAAATAGAAGATATTTATGATAGGTTATTTCAATAATATTGAAATACTAGCTGCGCCCCGCGGTTTCACCCACGTAAGTCTCGATCCCAAGGGAATATCGGGTTAAAAAGTATCCTATGTGTTAATCCAGGTTATAAACTATCTGTTTGCCAAATTTCATCCAAATCCATTCAGCCGTTTTTGCGTGATTGAGTAACAAACAGCCAAACACACAAACTTTCACATTTATAATATTAGTAGGATATTAGGATTTTTGAAGGAAGAACTAGCGCATAGCGCTCAAATATGTTAACCTAACACCAATAAGTAAATACCTATGTTTAATCAGAATCTTTATTTGATGCTGATTCTATTGAAAATAATAAGAATCCCAGTAAACACAAATGAAATATTGCCCTACTAATAAATAACTTACTGAAATGTAAATGAGATCTATAAAGACAAGACTGCCTATTGTGACGGCTTCTGCAAAGTAATTTTCATAACTTCAAATTGTACCTAATCTATTACAATGAACTATGCTATCTTGCTGCCTCAAGATTTGAATTTTTTTTCGATTTCCTTTCAAATTGGTTTCTTATTATAGCTTATTTCACTTCTTTCAGTCTTTATGACCTTGTGTCACCTTGAAGTTTCTAAGGGTCAGATCGATTAAAGACAAGTCCGGCCCGACCTTGTTCCCTACGACAGTTCAGTGACCGAGAGGCCAAACTATAATTAGATTCAGTTCAATCAGCCCTATAAAAAGAAACCAAATGAACAGAGATTTTTCAAAGTTGAGAATAGCCAAGTTTATATCTTAGATAGATAGATAGATAGATAAAACATTTATTCGGTACAAACATAGAAGACACAACACAAAAGCATAGTTACATAAATTCAAGTTTTAAGACAAACAAAAAAAAAAGAAGAAAACAAGTAAATACGAACATTAAAAACATAAACCCTTCCTTGGCAGTTGGGTAAAAAGAACATACAAACAAAAAACGCAAAGAAAGTATTGTCTGTGGCAATCTTAAAACTACCTACATCCTTAAAATATTTTAGTTAGGCAAAACCCTTGTGTGGTGCGTGTCTCCCAGTTGCACCGAATGGGAGTCCAGCTCAGCATATGCCAGGCATTATACCTGACGCTGGTATTCTGCTGGATCCCTGCGGCGGCATACGGACGCCAAGCAGGTGCAGAACAATGGAAATGTGAGAAGATAAAAAGTGAAAAAGTGAATAGTGGTTTTGCAAGATAAATTTGGTGAGTTATTTACATTTGATTTGTTTTTGTGCTTTGTTTTTATATTTAGGTGTGTACGTAATATTAACAGGCATATATAAAGGAGTATAAATTAAATGAATATGATTGTGTGTAGTGTTTGAAAACGATATTAAAAATAAATAAAAGATTATACTCAATAAAAGATTAGCTGCGATCACTATGATTGTGCGTAATTTGATTTCCTCGATCATGATAAAATGTTGTTTTTTTTTTGTTTTTTCAGATCTACGTCTGTTGCCTACTGCTAAATTTAAATTAACGACGTGTTCGAAATCGTCACGCCCAGTTCTCTCTGTGAGTTGATAAGGAACTGTCGAAGCCGACTTCTGAAGGTGTGTACTGTTTCTCTTATATCTTTATCTCTTCATTTTTTTCGCAATGGAAGATAATATCTCGCATTCTTTCATACATACATAATCTCACGCTGTCTTCCCATAGGGGTAGGCAGCAACTACGGAACGCCACCTGCTACGATCCATCCTTACATACTCCTTTTGCCTCGTTTACGTTCATACATCTTTCAATAGGTGAAAAATGTAACACGAGAAGGCGTTGACAAGTGGCAATCCCTTTCAAAGCGTTTCGTATTTCAACGACTTTCAACAGGATTGACATAAGCTTTTCGGTAGCTTATGTCAACCCCATACATTTTTGACTTTTCCATCATCGTTATCGCTTAACGAATGTCAATTTGAGGTCTATACTATAATGTTTATAAATGCTTTCTTATTTTATTTTACTGATACTGACTGCCTCGTTTGGTCTAGTGGTCGCAAGTGGGACGGCTGAGCATGAGGCCCCGAGCTCGATTCCCGGGTCGGGCAGTTTTATTGGGTTTTCCATCTGGAATTTGTCCATAGCAGCCCGGAGTCTGGATTTGTGCCCGAATTAAAGGCAATAGACTCGCCCCCTATTACATGGGACTTAGCATAATTGGTGAAATGTGAGTGTACTATAGTTATATCTCTGCCTAACCCATCAGGAAAATACAGGCGTGATGTTTATGTTATGTTTGACTTATAAAGAGTGTTTGCAAATGGGTTGTTTAATACTGCACAGCAGACGGTCTCCAAGTTGCAAGAACTGGGGTTGGAAGCTCTCCGTCATCCGCCCTACTCACCACACCTTGCGCCTACAGACTACTACTTTTTCCAGAATTTGGATAACTTCTTGGCGGGAAAAAAATTCAATACCCGAGAGGCAGTACAAAATGCCTTTGAAGAATTTGTTGCCTCCCGTCCAGCTGATTTCTTTAAGAAGGGCATCAATAAACTGCCACTGCGTTAGCAAAGATGCATTGATTGCATGGGTGATTACTTCGATTAATACAAATAAAAAATACATGAAAAAAAAATCGTTTAAATTTTTTCATACAAAACGGCAATTTCATAAGTAAAGACCTAATATTAATTCTTATTCAAATAAATAGTTTTAACATCAAGGGTATTTATGTTGCAGCAAAATACTTTTTAATTCATTCGAATCTTATAAAGAGTGTTTGCAAATGGGTTGTTTAAAAACGGCCAGATTCAAACAATTGATGTCATACACACTTAGTTACATTCAACTCCCAGAGGACCGTGGAAAGATACTTATCTAAAGTGCACAGCTAGCTTGAACACAATATGAAGTGAAACTCAACACAATCGTTTTATAGAAAACCGTCCTTTGTTAACTTATAAATAAATGACTGTGGCGGTTGTGGGTGAACTTTAGAAAGGGGAAAGCTGATGGTATATCTAGATGTAGGTGGTACTAAATTCTATGCAACTTAATGCAACGTATAAACTAGAACCTGTAACTAATCTGCTAATAGACCTATGAATAAGATGCGAAGGTATATTTATTTTGTTTCCTTTTACAACTATCTTTACAGCTCTTCCACCTAATTCGATAGTGTGGCTATCAACTATTATTTAAAATTACCTACTTTAGTAGCTATCTAACTACTAAATATAGGGGCATCATTCACAGTCTAGCAAAACATAATGACTTAACAACATAACAATCCATATAAATTCGAAAGTACCTCTGTCTGTCTGTCTTTATGCCTTTTCACGCCTAAACCACTGAACGGATTTCGACAAAATTTGGCAAGGAGTTATATATGGCATCCTGGGGAAAAACATAGGGTACTTTTTATCGACATACCACGCGGGCGAAGCCGCGGGCGGAAGCTAGTCCTACTAATATTATAAATGTGAAAGTTTGTGTGTTTGTGTGTTTGGATGTTTGTTACTCAATCACGCAAAAACGGCTGAATGGATTTGGATGTAATTTGGCAAACAGATAGTTTATAACCTGGATTAACACATAGGATACTTTTTATCCTGATATTCCCACGGGATCGAGACTTACGCGGGTGAAACCGCGGGGCGCAGCTAGTAATATTATAAATGCGAAAGTGAGTTTGTTTGTTACGCTTTCACGCTAAAACGGCTAAACAGATTTGGATGAAATTTGGCACATAGGTAGACCATGACTCGGAAAAGGACATAGGCCACTTTTCATCCTGGATCGTAGACGAAGTCCCGGGTAACAGCTAGTGAAACAGAAAGTCAAAGTAACAAAAGAGCTCTCTCTTTTATTAATTAAACTAAAAAGTCTTTCCTAAAAAGTACTAAAAAGTCCTATGATATTGACATAAGTATATAGTAATATATGTCAATATCATAGGACTTTGCGCGGGTGAAACCGCGGGGCGCAGTTAGTAAACTGCGCTCCGCGGTTTCACCCGCGCAAGTCTCGGTCCCGCAGGAATATCGGGATAAAAAGTATCCTATTCCAGGTCATGGTCTACCCATGTGCCAAATTTCATACAAATCCGTTCAGCCGTTTTAGCGTGAAAGCGTAACAAACAAATTCACTTTCGCATTTATAATATTCACTTTCGCATTTATAATATTCACTTTCGCATTTATAATATTCACTTTCGCATTTATAATATTCACTTTCGCATTTATAATATTCACTTTCGCATTTATAATATTAGTTAGGATTTATTACTAGGCTTGGGTGGAAACAATGGTCATTGGTCCGTGATGCTTGATGTCTAGTCTAAAATACTGAATGTAGCCCAACCTTAGCATCGAAAGAAACACAGGAATAAGGCTTTTAAACTTAGCAAGAAAGAAGATTATCACTACATATTATAAAACAAAGTCCTCCGCCGCTCTGTCTGTTCGCGATAAACTCAAAAACTACTGCACCGATTTTCTTGCTGTTTTCACCAATGGATAAAGTGGTTCTCGAGGAAGGTTTTAGTATATAATAAACGACATACACGCAGGCGAGGAGCTTGTGGCTAAGTAATAACAGCCGCTCGGGTCGATCCATCAGGTTAAGCTACGCTTGCCGGGGTTGGTCCGTGGATGGGTGACCATTTTCACATATCGAGACTCCTCCGTGCCTCGGAAAGCACGTTAAGCCGTTGGTCCCGGCTGTCATTTGTGGATCTTTGACAGTCGTTACGAGTCGTCAGAAGCACGAAAGTCTGACAACCAGTCTAACCAAGGGGTATCGTATTACCCAGTTACTGGGTTGTGGAGGTCAGATAGGCAATCGCTCCATGTAAAATACTGGTATTCAGCTGCATCCGGTTAGACTGGAAGCCGACCCCAACATAGTTGGGAAAAGGCTAGGCAGATTGATACACGCAGGCGAAGCCGCGGGCATCAGCGAGTATAATGACATAATTTTTTTTGTCTATAAACTAATAAATACATATCTAATCTTTATCTACAGCTGGCCTGTGTTTTTTGTTCAATTTTATGTCAGGGTTCTAGTGTTAATTTATTTTATTAGATTCATTTTTATTATGCAACTAATGGCTAGGTGTCAAGGTTTTCTCTTGCAAACGTTTAACAAAAACCATCGTTTTTCTACCATATAGAGGTTTAAAAAAACAAATAGTTGCCTTTGATTTCGGTTCGAACCTTCTTTTATATTTTTTTAAATTAATTAATTTATAAAACTAAAAAGTTATACTAATATTCTTTTACACTTATTACAATTATCACTTGTTATTTATACTTTTACATTTAATACAACCTACTTAAGGTTGTATTAAATGTAGAAGTGGTATAAGATGCTCCTGATTTCAAAATACAACCAAAACCTTATAAGGGGTGGAAACTGTAGGAAGTTACAGGCATTACAGCTCTCTTATCCATCTTCGCAACCTATTAACTTTCATTGACTTACCTCTGAAGACATAGGCAAGAGATAGGCAATTCCCATCCCACTCCCCAAAGTGTATTTTATACAGACGAATTATCATTAATATTTTTTTAACTTTAAAAAATAAGAGATAGGCAATTCCCATCCCACTCCCCAATGATCTTGACATCATCAAACTTAATAACTTTATGTAAAAATATAAAAAATGAGTAGACGTATCGAATCGAGACCTTGAGAGACAGAATATATAAATCACCAAAAATATTGAATCAATGTTACACAATATGCAAGTCTTTGCCGCAAATGAAATTGAACAGCGGTGACCCAGTGGTAACGACCCCGACTTACGAGTTGTAGGTCGTGGCTGCGAACCCAAGCAGGCACTTTACTTTGTGTAAAGAATTTCATCACCACTACTCTCAACACTGTGAAGGAAAACATCGTGAGGAAACCGGTATGTCCTAGAACCTGGAACTAAAAATTAGAAGACATGTGACATCCACCAACCCGCACTGGACCCGCGTGGCTGATTACAGCCGAGTCCCTCTCGAAGAGAAGAGGCCTGTGTCCCAGCAGTGGGAACATTATTGGTTGATTATGATATTGAATAAATCTTACGCAAGCCTTTGCCGCAAATGAATAATTATGAAACATACCTACACTTGATATGTAAAAGAGGCTATTTACAGGAAATGTGAAGTACTTACTGACGTCACAAAGGACCAAAACAAAGAAAAAAAAAAGTTCAACAAACGCAGGTATCCTTTCAACCCATTTCCTTCTTCATTACGATCGCCTTGGAAACGCAAAAAGGCTCACAATAAAGGTCCTTTTGAATCCTTTCTGGCTTCTGAAGTACCAGGCTGTTAGAACGCGTAGGAGGTGCGGCGTGACTTACTTGTCGGTCGTGCATATAGATAGGTATACCAAGCTCTACATAAGGCTAAATAAAATACATGACGTAATTTTCAATGCTGTGTGCGGCACGCGGACCGGTTGTGCAAGTGTGCAGCGACTCAGCGAGGCGGCTGCCGAAACCTCTGCGAATTCGTGCGCTCCTGGTACCGGCAAACGCGTAAAGCAGGGGCATCGCAAGCAAAATTGACGCGTGATTTCATACTTTTATCATTTTAGCAACATTAGTCACAGTGCTATGTCAATGTGCTAATAAGATAATAATGCAATTAATGTGTGAGGTGTTAAGTGTTATACAAGTTCTTCAACTACATTCCCACATAACATATAAGTATGTCAATTATTTTTGAAATTATCATGCTTGGGGGATTTGTCATCTTATTTTATCAGACAGACTGACAGAAGGTGTTCTTAACTTGCCGACCACGCAGCCGACTTTCAAAATTGCATCATAAATTAATACCTAAGTGGCAGGTAATACCTCCTAATTCTATTTTTGTATGGAGTTAATTTATCAGAACCAAAAGTGCATTTCGATCAATAAATAATATGAAATCGATCGATTGCAAAACAACTTAATCACAATTTTGTTTTATGATTGAGGGTCAAATTCTACTTTGATAAATGTGATGTAAAACGTATCATCTTTGTGGTACTCCCAATTATAAGCATGATCGCCAAATCTTGCGCGACTGCCTATCTGACTTCCACAACCCAGATACTGGGTAACACCATACCCCTTGGTAGGACTGGTTGTCAGACTTTCGGGCTTCTGACGACCCGTAACGACTGTCAAAGATCAAGAGACAAATGACAGCCGGGACCTACGGCTTAACGTGCTTTCCGAGGCACGAAGGAGTCTCGGTATGTAAAGATGGTCACTCATGTAACTAAAAGAGTGATGAATATAAATGTTGATGGATGGCGAGGGAGTGGGAGACCAAGGAAGGAAAAGATGGATGGCTTGTGGGCTGATATGCAAGAAAAAGGAGTGAATGATAATAATAGTGACAGGGGAGTAAATGGAAAAGTAAACATGTGGCGCCGACCCCAGGTAACATTGGACAAGGGCAGGAAAATGAAGGGAAAGTAAATTGAAACGTGGATGGGGTCTATTGAAACAATAGGTTAACGACTCTGTTACTATAGATAACAGCACAAGATAAATTATATTTAAAAAAAATTAAACCCCCGACAAAAACAAAGCATAAACGATTTTTTTTTATATAAGTAGCTAAGAACACTCTCAATCAAGACACCTTTCAAACAAAACCAAAAAAATCAAAATCGGTTCAGCCGTTTGGCAGCTACGATGGCGCAGACAGACACACAGATACACACGTTAAACTTATAACACCCCTCTTTTTCCGTCGGGGGTTAAAAAGAGAATTTGTTAGAAACACGGATATCAAAAGATACTTTTTGCTACTGATTCCCTGTTTTCATTGTGACTTGTGAGTTATGATCATGAACTTTAAAACAGCAGGAGAAGTATACCGACAAATGAAAATTTCCCTCACCCACCTAATATTTTAACCGTCCCTATCGTAAAGAGTTAACGATCAATGAACTAATTGGTGTTATGAAACCATGATTACATGTATACTAAGAGCTGTTTGCTGTTTGACGTCAATTGCATGACAATCGTAATAAGATGATTGTATCGAATTAACTTCTAAATAAGCGTTACATGCAAACGAAACAAGATTATTATAGTTATATTTAGATTTTGTATCCGACATGACGACGAAAGAGGAAAAAAAATACAGCTTCGTGTCCGGTTCGACACTCGATTAGGAATAGTGTACCTATTTGCACGATATATTTTAGACATAAAAGAGAGAATATGACGCATAAGCATAATCAGTTTGTAATAGCTGCCTGCTGGGACCCAGGCTTCCTCTCTGTGAGAGAGAGTCGGGCGTAATGCACCAAGCGGGACCAGTGCGGATTGGTGGCTGGGTGGATGTCACATATCTTCGATTTTTTTATTCTAGGACATTCCGATGTCCCCACGATGTTTTCCTTCACCGTTTCGAGAGCAGTGGTGATGAAATAGTTTACACAAAGTAAGATGCCTGCCGGGCTTTAAACATATAAATCGTAAGTCGCGGTCGTTTTCACTAGGCCGCCACTGCAATAGAATATGAAGGTTATAAGTTCCAAGCATGTGCCATGTTCGGCCCATATCGACCGCCCCGCAGATGAAGCAAAAAAATTTCATTGTTGCTACTCCGAAACGTAACACAAGTAATACATCATCTGCCTAGCCTTTTCCAAAACAAGTTGGGGTCGGCTTCCAGTCTAACCGGATGCAGCTGAATGAGTATTTTACATGGAGCGACTGCCTATCTGACCTCCACAACCCAATAACTGGGTAATACGATACCCCTTGGCAAGACTGGTTGTCAGACTTTCGGGCTTTTGACGACCAGTAACAACTGTCAAGGATCCACAAATGAAAGCCGGGACCAACGGCTTAAGGGGGAGTAGTTTGACAGCAAAAAATCATATTTCACCCGCGCAACCCTTACCTACCCCTCTCATTAAACACGACGAAAACAAAACACAATGCCTTCCCGCCAGCAGAAACTTTTCGTCTGGCGTTTATAGAATTCGAATTTCAATCTTCTGTAGTTTATTTTGCTTATACGATACGCTAAGCTTGAATTCAGAACTATAGATCATGTTCATGTTTTGGAACTAGAAACTCAATGTTGACGTGAAAAAGTTCAAATTTAAATGTTACCAAATTTTATTTAGGACCTTGTACAATTTGTACCTAATGATGTCTTTGTGGAAAACTGTGTTACCAAGTAATAAATATAATGCTATATCGTGGATTTCTCTCTTTGGAGGATCGTGCAAAGTGATACCCAAGTAAAAAATAATATTCGTATAATGAATTTTGCACTGTATTGTGCAACGAATATGGCATGTGTCATGAAAACCTTTCCTGCGCCAAACGCGAACAATCCCCTTCGAAAATATTTGAAACATGTGAAAAAGAGGCCGAGTTCTGTACAAAAGAAATAAATGTAGGATTGTCGGATTCACCACTAAAAGAATTGACATCTATTCATCTATGTAAATGGGAGCCAAAGTACCAAAGGGACTAATTATAACAAGGGCCCGAGGTACGCGCTCAGTACCTGCGCTGTGTTTTGGGCGCGCGCCCGGCGCGTTTTGGACGCTCGTCAAACGCAACAAGATTTCCACATTTTGTTGTAACTTTTGAACCGTGTTTCTTTTAAGTTTATTACTAATGCGGAGAAAATGACAAGGAAAAATAGTGAAAAAGGAACTCGCGTCCAAGCGTCAAGGGCACGGTTAGGTTTCATTTACGGAGACGCGAGGAGTCGCGCGTGGCTTTGGGCGGCGCGGCTCGCACTGAATTCAAACATATAGCGTTGTATGAGTGCGTTTACGGAGACGCGATTTTACACGCGTTTGTTTGAAATGGAGCGTTTTTTGCGGCGGAGCCCGCGAATGGCATAGCCGCGTCACACGCGGTGTTTCATCACGGCGGCGCACGCAGCAGCAATGCCCGCGGCATACCTTCTCCCAGTCTTATTTGTAAATCGCACAACGGAGATGCAAGTTGAGAGTGGCAAGTTGCGACATGTGCAGGCCTAACGGCGCCCGGCATGGGCGTTCGCTTAGACTGCAGCGCTTGATATAATTCGTTACATAGGAATTCATACAATTTTATTGAGCGCCCGAAACGCAGCGTACAAAATACGCGTCTCGGGCGCTTGTTATAACTAGTCCCTTAGTAGAAAGTTTAGTATGGTCCCTCTTTGTAACTGTTGAAATTGTAGCTTTGAAAACATGCCAAGTTGCTTTAGGCCTCATTTACGGAGACGCGGGGCGTAGCACGTCGCGTGCAGTGTGGCGTCACGCGGCGCGTCTGACGTTTTTTCTGTTTACGGTGCGGCGGCGCGTGTAGCGGCAGTTATCATACCACGCGTTAACATAAACATATGGCAATATACCTACGTCTTGATTGTCGCTGCTTTTTTTTTGGGGTTATAATATATATTTTTGAAATGTGCTAATTAAAACCTTTCATTTGATACGCAACATGGTATGATTAAAAAATATTTTTTGTTGTTCATGATATGTCACCTAGAGGGCGCAATTTTCAATTTAATGTGTCTTCATATAGCCTTTGACCAACGGACGATCAAGAAGCTTCCTACGATACCTCATTTGTCAAATTGTGATGAGTCTTTTAGAAGATAATATGTGGGAACAGACATAGATAAATACATAGAAACCGGTCAAAATTATAACCCTCCTTTTTGCTTCGCCGTAGTCAGGTAAAAACTAAAACCCAACTACGACAAAAAAGTCAACTAAAGAGATATAAACAAGACATCACGGACAGACAAATTAAAAATCCGGAGTCATACGGAATCTGTTCGAGTTCGTTCGTTATACCAATAACCGAAGAATAAAGGTATTATTCTAAACAAGTTTTATTTAGGGGCGGTCAGTCGCTCCAATTGTTCGTCTAAGGGTCACCTTACAAGAAGTTTGTCAAAAAAAGTGGGAGTAAACGAATTTGGATCCTGAGTAAATCGCAATAAGATTTAATCTCCAGTGCGAACTCGTTGGCTATGTTGTAAATTTTCTCCGCAAGAAAATTCACCGCAATACAGAGCAATGGCGCTAGTTTTACTTACTTCTTTCTATACTCCGTGCTACTATACCAGTCAAAAATCTGTCAAATAAAATGTATGTCATCTTGAGTTTTCAAATATCAACATTGAATTTTATATGTTTATTTAGACTCGGTATTTATTTATTTATCAATCAATAACACTTGTAATATTCGTTTTGGAAGTGGTTTTAATGTTTTTTTCATGTTTTCTATGTCTCAGTTTCTTTTGTGGAATGTGATAAATTACGAAAATATTATTTACGAAAATAAATAATATCTCAGCGCAGCTAAAAATTTGAGCGTAGTCCTCTCGTCTCAACAGAGCAACGCCGACTGATTTGTGAAACAAAAATATGCTTGAAGTTCCCGTAATGTGCGACGGAAGATGGCTTCTTCCACGAACTAAGAACGTCGTAAGTCCTACAAGCTTTGATTCGTAATAAAACCAAAAATAAAAGGAATAAAAAAAAAAGCCTACACAATTTTTTTTGCCTTGTTTTAATACATATAATCATCTAATTTTTATCATAATAGGCATTAGCATTTTAAGTACAAATCGAAAATACGTGAAAATTAGAGGTAACTTCGTGATATTTTTTTATCGAGAAAATTTTAATATTTTGTGTTTCTGTTCCACAAAAAGTTTGGAAATATCATGTAGTTACTCATACTATTTTTATTTTACACCTAAGTCTTATCAATTTCATGAAAAATCAAATCGACGACAGGCAATTTTGCTTACTACCCGCCCTTAACGTGCTTTCCGAGGCACGAAGGAGTCTCGATATATAAAGATGGTCACCCATCCACGGACCAAGCTCGACAAACATAGCTTAGCCTGATGGATCGACCCGTGCGGCTGTTATTACTAGCTACGAGCGCCTCCAATATAAGTAAAACAACTGACGAATAAAATCGAATGTTACGGTAACTTATTGCAAAATTATTCTAACAATTCACAATACAATACTGTGTTCAAGGTTACGCACGAATGGTGATGTGACCATGAATCTAATGCCTTTAACATCATTTGTTATCGTAATATTAAAGAAAGCGTAATGTCTTGCCGTGAATAATGGCTACTTGCTTTTTCACAAGCAATATGAACTTCAACAATGGTTGACGATAAACGGTAAAAGGAGCGTTGGCAGACCAAAAGCTAAACAAAATCGATAAAATAAAATAAAACAACGTGAAACAGGAAAAGAAAACCTGTGCGAGGCCAAAAAGGCTTCTATCTCAGCCTAATGCTACGTATTTGAAAAAAAATAAACAAATACCGCAGCACGGGTATTCTGATAGGGCCCACTGTGATGCCACGGACACACCGTGACGTCAGCTAGGTGGGGGAGTGGATAGAAGATCGCGATCGCGAAGAGACCAGAGGCCCTACACAAAGTGACATTCTATCCGCTATAACGATGATGGAAAAGACTAACGAATAACGAAATTAAAGTAGTGCCTGTGAAAAAAAAGGTTGGGAACCACTGTTTTAACGCAGGGACTTGAAACGTTTTAAAATAACGTTAAAATATTAAATACTTACTTAATAGGCAAAACTCTAATACGAATTCAGACAATGTTCAGTTTTATTTTACTTAAAAAATATATATTTTTTATTTAAATGATTATGAAATTATAAAACATGCGGTGAAATATGTTCATTTGCAATTAACATAGTTGAAGCTAGCTCTGGAGTTTGTCTCATATAATTTGCATCTGCATGCAAAGTTTAAACAAAGCAGCGGCAGCGTATATTATTATTTTAATTTAATTTTGCAAAACTTTGTCGGAAACACCAGAATAAAAAAAAAACTAATTAATTTTATTTTCAACACTTTCGGGATCCACTTTTCCGGTTGATTTTATCTGTTAAATCGATTTACAGTTCATGATTAGATCCTATAAATAGTTATTATGCAGAGGTCACATTAGTTATGGATAGTATAGTTTTGTGTTCCTTCGTCAGTAAAGTCCTTCACAGTCTCAAAGACATTACCGGTCCATCTTGTTATTCCAGTTTACTGCACTTTTACAAAGCCTCGCATTATAAAGCGTGGCTTGCTTCTGTATTATAAACTCAATTATAAAATACAAGAATATTAAAAATCCATTTTTATACCACGCTATTCCACATTGGCCGTCGTCGTATAGGTACGAGACTTATGTTGCTCTGACGACGACAAAAATGTGTGCGGGCAATGTACAGACGAGGAAATCAATTGTTCAGCAGACAGACAAACTACGGGAACTTGCAGGGTTTTAGAGTTTTAGCCATTTCATACGGCTGTCAAAAAAAAACTGGTCGAGTGCGAGACGGATTCGCACACGAAGGGTTCCGTACCGTATTAAGATCGAGTAAAAAAAAGACGAAAAAGCAGGTTTCTGGTATGGGGACCCCCGTTTAATTACTTATTAACTTTATTTTATTTTATTTTTATTATAACGGCAGCATAACCTGTGAAAATTTCAACTGTCTATTACCTATTACAGTTCATGAGATACAGCCCGCTGACAGAGGTGAAGGCAATAAATAGGGTTCCAGTTGGCACCTTTCGGGTACGGAACCCTAAAAATGACAGTTGTGATTTGAAAATTTACGGTATATTTTGACAGTTTAAGTTGATATTCAATTTTCGAAGTAGGTACTCCTTTTCTTGACTTTAGGCACCAATACTAACTGAAGCGTATCAAATACATCTTTATGCACAGATTAGCATGCCGATGATAATTTGCTACTCTCGATCATCGCGTGATATTTGCTAATTAATTGTAACATGCTATGATGATTTAAATGCCTTATTTGTATTTATTAAGTGGCAAATATTTTTGCAAACAAATGACAAATTAGGCCGGCCACATACGTAATATCGATTCGGAATTTCGAAGTCGGCAAATCTACACAAAAGGCCGGCCAGATACAGACGGAATTCAGTTTGTGAATTTTGAATCGGTGAAAATTTCGAAAACTACTGCACGTTAAGCCGTTGGTCCCGACCAATGATATTATATTCATTGGTCCCGACTGTCATTCGTTGATCTTTGACAATTTTTACGCGTCCGAAGTCCGTTTTTTTTTCTCATGTGCTTCTTGTTTGTTCAAAATAAACAATTTATCTTAATTTCTTTTAATTCTTAATTTTGCCGAATAAAATGCAAGAGTGTACCTACCTACTACCTTTCGAAATAGGTAAGGTGTTTATTACACCTCTAGGTAATTCGGCATAACTTCTAGGCTGGTTGGCTAGCCAACCGGAATAGTCAAGGTTACTTACATCTGATATTCAGACACTGCGCAGGCGTGGCGAGCCGTAAGTAATAGAAATTGTAAATGTTTACGTATTCTTTTTTGCAAGTTTACCTAAGTTTTTTTCTCTGATTCTAACATAAACATGTACCGGGAGACCCCTCAGCCCTCTGCTAGCTCGCTTAGTGAGGGTCTCACCGGACAACGTTGAATAATGAGGTAAACACAGTAGACGATAGGAGGAACGGTTTATTACTGGTTACACACACATGATTATATAAATATAGTATATCACAGTATTTAGAAGGATGATGGTTTTATAAAAATTACAGACAGTAACACGCTCGGTCAAGTCCAAAGATGAAGTGTCCAGCAGACTGGAAAATGACTGCACGGGAGTTTGTGGCGTTCTGAATTCAAATTGAAAATGGAATGATGATGTGGCCAGCCATAAAGGATTGCCAGTAATAAATGATAGGATGAGTATGGATGAGAAGGACTTCGTCACAAACATAACATAAAATCACGCCTTTATTTCTCCGGGTTAGGCAGAGGGGTGCCTATAGTACACCCACATTTCGCCAGTTATGTTTAAGTCCCATGTAATAGGGGGCGAGCCTATTGCCATCAACAGGGCACAAATCCAGACTCCGGGCTGCTACTGAGAAATTCCAGGTGGAAAGCCTAATAACAGTTTGCACGAACCGGGACTCAAACCCAGGACCTCATGCTCAGCAGTAGCACTTGCGACCACTAGACCAACGAGGCAGTCTCTTATTCTGGGACTGGGCCTGTTTGGCGCAGCCGTGAGGCGCACAATACTATTTTACAAGCTTTATATTAGCTTGCTCTGTTCGTATGTGTTTCCGGTTACTCCTTTTGTCATCAATTTTTCAAGCACTTCCTGGCATCCGATTGAGCTGAAACTTGGCATACTCATACAACTACCGAGACATTTTGAAAAAATTATACCATTGAGCTGGTCTGATGATGGAGCCGGAAGTTAGGCATAGGAACTCCTCAATCAAACAAGATAACACCATCGTGTTTGGACTCATTGGTTATGTATTAACAAGTGCTTTGACACTAGGTGGTGTTCAAGGTCTGATGATGGAGCCGGAAGGTGGCCATATGAGTTTCTAGTAACTCCAATTGTCACTCAAGATACACTCTCTATGATAAGATTTTTTCTTCTCCTAAATACTATGTTATTTATAAACTAGCTACTGGCCGCGGCTTCACCCGCGTGGACCCTAATTCAGTACTTAATACCTGCCTTTGTTACTCCTTATAACATCAGCTATCTGCCAGTGAAAGTTCCGTCAAAATCGGTCCAGCCACCGTAGATCAATCTGCCTAGCCTTTTCCCAACTAAGTTGGGGTCGGCTTCTAGTCTAACCGGATGCATCTGAATACCAGTATTTTACATGGAGCGACTGGGTAATACGATACCACTTGGTGAGACTGGTTGTCAGACTTTCGGGCTTCTGACGACCCGTAACGACCGTCAAAGATCCACGAATGACAGCCGGGACCAACAGCTTGACGTGCTTTCCGAGGCACGGAGGAGTCTCGGTATGTAAAGATGATGGTCACCCATCTCACACCACCCCGGCAAGCGTAGCTTAACCTCATGGATCGACCCGTGCGGCTGCTATTACTTAGCCACGACCTCCTCGTCGTTTCGAATTACTGTCACCGTAGATGTATTACAAAAAAGGTATAACAGAAGCTAGCTAGAGCAATGTAGGGCACATATCAGGAACACGGCCCTGGTCGGCCTGACCTAGATCTGGAGATAAAAGATGCAGTAGATATGTCCGACCTGTATATCTCCACTATTCAGTACCTCACCTTACAGGGTAACACAGGGGTAATTGCGTTATAGTAGCAATGGCTTTCATTTTGACAGTTCAACAGCAATGCGTTAGGTAGTTATTTTGATTTCGTTTAATCCAAATAATTCTGATGAGTAGGTATGTATTGGAAATGGGAAATTCTTTGTTTTATTTTAAGTAGTCGGTGCACGACTCTTGACGAAGACGTCTAGGTTAGGTCGTTAAGTACAGAATAACATAAAAAACCAGCCAAGTGCGAGTCGGAGTCGGACTCGAGCACGAAGGGTTCCGTACCATTTATCTATAAAAACGGCAAAAAAATCACGTTTGTTGAATGGGAGCCCCCTTAAATATTTATTTTATTCAGATTTTTAGTTTTTGTTGTTATAGCGGCAATAGAAATACATCATCTGTGAAAATTTCAACTGTCTAACTATCACGGTTCATGAGATACAGCTTGGTGACAGACGGACGGACAGGCAGACAGACAGACGGACGGACAGCAGAGCCTTAGTAAGAGGGCGTTTTACCCTTTGGGTACGGAACCCTAAAATTGTTATTATACATTATTGAGTTTATTTAAAGTAACGTTCGAGCAAGGACTAACATACATGATTTTATATTTAAATGTTTATAACTGGATATTTTCTAGTGGAATTTAAATGAACATTTTAATGCAAATAGAATAAATAGTAGTACTATAAAGAAATCCCTAAGTATTCAACCTCCACGGCTCTTAGCTAATTAACCACAAAAACAAATTAGCAGTGGAAACAAATTAACACCATAGTCTTAAACAAAACATGGAATATCTAATCATTTCAAGGTGATGCTTAAACCATGAATAGACATCACAATTACAATGTTCTTAGCATAACGATCATCAACATTAATTGTCCGTAATTTCAAATCACAACTGTCATTTTTCCAGTCGTATGAAAACTGCTATCGCGCACGTATGTAAGAGCCTTAATACGTCAAAATGACGAAGTGTGTCAATCTGCTTAACAATTAATTCTCGTGGCTGTACAAAGGCGAATTTAATTATAAATAATTTTCTACCAGCAGATAGGTTCGGATAGCTTCAGATTTTATGGAAAATTAAATTAAAAAATCAATGTCAAATTGACAAGAAAAGTAAACTATGGCAAGATTTTATTAAAAGAAATTGTCCTGTCCTTCCAATAATTCATATAAAAAACCTAAATTCCTGAAAGTTTTCTAATTTTTTCTTTCCACTAAAACCTAATTCGGACTATTACGAACATTTTAAAACAAAAAATAACCAAATTGGTGCAGCCGTTCTCAAGTGATGCGCTTACTAACAAACATCATTTTATTTGTTTTTATAAAGAAAACATCATACAAAATTGTTACAACTGCGAAGAGTCACATTCTTGTCTGAAGTAGCCTTGTGAAACATCTATTTACAAAATAACAATGATGAATTATTGTTTTAAATAACTGTAAAAACATTAGTTCGCAAACCGCAAAGTGGCTCAGGTTTATGGACATAACAGTGACACACAAATACCTTTTCTAGTAACTAAACGGTCGGTGTGTGTTGGAGATGACAAATGTACGCACGGCTACACATCAAGCTATACATTTCCAGTTTACACTGATCTCGCATTGTATAGGACTTCCTTACACTGCGAGATCAGCTTATACTGGAAATGTATAGCTTGATGTGTAGCCGTGTGTACAAATGTACAGTACGGCCGATATAACTTGGCAGTTCCGAACTTAGCGCAGAGGGCTGCGTAACATTTTTTAGGAACCAAATTAAAGCCTGGGATACACTATCATACTGGGGACAAATGAAGAAACATGTTGCGGAACATGTCCCTCCACAACTACGTGAAGTGTCCCAAGACAATTAGCGCGGAAAATTTTGCCGGCCACACTAGTCAGTGCTCATAGAAATGTCGCCCGAGGAGTTTGTGGCTATGAGTGCTGCGTACATAGTAATTGTATCGAGTGTGTTGAAACGTAAGAGAAAGAGGTGGTGGATGCGATGAAGGTGGTGGATCGTTTGTGAATTTTACTCGAATGTCATCATCCTGATTTTGAAACTTTATTGCAAATGATCGGACCTTCCGTAGCCAAACAGGATACAATACTACGGAACGCTATAGTCCTCATATCAGACATGCCATTACATTGAGACAGCATGGTATCATTTCCCCCACACTACAGAGAGGCACGTTGCGTACGCGATTACACTCGGTGACAAATGGCGCGACACTGACGCGGGACACGTGCGCTTGCTCTCGAGGCGGGAGCAAGCAACATGCCCCCGCGTCACGTAGACTGTTGCGAGGCATGTTGCGGGACACTATGCAACGTTGCAGCGTCACGTAGATTGAGTGTTGCGCGTCATGTAGCGAGAAAAAATGTCCTGTATCCCAGGCTTAATGGTGACATGGAGGCGAGTGTGAGAGAGAGAACATGCGCGAAAATTCGCAGAGCCTATGTTCAGACCTGCCAAGTTATATCGGCCGTATTGTACTTTTTGGATATTATGTTGAGAGACAAATATTAAAACGTTTACCGTAACGGTATTGTTTTGGCTCAATTTTCATTTATTGGAGGCGCTGCTGCTGGCACGATATCAATACATATTATAAATTTAAGTCGCTTTTCGAGTTTGTCTGTATTTATTTATTTATTTATATTATTATTTATGTACACACAGTAAAATACAAAAAAGATACGACATAATTAAAATATGAGTACAAAGGGACTGCTTATTTCTTAAGAAATTTCTTCCAGCAGACCTGCGAAACCTGTACGTCCGCGATGTACTTCTAAAGTTCTCAACAACGGAACAATTTTGATGAGGTTTTCACCATCGTTTAGTTTAGAGAATTTATTCCGGAAGGTTTTTTGTGTTAATACGTAAATAACTAAGAAATCACGATGTTTTGTCAAGTCGTAAAAGCCGTGAGAAGCAGGAGCGAGTCACTAGTAACAAATATAGTGTCATCATCATCATCTGCCGAGCCTTTTCCCAACTATGTTGGGGTCGGCTTCCAGTCTAACCGGATGCAGCTGAATACCAGTATTTTACAAGGAGCGACTGCCTATCTGACCCCCACAACCCAGTAACTGGGTAATACGATACCCCTTGGTAAGACTGGTTGTCAGACTTTCGGGCTTCTGACGGCTCGTAACGACTGTCAAAGATCCACAAATGACAGCCGGGACCAACGGCTTAACGTGCTTTCCGAGGCACGGAGGAGCCTCGATATGTAAAGATGGTCACCCATCCACGGACCAACCCCGGCAAGCGTAGCTTAACCTGATGGATCGACCCGTGCGGCTGTTATTACTTAGCCACGAGCTCCACGAGTAACAAATAGAATGTATTGTAATAAATAATGTATTAATTGTAATAATGTAGTGTATAATGTATTGTTTTTTTTTTCTTCTTTTTCTTTCTGTAATAAGTTAAAAAAAATGTTGTCACCGACTAAAGTCGCTGCTCAGTTCCGAATTTTGATTACTTATTTAATGAATATCATCAATATTGTTCAGCTGCATCCGGGTAGACTGGAAGACGACTCAACATTGGGGAAAGGCTAGACAGATGATGATGAGCATTGTCCAACACTGTCAAAATTATTCAAACAAGCGAAATTTTCCTTTCCATTTAAAAATAACACGTAGGACCAAATCCAGTTATAATCCAAATCTGGTTTCAGTTCTGAGTTATAAATAGCCACATAATTAGGAGCTATGGCATCTCGGGGTCACTGACCGCAGGTGGAGTCAAAACAGACTCAGATAAGACACAAACCGGCGCCGGCGCAGAAATGTGATTAGTGCGATTGATAAGACTACCTGAATCTCTACTCTGAAGTCTCCGCTAAAATAGGTAGGAACCCACATCGTCATTTGCTACGAATTAAGAAGGATAAAATATTAGATCAATTTTTCTTACGTTTTTTTGCAATTTACAGGCCATGTTAATATATTACCATAATTAAAGTTATCATAACACAAAAAAAAAACAACCGATTTCCAAAAAAAACACTAAAAAGTGAAAAATAAATTTTATTTCGTAGTTTTGCATTGCAACGCAATGGTAAAGGCATTAGCTAGTAGTAGAATAATATATCTTTTTCACACAAAATCACATAGAAAGTTTTCCATATATGCCACACAATACAGGCTAACATCTAACAGTAACATCATCGTCGTTATCGGCGAACATATGTTTATATCTAGTATGTACCCCCATGGGTAAAAGACATGATTTTATGTAGTTATGTCTGTACAAACCGAACATTACCGTTCCCAGAGTCAGTAAATTAACACAGTATAGGTGAGTGCACTAATATCGTCTACTGGCAGGCGTAGCATGGCGCTTTCTATCTCTACGAAGAATAGACATAGCTTTTTCTATACAAAGTGACAGTTCATTTCTTAATTTTTGACATCCACCGTAGAAATGTTTCTACAATCTGTCATTTTGTCTTTCATTTCTAACGATCTTTGTCTACGTCTTTTTGTAGGTAGACTATTTCGGAAGAAAGTTTTCTATCCTTATTGTCAAAATCACACTGACAACCGATAAATCCTAAGACAAAACAAAGAATTCTGAGTCGAATTATAAATAAGAGTGAATTTCGTAAAAAGTGCAGTTGACTCTTTCTACTTTGCTGCCGTCTCGTACTGTCTACAGGTAACGTCATTTTTGTCTACGCTTCCGTCGACAAAACGATGCTCATGCTACGCCTGTAGGTCATCTTAGAACCGTTCTGTCAATCAAAGTGTACATTTCACTTCACTTCGTTTTCTATCTCTCACTGACGGCTAAAGTCTATGTGGGCCGAGAGCTAAGCAAACACGAATAATTATACCCATCAAAAACATTTCTTGTAAAGTAGGTTGCCAAGACACACAAAATGCTTTCACTGTTAAAAAGTTATCAGATTTAATGTAGAGCCAAGCCCCTGCCCCTAACCCTACAAACCTTACATCTTGGTCAAAATGTATGGCTTGGCCGTTTCGCGGCTGTCGCACAGACACTCCTATATCCTATGGGCTTATTTATGGTAAGAAATTAAGGGCCTTACCACAAAAACTTAGACACTTGTTAAACGCGTGTCTACTGTCAGTTTTATGTCAAACACCATACGGAAATGTCATGTTTAAAAGGTGTTTAGGCCAAACAACTGATAAACACGGTTTTGTGGTAGTAAGGTAAGTCTTTAATGTTGTGTCATGTAATTATAGTTCAATGGAACGGCCAAGCCATACATTTTGACCAAGATGTATGGCTTTCCGCAGTTAGTAACTCAGTCAGTCAGTCAGTGACGAAATCGACGTATTTTAAGTACCTATTAATGAAACGAAAAGTAATAATGATTAACAAATGAAACTTAGGCCCGCATTACAGAACCTCACTCAAGGCTCAAGCATTACATAAAACTGGTGTCAACCAATCAAAAGGCTTTAAACAAGTTTTAAGTAATGCTTGAGTTTTGAGTGAGGTTCTGTACTAGAGGCCTTAGTGTGTTTTAAGTCTGAACAACATCTTATCCTGAGAATTTCAGCTCCTTATCATTGTACAGGCATTTTTTTGTTCATATTTAATACAAATGTCATGACCGTCCTAGCAAATAAACGAAGCTAATGGAAAGATTTTGTATTAGGCACATCGATTTTGGCAACTTGTGCCGAAAGCCAAATCCATATATTATAAATTCGAAAGTAACTCTGTCTGTCTGTATGTTTGTTAGGTTTAGGCGTGCCTAAACCACTGAACGGATTTCGACAAAATTTGGCAAGGAGATAGATGGGGAAGGACATAGGCTACTTTTTATCGACATTACACGCGGGCGAAGCCGCGGGCGGAAGCTAGTTACCTATAAGAATGTACTTTAACGCACCTTTAGAAGTGAAGAGAACCAATAGTAACGGTGGTGTCACAAAAACAATTCCTAAACTAAACTAATATAGTGTTATTAACCACTTACTGGGGCTGTTTCATTCACATTTGTTATGTAAAAGCAAGAGACTAAATAAACAATTTTTTTTATTTTTTTTTATAATGTAAACTAGTTCTAAGTCTGTCCATTCCTAGTCGGGTTATTGACCTCGCTACAAACCTGACAGATGTAGAAATGTACATGATAACTTCATTTGTAACCTTATTATATTATACCTTTTGCAGCATCACTGGGTTTTTCCATTAGGAATTTCAAAGTAGCAGCCCACAGTCTGGGTTTTGTACTTGGTTAATTCCAACTCAAAGCATTAATATCAATTAAACCAATTATAGACACTTTTGAATTGTCAAGGAGTCGGGCACTTCGAGAGATGGCTCGCCGTTTATTACGTGGGGCTGATTTGGGCTTAAGCTCTACCTCAAATTGCTTAGCATGCATCTTAGCATCTTCCGTTATGCCCAAAATACCACAGCATTCATTTTGAAATTAATATAATGTTAAATTTGAGGATTAATGCCAGGTCCTATGTTTGACAAAAACACGATTACATAAAATTTTCTCGATAGAAAAAAATCCAAAGTTACCTCTAAACCGAACTATAAAACGCTGGTAGGTATTAAAAAAAAATTAAATTAGATCATGGAACTGCATAATAACCAGGGGTTGAAAGCGGTAAAGGTATAAGGGTATGGTACCGGTATAGAATTACGATACTGCTTCGATTTAAAGGTAGAACCAAAACGGTTGAGAATACCGGTTGTGGTACCGTTAAATTAAGGTTTATACCTATATTTTTTTACGGTATCGTTATACCTATATATTACTAATACCTTTACCGAAATAATTTCGGTACCGAAAAAAATGAGTCGACGAAGAGCGAGTTGATCGGTAACACACGTGAAGCTTTCTCAGAATTTCGCGGCTCGCGGCGATGACAGACGGGCGAGTAAGCAAGTACCTACGCGTCCTTGCTCGCATGTCTATCGTCTATAGTTCATGTAAGTGCATTGAATGAAAATTTCATTCAATCGTTATTCAATGCACTTACATGAATTTGTTTATTTTCGCTACCTATGTATTTTCTGGTGTACAATAAAGTATATGTAAATAAATAAATGAACTTAGAGAGTTAGTATGGCTGATTTTAATGTTTATAATTCTATAAATCCATATTTGTTACGACCGCAAATAATATTTAGATCAATATAGAACCTGACACTGACCTGCAAGTTGCAAAAAACGTAAGAAATTATTAATTTCGCGGGCCGCCCTAGCGCATCCCCCTTAAGAGGACTGCAAAGGATGCTCGAAACTACAAATCGGAATATTGCTATCTCTGTTTGAAAAATGAACGCGGGCGGGGGAAGCATAAGCGGTGCGCAGCCGTGTGTGTGTGAGAGTGGAGAGATAGATATTATATGCTGTACTTGCCTGCCATTCATTCCTAACGAGTCCACGGCATTTATACAGCGTGCCGCTTTAATGTTTACATTAATTTAACACACGTATACGATTTCGCGTATTCGTTTTATGAAAACAATAGAATTTCATTAAACGTTATTGTTTATTGATTTATTTACAATTTTCTAAATTACCATCTTGGAGCAACCTGTACTTAAAGAAACTTAGCGAAGAGTTCATTTGCCGGGGTTACGGATCATAAGTAGGCGAATATAAGGAATGCCACGCAATTTCTTAGAAATTATGCCCTCAAAGGATCGGACCGATAGAACGTAAGCCAGCTGGCACGTAGCTTCATGAATGAATATTTTACACAGAGTGATCTCAATGTTGGTTATATTTTTATTATTTAGTTTTTTAGAAAATTTAATTTTTTATGATTACTGTCCACTAGCCCTACCCGTGTGTTAAATTAACGGGAAATAATAAAGCTTCCGAAAAACAAATTAACTTCCAGCGATCTGTGGTTGACTATAATACTATCTAAGCCGTGTTAAAATGAATTACCGAAAAAAAAAAAAACTTCCAAAAACATATGTTCTGCAAAAATAATCATTTTCTCAAGCTCTATAGAAACCAGCTTAATTTCTACTATTGGATCAAAAATAACTTTTTTAAATTTTCCTTTTTAATGAAAATAACTACCTACCGGTAGTTGTATTCGGGTGCAGAGGTAAAAAACTGGGTGAAATAGGTTAGGTTAGGTTAGAACTGTGACCAACCGCGCGCGAGCCGCGGAACGGAATAGAAGCAAGTTTTTGCTATGCTCAGCTGGGCCCACATTGTCGCGATAAGGCGAACTAAACCTCGCGCGCTCTTTCTCGCACACCACTCGACGTCAGTCTCGCTGAGCAACAGAAAGCGCGCGAAGTATAGTTCGCGTTATCGCGACAGTGTAGCCCCAGCATCAGGAAATTGGGTCAAAGTATAATGAACTTTATGTCAATTGTGTAACGTACAAACTACAAAACACTCGCGGAGGCTACTCCTGTGGCTCTTTAGACACATAATTAGGTACCTACCTACCGATTTCGACTGCTCAAACAGATAGATAGGTAAATACTAATTTATACAAAAGATACTTAGGTACCTACTAGTATAAAAGTCAGACAAAGAAAAAAAAAGCGCAAGAAGAAATGCTGTTTTAAAAATAAAAATAAATACTACTTTTTTAATAAATCTGAAAGTACCTACTATTCATTCACCCTCTCTGAGTTCTGAAATACTTTATTTATCCTAAAATAAAGTCTGCAATCCTGATTCCAAGTTCGTGAACAAAAAAAATATGGTAAGAATGTAGATTACTCGATACCAACTCATATGGCCAATCAAAATCCAAGTTCATAACTAAGCATAGGTCAATTCAATAGTTTCAGAAATATTACAATGCAATTTAGCAAAGAAATAAGTACGCACGCACACGTCTAACACTGACAAAAAACAGCCCGAACGAACCCCACTCAACCCCCGGCGCGTGTACAAGCACGTTGCGCTAGTGTGCCTGTTGGAGCGATACACTCAGTTACCGTGAGCTGTACGACCACGCACACAATGACATTTGCTTGACGCGATAGCACCACAGACTAGCTATTGAAAATTTGGATGTGTTCCGTAATACCTAAAATGATGAATGAAAACTTAATGTTTTACCAATTTTTTTCCGATAATTTGTAACTTGAATAGGCTATGTTTCTGCTGAAATAATATTTCAAATATTGTTGTTTTTAATACAGAAAAAACAATATGAAAACATGTCACTGTCATTTCGGGTTTCCCCTGTAAAAATGTGCCAAATTCAATTCGCTTAAAGTGAAATGGTTCCAAATCAGACGTTTTGACGCGTTTCAAAAATTCGATGTTTCTCTCGAAAAAAACAACGTATTTGCGTATTTTTTTTTATAATTACGAAAATTGAAAATTGTCTTTAGTGAAGTATGAGGCCCCAAAACACGATTGACAAAACGTTCCTCGATACAAAAAACCGCAGTTTCCTTAAAAGCTGCTTTAAAAAAAAAGAAAAACCTATTCCATTCGATTGTTATCAAAGCAATTATTTTATAAAATTATATTTAAATTTAAGGTATAGTCATTTAAATTATATTTATTATTAATAAAATTTTGTCTACTTGTTCACTATTAAATACTTTAAGGAGTTTAAGGGATTATGGACTTACTTTTCTATATAAACACAAATAAAATTTTAAAATTAAATATTTTTAAATATAGTGCAATAAAATTGCGCGCGGGCGGGGTCATACCACCCCCCTCGGCTCCCGTCAGTCCCACTTCGCCTTATACTTCATTTTAGTTAGAATAAAAAAGATGTAGGAACCTAGATAAATACTGTCTAAATCCGAATATCAACTGGTAGAAATATGCTCAAATTGCAAATGATTTAGGTATTACGTTTGTATGGACAATTCATTGATCGCCGCGTCCTTAAGTTGACCAGCAAAGTAGACGCGGAAACATGAATGGCGATATGGCGGCAAAATGGCAAAACAGCCTGCTGCCGCTGTCAGACTGCGGCACAAATAGGCACAAATATCAGTAAATTGTCGGTCAAGTACCTACCGGCGCGCGCTACCTAAGCATAAGTGCGCGGGCGGCAGGGCACAAAGAAAACCTTTATTTTATAATTTAGGTACTTGAAAAAAGTAATGATACTGCAATATTACAATATCAAATTATACAGGTACAGTTACTTTAAGGTATAGTAATTTAAAGGTACCTTTATTTTAAGGTATCGAAATTTAAAGGTATGACGTCATACCGCTTACCGTTTTAACCTTAATTTTTTCGGTTATTCAATCCCTGATAATAACTGAACTAACTATAAAACAGGTCATATATTTTTTACTTCTTTTTTATTACCATTACTTTCACCGTAAAAAGCAATCACCTAAACTATTCGAGGCTTGGAGCCGCCAGCACCCCCACTTCGTCCCCCTTTTACTCAGGCCGAGAGTAGCATGGTGCGAGCGAGGTAAAAACTTGAAAAGTTAATTTGAGCTGAGGTAAGGTAGTCCCTTAAGTATAACTGACAAAAAGTGCTTGTACAGTGAACTCCGCCACCTGCCCACTCCTTTGAGAATTAAAGCGTGATGTTGTATGCCATTCTGTAGTGCCCAATAAGTTAAACCGAAGTGTTTTTAAACAAACCACATTTTCTAAGTAATGCACATAATTATTTAAATAATTAATGACTTAATAAACAAGTGTGGTTCATTATTCTCAGTAGCATGAATAATTCCGTTTTAATTAATTACAATAAAATTTCCTTTTTACATTATATTCCAAGGTAATGCTCATTGTTAGAAAAATATCACGCACCGTGATTGCTTTTGAAATATGCAGTTATAATTAAAATTCTTGATTCCTACCTCACTACATATTATAAAACAAAGTCCTCCGCCACGTGTCTGTATGTCTGTTTGTTCGCGATAAACTCAAAAACTACTGCACAGATTTTTATGCTATTTTCACCAATGTATAGAGTGGTGCTCGAGGAAGTTTTTAGTTTATAATAACCGACACCCGCGGGTATCAGCTAGCAAATTATATTTGTGTGTTTGTTGCTTCCATCACCATGTTATAGTTTTCCAAGAATGCGAGCGAAACCACAAGCATCAGCTAGTTTATCATTACAACTGACCTTGGTACAGAAGGAGCATCCACAGCCGGAGATAAGGGTAACCTTGTCAGCAGTGGCATCTTCCAAGCAAAGCTTGCAGTTAATAGGGGCAGCCGGCACAAACCCTCCACCGGCACCGTCCAGGGAATACCTGACAAACAAAAATATAAATTATATGAGTAAAATTAAAATGTTGAACGAAAACAATCAGGTAACTGACCATGCCCTAGGACAGGGGTCACCAAATGGCGACCGCGATCCGCATCCGGACCGCCGACCAATTTTGTACGTTGTCTTAGGGCCTAGAACCATAAATTCAAAGACATCCACCAATCCGGAATGGGCCCACGTAGGCCTGAGTCCCAGTACTGGGAACATAAAAGCTGATTATAATGTAAAATGTGTAAAAACAAAATGTAACGAAGAGTGTGATGTCAATAACGACAACTGTTTTACCTGACTACAAGAGTGTGGAAAACAGAAATATTTGACTCTGAGGACTTGCAGCACCTTTACTGAGGACCTGGTGTGACGTACCTGGAGCCACTGGCACCCGCAAGAGAAAGTAGTGATGAACAACGGGAGCAGACGGAGGGCGCGCGCAGTCTGTTATGAGCCCTGATCGGCTCCGAGGACTTCTCGCGGTCTGTCAGCGCGAGGACTGTTGAGCATTTCCGAAGACCTGGTAGAAGAAAGAAAACTATAAGTGAAGGAGTACACCTACTTATCACCTAATTATTATGAGTCATGTCTTTTGTTGGAGAAACTGAGAAACATTTGGACGGATTGTTTGTAAGTAATTTATAACTTGTCCTAAATATACCCATACCAGGTTTGCCCCAACAAGATGGATTGACGAATTTAAAAATAATATGGGAGAGGCCTATGTCTACTGTCCAACAGTGGACTGCCATAGGCTTAATTGAGTGAACTTGATAGATAACACCCGTGCCTTAGTTGCAAGTATGGGATGGTGAGATTAATGAATTGAATTCATTCTGCATTCCTTGAATTCATTATGAGATCTGGATCTTTATGAAGCAGTGGCTTTACATTTCTGTTCGTTTCGAAATATCAATCCTGTTGTACCCGTAATACTAAACCACAAGCCGCCACCGGCACCTCTGCAATATTAAATTTCCAATACCTGCTGAGTTATTCCTTGAAAGATATTTGCTTTTAGCTTCAATAACTTAGCCACCCACCCTCACTAAAATTACTGCTTCAATTGCTAACTTATTGAAGCATAAATCTGTTCAGATATGAACTTGGCATGCCTTTTGTTAAAAACTAATATCTGTAATGAAGTGCAGTTGAAATCAATTAGACTCGCGACAATCTAAGAAGTCCCTTTTGACAGCTATAAAAATGCTTTGTGTAGCGATGAAAAAAAAAAATTGGTTTCTTATAAACTGATTCTTGAGACATATCGATTGAACATACTTAGTTAGTTTGTTATCGACGACTTATCTACATTGCTTAAAACTGATTCTAAAGGCTTAACGTTTTATTATATGTACGAGAACGAAACGTCAAAACGGATTTCTTAGATTGTCGCGAGTGTAAGTATTGCAAATTTTCAAGCATTTAAGTATAGCAACTTTTCAAGCATGTAAGTATCGCAACTTTTCAAGCATGTAAGTATCGCAACTTTTCAAGCATGTAAGTATTGCAACTTTTCAAGCATGTAAGTATTGCAACTTTTCAAGCATGTAAGTATTGCAACTTTTCAAGCATGTAAGTATTGCAACTTTTCAAGCATGAAATTGGGTTGAGCTATAAAGTTATTCAAACTCGTTGAACAATTTACTTATTGTAATGGACCCTGAAAAGAGAAGATACATGTTTTGAAAGGATTAACGAAAGGCAAAAATATATTCGTTCAGCTTCGGAGGATTGGACAAGAATATCTTTTGTGGGGAAAACTGGACTTATATCCTAACTTAATATTATAAATGCGAAAGTGAGTTTGTTTGTTACGCTTTTACACTAAAATGGCTGAAAGGATTTAGATGAAATTTGGCACATGAGTAGATCATGACCTGGAATAGGACATAGGATACTTTTTATCCCGATATTCCCGATATTACGCGGGTGAAACCGCGGGGCGCAGCTATTTAATATACGTGTGAAATCGCCAACCCGTCTTGAGCAGGCGTGGTAAAAAAGCTCATGTCTTCTCTGAAGGCATTTTTTCCTCTCCCTCTCTCTTTGAGGGCTCTCTGCCCTACAGTGGGACAGTAATAGGCTGGTATTATTATTAATATTAAATGAACGCATCAAATGTAAGATTTCAGCATCTCAGGATGTAAGTACCTACCAGATTCATACAAAAATCAAAATGATTAACGCTTTCGAGCTTGACTTTCCAATTTGTGAAAGGTAATCTTTTGACGGCCAAATTAAGGTGATATGGTGTTAAGGAAAAAAAGTACAAAAGTCTTTATTTAAAAAGCTACATGTGGTAATGGGAGCTGGCTGAGCTGTTTTCTACGAGTTTTCATTGTCACGGATCAGGATATCAGGGAAGACACTTATGTAGGCGAAAGTAACACGCAGCAGTAAGATAAATGTTGTTTAATAATTACTTGATTATCCAACCAAGATGTAAACGCTGTAGGAGCGCTGACACACACTTAGAGACGTTTGGTGTACCGGAGAAACCCAATAACATGCTGAATTTTGAGAAGACTTTGGAGTTAATGAATTAGCCATTGAGAGTATTGAATAGTTGGAGGAAATTAAGAAGGTAGAGCCTGGGAGAACCCTTAATGAAATGGCAAAGGACAGTAGGTACTGTGAGGATTTATGCGATATGCAACCTCATGTGATGCTGGCTGGTAAGACTGCCGCCATATCCTTGGAACGTTCGAACAATGTAGTTAAAAGTGATAGGTGTGTTATTTTGTTTAGGGAGCGCCAGTTCAGTCTAGGGCTCCGAAATGTGTACGCGTCTCTTGTAAAGTCAATAAATCCCTCTGAAAACCTCCTTCTCTTTGCAATTACCTCCACCACACACCCCCACATGTTCAGCTAGCGCCCCTCAGGCGTTACAGTACTTATACAAACTATAAAGGTTGGTAAAGATAACGTATCACGTGGATGCTTATTATATGCATCCACAATTCCACATATAGCAGGAATCCGCTGGATGCGACAAGCACAGAACCGGGCGACGTGGCGATGCTTGGTGGAGGCCTATATCCAGTATTGTCCAGCAGTGGACGTCTTTCGGCTAAAATGATGATGATGATGTCATGATACGACATTTTATTTGGCCAAAGTAGGTAGCTCTAAAACGGAAGCTTTTCTTTTCATCGCAATCTTCAATACGAAAGCAAACACAAACGCCTAAAGAAAGCAGAAATTCTTGTAAAAAGCTAATATCGCTCATAGACAAACACAGCACCAAGAGGCAATATATGAGAAAATAAAATTCAATGATTCTCATACGTCACTTGCTCAAACAAGCGCAAATATTGACGAGTGATGTCTTCCAATTACAGAACACGTCGAGATTCTCTCGCGCCTCGTGTAAAATAAATAAAGTTCTAAGTAAAAATTATGCTTTTTTCAACGATTTTGCCTTTTTATAATGATGCTGTTTGCTTTTTTGGAAAATTTGTTTTGAAAGTGTGTTATTGAAAATTGAAAGAATGATAGAAGGGCTCAAACAAGTGAGTCTAAGCGTATCCTTATCCTAACTTAATATTATAAATTAGAAAGTGAGTTTGTTAACATACGGCTGAATTTTGGATAAAATTTGGCACATGGGTAGATAGACCATGACCTGGAGAAGGACATAGGCTACTTCTTATCCTAGATCGACCAGACAGATCGAGTTTTTTATTGTACACCAGTACTCTAGCCAAACAAAAACATCTGAAAATTAGCGATACTATGCGCAAAAGAACAGCATATTTTATTTTATTCCCCGAAGAATATTGGCTTCAATCTTGATAACAATAAAAAATATCCAACAACAATATGTGAGCACGGACATGTACAGTCAAGGTTTATTTTAACTTTCACCTTATTATTTTCCGATCTTGTAGGTATTGTCAACATTTTGAATGAAAATGACAGTTCGAAAAGGTCACACGCCAGATGAAAAAAAATTAAAAAAAAGTTTAAATTTTATTAAATTAGTAACTTTTACGCTCCTTGACCGTACCTAATGAAATCGCAATCACCGGCCCTTGAAGCAAGCTGTGCGAAGTTGACCTAATTCAGATGCGGTAATATATTTATGGCATTTCCCCAGGGCAATGTGAACTGGCGCAGAAACCGTTGTTAATACAGAAATTTAGATTACGTATTATCAGGGGATCACTGCACTCCAATGTATAGAAACCAATTAGTAATTTTGTTTAGAGTATTATAGCCTGTTGTTAAATCTCTAATGGTGGAATCCCACAATCGGCAATATTGCAGAAGGACACGCACGGCAGACAACCACAGACCGCCACGCACCGCGCACCGAGGAACTTCCGATGTCTGCGATACCCCGCACGTACACCTTCCCACGGTCCGTCGTCCGGGCTCGTCGGTGTCCGTCCGCAAAACAGCGGATTGTGGGATTTCGGCATTAGACTAATCTGACAGGTGCAAATGTCAAACTAACAATCACTTGAAATGTCAAATTACTTTACGAGATTAAAAACCAGACTTGAGGTAACAAAATAGTTATTTATGCAACTGTTATATAATACCTTATTATTTACAGTTGCATACAAGACTTTATCTACACCCATGAATATGAATCCTCTATAAAAGAATTGCAATACTAAAATCGAAGAAAAATGGAGGGATACGACACACGTGAATTCGAATTTTTCGAATTCGAATATCATTTGTTTTTTTTTTTCTTTTAAATTACGGTGCTGTTCGTGAAACGCGCCTGCATGACAATGTTCTTTTTTTTTAAATGAGTTGCATTATGCAATTTAGTAGACCATTACAAAAACTACCTTTTCGAAGGGGCAACTAGAATCAGTTCTATTTCTATGTATTTGACGTTCAAAAGTGCCTTTAATGTGCCTACTTGAAATAAATTATTTGACTTTGACTTTGACATTATAACACCCGTCTGGATGATATTATGGTTACTATGACACTGGTTGTTTTAATGTTGGCAATAAGCTAAGCTAACTGTTTCAGGAACTTTTATAGCGGATTTATAGCATGGGTGTAGATAAAATCTTTTATTTGTAGCTGTTCATTACTGACCAAAGAATTTTTTTTAAGTGAATGATAGCGTGACGAATGACAAGGAAGAATAGTAGAGAAAAATGTTTTGTACTGAACCCAAATAACATGGGCAAAGGGCAGGAAGAATGAGATACCGTACCGTTTACTGAGACTTGGCAATAGGGTCGCCCCCATTACATGGGACCGGCGGTTGTGGGCGTTTTGAGGTGAGGATGAGGAACAGGGCTAAAAGTTCCTCATCCAAAGGGAAGATCGTCCATACAGGTGTTGTCTGGTGGGCTAGTGCACGGCGGTTTTTATCAGGTTTCTGTATATAATCGCTTGTATATCTCTGATATCTGCACCAGTGTGGCGACATTAAGACGGCTTTTGGCACAGTAATTTTTCATGGAAAATTTAAATTAACTTATCTAATATTATGTAACTTGTGTGTACTTTTTAATCGTCTTTTTTATCGACTTTTTCTTTATCTATATTATGTGGAGGCTTGTTATTAGCAATTTTTTTTATATTACTTTCTTAAATCATTGGTTTGTTAGTCTGTAAGCCATCTTTAAAATAAAATAAATAAATAAAACAAATATCGCGATGTAGGATGCCTCAGTTGCAGTTCGTAAGTGCGGTATTCATGGTTTAAATGTCGCAGAAGGTGTATTACTTGCTAGTGGTACTCACCTTCTAATAAAGGCTGTGGTTGCGACAGCACGGAATCCCTGGAAGCTGCCCTACGGACTGGCTTCGCGGGCCTTGCCAAGGACTTGAGCCCCCCACTCAGTATCAGTTCCAGGGCTCGCCGCCCACCCGGCCCGGTCGCGCCTGCTCCCATCTGGCGAAAAAGAAAATTAAATTACAATATAAGCCTGATTTAGTTAGATAATACGCAAATCTATAAATCTCAGCCTGTTTCAGCTATATTGTTTGGTGTCATAGTAATTTCTCTAATATTCATCTTAGGTTTAGCCGACTACTTTCAACTCGAACTGGGCTCTCAGGCCCGTATTACAGAAACTCACTCAGGACTCAAGCATTACTTAAAATTAGTTTTAATCAATCAAAAGGCTTTAAACGAGTTTAAAGTAATGTTTGAGTTTGGAGTGAGGTTCTGTAATACGGGCCTTAGAGCTCTTACTGATGTAGGTGCGTTAGGGCTCACGTCACTAGTAACAAAATCACTTGGTATAAGCTGGCCTCATATTCTATTGAAACTCCGTACCTAGGCCAGCTCAAGGTCAAAGTGTTACCTGACGTGCGGCTTACTGTACTTGTGGGTGTACAAATTGGCCTTTATACATAGTAGATGCCGATAACATAGTTTATTTTCTTAATTATTTTTTATACATTTTACATCCTTTTCAGCGGATAAAGGCAAAAAATAAGAAAAGGTTAACAACACCGAGCTATAACGAAGGGCAAGCGTACAAAGTGTTGACTTTTTAATAATTATTTGACCTTGGAGACCTTAATAAATTCAACCTGTTTCAATTTTCGTCGTCCGTATGGGAATACGGAAGCAAAGGTCACTTTCATTAACGGAATGGACAAGTCATTAAAAAAAAAATGCACTAATGAACATAAGTTTTTCGTTTATTCAGTGGTATTCCATTATTACAAAGGTCATGCAATCCTTTGATCAAGGCATTCAAGGCCCAGAGTAACTCGTAAGGCCACTAGGTATCTAGTACCCTGTTCAGCAGCAGGCATCCCGCACCCCTCGCTGGACCCACGTGGTGTATTACGGCCTACTCCTCGCAGAGAAGAGGCCTTGGTCCTAGCAAGGGACCATCATTAGCCGATTTTTCTTAGCCATGGGTTACCAGGCAGCTTTGTGCTAAAGGAAAGTTGATACAAAGGGTAATTTGATAGAAGTATGCATGTATTTTTTTAATATTTTTATTCGATAGTTTACATCGTCAAATAAAAGTAAAAAAAAAATCGACGGCAAAAAAGCAATTTAAAGTAGTTAAAAAAATGTTTAAAAATATCCAACCGATCCGGGCTATTTAAACGCCCTCCATTTGGCGCGCTTGGTGTGGTGACGTCACAGTTCGTGAAAACAGACAAGCAACTGTCAAGTCAACGTCAAACACTCCTTTTTCTATGAGCGTTTGACATTGACTTGACACTTGTTGATTGACTTGACATTGACATTTTGATTGTTAGCCCGGATTGTTACGTCACATCCGCTCTTAGCCTTTTCAAGTATTTGAATTACCCACAGTTTTTTGGGACCTTTTAAAAATTAATTTCTCGCTCAAAAAGAATTTTTATTCAAAAATATTGATGGAGGCTTAATTCTGAAGTAACATAGTTTATAGAAAAAAATATTTGACCCATATTTGAATCACATGCATATTCCCTATTTGTTTCATGTTACCCAGCAAGGGGGTTGTGGAGGTCAGATAGGCAGTCGCATCTCAAATTTATATGGGACCACCTCTGAAGCATGACCTACCAAACATAATTAGCGGAGTAATCACGCAACAAACACACAAAAAAAACATAGATTAAAAATTGAATTTACGTCCCAGTCCGCCATTATCGTGACATTTTCATTAAAATAAACACAATATTATAAGCATTGTAAACAAACTCAAAGTGTACTAAGTGTCGTCACTTCGCTGTTAATGTACAAAGCTAATTGGATGAGGATTCATGGCTCTCGTTTTAAGGTTACCGTGTCAGTTCCTGTTCCGTTACAAGTTAAAAAAAAACCATATGCCAAGGCGTAGTAGTGATGTTTTTGCTTTGTTCGTGTGAAGGCCGTAGGTAGTTAGGGTTAGCAGCTTTTGGGTTTGGGATAATGATATCGTCATGAATATTAATGCACTGCTGCACTGCTCATCAAAAACGGAACACAGTGCTCAAGCCCTTTATGCATTTCCATGAAATACTTCAATTTGCAAGTGTTATTTGTTATGATATCGTAACTGTTCTATTTTAATCAATTTACTTTATTTCACATACTATTGACTATATTTATAGTAACTTTATTTAAATTCAGAATGTCATCAACTGATCATCATCTGCCTTGCCTTTTCCCATCTATTGGGGTCGGCTTCCAGACTAACCGCATGCAGCTGAATACCAGTATTTTACATGAAGCGACTGCCTATCGGACCTACCTAATTACTGGGTAATACGATACCCCTTGGTAAGAATGTTTGTCAGACTTTCGGGCTTCTGACGACTCGTAACAACTGTCAAAGATCTACATTCTTTTGACCTCTAAGCTTGTTTCGGCCTTTCTTCTCAGATTAGTTAGATAGGAAACGCCGACCTCATCTAGTTTTAAAAATGTGATTGACGTGTAAAAGTGTTTGTACAAACCTACTTACAGAAATAAATCATTTATCATTTACAAATTACAGAAATGATGATGAAATTCAGAATGTGATTGAAGTAATAAAAGCGATGCATAACCTTTTCATTCTCTGACTGTACATTCAAACATTTAACTTCAAAATTCAACCAGCAAGTGTCAGCCTGTCTATCATAACGGTACAGTTGCAAGCTCTACCGGGTCAGATGAATGTCAGGTACTTACTTACGTACGACCACAAGTCGGCAAACAATGCCATGCGGTTTTTGTGCCTGAGCCTTTAACATCGCGCAAAGCATTTTTCGGATTACATATTCGCGTTATGACAATGAATAAGCAAGGAATTCTTGTGGGAGAAGCGAAAAGGAGCTGAAGGATTATACCAGTATCGGGAATAAAAAGGTCTAACGAGAGATCTTACGACCGCATTCTCAAACGCAACTCAAGTTTAAGGAGTTGTTTCATGCTGAAACTAAGAGTGGGTAACGGCAAAAAGGGTTGTTATTAGTGGCTAAGTATATTTAGGTATACTTTCAACGTAGACAGAGAATACGTCTATGAATCACATCAGGAATCACTTATTTCGGATAAGTTGTTCCCTAAATATGAGTGGACGTATGCCAAAAAAAAAAAATAGTCCTTAAGATATAAATAGCAATCAACACGCTATTGTTTGCTGTTCTATTTATATAACAAATCTGAACAAAAGGACTTTGGTGTTTGATATGTATGGCACGTTGGTAACAGAACTAGATCAAAGCGCAGTTCATCAGCATCACTAAACAATTCTAGGACTGAAACAAACTATCAAACGGAAATGACTGATGCTTTATCTGGTCCTTAACTTTACACCTACACGTACAAACTATCAGTAATCAGCTGCAGACGATAAATTAAGTGTTAAACAGCTTTTTGTCATAGGAGTCACCGACAGTCCTTTGTGCAGGGCCTGCATGAAGCAAGACGAGACGGAAGCTTATCAGAGATTCTAAATTGCCCGGTGATTGCCACATACAGAACAAAGTACTTCGAGGAAAATCCAGGTGCCCTCCGTGAGATTGTCAGTAACTGAAGGCGTTGCTGACCTTCCTTGAGAAGCTAGGGTGGATCGAATGATCGGTTTTCCCACCTATACGCAAAATACGGGCTCGGACGTAGAGTTTCGGACATTAGCCCTTTATACTACTACTTTTTTATGGTGTAGTTACATACTAAAGAGTGTTTTAATACTACTTATCTGGCACACAGCATCTGACACAATAGAACAGACTGATTAAATGTGACTGTCAGTCACAACTTAGGCCGCGTCCGACAGTTTGTCCCTAGCTTTACCGGTGGTCCGTGCATTCTCATTGTGTATTCATTTGTTTTGCGGCCATGTTGCCCGTCTGCATTGTAAATAGGAGTATTGTATACCGTAATGTTATACATGAAGTCTTTTGTTGAGGGTGCATTCGCATCTGGGTTTGGTTCAGACAACTTGTTGAATTTTGTTAATACATCCTCCATCCATACCTGCGGGGCAATTCCCTAGAACGTTCACATACGCATCTCATTCGCAATCTGTCAAAAAACAATCAATTTACCAACATTTTTGACAAGTTTGACAGATTGCGACTTGAATGTGAACGTTTTTTAGGCAAGAGAATTGGCCCTCTGGATGCGACTCGCACAGACCAGCTATCTAATTGCGTAACTTATTTTCGTAACCGATTAAGACTAATTTGTTTCATTTTGACAGTTTAACAACATTCATTGCGATACTAACATTGTTCAGTGTCTTGTTTTCTTCTTTTATTGTTTTGGCACCTTGTAGCTATTTATTAATGTAATTTGTTATTGTTTAATCGTGTTTTTGTATGTTGTGCTATGTCCTTTGTGTGCACCAAATAAACGTTTTATCTATCTTTTTAAGTAGGTATCTATCTTTAGCAGTTTTTTTTTTCAAACTTATGATGTAATGGTGGATCATTTGTTTCAAACAACAGGGAAGCATAGCACAAAAAGGAGGAGACCTATACTCAGCAGTGGGAGGAACAAGGCTGCCAATGATGCTCATAATAGGCACCTACACACAGTACATTCATTAGGATTCCCACCAACGCCCAACATTGGTTTGTAACAATTTATATGGGACACACGATAGCTATTGAATTCCAATAGGGTGTTGACGCAAAACCGTGTAACAACGATAATGAATGTATCGCTCAACACATGCATTATTTATCAGTAAGATACTTTAGATAATTCCTATTTAATCATCATTCAGAGCTCGTATTTTATATAACTAAGACGGAATAAGAAACTCTCCTCCCTTTAACCCATCCAAAGATTGTCTTTAAAAGATCACTTTTAGTCAAAAAACCGACCATTATGTCACCCTATGTACAATTTGTACATTTATAATAATGTAATCCACACCACAAAGTAATGTAATATACACACAATGAAGACTATTCTTTTCAATTCGATTTATTATGCCTCTGAACCTCGCTTAAAACACAAGCAATACCAAAGGCTAGAACGAGCTCTGTAATACGGGCCTTAAAGGCGAAGCTCAAAAATACGTTAGATGTATACACACGGCTACACATCAAGCTATACATTTACAGTATAAGCTGACTTCGCATTTTACGAAAATCCTATACAATGCGAGATCAGCATAAACTGGAAATGTATAGCTTGATGTGTAGCCGTGTGTTCAACAATGCCATATTTACTTACTGCTTGGTAGTCTTGGTACTACAACAGTTTACCTAAAAATAGAACGTATAGTATGTAAAATACAGTAAAAAACGTAATTCAATAACACAACAGCTCTCGAACGTTGCGTAACGTCATAGTTATTGAGTCGCGCACACCGAATATCATAAACAAATGTAGGGATTTTGTTGCATAACCTATTCCCATATGGCCCGTAGTATTCGTTTAGTAATGATTTGATAACATCACGCCTACAATCTCCGAAGGGTTAGGCAGAGGTGTAACCTATAACACCCATATTTCCCCAGATACAGATTTGATGTACACGAAAAATACTGATAACAGTAACTAGAGCTGTGTTTGCAGGATTCAGGTTACAAGATTTATCAGCCAAGTTCAAGGCCCATATTACATAACATAGAAACAAAAAAAAAAAAAACCTTTAATCCGACTATTCCCACCCAACAAGACAAGCGATACCAAAGTCCAAAAAAGAAGAATAAAACCATTAAATGAAAACATCACAATCTGCTTAACAATACATTTCCCTGACTGTACATTGCGACTGTACCTGACTTTATTCGGCACTGGCTTCCGCCAGCAGCTTCGCCCGCGTGGTATCATTATAAATGATAGTTTATGTTACTCAGTGATAAAATAGCATTCTACTACTGGTGGAAGAATTTTTCAAATCAGTGCGGAAGAATAGACAAAACAAAATGACGGATTGTGATTGTTTGTTTGTCATTGTATCCATTCTTCCGACGACAAAACCCGTTTCTACGGACTCTACGGTGGTCATGCTACGCGTGAAGTAGTTTTAAACTTTATTACTTAATTACAAACAAAAATACAAATCTTTTCTTTTTGAAGAATTTTTAAAATCAGTCCAACAGTTTTAGAGTACACAAACAAAAATACATATTTTTTCTTTTTACAAGCTTGCTCTGTTCGTATGTCGTTCCGGTTACTCCCTTTGTCATCAATTTTTCAAGCACTTCCAGGCATCGGATTGAGCTGAAACTTGGCATACGTATACAATTACCGAGACATTTTGAAAAAATTATACCAAAGAGCTGGTCTGATGATGGAGTCGGAAGTTGGGCATGGGAACTCCTCAATCAAACAAGATAGCACCATCGTGTTTGGACTCGTTGGTTATGTATTAACAAGTGCTTTGACACTAGCTAGTGTTCAGGGTTTGATGATGGAGCCGGAAGGTGGCCATGGGAACTCTAAAAATCGAACCAGAAAGCACCATAGTGTTTGGACTCATTGGTCACGTATTAACAAGTGCTTTGACACTAGGTAGTGTTCAGGGTCTGATGATGGAGCCGGAAGGTGGCCATGGGAACTCCTCAATCAAACAAGATAGCACCATCGTGTTTGGACGCGTTGGTTATGTATTGACAAGTGCTTTGACACTAGGTGGTGTTCAGGGCCTAATGATGGAGCCGGAAGGTGGCCATGGGAAAACCTCAATCAAACAAGATAGCACCATCGCGTTTGGACTCGTTGGTTATGTATTAACGAGTGCTTTGACACTAGGTAGTGTTCAGGGTCTGATGATGGAGCCGGAAGGTGACCATGGGAACTCCTCAATCAATCAAGATAGCAGCATCGTGTTTGGATGCGTTGGTTATGTATTGACAAGTGCTTTGACACTAGGTGGTGTTCAGGGCCTAATGATGAAGCCGGAAGGTGGCCATGGGAAAACCTCAATCAAACAAGATAGCACCATCGCGTTTGGACTCATTGGTTATGTATTGACAAGTGCTTTGACACTAGGTGGTGTTCAGTGCCTGATGATGGAGCCGGAAGGTGGCCATGAGAAAACCTAATTGTTTGGATTTGTGAAGATGATAGAACAGATATTTAAACAAATCGTAATGCTAAAAAGTAGAAAATAAAATATAAGTAAAAATCTTTTTAAAAACAAGCTTTTATTAACTAAAAAGTACTAAATAAAACTGTCGTAAACATGGAACTTTAATATTTTCTTAAAAGCTTGAGGTGTAAATGTCCTTCTTACACTTAACTTGAATATAAGCCTCAAGGTTTTAAGAAAATATTAAAGTTCTATGTTTACGACAGTTTTATTTAGTACTTTTTAGTTAATAAAAGCTTGTTTTTAAAAAGATTCATACTTATATTTTTTATAATAGAAGTGTAGATAGTGTGGCTCTAAACTTCGAGTTACACCCATTATATAAACGGGCCGTGTACACAAGCGATGAGTAAATATTTACATTTAATTTGCAATTGCCTGACTTTAGTTAATTGGCCTCTTATTCTGTTCTGAGAATTTGGTCCATTGTTGTATAATATTAATCTAGACACGCGGCCGCGTGTTAAGCCAAGTTCAAGAAAAGAACTGGCGACGCAGCAGCCATGTGTTATATTACACGAACCATTTGCAGCTACTTTTCACCCCTCAATAACTCAAAATCTATTTAACATACACACATGAAACTAAGTAAAATTTTCAGCTTGAATTCATCCTAATTGGTTTGTGTAAATAATTCGACTATTTAATGAAGTTATATTTTTAAATAGCAAACATTGTTATAACAGAAAAAAACAAGAAATTTTGTTTTAAATTTATTTTAGTATGTTGTATGTTCTTTATAAATTTCAGGATTATCTATAGAACTTAGCACCCATTTAGATCTCAATTCTTTTGTCGGCGAAGTCGATAACCACACTTTGAATTTGGCTCCCATTTCACAGTTATGTTTTTGATTTGATATTAATTTTACTTGCGTAGTTTTTGAGTTATCTTCAATAATTACGTATTTTTCCCACATTGCGTATGTAGACGATATCTTAATCATCATTTACATAGCTGATAACGGTATACGAATTTGTGTGGGGGAGGTACCACAACTAAAAAGTGAAAAATAAAAACTTTTTACAAAAAACTCACTTCACTTTTTTAGTGTTTTTTTGTGAAGTCGGTTGTTTTTTTTTTTTTGTAATTTTATCTTATCTTCCTTTAAAACAGAATGTTTCGAGACGATGCTATAAAGCCTCGTGCAGACTGGCGCGACGCGACATACCATGAAGCTTTTTTAGAAATTGTTTGTCAGAGTGGCGTCGCGTCACGCCAGTGCACGGGGCTTAACGCAATGACACTTGGTATAGTATACTAAGTGTCATTGCGTTAAGCCCCGTACGTTTATTATTGTTTTTTTTTAGATAGGATGTTTATTATTGTTTTTTTAGATAGTATGTGGCCATGAAATCAGCGGAGGTCGGAGATAGTGAATTATGTAATGAAGTGTTTTTGTTTTCTTCAAAAACATTCTAGACAACGTTAAATAGTTTCGCCCGTAACTTTTGGATTACTTGGGAGGCTTATGTCCAGCAGTGGACGTCTTTCGGCTGAAATCATGATGATGAATTTTTAGATTACCTAGATTTTACCTTTGCAGAAGGACAGTTTCAAAATTTTACAAATTTGTAGATTAAGTTCTTTGCTACTGCTATTATTAACTAAATGATAAACAAAAACGGAGCATAATATTAAAATAATTTGGAAATTTGACTTTCGTGCATAGCAAAATAAAATTATTCTATTTTGCCTAGATGAAAAACGAACCACGCCAGTCTGGCCACATCCTATAATAAATTGGACGATATTCAATTTCGAAATTTTTCGAATTCGATTAAAAAACTTTATTTTCTTCCTCACTCTCCCATTTCCACACGATTCTGTCTTTTACTAGCCGGCCAGTCCTTTTGCGAGGCCCAACCCTGCAGTGGGACAATGCAGGATAGTTGGATTAGATTATTTACTTGCGCAGGAGTCAGACACGCGAGCTATTTTTAGTCTAGACGAAGCTAGACTATCCCAAACTAAAAATAGTACTTCCTCATCAAATGCCAAGGATTCTGAAATGGATTATTTTTATTCACAGCTGATGTCTTCCGTCTGGCAGAAGTCCAACAAATTATAAAACCACTTATTTCGCCTGTTGTTAAATGAGCCTGAGAACAGATGTTTATCATACTAAAGTTCACGCTATTTCAGATATGTACAGTAAAATACACAAACTAGCTGATGCCCGCGGCTACACCCGCGTGGAGGATTGGTGAAAACAGCATGAAAATCGGTGCAGTAGTTTTTGAGTTTATCGCGAACAGACAGACAGACGCGGCGGAGGACTTTTATTTTATAATATGTAAGGATAATGTATTTGGAGTCTTTAGGGCCCTGTCGTGGCTAGATATCAATACCCATCACCAACATCATTCATCTGGGTTGTGGAGGTCAGATAGACAGTCGCTCCAAGTAAAACACTGGTATTCAGCTGCATCCGGTTAGACTGGAAGCTGACCCCAACATAGTTGGGTAAGGACTAGGCAGATGATGATGATCTACGGAGTTTCACTAGGTAATTTGACCCTGCATGTATACCCGCATTCATAGACATTCATAAAGTTAACTGCTTTATTTGCAATTTTCTAGCGGATAAGGAATAGGGAATATGCATGTATTTTTTTTATATTTTTATTCGATAGTATACATCGTCAAATAAAAGTAAAAAAGCAATTTAAAGTAGTTAAAAAAATGTTTAAAAATATCCAACCGATCCGGGCTATTTAAACGCCCTCCATTTGGCGCGCTTGGTGTGGTGACGTCACAGTTCGTGAAAACAGACAAGCAACTGTCAAGTGAACGTCAAACACTCCTTTTTCTATGAGCGTTTGACATTGACTTGACACTTGTTGATTGACTTGACATTGACATTTTGATTGTTAGCCCGGATTGTTACGTCACATCCGCTCTTAGCCTTTTCAAGTATTTGAATTACCCACAGTTTTTTGGGACTTTTTAAAAATTAATTTCTCGCTCAAAAAGAGATTTTATTCAAAAATATTGATGGAGGCTTAATTCTGAAGTAACATAGTTTATAGAAAAAAATATTTGACCCATATTTGAATCACATGCATATTCCCTATTACCGGTGCTTTTATTAACATCCGGTTAAAACATGCCATTTTAATGTTCAAGCTGTTTTCTCTTACTCAGTAATATATAGTTATAAACGCTCATGGGAAAGAAGCCTACAATCTACATATTATGTGTGCTTTTATGTAGATTGAACGCAAAATACGCAATTTGACGTGGAGTTGCGGATACCAGCAGGTATAAGCCTCGAGCAGACTGGCGCGACGCGACTCTGAAAAAACAATTTCTAAGAAAACTTCACGGTATAACAATTACGGGTGTCGCGTTGCACCTGTCTGCGGGAGTCTTAAATTCGCGTCAGTCTTCACGAGAATTTAAGGGTCCCGCAGACAGATCACCGCACCAGTAGAATTAAAGTATTGTTATACAACGTGCCGCTACAATGGTGACATTAATTTAACACACGGGTAGGGCTAGTGGCCAGTAACCATAAAAATTATAATAAAATAAAATAATTCGTAAATTGAAAAAATATAATTTTCAAACAAACTAAATAATAAAAACATAACCAAAATTGAGATCACTCTTTGTAAAAGATTCATTCATGTAGGTACCTACCAGCTGGCTTACGTTCCATCGGTCAAGATCCTTTGTCGGCATAATTTCTAGGAAATTGCGCGGCTTTCCTTTTATTCGCCTACATATGATCCGTGACCCCGGCAAATGAACTCTTCGCTACAGTTCTTTAAGTACAGGTTGCTCCAGGATGGTAATTTAGAAAATTGTAAATAAATCAATAAATAATAACATTTAATGAAATTAAAATATTTTCCTAAAACGAATTCGCGAAATCGGATACGTGTGTTAAATTAATGTCGTCATGGTAGCGGCGCATGTTGTAGAATTAAAGTACATAAACAATTTGCGTAAAGTTTTTATAGAAAATGTTGCACCAAAGTTGCGTCGAGCCTGCCTATGCCAATACCTATGTAGCTTGTAGGCCGCTTTCCCACGAGCGTTTAATTTTTTTCCACATCATAATTTTATTACAAGCCTTGCTTTGTGGTTGATCGACCGTCACCTAGTTAACGTCGTGAAATTATTATCGATCGATACAAATGCATTTAATTGACACCTAACATGACATTACCGTGTTCTCATTTTATAATTGAAATGCCACGAGGAAATATAGTAAAATGCTTTTACGGAGAAAGAATAAAAAGCGGAAATTTAACAAAAAATATTAAAAAAAAATAGTAAAAAAAAAGTTGAAGAAAACACGTTTCTTGTTTGGGACTCCCTTTCATTTTTACCTCTTTTTTTTTGTTTTTTGATAAAGCAGCTATAATTAGTACACTGAAATTTCAAATGTCTACCTATTACGGTTCAAAAGATAAAATCCTGTGACCGACAGACGGACGAGCAGCGGAGCCTTAGTTATCGGGTCCTGTTGGCACCCTTGTACGGAACCCTAAAAAGCATGTAATTTTACATCCACATATCGTCCAGTGTTTGTCATATTCAGATTTCTTTGACAAAAGTACGACTAATCACTGCACTTAAACTCTTTTTACGAGTATTTTATGATAGAAAAACAATATTTTGTGTAGATAGGTCTTATCATTACAGTTTATCTCGTCGTCAGTATTAAAACAATGACATAATCAAAGAAAGCACATGATAATTATGATAAGGAAGAACAACATAATATATTCTAACTTGCTTTACGATTGCAATAAACAGCATCCAAGTGGATAATAATCACGTGCGTTCGCTGCTCTAAGTTTCACTACCGCATCTTTTTACCCGACTGCCCCAAAAGGAGGGTAATGTTTTTCGAGAATATGTATGTTTGTATGTTTATTTCTTTGACACGCTTTGTAGCCTAAACGGTTTGATGGATTCTAACATACGAGGTGTCGTTAGGTTCGTCTTAATTGTGGGAGTGACATATTTTAAATATGTATATTAAATCTGCAAATACAAAAAAAAAGGAGGGGAAGTTTTTTTTTAAAATAAATTACAACAATACTGGTTTCAAATAAAAGCTATGAGTTATTCCAAATAATATATTTTCAAAGTCAAAGATTTATTTGCACACTAAGTGTACATTTTGGTGTTCGTTTATAATATAGGTACTTACAACTTAGCGGCCTTTTCCAGGAATCGCAAATTTGAGGGTTATTTAAAAATTTAATACAACTATGCTATTGACACGAATTTACATTAATATATATATTAATAAAACTAAAAAGCTTGAAATAAAACAAATTATTAAAAAAAAAAAAAAAAACCGACTGCAAAAACCTATAGCTGAGAAGAGAAAAACAAGCATTGAACTTTGTTGCAGCAGGCGTAGCATGGCGCTTTCTATCTCTACGAAGAATAGACAGCTTTTTCTATACAAAGTGACAGTTCGTTTCTTCATTTTTGACATTCACCGTAGAAATCTTTCTACAATCTGTCATTTTGTCTTTCATTTCTAACGATCTTTGTCTACGTCTTTTTGTAGGTAGACTATTTCGGAAGAAAGTTTTCTATCCTTACTGTCAAAATCACACTGCCAACCGATAAATCCTATGACAAAACAAAGAATTCTGAGTCGAATTATGTAAAAGAGTTAATTTCGTAAAAAGTGCAGTTGACTCTTCCTACTTTACTGCCGTCTCGTACTGTCTACTGTCTACAGGAAACGTCATTTTTGTCTACTCTTCCGTCGACAAAACGGTGCTCATGCTACGCCTGCAGGCGGGGAGACAAACAAAAGTTACACCATATTTCAGGTTATTGGCCTGTAATACCTTACAAAAAACAAAGTTCAATGCTTGTTTTGCAGGCCGACAAAGGCCCTTTTTGCGTCGGGGGTTAAAAACTCGAGTCAAATAATGAATTTGAAAAACAAAAACGTAATCACAGTTTTCAGGTACTTTCATAAAACAATAGGGCTAGGCTTTGTTTCTAGTTATTTCCATTAATCTGTCAAAATAATTGACGTTTTGATGTGCGTGACATGAATTTTTATTGACGTTAATAGTAGCTTGTGCTTAGAGGCTTCGATGGGCGGGCGGCAAATGTGTCAGCACTGTAGGCATGGCGGATTTTATTATTAAGCCGAGATTATAGAAAGCCCGATGGGCTAAAAATAGTAAAAATGTATTACAGTTTTTGTTTCGCATACGCGAGCGGATTTAATCCGGTCCTGGATTATGGAAAATTGATAAAAGGGAATAATGGAGAAATTACATACACGACGCAACTATAAAATAAGTTGGTATAAAATTGTGTGTTTTATTTAAGTTTTTTTTTAATGTTTCTGACTTTTTATTGTGGTAGCGCTAAATTAATTGGTAAGCAGATCCCGCAGTCAGGCGCGACTTGAAGCCACCCGGTAGAACAATTTCCGTGAAGTTTTCATAGAAATTGTTCCACCAGTCGCGTCGCGCCTGTCTACGAGAGCCTTTACTTGATACGTCAATTTGCCGTGATTTTATCACAACTTTCAAAGAATGACGAAAGAATGAGTTGTCTTGTATAGGGTCACAGCATAATGCTGAGCGATAGTCAATTTGCTTAGCACTCATATTCTTTGACTGTACACTGGTTCGTCAAATTTTTCTTATAACGTGTGTATGACTGTAAATATCATCACGCAACGTTCTGCAAACGGGCAGAACTTCAAGCTATAGATATTACGGTGACATGCGTCAAAACAATGATTGATAAGTTTGATAACATGTCGTAGCTAACTAAATGCAATCAATCAAGTAAGTAAACAATTTTCTGCACCTTGCACTATTGGCAATTGATATTGACCCGTGGGTCGAAATAGGTGATAGATATCTTAGGAGGATGGGTAGCCGGATGTTGTTAGTGGGAAGTAGGGATGCAAGAAGTGCCAAAAAGTATCGATATCTAAAACAAATATCAATATCGATTTCGATATATCGAAAAAAATATATCAATATATCGGTGACATTTTCTATATTTTTTTAAAATAATGTTAGAAAAATATTTGTGAAGTTCAATTGTATTAATAACTAGGGAAAAAAAGTCTTTTTACGGCTCTGAATTCCAGCGATTTTAGTTAGTGGCGACAACGGTTGCTATTGGAAATATGTTTATCGTATTTATTTGATACATTTTCGATACTTACTTGATATCTTATATCGATACATCGAATTTATCGAAACAATAAATATCGCCTAAGAATATCGGTATATCGAACAAAAAATATCGATATATCGGACAAAAAATATCGATATATTGGACAAAAAATATCGATACATCGATATTATTCTGCAAGCCTAGTGGGAAGGGAAAGATCATAAGTTTGATGGTCACTCTCACTTTAGTCAAATTTAACGCACCTTAGTTTTGATACGGTTGGTAGATTCTTTTCTCTTATGTTGTTTCCGTAGTCATTAGTAAATTCACACGGACTATTAATTATTTAAAATATGAATAATTATGTAAAATAACATGACGCGCGTTCGTATCGACCGCAAAGCAGACACATACAGCGTAATGTGTACAATTGAAGATTGTACACAACATTTTTTTCAAAAATGCTTGGACATTCGAGCATTATTTTGACAACCTTCGAGACACTTCTTCGAGAGATAAATCGAAAATGCTGTGGTGGTCAAATACATGAGAATGCCCGGCCGGCAATGTTTGTATGAAAATCCATATCTGTCGTGTCGTGTTTAGCGGCCGAATTACTATAAAAACTTGAAAACTCATATCTGTCGTGTTATTAAAAAATGTAACGAACATTTTACTTTAACAAATGGCAGAGCTGTTAAAAGTAAAGAAGAAACAAATGAACATATTATTGGTGCGTTAAAAAATTATCGATGTTCGTCATTGATAATGGAATTTTTAATTAGTTTACTTAATTTGAATTTCCGCACATAATTTGAAAAAAGTCCTAGAAAAACCTTGGCCGCAACCAGGCATTGATAGACTCACTTATGTGTACCTCTGCTACGCTTCGGCCCACATTTTCACTTTCGTCCATCAATGCCGCTGTTACAGGCCGCGACGATAATGTACTAAATCCTATACGAACCCCTATTAGTTGCAGAAAACAACAAGAAAACACTATTATATTATAGATACTTATTTTTTGTGTCTTAGAATATACTATTCTAAGACACAAAAAAATAAGTATCTACGTGATTCACGCAAGCATAACGGTTGCTCAGTAACAGCATATATTACTTAACAGTGACTACGTCAGTAATAGTCCTAGCGTAAAACAATTTGAAGCCTTGGTACGGCCTTGAAAAACTTGGCAGAAAGCCGGGCGGGAGCCGTAACGATACAAGATTTGTAAAGACTCCTTGGATAATGCAGTCTGTCTGTATAGCATGGAAATTAGATAGAGAACAATAAAATAAAGTAGAATACATATCAAACATATTACTTTTTTAGAGATGTATAAAAATAGTGGACTTTACACTTTGCTCTAAAAATAAAGACGATTGATCAAACCGCTGAGGAAAACCGGTTAGACTTTAAATTCATCATTAAAACATGGTACGAATATATAATGAAAGAAAAAACACATTCTTAATTGAAAGCGTTATTTAAAGTGTTAGTCCGGTCACAGATGAACACGAATACAGATGGTTCACTTCATAAAATCTCAATTTAAATAAAAATCAACTCTTGCTACGTCACAATTAAGTGCAATTCAGGTCGCACAGCACCTTTCTATCGCGTAACTAAGGGCACAGTAGTACCCACGCCAAGACGAGCCAAGCGAAGCCCAAGGGCACTACCTAAATTTTCTTAAATCGTTCGTCGTTTTTTTGAACCCTCATAACTTGGATTTGAATTATACCAGATAAACAAAATTCTCGGGATATGATGTAAATAGTAGATTTACTAAATATATAAAGTTTGAATTGCATAGCTCTTATACTTTAGATTTTATTGATATCTAAAAAACCCGATTTCGTCACTAACTAACTCAATCACTGATGATCATCAAAATTCAATTTTTTTACCTTAGGCCCATGTGACGGTAGCGAAACGGCTAAGCCACATATTTTGAAGGTGTAGAGTTTTTGAAGTTAGGGCGTGTAGAGTTAGAAGCTTGGCTCTACATGAGATCTGATAACTTTTTGACAGTGCGAACCATATCGTCTCGTCTTAGCAACATTTTATATGAAAATGTTTTTGGTGGGATAATAATAGATCTTCTGGCGACGTTACGCCCACTGAATTCGACAAGTCGCGCCCGCCGTTTACCTACTCGTAGTTTCATATATAAAATTCGGACTGAACCATCTGTATTAATCTGTGTCGGTGTGATGCAAAAGAATGAGGAGCATGTGAATAGAAAAGTTTGAAGTATGAATGTAGATGGCTAAAAGAAAAGAGGCAGACCAAAGAAAAGATGGAAGGTTTTTGTGAAATATGATATAAATATGACTAGGAGGAGGAAGTAGGTAAACACTGAGACGAGTCACGGGAGCTCATAGAGATTTAATTGTAAGAAAGACGAACTGTTGTGATATTCTGTAAAAATCTCAACGTGAAAACTTAGGTGAAGTGAGCGTGGAGTGAACTGACACTTAGCATCAGTATCGATGAATATGACAGCTACGCTCATTTCACCTAAGCTTTCACGGTGAGATGGTTACAGAGTGGCAATGCTAGGCTTGAGCCTAGGGCGGCAGATATTTGGGGCGGCAAATTTAGGGACCGTTTTTTTTTCCTACCTCATAGAATTCAAAAAGATTTCTTATTACAATACGTAGATAGATACGTAAATAACAACAGTTTCCTATAATTACTGTATTTAGTGTTCTTACATTCTTATCAAGTAGAAACGTACGGGCCGGGCGCGCAAAATGGCTAACGTGTTGGATGAAATTACTATTTCTGTCCGAAATCTTTATCAAAAATTATTTTACGTGCAATTTCAACGAAATTGTTGGATTGTAGAGGCAAGTGCGGAAAAACTTTACAGCCTATACCTTGGAAAGTCGTAAATCCGCCACTGTCCACATTATTTAAATAAAAATACTTTGATGGAGATCAGAATATCAATTTGTGCGAGAACTTCTCTGGACTATGTGTATTATCTTCTGATGCATGCAAAGCTAGTTGTGTAAGCATAGGCTGATTGACTGAAATAACAGAGCCTCGTGCAGACAGGCACGACGCGACACCGGTAATTGTTGTACCGTGAAGTTTTCTTAGAAAAGGATATAGTCGCGTCGCGCCTGTATGCACCAGGCTATATAATTTTCACTTGACTAAAGAATCAATTCTATCTAGGCTTTCGAAAAGAAGTAAGTCTGCAAATCTCTGCATCGTCAATAAGTCAATCATTTAACCAAAATGTGTTTTTTCGTGTCCATAAACCTGCTGTGGTCCCACACACGTGTTGATTACGATCTACTCCGTCACACGGAGAGGAGCTCAGTGGAAAAAATATAAGCTAATTATATGTCTTTGCGTCAAAACAATAATACCTAAGTTATATATTTAGACACCCTTGCAATCAAAGACGTAAGAAATGCGTCTTTTTATGACGCATCCTAAATACATTAATGATAACAAAGATTTTGCGTTCTGTTGCGTCAACATGCATCTTTGACGTAAACGAGCTAAATATGCACGTTTTATTGGAAATATTTATTAAGCATAATTAAGTCGTAAGTTGACATGCGATATAGTGCTGACGTATGGAAATGTGAACAAAAATAAGCCGATGGCAGAAAAACTGTATTAAAAATACGTCAATAATACAATCATCTCGGAATTGATTTAGGATCCTCGCTCAAGGTCGGATATTTGGGAACTCGAAACATAAAGGCTTCCGCAGACAGGCGCTACGTGACACCGCCACAGGTAAAACAATTTCCGTGAAGTTTTTATAGAAATTGTTGCACCAAAGACGAATCGCGCCTGTTCGCGGGAGCCTTCACACGAAATTAACGTTACCATTTCGAAATATTAAAAGAACTGATAAAAAGCCGGACATTTGCAAGAAATTTCGGACATTTTACTTTAAAATCTTTCTTTATACAATAAGTAATAATTTAACGTAATATATTTAAAAAAAAATCACTAAGTTGAAAAATCTGCACATACGACAAGGCCGGAGAAAGTTTAGAATGGGGGGCCAACAATCCGGACATGACTGGACAAATACGGAAGGATGGTAACGCAACGCAGAGTGAGCTAGATATTAAAATAACCTCGACAAGGCGTTTGGCGATACCTTAACGAACAACCGCGGACATTTACGGTTAACCACTTTTCACCCTTATGCCCTTAGAAATAAGGTTGAAAAGTGGTTCACCGCCAGCGATGGTACGTCGGGTACACACGTGCATAGCACACTGGGCTATCAGTTTCGCAGGTTTCGCTACCATACCACCAAACAGACTGGCAAAAAACCACACATTCATTTATTTTGTTTATGCTTGCTATTAGAAAAGAAGCTGACACATAGACAACAAGAACAAAATAACGAAACAATAGTCTTACTTACAAATAACAGCTGTAGTTAAAACAGCAAATAAGTTGTTTCGCTGACATTATAAATGGATATTTAAAACCATTTTGACAATCGCTGTGGCCATGAGAATCGGGATTTATTATTATGTATGTAGAATATTGATGGATTGAGTCATATTATATTCTTAGAACTACAGTCCGGCCGTCGAGAGAATGGATCTTGACACCTGTCAGTTTCATACTAACGAATATCCCTCTCACGAAATATATTGTTTACAGTGTTAAGGCTTTAACACTGTAAACAATATATTCCAATATATTCAATTGTTAGAACTGGACTTCGGCGTACAATTTATTTCCATAACTGGGGCAGTACTATGACTTGTTAAAGCCATAATTGTTCCAGTGTCAGAGAAAGATGGAGCTATATGGGACAAATAGCCCTATCCCTTTTTCACAACGGAACAATGATAGCTCTAACACGTCATGGTATAAGGCCTGTACATGCATTTATTTGTGCGGGAAACATTTTGGAGTGTAACCTATAATATTTGCAAGCTATGATTATAAGCAAAACATATATGCTCGATAATGTCTTTTTAAAACAACTTTATACAGGGGGTTAGGGATATCCGTTACCCTTAAAACCAGTGGTTTGCATTTGGTGTCATTTATAGAATATAAAATCAATGAAAAATTTACACAAAGTAAAGCGCCTGTCAGGGCTCGAACCTACGACCTACTATTCGTAAGTCGCGGCCGTTATCACTGGGGTATATGCCATAAATACTTAATACAGGTTATTCTAAACCATGTTTATCTGGTTTATTTTTAGCTAGCACCACTTATTAGATTGTGTGGGTATGTGGCTTCTCTAAGAATATCGCTTACCGTTAACCTACAGACATTTAATCCGGAATGACGTGGCTTCCATTAAGGGGAAGCGCCAGGGTAACCCGCGAAGTTAAAATGTTCTTACATTTTTTGCAATTTGCAGGTCAGTATAAGGGGCTTATTCCCAAAGTCCTCCAAAAAGAGTTCCCAAGCTACTCCATGAAAAATACAGGGTGTTAGGGTAAACACCGTTATCCTTGCAACCAGTGATTTGGTTTCATTTATAGAACGTAAAATCAATGGAAAATTACAACTTTTTTTTTCATATTTTTAATTCTACATTCTACATTTTACCACAAGAGACGCAAGTTTGTTGTCCTATGCGCTAGGGCAACGAACTTGCGTCTCAACACGGGCGGGGGGTACGGGGTGTGACCTGACCGGCCGCGAGCGCGACCCCTCCCTCAGTCAGTCAGCTGTTTCGCTAGAGAGCACGGTGTCGGATAGAAACTTTTTAAAATCTTTTAATGAAAATGACGTTTTTAGTTTTGTTGTGTTCGGTCATTTATTTTTATATTTAAGTCAACTACCAATGGTTTGAATGACAAGACTGTTTACCCTTACAGCCTGTATAATATTTTTAATTAGGTTTCATTCTACTCCATTGATCAAAATATGATTCGCGACCGTAACAATAAAAGGTCATGATCTACCAGTGTAATAAATTTCATCAGAAAAGGTAACAGACAGACAAACATATATACTTTCACATAAGTATTTAGAACTAGTTGCGCCCCGCGGTTTCACCCGCCCCGTGGGAATATCGGGATAAAAATTATCCCATGTCCTAACCCAGGTCATGGTCTACTCATGTGCCAAATTTCATCAAAATCCGTTTTGTCGTTCTTGCGTGACAGCATAACAACCAAACAAATAGTAGTACCTAGTATAGAGAGTATTGGCATAGATTATGGATATCTATTTGCCGGCCTCTAGAGCCTACTATGTCCACGTTAGCTGGAACAATCGAGACGAAAACACCAATGATGAATGTTTCACGTTTAAAATATTTGCCTTGTAATCTACGATAATAGTTTGCAGTTTTGTAATTTACTTCTTCACGTGCGTCACGCTAGAGCCAGTGACTTTACTGCGATTTCATGTTACGTGGATGGAATCTTAACTTAATATTATAAATGCGAAAGTGAGTTTGTTTTTTTGTTACCCTTTCACGCTAAAACGGCTGAACGGATTTGGATGAAATATGGCACACAGTGACACAGATAAACCGTGACCTGGGTAAAGACAGGGTAACTTTTCATTCTAGATCGCAGACGAAATCGCGGGCAACAGTTAGTTGTTAATATATTGACTATGCTGATGGTCATATCTTTTTTGAGGGTGGGAAATCATCAAATGATTTCTCTCGCTCTGGGCGGAGCGGGAGAGCGTGTCAGACTTTTTTAACTGACTAAAACCCACCCGTGTTCCTTCAGTAACCCGGTAAAGTAAGTCCCGGTAACCCTTTCGGACTTTCCCGCAACCCTGGCAGGTCCCGCAACCCGGACAGGACTAGCTCCGTCCTGGAGTGTAAATGTGGTGCTGTTCCACAAACGCCAGCGTTTGTGGAAAAGCACATACTTAATATCGTGGCTTCTGATGGCACCAAACTCGTAGCCAAGTTCTGGGCCTACTCCGTTTAAATTGCCATCGACACGTTAAGATCAAGTCACTAGCTTTTGCCAGCGACTTCGTTCGGCGAAATTGAAAGGATACTTCGATCCCCCCCCCCCCCCCCCCCAACTCCACACACACCCTATGACCCTATCCTTATGGATATCTTCAATATTTCATGCCCAGGACCTTTCGTGGTTTCGACTGTGCATCGTAATTTAGTCGGCCAAGCAACTGTTTTCGAAACAGTGAAGATTTTTAGAGAACCAGTTTCATCTATGAATCTACCATCAAATAGCGGTTGGTTGATTTAAAAACCCGATGCATTTGATTGAACCTGAATGAAGAAACCATAAAAGCCCCTTATTTTTAAGAGTTCGTTATACATTTCATGATAATCAGCTTTATAGGAACAAATCACATCGATAATGTAGAACGTACCGTCTCAAGGGCGCCTGACTCACCCACGACCCGGTTAACTTAACCTTTTGTAACCAGCTGATAATTGTAAACAGCCGGAGTGCGATAAACTTGATTTTACCTAATAAACAATCATTTAAATACACACTTTCCTTTTAAAGTTTTACTAGTATAACATGTATTGTAGATGCCATTTACATGTCTGTAAGGTTGGACGAAGCCTCCGAAGACGAAATTGTACAGTGTAATCGTCAAAGCATTGATAGCCTAGTAGTGTGACTAGTGGTGGTCTTGAGTTCGAACCCAAGTCACGCACCTCTGACTTTTCGTATTCATGTACGTATTGTATAATTATCACTTGCTTCAAAAACGGTGAAGGAAACAATCATGAGGAAACCGGCCAGAGATATTTCTCGACGGCATGTGAAGAGGCCCTTGGGTGGCTGACACCAGGTTACACGAAAAGAAGAAGTGTAAGCATCGTTTGTGTAACTCTGGCTGAGCTGCTCTAGGGCTGAGTCTCTATAAAACCAGTATAGGTTCGATGCCGTCCTGCAGTCGTGATTACAGCCATATATGTTAGGGTTGCTATTCGTCTGGGTTTTCCCAGATTTGTCCTAGTTTAGAGGGCACCCGGGGAGCGTCCGGGCGGGACTTCATTTGTAGTCCGGGTTTAAAAATTTAAAGTCTTGGGCCGCCCGCGACCACGACACACGCACTGTGCCCGCAAGCCGCGATCAACCGACTCGCTAAATTCACCGTCCCCCCGCCCGCCCCTTCCGTCGCAGAATATTCTGAATTCTATCCACACACATTATAAATGTGAAAGTAACTCTGTCAGTTTGTAACCTTTTTATGCGAACCGATTAGACTGAAATTTCGCATTAATAATGTTTATATCCCAGGGACATAGGCTACTTTATTTTTTCAAAAATAATCATGAAGGGGTGAAAATAAGGTCAAGAAAAAAAACCTGTTGACATGTCCGGGTTCTGGGCTCTAAAATCCGGGGTTTTCACGCGTCTTGCGTCTTGTCCTGGTTTTGGTTCGAACCCATGCGGGCACATTACTTTGAGTAAATAATTTCATCACCCCTGCTCTCAAAACGGTGAAGGAAAACATCGTGAGGAAACCGGCATGTCCTTGAACCAAACATTCGAAGACATGTAACATCTGACCCGTACTGGGTCCGCGTGGTAGATTACAGTTTACAGCTTCCTTCTCGAAGAGCCAGTGGTGGGAACATTATAGGCTGATTATGCTTATGCTATGGTCAATTCGACCACAGAAGGTACGACTGATCTGACCAAAATTCGTACCGTGTGAAGAGAGCCATTGAAAATTGAAATATTATGAACCGACGAAAAAGAGAAGGTTCTCAAGTCAACGCATATTGTTTCGTGTCTTTGTATTTTTACCGACTTCAAAAAAGGAGGAGGTACTACGTTCGGATGATTGTTTTTTTTTTATTTATTTTTTTAATGTATTTTCACCAATTATTCCGCCGTTTGTGAACCGATTTTAAAAATTCTTTTTTAGTTCGAAAGGGTATACTCCCGAGATGGTCCCATATAAATTTTATTAAGTTCGCTTGCGTAGTTTTTGAGCTAGCTTCAATATTACGTATTTTTCCCACAGTCTATGTAGACGATATAATTATTAGACTCCTTCACTGTTATTAACATAGCAGGTAGTAACTTGTGTGGGGTAGGTACTAGGTACCACCATTAAAAAGTAAAAAATAAAAACTTTTTACAAAAAAAAACAACCGACTTAAAAAAAAACACAAAAAAAGTGAAAAATAACTTTAATTTCGGAAGTCGGTGGCAAAAAACGAAAATTAAAAAGCAAAGACACCGACTTCCGAAATTAAAGTTATTTTTCACTTTTTTAGTGTTTTTTTTTGAAGTCGGTTGTTTTTTTTTTGTAAAAAGTTTTTATTTTTCATTTAACAAATAAATACCTACCTAAAATTGAAATGTCTTTCTTCTAATGTCTAATTAATATGAAATTATAAACGGTATTTATAATTTAAATTTTTAAACTTACTACCTGCCTGTTTTTGCCGGCTAATCTCGGAAACGCTGAACGCTTTTGACGGGACTTTCGCTGGCAGATTGCTGATGTTATAAGGAGTAACTTAGGCCACTTTTATTAAAATAATTAGGGTTCACGCGAGTGTTGCCGCGGGCAGCAGCTAGTTAAAATATAAAATAACTATGTAGGTATCTCAATTAGGTATGTCATTTGTAATCTGTTACAGTCATTACCCTATTTAGAAATTATAAAGTAAATCAGCTGTTAATGTCAAACATACTGGTCAAAAATATATTTATGTATTAATCATACATCGCTCGTGGTTAAATAGCAACAGCCGTACGGGTCGATCGAAGGTTAAGTCCGTGGATGGGTGACCATCCATTAGATATCAAGACCCTTTAATCCATTGGTCGAGCTTTGTAAATCTTTGGCAGTCGTTACGAATAGCCAGAAGTAATAGTCTTCCAAAAATGATTTAGCTAATTACTATGCTGTATTTTCTCTCTCTCTCTCACAGATTCTGTGAGAAAACCCGAATATTATTGTTCACAAAAAGTGGTGTAGATGCCAACAATGGAATTATTGGCACAATCTGACTTTTTCACGTCAAGTTTTTCTTTGATTCAATTTTAAAGATTTTTTTCGTAAAGTGACGTCATATTTTATTATTTTGTTGTAGGTATCAATTAATTTCCCGCAATCAACTTTTACGATTTGCAAGCCGCCGAAGTAAAGTAAGATAACCTTACAGTTTCGTGTCGTTTATCACAAGTTCTCAGAACGCAGAGGAAAAACACGTATACTTATATGTATTGATATGTATGAATAAATTAAATATAAACATATCAAAATGGTTGGAAGCCGGTTTTTTGTATTCCATTTTGCGAATTTGAGGCTTTAATAGGTATCCTGTTTCCTTTATAGCTACAGCACAGGTGATCGGATACGAAAGTAATGTGCTTTAATATAATCTTACCCTTGCACGGTATAACTCGTTCGGCATTGTTGATAACTGGTTAATGTGAAAATCAATCAAATCAATGTCAGATAAATGCCAATAATCCTGGGGTCACGTGTTATCACACACTGGTATCACTCGTAGCACTAACACACACTATTGAAACTTACGTCATTTTCACTTCACTGATATACAGTCGATACTATTGGTTCGCGACTTCGCGTCGTAAGAATATGGCGATAAGAAAGTGTTCGAGTAACGGCGACCGACCACGTCAACAACCCGATGGCGAGTGTGGTCGAGGCGCCATCATGATGCGTACGCGCACCCTGTCTCTTCCTTACCCACGCAAAAACTAGGAATGAATGGTACTCTTGAAAAACGGAACGTTCCGCATCCGTATTCCGTAGTTTCCTGATTCCGCGGAGATGTGATGAATGAGTGGGCGCGATCGAGCGTGGCATCTTACCAGTGAGTTTTTGCCGTGACTAGAAAGTTGAAGAACGACTTTGTAATGCCATCGATTCGCGTGGTATGTGTAACGTAATAGTATACACGAATATTTTCGCACACATGTGTTATTTCCATCAAATGCTAGCTTGTGAACTTTTGTTTTTATGAGAGTCCTGTTTGAGTAGATCTTAGACCTGCCAATATAGGTACCGTAGTTATTAGACTTTCTCTAGAAAAGTCTTATAAATATTCGTTATTATCTCACTTTTATTGCTTAGTGCAAAATACAAAATGCTGCCTTGGTTTGAAATATTTTGCAAGATTTCAATCCGATATTTAGTGGCCATTAATTGAATATCGAATACATTTTTAATATACTTTAAATATCATCTAAACTTCACTAAGCCAGTCTTAAAATCTGCGAGAAGTAGATCAAGCAGACTCTGAGAACCAAAAAACCGTAGAGAAATAACGTTTTCAAAGGAATTATATGTGTAGCGAATTTTCAAACAGTGTATTTGCATTTGCAATTCACAGGGTGAACTATGTTGCTTCAAAAATATACCGTTACTCATTGTTTGCGCAGATGCCGTGAATATGGAGTACATACCGATAACAACCGCAGCATTTAAATGATGCTTTGGTTACCACACTTCAACACAAATTCAGAAATTATTTACCTCGATGATATGATTTCATTTTGGAAACAGAACAATTTAAAGAAGTGATCACACTTTGTTTGTATGCTTGTAGATGCTTATACATTGGGTAATATGGCGTCCAGCATACCGATTACCGAGATACTTGCGGTAAGAATAAGTCCCTAAAATTTAGAATTTATTATCTGGAAACGACACTTAACAATAGATGCAAAGCATTCACGTCTTCTATTTCGATAAAAGCCTTTATTAACGTTGACAATGAATGATTTTCTTGTGATAACAAAAGAAGTATGGGAAAAAATTCTATTAATTCATTAATACTGATTGTGGGAGAAACCCTGCCGGAGGAAAACAGGGTTCATATGGTCACCGCAACCTGACGAAGACAAGGAAGAGTCATGATTTTAAGAATCTTGATGTAGAGACTCCGATAAACTTGGAATAGGTACTCAAAATTATTAGACTTTACGTATAAATGCAAGGAAAACGTGTAATCAATTAACACATACCTTACGTATCCATACGCTGCCAATTCAAATTATATCAATGTCTTCTATAATTGAAACAATGAATAATACTTAAATATGCAAGCTATGCACAAAAGTAAACCTGACTAAATATAAACGAAAAAGACACTAACAAGATCAAATTACCATTAGTAAGCGTTTGTAGACTGCATTCTACAACGCATTGTCGTAGGTCACTACAGTAATATTACTAAATAAAATAGGGCATAAAATGATCCTTGCCTACCTACAAAATATGCAATTACTTTTAGAGATAATTTCGTCAAACTTGAGTGCAGTATGCTGAGTATGCATCAACCATATAGTAATTGCATATTTTGTCAGGCAATTTCGCAAACTGATGCCTGATACTATTACGAATCTTACCTTCTCGCTATCCGTTGGAAGGGTTCCATATCCGTACCAGCTCCTGGCGGCCTTTAGGCGGGGTTCGTCTCTGGGAGACAGCAGGCCGCTGCCCCATCTTGCAAGCCCCTCGGCCACGGCCGCCACGCTTGGCGTGCCGGGGCTACCATTCGGGGAGGTCGGAGACGGCACTGACTTCTCAGCAACCGGCGGCAACGTGGGACGAGCACAACCCGTCCGCCTCTCATAAATCCTCTTCAACGGTTCATCTATATCCGTCTCCAACAACCCTTTCTTATCACTCCCTCTTTTAATCTCATTAACCCTTTTCGCTTCATCTTTTTGCGCTCGTTTTGCGTCAGCATCTTGCCGCTTAACACTCTCATTTGAGTCCTGTCGACAAAGGAAAGCCTTTTTCAAACTCTCACTAGAGTCCTGTTTTGAGATCTGACCTTTTTTGTCCGACTCCTTACTGGCAGATTTCTTATCGTCTTTAGATAGCAATGCACGTTTTAAGCTATCAGTCGAATCTTGTTTATTTATCAGTTTGCGAGGACATTCTGTGTTTAAGGAGTCGGTCGTTTTCGATATGAGCAGTTTTGAATAATCATAAGGAGCATGATCGTTTGAGGGTGGGTTGAGTTCGAGAGATCTTCGGTTTTTGCGCTTGTCCGCTGGCGCTATCTGTGCCTTGGCGGGCAGCAGCCGACGCGGGAGGAGGCTGCGATGGTCAGCGAGGGGCGATTCCGGTCGCAACATTTTGAGCGGCGATACTGAACTGCCGCGTGACTGCACTCGCCTGTAACAAACAACAAACCAAGTTTATTTTCTGACAAAATAACAAGTGTACAAATACAGTTATCATTAGGTCTACTTTTGCGTAACCATAGAATAGCCTTCCGCAGTGTGCAGGTCATTAGAGAATTAATGATCTCTACAATGTAATCTAGTTAAGCCGGTACGGAGACATTACCGTGTCAATATAATTAATGCAATGTCGTTGTTCACATCAAACATTCCAGTATATTGGCTGCTGTATTATGTATATGAATGCTGATATCACGCTGTATATGAGTGAGAAATGCGTAAACACCATATTACTCGGGTATCTACGAAATCGTATACGAAACGTCATAGGATAATTTATATCTCAAAGGTCTGGGTTATCATCATGTTTACAGTACGGTTGAAAATAAACAATAACACTTCTAGGTCTGCTGTGAACATGAACACAACAAAAAAATAAAAACCCGTAGAAGAAAGTACGAAGTTAAATATTTACTCAACATTTATGAAAAACTTAGTGTTTTCCTGGTGAAGTCCTTTGTATAGCAATGCTACGCTACAAAGGATTTCCACTCGGATAAAACGAAAGTATAATTCCTGCTAAAATGTAATAATATAATATACGTGTCGCAATTTTTAAACCATGTTCACTGGGATAGATCGCGCTCGTGGATACTATCAGATTTCCAGAATTTCACTATAGATTCGTAGACGTCCATAATCTCAGATAAGACTAAAATGTTTAACAATTCCAAGTTCTTTTGTAATTTCTTAAACGGTTTCCCGTCAAATTAGTCTCCGTAAACTATTCTTCATAAAAAATTTCATCAATGTAAATTATATTTCGCTTGATGAGCTCCGAAGCTGATATTCCAATTAAGTACTTAGAATACACAATAGAATGAAAAACAGACAATAAGTAAGGGTTATTTACGCGTACAAAGAACGAACAAGTTGAAATGGTCAGTAATAACTACGTACCGAATATAACAATATGAAATTAACATGTGTGACATGATGAAGGAGTAACCGCAGAGTAACGAGTAATATAATAGGTCCAGTTGATTACAGTGTACTAACATGCCATAGAGTCCTTTGTTATCGTATGACACAAAAGTATAGGAGAAGACCGGTAATTTTATTATGCTGTGCTGATTGGAACGTTTAGGTGTGCGCATGCATCGTAAGTCTAAAGTCTAGGACGTACGATGCACGCGTCTAAATGTCTGTAAACGTCTCTAGACGCTGCGACAAGTAGCGAGAGTTTGCGACTCCTCCCTACTTCCTAGCCTGTCGTTGCGACTCTGCAACTCAACGCGAAGTATGTTTGCTTTGAACAAACTATATGGAAACTAGCTTTTGCACGCGGTCTGCCCGCGTTGATGTCGGATATCGTCTCACGAGAATGTACTACAGAACAGGCATACTTAAGAAATGCTAGGTTTCCTATACAAACTTTAAGCCCCTATAGGATTATTTTTGAAACAAAAAGTAACCTATCTTTCCCAAGGATGCCATCTATCTCCTTGCAAAATTTCTTCGAAATCCGTTCTATGGTTTAGCCGTGAAAAGGTAACATATAGATAGACGTACAGAGTTACGAAGTATGGATTGTCGGCGGCAGCCTGTCGTTACGTCTAGTCGCCGCGATGTCGCAGGTGCATGTGGCAGAGTGTGCGAGGTGGTAAAATCAGTCAAGAATGATTAGGGATCATCACTCATCATCAGCAGATCTTCTATCATCGACGTCTCCATTAGATAAGGTTAAACACAGTATAATACTTACAAAGTTATACAGAATAAGCTGTAACTATGTAGTAATACTGATAAGCAACAGAAGACGTGTCTTAAGTCATGTACGGTACGACAGTCATTAACGATAGCAAATGGTTTTTAAACAGAACAGGTATTTATGGTGTAATAACATAATGTGAACAAATATTTGGACTTTCTGGATAGAAGACCTTATTTCTTTGGCTTAAGAGGAAATAGGGTCGGTTCCCTCTCCATACAAACGCTCTCACCTGTTTTCTCTTTGGTTTATGACCTTAGAGCAATGAATTTTTACAGTAAAATAAATATCAACTAGTTCTATGCCCCTATGTTTTCCGTTTTGATGATACATTATCTGTAGAAGTACTAGAACCCCCAGAAAATGCTCATAATTGCCTGTTTAGACCGCTGTAATAAGAGGCCTATTGTACAAATTTGACAACAATTAATGAAAAAAAAAAACAGGGGAACAGTAAATATCCTTCTTATTCAATTTATAATATATATCTTACAAATTGGTCTAATATTGGAGGAGGAAATAGACGAGACCCGAACCTCGAATTTTGTTATTAGGTACTAACATTTTTGTATGGAGAAAAGACAGAACCTATTTCCTCTTAAAAGTTAAAATTCACCAACGCGAACTAAGCTATTGGCGTTCCATTTCCACAAGTCTACAGTTGACATGGACTCAGGCCGTTTCCTGATCGTATCCTGAGAATGACGGCTCGAGTAGATTGATTTGCTTTATTTACCGATTTAAGAAAAAGGAGGAGGTTCTCAATTAGTCTGTTTAATACATTAAGTTTTTTATATGTAGAAATACATATAATACATAAACAAGAAGTAAGTAAGTACACAAAACAAAACAACAGACAAACAGACGCTGTGTATTGTGCTATGTATTGAACGCTGTGTTAAAATTTGTCCATCTATTTTAATGGGACCTTATATATATTTTTTATCTCACTCTTGTTCTTACTTGAAGAGACACCATAAGTAAACTTTTACATACCAACTAACACAAAAAAAATGAAAATCTTGCAACAGTAAAGTTTCGTAAACATTAAAACAATAGGCCATTACAAGAGCGCAGAATCTGTGACAACATTAATTACTAACTGAAATATCTTGAGAAGTAAACTTGTTATACGTTTCATCATTATTCAGTACTCAGATTTTTTGCCAGTTTTTCATTAATGCTTGAGAAGCAGTTCAGTCAACGGTCCCAGATCAACACGAATGATAAATAATTCAATCAATCTGCCTAGCCTTTTCCCAACTATGTTGGGGTCGGCTTCCAGTCTAACCGGATGCAGCTGAATACCAGTATTTTACATGGAGCGACTGCCTATCTGACCTTCACAATCTAGCAAAACCTAACTGGGTAATACGATATCCCTTGGTAATACTTATTGTCAGAGTTTCGAGCTTCTGACGACCGGTAACGACTGTTAAAGATCCAATGATAAAATGGTGCGAAATTACCCGTTATTTTCTAAGTCCGATCAAGTCTTAGGTAGCAAATCTGCTGAAGCAAATGTCTAATGATTTGCTGATTAAATTAACAAACCATCATATCCCTTGACATGCCATTTGACAGTCGTAAGAATCGGCTATAACACGGCTTATTCATGTAGTGTGTTCATCTGCTCAACAATTAATTTCCCTCACTCTACATCATTCATTTTTGTCCATTTCCTTAGAAGCACGATGACAGAAATCACGCGTAAACATTTAACTATTTTTGTGAATAATTTTTCTAGCATTACTAGCTTTTAATAGCACTGCACATCAAAGTTTTGATTTAGCCAAAAATTTAAACAAGCGTAGCCATGTCGGATCAATTTAAACAATACTAAGCTGTTTATATTCGTGATAGAAATCATGACGACACTTCTATCCGTTAGAAAGTGTCCTCATTTGTAATGAATATCTATTGTCTGGCATGTTTCCAACACTACCGGTAATTGTCTACTAATTAGGCATTACTTTACCAGTACTTTGTAAGAATACGGTGTTATCTTTGAGAATTGCACGGAAACCAGGTTAGGTACTGTGATGGCAAAAAGTTAATAGTCAAATTGCTAACAAATACAAATAAAAAAGTGCTATGTAGACATTTTACTTTCTTTATATTGGGATTTTTTTTAAATGTATGCCTTTATTCCGCCCATCCCGTGGCCAGGCGGTAAGGCCTGGTTTCCTCACGTTTTTTTTCCTTCACCCATATCAGTAATGTCCAATGTATTTAGCCCATTACACAGAGAAGAAGCCCGATTCCCAGCAGTGGGAACATTAAAGCCTTTATTATGCAATCAACCTTCAGCAAATTCCTAAGGGATTGAACATCGTAGGTTATAATGAGATCGTGGTACCTCCTTAATAACAGTTTCATAACTGCACACCTCACCTGGTAATCAATAATGCACACATTCCCTCGGGCGAGGAGTGACGTCACCCGATGCCGTGACGTCATGCGCGATCAGACTTCGCTATCTAGTTTTAGCTCTGTGTGAGTCACTTTCGAGATATTTTTAGCTGTTATTCAATGAAGCGATAAAAGAGATGAATTAGTAGAATCTGAGACAGATTTGTTTTCGTAGAATCCGCGATTTTTTTCTTATTTTTAGCCGTCTTGGAGCCTACCATTGGAATTATTTCTTTAAGCCTTCAAGCCAGCAATTTCTGGCAAACATTTTTGGTAAAATTCTCAATGGACCGATAATACAAATACAATCAAAATGTGTGTTTAAATATACTTGATAAAAAACAATTAATTTTTTCGTCAAACGGTATTACAGTTCCAGTTCATACAAGAAAAGTGGAAGGGAGTATGTGTCGCGTGGCGTTAGTGTTATATATTTATTGACTTGCGATACCCGATATGTTTAGATGACGTCACAAAACATTATCCTGTTTACACCGTGATGCCAAAACGAAACAATATAACAAGCCGACAGTCACACAGTACAACATTTTTCATTTTAATACAATTGTTTACCAAACAAACAAGGTTAAGACAATGAGAAATGAATAATATGTAGCCATATTTCAAACTACAGCGTGTATCAGTGGTCATATTTAAGGCGAAAGCGTCAGACTAACCCGCGAAATTCAAATTTTCTTACGTTTTTTTCAATTTGTAGGTCATATAATTATCAGACGGCCAATTCTCTTGCATAAAAAATGTTCACATTCAAGGCGCAATCTGTCAAAAGTGTTGGTAAATTGATGTTTTTTTTTTGACATATTGCGAATGAGATGAGAATGTGAACGTTCTTAAAAATAAGGGAATTGCCCCGCAGGTTGTATGTTGATCTAAATATGATTAGCGGCCGTATCAAAATTTTATATAGAGGATTATAATCATAAAAATTCTAACTCTCTAAGTTCATATAATCCTATTGAATGACTATTTCATGAAATCATGACATTTTAGGATTATTCTAACACAATGAGTTGTATTCCTGATTCAAATGATTCTATTGCTGCAAAGCCATATTTGTTACGGACGCGAATCATATTTTAATCTAGATACCTACAACATGACACTGACCTGCAAATTGCAAAAAACGTAAGACAATTTGAATTTCCCGGGCTACCTTAGCGCATCCTTCTTAAGTGAAGACTCTCAGTACAGAACATCAAATAGAACCACTTCCTCCATGGGATATATCAATCTACTTAGCCTTTTCCCAATTATGTTGGGGTTGGTCTCAGACCAAATAAAAAACCAAGACAGAGCGCTGCGAACAATACAGTGGAGCATGCCAAAACTACACCTCTGCTCTGTATTCACACGCCCACATTTACAATCAAACTACACCTCACTATGTGCACACGTTTCCGAAATCGGCCTCACGTCACTGTTGACAGTGCTCTGTCTTGGATTTTTATTTGGTCTGAGCATGGGACCTACATCGTAATCGCAAAAAATAATAAACTGTCCCATACAAAACTTCAAAACGACCCAAATGCACAGATGTTTTTTTTTGTCGCGATTACCACTCATTAAGTATACACACTGTATAATTCATATTGCAGACAAGATAATAAATATTTTTTAGATTGTATTCAATGATTTTCTCACGAATTATCATTATTATTAACGAAGATTTTGGTCGAAGCCAGGAATTATTATAAAAAACATATTCAATAGGATGAACTTGAATATTTACTTGAAGATGTAAATATACATCTTCAATTTACTAATAGGTATTTAAACAGCATGTATTTAATAGAACCTCAAATAATTCCCATTTTGCTTTACTAAAAATATTATTGAACCCTCTAATATAATGATTATTAAGGCTCTTACATACTGGGGCGATTCGCGTCGCGCGGCGAATCGCGCCTGTGTGTAAGAGCCTTTAATGATAGTCTACTAAATAGCCCATTAAACTGCGACCAACTTGGATGTAGCGCTCGCCGGCCGCAACTGCGATAGCGCTCGCTCGGCTCGCGCGTTCGGTTGGTCACCATAAATACTAAATATACCATTGAGTTACAAAAAGCTATTACGTGGATGACATTGCTTTTGCTACTTGTACCGACTGAACCTTTGTGTTATATTTTCGTTGTTAACGAGTACCAAATATTTGCACGTTAGCCGTCATGTCAGGCGACTGTTTGTTTTGCTGTTAGTACTGCCCACGTTTCATATTTGAGTTTGATATTGGATTTCATGGCGTCAATGTCTGGCATTGTGTTCAGATTAGATAGCCATTTAATGTGTTTGTCACCTTCTAATATCAATTGATATTTGTCTTAGCGGGTTGATGGCAATCTAACAACGAGTTAGCCCAGACTTTGGCTACGCGTTTGACACATTCACTAGCATTCATGAGTAATGTGCAGGCAACAGGACATGCTGGACATGATATGGCCCATCGTTTGTGGAACAGCACACACTCCAGCCCCTTAATACAGGGTCGCAGGAAAGTTCTAAAGGGATACTGTGGCCTCTGGCAACTTACTACAGGCAATTGAAGGAACACGGGTGGGTAAAAGTCTGACACGCGCTGAGCTCCGCCCAAAGCGGGAGAAGTTATTTGATAATTTCCCACCCAAAAAAAAAAAACATGCGTTAGTCTTTGGGGACTGCCGATAGAAGTGAAAACTAAGCAACAATGCGTAACCTCAACGTAATTCAAACGGTAGGCGGTAGATGGCGCTAAAAAAAAAGAAATCACTTCAAACGTGACGATGACGCGAGGTCCATGATTTTTGTTCACTCAAAAAGTGCTCAACGCGCCTAAAGAAGTTTTCACTTCTAAAAAGCACCTTAATACACGATCAATCACAATCTGAATCGCTTTAAAACAAATATCTAATCCATTGCTTCATAAGTTCGAAAAAAATCTGCTCAACAACGTAAATAACGCAATGTTGTTGAACTGTCAAAATGAAACAGATTAGTCTTAATCGGTTACGAAAATAAGATAGCATGGCAGGAGTCATCTATGAATCTCCACCTGAGCAGGTTTTCCTTGCTTCGACCTACCTGGGTCTAAGTCTATTAAAAGATTTTCTGGTAAGCCAAGGCAACTCATGTTCAGGTCCTGATTTCCAGCAGGTGGAACGGATGAATTGACCGATGAATACATGAATTTAGTCCTTGTTGCTACGAATTTGCTGTAGGCTATGGTATGTCGATACTTGTCACGATTGTCACAATATTTGTGTTTAAATACTCGGTACAGTACGATACTACTAAAATTTGCATTCATACATTTCAATTTTACGAATATATTTGGTTATATAACTTTACAAGTATGCATAAAGATCATTTTCACATACAGCAGTAATAAAAATTGGAGATGGTGAAGGCGCACTCAGTTTGGATTATGATCGGTTTTACGAATTTTGCCGATGCTAAATCTAAGTTGTGTCGTATTGTACACCAGTGTAAGTACACACTGACGTCATCAACGTCTTTCAACCGTACCAGCTTCACACGGTGAATTAACATAAATTACACTAGAACATTGCATGGACAACACTTGATAAGGATGGAAGCCAAGACCAGTATTAATTGAAAATAAATCTTATTTGAAAATGCTCTCCAAAAATATCCGAAACGAAATATTCACGTACAGTCAAGAAAACGCTATGGTATGCCGACAATAAATAAACATCTTTGCACTGCGAAACTATAATTAAAATTCATTGCGACTGCGTAGGTACTAGAAAAAACTTTTTAGAGATGAGACACACTAAATAAAGCTCAAAAAGAGCGAATAAAATAAAAGATGTAGTGAAGCACGTACATAAAGGCTCTTACATACTGGGGCGATTCATCGCGCGACACGACGCCGCCGCATTGTTCGCCGTGAAGTTTTCTCAGAAATTGTTTTGTTAAAATTCGCATTGCGCGGCGAATCGCGCCAGTATGTAAAAGCGTTAAGCCACTCTTTTGTTGATTATATGGCAGCAAAACGGTTGAAGCAAGTTTCAAATAAGTAAATTCCGTTTCCACCACCATTACGAAAAGTAATTTTCATTTCAAAATGTTGCCATTAGATACGGAAGGGCGCACTTTAGTGGTATCGAAAGCAGTATAAAGTTGTTCTCTTATTCTATTGAAACTACGTACTACGCTAGGCCAGATCAAAGTCAAAGTGTTACCACTTATCTATCTATCTATCTTATGTCCGGTCGACTGTACCACAGTTTTACAAATACAATCCATGTTTATTAAGCCGAATTTACATTACGAAACTAGTTGCGCAAACTTAGTTATTCATTGATAGTTTCACGTGTCGGTACATAAAAGTATAGTCGGAAATACGTTTAAACTTATTAGAAAGTCCTAAAGAAAGGAATAGACAAAACCTTTAGTTGCGTAACCTTGCCATTCCTCAACTGTACCTATACATTTGTTTCCCTTCTAGCAAATCTGTTTGTTAAATATCGGCGGCATGTTGGCTTGGCGACCAAGCTTGTTTGTTTACTGGCCAACCGCCCACGGTGTTTATAGCTTCTATAACTAGAGTTGCGATTTAGCACCATTCCGAAGGGTTTCTGCTCGTGTTTCGGATTTACTGAGAGAAGTAACGAAATGTACTTAAACCTGTGCGCCCGTAGTCAGGGACGGGAAGTCGATAAAACAGGATTTTTGATGTTTCGTTTTAAATTAATCAGTACCTGGGCGACCGAGCTCTGTTCGGGTTAAAATACGGAGGAAATGAATTTTCTCAGATAATTATGAGACCTAGCTAGATCGATTCGCCCTCGTAAACCCCTTTGAGGTTGGGAAGTCATCAAATGACTTCTGGCGTGTCAGACTTTTACTGCCTAAAACCCACCGGTGTTCCTTCAGTTGCCTGTTGCCAAGGGTCCCGGTATCCCTTTCGGACTTTCCAGCAACTGGCAGGCCCTCGTAAACCACTATATTGCAATTTTCATTGAAATTGTTAGAGTCGTTTTCGAGAATGTGATTACAAATGTGCTACGGGTACACTTCGCGTATCGCGAACTTTTCTTCGTGCGCTCTCTCTCGCACACCCCTCGATTACTCGCTGAGCAACACAGAGCGCACGAAGAAAAGTTCGCGATAACGCGAAGTGTACCCGTAGCATTTACATAAAATACAAAAATTGCTCATTTATAGGATTAGTTAGGTCCAAAGTATTATCTATCTCTACGTCCAATTTTTTTTCCACAAACCTTTTGGATAGTACGTTTTAGCTTTAGCCTGTAGCTTTCAGAAGAAAATAAACAGTTAGGTACCTACATTTCCTGTTATTCAGTTTTCACGGTCGATGGAAAATATTTTTTGTACGCGAGATAATTTTTGGCTGAATAATCAGTCTAGTAGGTTTAACCTTATTATTTTGTTTAAACAGCTGCTGTTTTTTGGTACAGTATGCCGCACATCAGTGATAAGAAAAAAGAGAGCTGGCCCTTTTACATAATCAACCTATAATGTTCCCACTGCTGGGACACAGGCCTCCTCTCTTCGAGAGGGAGTGGGCTGTGGGTTAGGAACCCTTGGCAGATGTCACATGTCTTCGAATTTTTTGTTCTAGGACATGACTCTCGATGTTTTCCATCACCGTTTTAAGAGCAGTGGTGATGAAATTAAATACACAAAGTAAATTGCATGTATGGGTTCGATACCACTAGGTCACTACTGCTCTACTAGGTCATCACATCACTGCTCTACTAGGTCATCACATCACTGCTCTACTAGGTCATCATATCACTGCTCTACTAGGCCACCACTGCTCTTGGCCTCTTATTCTATTGAAACTCCGTCCTACTTTATCGCTCCGGCCAGCTCAAGGTCAGTGTTATCACTGACGAGAGGGCGACTGTGCCTTCTAATAACTCATCTATATCTGTATTTATACAAATAAATAAAGTTGAAGTGTCTGTTTGTAACGTCAAAATAACAGCTTTTACTAAATGCATGAAAATTATACGGTACCTATTAATTATAACAAAAAAAAAAAAACATTTTTTAAATTATTGTCCGGCTTATCTACGAAACGGCTGGACCGATTTTGACGGGACTGTCACTGACAGATAGCTGATGTTATAAGGAGTAATAAGCAGCAGCTAGTTTATAAATAGACAAATTCTAAATTCTGGCTTCACAATGGTAGATCAAATCTATGATAATATTATAAGGTGTCATGTCCACTTGTAAACAAACATAGGTAGCTTATATTTAATAAACCACCACCTTCAGAATCGACATTAGTCAACCCGAACGTTGGCAAACAATGATTATTGACAAACTATTGTCATTGTCAAGAACACTTGAAGAACTACCTACCGCTTTTAAAATATCTAAAAATTAATGATTATATTTATTACTAGCTTCCGCCAACGGCTTCGCTCGCGTGATATATAATATAAATTATAGCCCCAAAGGTCCAGTAATTCTTTTTTCAATACAAATAAAAATACAAATCTTTTCTCTTTATTATAATAAGTGTAGACTATGAATCATAATTAGGCACTTCACAAGCTTATAAATGCTTAAATTTTACCAGTGTTAGCAAAATGGAATCGGTACCCTCGAATCTTGGATACCAAATGCTCTGCAAAGATTAAAGATCTACATCAAACCTAATCAAAATGCATAATAAACAGACAAAATCGAACCACAATAACGCATTACTAAAAAACAAGCATCTATGTATACTTGAAGAGGCAATATTTGCACATTCAACTTTGGGAGTCATGTACCAAAATAGCCTAATAGAAATCTAATTCGAGCGTCACGCTTATCCAATGTTCACGTTGTTTGTATTGCACACACATATAGAGGCATGAGGAACAGGGTGTAAAGTTCACTCATCCTCCATAGAAAAGGTAGAATCTTCCAACAAGACGGGTGTTGCGTCTGGTGTGCAACTGCCAGACACTTGAATGTCGGGACGTTGTATACAGTATGTTATCTAACAAAGGGCGGTCCCGTTAACCCGCAATAGTGCGCTATACTATTGCGGGTTAACGGGACCGCCCTTTGTTAGATAACATACTGTATATAGTATGCTAAATTGATACGTAAAACAAACACTCTGTACACGCACACTTGTATTTTAACAATACTTTATGCACACAAAAGAACTGGTGCAGCCACGTGTCGTTAGCGTTACAACTGAAAGTGTTATTCATCGTGTCCTATCTTAGCAAATAAAGATCCACCTTACACAATAATAATGAGTAACGATCCTCAACAGTGATGGACCGAATAAGGAGGTGTCCACAAACAAACAAAAAGATTACAAAAATACGGAATTAATAGCATAGGCATATGGACCTCTTTCGGGGTGACAGGGTGGTGATAAAGAACGGTACTGTCACCTATAGAAACTCCAACACAACATTTCCAGCCAGCTACGTGGCGTCATTTACATAATCTGCAGCAAGATAACAAAAATATTATCATGAATCCTAATATAGTTACAATCATATTGCAATCTAGCTGCTGCCCGCGGCATCACCCGTGTGGACCCTAATGGTCGATGCACACAGCGGGCGCGGCGCGGCGTGACCGGGCGGCGACGCGACGCTGAGCAGTTGTAAGGGCGGCCGTACACTGACTGCTCGAGCAGTTAACGGCTGAGCGACGTACACGGACCGCTCGAGCGGTCGGCGTCGACTGCTCGAGCGGTCGGTTGTTGAGTGCTCGAGCTGTCGCTACCAACCGCTCGAGCAGTTGATTTGCTACCGCAGCCGAATCATGGATTCTGACGAGGTCGGAGATCTGTCGACTGCTCTAGCGCAGTCAACCGCTCGAGCAGTCGGTGTATGCCTCACGACCGCTCGCGAGCGGTCGACAGCACGATGGAATTTCGTCATGTAGTTGACGGCTTGAAGCGGTCGCGACTGCTCTAGCAGTCGTGTGTACGGCAGCGAATGAATGACTATAGTTCGCCGCGCGGTCGCGGCTTCAAGCAGTCGGTCTCAACTGCTTGAAGCAGTCCGTGTACGGCCGCCCTAATGTACTAGTTACTATGGACGACGCCACACAGAGCCGCCGCGCCCGGCGCGCACGCCGGCGTCGCGCCGAGCGCGAATACAACTCCGACGCGGCGGGGCGCGGCGCGACGGGACGTTTTTGATTTATTTCATGCCCCCATTTCCGTTTACGTTGTTTTTCTTAGCTAGCGCAAATAAGAGCAAGAGCGTTTCTTCGTCTGAATCGCTCAACATCTTTTTGATGAATGAATCGCGTCGCTAAACGGTCGGCGTGAATGGGCGCGGCGGGACGTGATCGCGCCCGCAGTGTGAACGCTCCCGTCGCGCCAGCGCCGCGCGCGCCCGGTCACGCCGCGCCCTGCCAAGCCAGGCCCGCTGTGTGCAGAGACCTTTAGTCTTTTTCTAAAATAAAAGCTGTGTTACTTCATAAAACATCAGTTTTCTGCCAGTGAAAGTCCCGTCAAAATCGGTCCACCCGTTTCGGAGATTGGCCGGAATCCTGTTATATTGACATTACATACAGACACTTAAATTGTATTTATTTGTATCGAGTACCTATAGATAACTGGTATTTAACATAGCACGTGTATCGATCATGCGGTAAAAGCTATTTTCAAATAAATGAAATCTCTCCAGTTCCCGGAACGCGACCAAACCAGCCCACGTCGTCAGTATTCATTGCAACGTGTAAACTTTGACCTTTTCGCTGTAAAGGCTTGTGCAGACTGGCGCGACACCGTGGGCATGACCTACAATATTGCGCCAGTCTGCACGAGCCTTAATACGGATAAGATTGACGATCATGAAATGATTAGTTTATTTTATAATAGCATAAAGTTATGATGATTCTTATATCTTGCTGCATACTTAAGGGATCGTCCATTAATCACGTGAGGCTCGAAAGAGAGGGGGGTTCGGAAAAATATCACGAAATATCACAAGGGGGAGAATATCATTAATACACGTAGGTACACCTACCCTGGGTGCAGTGAGATATCAGGTATATTAATTTTGTCATTGAACGCTAGCGCGTTTCTAGACCGAAAAGCAGCGCGTGACCTTGACTCACCGTTGCCAGGCAACGTTTATACCTGTATTTAAAGATTAAAAAAAAAAACCACAGGAGGGGATAGGTTAAAAGCAGCTAAAAAAAATTGGTGTAAATTAACAAAATTTTCGTTTAACATTAAATAACAACATTATTATATATCGAAGCAATACTACCTGATAGTATCCAATGAATATGTCGATGAAGATAATAAATTAAGTAAGTTCTCAATTTTCCTTATTATTTGAACGGTTCATGTGTGGACTGTGTGGTACGAAACCGTAACGTTTGGAAACTAATAATAGCAGGTAATTGGACCTGTTTTGCGGAACTAACGCGAAGCCATCGTAATGCATGATTTGTACAAGTTACACTCGACGTGGGTGTTAATGAGTTTTCCATAGCAATGTTTGTGGTTGATTTTGTAGAAATTGTTGAAGATGGTTACGGAATATAAGGACTTGAAACTACTTGATCATCATCTGCCTAGCCTTTTCCCAACTATGTTGGGGTCGGCTTCCAATCTAACCGGATGCAGCTGAATACCAGTATTTTACATGGAGCGACCTGACCTCTACAACCCAGTAACTGGGTAATACGACACCCCTTGGTAAGACTGGGTTGTCAGACTTTCGAGCTTCTGACGACCCTTAACGACTCGACTGTCAAAGATCCACAAACGACAGCCGGTACCAACGGCTTAACGTGTTTTCCGAGGCACGTAGGAGTCTCGGTATGTAAAGATGTTCACCCATCCAAAGACCAACCCCGGCAAGCGTAGCTTACCCTGATGGATCGACCCGTGCGGCTGTTATTACTTAGCCACGAGCTCCTCTTTACTTAAAACTACTTGATCTTCATCATATTCATCATCATTCTGCCGCAAGACTTCCACCGCAGGACATAGGCCTCCCCCAAGCATCGCCATCACCACAACGACCGGTCCTATGCCTTCTCCTTAGTGAACAAAGACATCTGACAGCTCCTGACAGCTCTCAGGCTTAACCCGCCTGATTGTATGATCTCCCTTTTTGTCAGGGGAACATCATCATGCTCGTCCAAAGAAACATACATACATTAGCTCACCATCCTTACATACTCCTTTTGCTTCGTTTTCATACATAATGTTCATAAACGCACGCCGCGCCGGTTGCAAGTATCAACTACGTACCTGACCTTTCCGAAGAACTTCACTTTTTGTTTCCACTCACATCTTCCTTGTGTCAGTTGCCTTTCTATTCACTCATCCTCGCAACAAGACCAAGCCATCTAATCCACAGAAACAATCAAACTATAAAACATCATTAGACTTTCTAATCTAGTTTTACGAAGGCCGATATACTGTGACGTCACCATAAAGGTCAATGTAAAGTATCAAGACTAGAGGTTACCGCCAAACACGTTTTTTTACGGTGATGGGTTTAATATGAACCGCTTGGATTACTCGTTAGGTTTTCCTACATGTTTGACTCGTAGTGTTTTTTTTAAAACTCGAATGAGCGGTCAAGGAGCAAAAACCTAAGGTATTTTTCAAACACATTCTTTCCCATATAAACTTTGGTTTCCTAAGAAAGCGGTGAATGGTGACATAAGCTTTGTATTTGGACAGCCGTTAGTCAGGGTAGCCCGCAAAATACTAATTTTCTTGCGTTTTTTGCTATTTGCAGGTCAGTATCAGCAGGCGTAGCATGGCGCTTTCTATCTCTACGAAGAATATACATAGCTTTTTCTATACAAAGTGACAGTTCGTTTCTTCATTTTTGACATCCACCTTAGAAATGTTTCTACAATCTGTCATTTTGCCTTACATTTCTAACGATCTTTGTCTACGTCTTTTTGTAGGTAGACTATTTCGGAAGAAAGTTTTCTATTCTTACTGTCAAAATCACATTGACAACCGATAAATCCTATGACAAAACCGACAAAACAAAGAATTCTGAGTCGAATTATGTAAAAGAGTGAATTTCGTAAAAAGTCCAGTTGACTCTTTCTACTTTGCTTCAGTCGTACTGTCTACAGGAAACGTAATTTTTGTCTACTCTTCCGTCGACAAAACGGTGCTCATGCTACGCCTGCTGGTTGTATGTTGATCTACATTATGATTCGCGACCGTAACAAACATGGTTTAACAGAACTAGGATGTAATGCTTTATGTTTGAAATGCATTATAGTCTTGGATAAGTTAATACTTTTTGCAGCCATTATGTAGGTACCAAAAACCATTGTTTGAGGTGTAAAGAAATTAAACGGTCTGCAATTACAAATTACAAACGATTCTGCATTGTTGTAGTTTTAATATCTATTTTACTATTAAATGCGATTTAATTATATTTACTTGTCATTTTTGTACCTATGTTCAGGGAGTTGAACAAATCCAATTTACTTAATCAGTCAATTAAAAAACCTTGTTTTAGTAGTTTTAAAAATTTAATACTAGTTTAAAAAGCATCTTATTTTTTTTACACAATTAAGTTGTTGAAGATTGTGTTTTTCATGACCTACTTTTTCTCTTGCACTTTGATGATGTTTGGAATGAGGTATTTGTTAGAAGCATTTAAACCTTGTATTGTCTTTTTTAATTTTGTCATTGTCAGTCGGATTATGACGAATTAAATAAAATTAGCTTCCGAAACTCAGCTTATAATGGGTATCGATATTTAAACACGAAAAAATATAAAAGATTTTTTTGGGAACCTCTGTTTTTGTTGAAAGGTTGTTACTTGAAGTATGAGCCCATCACGTCTTGGAAGTTTCGCTAAGTAATTTAATTTGATCCTGTATAGTGCATTTATTTGTCATTTTCCCATTTCATAAACACGTAACGAAATCTCAGCATTCTGATGCAGATTCTGATGTCACGTTGTTGGCTAGTGCTAGTACACGGCTACACTTCAAGCTATACATTTCTAGTATAAGCTGACCTCGCATTGTACGGAAATCCTATAAAATGCGAGATCAACATAAACTGGAAGTGTATAGCTTGATGTGTAGCCGCGTGTACCTCTAACATAATAATGTAAATGATTAAAGGCTTGGATGATGACTCTAAAACCAGTCGGTTTTATTCGACCTTGAGGCGTCTTGTTCACTTTAGCGGAACGCCCGACAACGCCGCTAGAATACCAATAGGGTTCTTATAAAAAACTTCTTATCATTGCAGGAAAACAGGTTTAATTACATAACAATATTTTTTAACTCTGCTCTATTTGGTTTGATTTCAACTGCAGTTTATAAGTTGGTTTAAATAAACAGTATGTTAACTAACAAAGGGCGTTCCCGTTAACCCGCAATAAAAAACCGGTTCTTTTTTTAGCATGTATGGAACATGCTAAAAAAGATTACCGGTTTTTTTTTATCAGGGACTGGCCGGATACTCGTTGAAAGGGTTTTTGAAGGGGTTTTTTTAAGCGCTTCAAAAAAAAAACCCTATGATACATGTTACACCTTCGAACGGGTGTAGTTAACCTGTTACGAACGCGTTACCCTTTCAACACCCTGTAACACTGTAACAGGGTAAGCCATTCCAACTCAAGACATTGTAATATGCACTATTTACAATTGATATTAGTTTGAAAATTGCATAACCACGACCGCACGTGACATCATACCGCGCTCGGCGGTCCGCCAATCTTGCGTGTACCGACTTGCCGAGCGACTTGTAAATGCCCCCACCTACATGTAGCTCAAGTTTATTAGGTAATCCAGGGTAACACGAAAAAAAGCTTTTCGAGAAGGTAACCTCTTCAAAGGCTTAAGTCATTGAAGGGGTTAACCCCTTCACGTGGTTACCTTAATAAAGGTGTTAACCATTTCGCTGGGTTTCGAGGATGTTACTCGAACAAAAGGTAACACTGCGATATGAGTTACCCCATGTACGGGTTACCCTGTCCACAGGCTTAACTCTTAAGCAGGGTTGTCCGGTCCCTGTTTTTAATATATTTTACGTGAAATATTTACAAAACTAATAAATTGATACGTAAGAGAAACACTCTGTACAAGCACACTTGTATTTCACCGTAGAAAGACAAGTGTGCGTATACAAAGTGTCTCTTTTCCATATCAATTTAATATTCTTTCGTTTTTTTTTTTAATGGTAATTTCAAACTATCGAGCTTCTGACGACCCGTAACGACTGTCAAAGATCCACGATGGCAGCCGGGACAAACGTGCTTAACGTGCTTTCCGAGGCACGGAGGGGTCTCGGTATTATGTATGTAAAGATGGTCAACCATCCTCGGACCGACCGCGGCAACCGTAGGTTAACCTGATGGATCGACCGGTGCGGCTGTTATTACTTAGCTACGAGACACCTTAATCCTTACATATTATAAAACAAAGTCCTCCGCCGGGTCTGTCTGTCTGTTTGTTCGCGATAAACTCAAAAACTACTACACCGATTTTCATGCTGATTTCATCAATGTATAGAGTGGTTCTCGAGGAAGATTAGGAGGTTTTAGTATATAATAATAACCGATATCCACCTCAACGCGGGCGAAGCCGAAGGCATCAGCTAGTATTTAATAAAATTAACGAGCCATAAGTATGACTGACCTTAGCAGATATAATAATTTAATTAAAAACTAAAAAACCCGACTGTAAAAACTCAATAAAAACAAGTATAAATCAATAGTTTTAAATAAATCTATATCTAGTTTTTTACTAATATAGAAATAAATTACTTTTTTAATTTTTAAAGTTTTTTATCATTTCTCATTCCAAATTACATTTAATTTAAACATTATAATCTGTATACATTTTTGTAATTACCTCTAAAACACTTTATTTTGATACCCCATCCATTCCATAGGGTAAGGAGGTTTTTTTTTTATAATTTTAATATACCCAGTTACACTCACGCAATAAAGACGAATCTAACGACAAATCATTCATCAAAATCGGTTCAGCCGTTTAGTAGTTGCGAGGGAACATACATACAGACAGGTCAAACACATAGCCCTCTATATTTGCCGTCGCCGCAGTCGGGTAAAAAAATGTAATTCAATTCAAATAATTCCAATAACCTTCGAGGATTTTTAGAAGATTGATACACAGATAAAATATCAGCTTCTCAATTAAGTGTAGTGAGACACGTGATGAGAGGTCAAAGATAATAAAGGTTCCCGCAGACAGGCGCGCCGCAACTCGTAGAACAATTTCCATGAAGTTTTCATAGAAATTGTTCTACTAGAGTCACTTTGCCACTGGCGCAGTGGCGCTGTTTAGATGTTATAGACATTTCATGCTGACTGATAAGGAAAGAGAGTTAAGTATGATCTACATAATACGGACGGATAGTTAAGTTGAAAGTTAATAAGCTGAACCGTTTTCTCGTCTTTACATAAAAATAGAAACAAATTAGCTTTGCCCTTGACTCCGCTCGCGTAGATTATACGCGACACCGGTAGAACAATTTCCGTGAAGTTTTCATAGAAATTGTTCCACCAGTTGCGTCGCGCCGTCGCGTCGCGTCGTTTCGTCGTGCCGCGCCTGTCTGCCTTTAATCTCCTAAAGTAAAAGTAAAAAAAAAGTAAAAATCGTTTATTTCAACATTTAAATTACAATATTGAGGTACCGTTGGTCCCAAACTAGGCGCAGCCTGTGTCTTGGGCACAGGTATATAAATATAAAATATTTTGATTATTTTTAAATAAATGTTTAAATTGGCGAATTTAGCCTCTTCGAGACTGCAAAACGAAAAAATTCAAGAATATAAATGGCACGGCACGCCAGCATTAATGACCCCATCAGTTTGCTCAAGGTTCTCGGCAAAATCTATGAGAGGCTTATTTATAAGCGTATCAGAGATTACGCAGAGACTAAGGGCCTCATCCCCCAAGAGCAGTTCAGTTTCCGCACAGTAGCGTGCATCAGGTACACCGGATCATAGAATACACAAGCGCCGGCTTCCAGCGCGGTAATATGACCGGTGCAATATTTTTCGATATCGCGAAAGCATTCGACAAAGTCTGGCACAACGGCTTGATATACAAGCTATATCAACTCGGTGTGCCGGATCGTCTAGTACTCATAGTACGGGACTTTTTGTCGAACCGCACATTCCGCTATCGTATCGAAGGAGCATTATCCTCCCCCCGACCCATCCGTGCGGGCGTCCCTCAGGGCTCCATAATCTCCCCACTGATTTTCACGCTTTTCACGAGCGATATCCCAAAGAGTAGTAAGGCGCAGTTGGCTCTGTTCGCAGACGATACGGCCATCTACTACAAGGGAAAGAGTAATGACAACATACGAATCACACTCCAGCGAGCAGTCAATAATCTTGGCGCCTGGTTTAAAAAGTGGCGTATCGAAGTCAACCCCGATAAAAGTCAGGCGGTATTCTTTCAAAAATACCGTAGGAATAACCCATTCCCCCCCCCCCCCCACCAATCACGATGTTCGGCAAGCCGATCCCTTGGGAGAAGCAAGCTAAATATCTCGGTGTAACATTAGACCGTTTCCTCACTTTTCGAGAGCACATTGAGGAGGTGCGTTCGCGCGCCGCCTTCGCTCTAGGTAGGCTCCACTCGGTTCTGAATGCACGTAGCAAATTGTCACTCAAGTGCAAATTGCGTACGTACACGGCGTGCATTCGTCCCATCATGACCTATGCGGGCTCGGTCTTTGCTCAGGCCAAATGAAATGAAATGAAATGAAATTGTTTATTCTGTAAATAGGATATCGCAATCACTTTTACACGTCATATTATTAAAAAAATAAAATAAGCTAGATGAGGTCGGCGTTTCCTATCTGACTACTCCGAGAAGAAAGGCCGAAACAAACTCAGAGGTCGCAGTCTCTTTTAAGGTCCAGACATAATCTTGGTCAAGCCATATGAGGAACATGTAGATTAATGTCTGAAATGGTCTTTTGAGGAAAGAACCACACAGATTTGAGTGGACCTGTCCAGTCAGTGCAAGCATTTGTCAGTAACCGAGGAGCTCAACTCAGAGCTGAAGGATCTCAACGACTCGACGAACAATACCAAAAAAAGGACATTTGGGTAGGCCGCAGAAAGTACTCAAAACCAAATCCATAGGATGCAAACGCTCCAAAACCGATTCCTTAGAAAAGCCACGGGAGCCCCCTGGTTTGTTCGTAACGAGATCCTACATCTTGACCTAAAGGTGCCCACTATCCGTCAATTTCTTAAACGCCTTACAAAGCGCTATTTCGACTCTGCAGTCAAGCATCGCAACCACTTATGTCCCCTCTAATATTAGTATCGTTCGCCGTCCCAGGCATGTCCTATCCGAACCTGATGGTAGGGAGACCAGCACAGTACAGAGATACAAAAACAGACGCCTACCGTCATTCCGACCTCGCCGTCGAGGTCCAGCTCGACCAACGCGATCCCGATTAAATTCGTCCCCCCGTCCCTTGTCCGATGATATGCCAGCCCGCGCCGCAGCTGAGCTTTAAATTCCCCGAATAATAATAATGATCCGACCTTGATCCAGCCTGTCCCATCTTGCTGTCCTCCCGTCAGTGACGCCCTAAGCCGAGGTTCGTACCCCACAGGGGGTGCCCTTAGCGAGCGTTCACTTAGTTTTAATTTAGAATAGTTATATGCCCCTGGCTGGAGGCCCTGAGTGTAGAAGCTTAAGGCAGCCACAGGAAAGTCCGGTTAAGCAGTACGATCTTCTCTAAGATCAACTGCGAGATGCCCTAGTAAAAAAAAAAAAAAAAAAAAGCATTAATGACATTATCCGATCGAGTATTTCGGGACATCGCTAAGCGATTGGTCGACTCTTCACGTGACCAGAGGGCTGGCCTATTTTTAGCCCAAAGAATCAGCATTGCCATTCAACGTGGCAATGCTGCCAGCCTTTTGGGCACCTTTCCCATTGACAGCGATGCGGACGAATACTTTGATGCTCAAAATTAAAAAGAAAAAATAAAGGGGAGGGCCTTTATTTTTTCTTTTTAATTTTGAATGTGAATAAAATGTAGAATATAAATATTATATAATTATTCCCTTTATTTTTTGTTTTTTAGTTAATTTAGTATAATAAGTTACCCAATATGAATAAAATTTAGAATATAAATATAAACTAATTCCGGTGTGAAAACTAAAATAATTCATAAAGATAACATTACTACACTTTTACTGCCAAGTACATAGACTGCATACAAATTAGCATGCCATGAAATGTGTCTCATACATCTATAACAATTAGTCAGTCGAGTTCATTAGCGCGCCGCGTATATCTATATACTAGCTGTGCCCCGCGGTTTCACCCGCGTAGGTCTCGATCCCGTGGGAATATAGGAATAACACGTATCCTATGTCCTATTCCAGGTCATGGTCTACCCGTGTGCCCATCCTCTCCTCTCTAGAGTAGGGAACGTCGCGGCGCTAGGGTCGAACGGTTCGCGTATTGTATTTTTATACTCGTGATAACTTCCAAATTAAATGTCCGATTCGAATGAAATAAACGGTATTTTACTGCTAAATAATAATACCCTTGATGTTAAAACTATTTATTTAAATAAGAATTCATATAATGTTGATAAAACTCCTTCGCAAATAATGCATTAATTTCGAACAAATTTGATTACCATAAAAAAAGGTTATAGTGAGTCAATCTTTAAAAATAGACATATGCTGTCGCGGACTTTTTTTTAGAACCTTAAAAAAGGAAAAATTCCATCATACATATACAAAAAGCAATAATTTTTCCCGTTTTTGCAACATATTTCATTTATGCTCCGCTCTTATTGGTCGTAGCGTGATGTTATATAGCCTTCCTCGATAAATGGACTATCCAACACAAAAAGAATTTTTCAATTCCAACCAGTAGTTCCTGAGATTAGCGCGTTCAAACAAACAAACAAACTCTTCAGCTTTATAATATTAGTACAGATATGTACGACCCGGATGCGAGTTGTGGGCGCGCGAACGAACTATCGTTGCACTCCTGAGTCGGGTGCTGGGCACTAAAAGTGTTAATTAAAAACAAAAACTTGGTATACTTAATTTCTATATGCTCCACAACAGTAAAGTTCCTTAACTGTACATTTGGAATGTTCAAACTATTAGAGGAAGCCAATTTTTGTTACGACTGTAGCTACAAAAACTGCCGAATTGTTTGTTTAGTTAGTTCTGCAGGATGTAGCCACAATTTTATATAATTTCCTTTGGACGATAAATGCTCGGTTTCTTTATACAAAAGCGAATCGTTTAGCTTAGGTTTTCTAAGTATTTTTTATTGCCAAACTGGGCATAAAAATTATCGATTCATAAGCTAATTTTACCTATGATAGCTACTTCCATAATAAATGGGTATACTATGCAAAGATATAAGGCCTTTGCTTCATTATTGGTAAAGATACTAGAGTATATCGCGGGTGCGACTAGTGTCGCGCTGTCTGTCGCGCCCGCGATTTCGCGCCAGTTTGCACGAGGCTTTAATCGGTCCGTAACTTATAGGAATCGGCCAGAAATCAATTTCTTTGGCCTTCATTGCCATGTAAATGACAGTCGAACTTTAAACACGTAGCATGTTACGCAACGTTGTAAATGACGTTTTATCTTCGCTGCGCTGCGTTGCGTCACAGCATAGATGGAAAGTGTCATCAACGGTGACTTTCACGGGTGCGGTGTAGCTCGTTTGTTATGGTACTTATGACGTTACTTACTTACGTTTTTTTTGTAACTAGTTTCTGTCAGCTGTTTTTTTTTTGTCTAAGTATTTTTTCTCTTTCTACCGTAACTTCCCAATGCACTGGTTTGACAGGCGTCAAACTTAATGTAACTGCTATGATTGGTATTTTTGGTATATCGAAATAGCAATGAGCACCAGCCAATCACATCACTTGACGTGAAATTAAAAAACAGATTAACTGACAGCCTTGCAGGCTTTCAGAATCGACGAAAAAGAGCAATGGTGGCCTAGTGGTAACGGGCGCGACTTACGAGTTGACGGTCGTAGATTCGACGCTTTAAGCCTCGTGCAAACAGGCGCGACATCGCGGGCGCGACAGGCAGCGCAACCCTTTATAGTCATTGGTTCGAACCCTGACAGGCGCTTTATTTTGTGTAAATTATTTCATCGCCACTGCTCTCAAAACGGTGAAAGAAAACATTGGGACGAAACCGGCATGTCCTATAACCAAAAATTTGAAGACATGTGACATTTACCAACCCGCACGGGGCCCGGTGCCGCCGCCCACAGAGAGGAGGCTTGTGTGATTGTGTCCCAGCATAGAATATTATAGGCTGATTATGCTATACATAATGCTTATGCTTTCAGAAAATGGGGATTAAGATATTTTAACTTAGGATAATCTTGTGTTGTTTCAGTTACACACAGCGATAAATAGTAGGTTTAATAATAATCTTGGTTTTACAATAGCTTACCATTATGAAGTAAAACTACTGTGTGGTGTTGCCCGCTCCGCCCCCTGCAACAATTTATTTTTATTACTGATTTGATTCTGTACAGGCAAGTGTAAAGCTACGGGGGAGACCTTTTCCTAGCAGTGGGTAAATATAGGATGAATAAAAAAAAACAGTGGTATAATGGTTTTTACCAGTTGGATCAAAACTATCATCAGGAGCTTGTGGTTAAGTAATAACAGCCACGCGGGTCGATCCATCAGGTTAAGTTACTCTTGCCGCGGTTAGTCCGTGGATGGGCGACCATCTTTACATACCAAGACCCCTCCGTATCTCGGAAAGCGTTGATCCCGCTGTCATTTGCAGATCTTTGACAGTTGTTACGGCTCGTCAGAAGCCCGAAAGTCTGACAACCAGTCTTACCAAGGGGTATTGTGTTACCCAGTAACTACGTTGTGAAGGTCGTATAGCCAGTCGCTCCATGTAAAATACTGGTATTCAGCTGCATCCGGTTAGACTGGAAGCCGACCCTAACATAGTTGGGAAAAGGCTAGGCAGATGATGATGATATAAAGTTCAATCTGAGGAGAAATTCCCATAATTTTAAGAACGTTCGCATTTTGATCTCAGTCTCAATTTGTCAAAAACATTACCCTCCTTCTGGGGCAGTCGGGTAAAAATACGACAAGATTATGAACATTTTTAACCAACGAAAAAAACGGAGGAGGTTCTCAAGTCGACCCGTATATTTTTTTAAATACCAACGTTAATTAGCCTTCAGTTAAACAATAGTGTCATAAGTAGCAGTAAAAAAGCAGCAGTTAAAAACGTATATTTATTAAAGACGGACGATCTTTACTATGATTTACATAATTTATAATTTTTTAGATTAGTGTGAAATGTGAACAGCGTGTTGATTGGTTCACAGTGCCGCCCACATCCACATAGATGCCTTTTGACACTCCTCAATTTTAAATTTATTTCGAGTCTGTAAGTGTTCAACCTTTATTTTTTAACCGACTTCTTCAAAAAGGAGGAGGTTCTCAATTCGTCTGTATGTTATTATTTTTTTGGATGAATAATTTTGTCATGTCTTATTGTGAGTGTCATATTCAACAGTAAAACCAAACCAGCCCAATAACGAAAACTAAGGCCCGCTAATCACTACATAACATGCATCATCATCATCTGCCTAGCCTTTTCCCAACTATGTTGAGGTCGGCTTCCAGTCTAACCGAATGCAGCTGAATACCAGTATTTTACATGGAGCGACTGCCTATCACTAGATAACATGTATTTGGCGCTAATACATAGTATTTTATTCACTAAGGGAATAAAGCAGTGTCGTGTCGCGAGGAGCTTGTGGCTAAGTAATAACAGCCGCACGGGTCGATCCATCAGGTTAAGCTATGCTTGCCAGGGTTGGTCCGTGGATGGATGACCATCTTTACAAACCGAGACTCCTCCGTGCCTCAGAAAGCACGTTAAGCCGTTGGTCCCGGCTGTCATTCGTGGAACTTTGACAATCGTTACGGGTCGTCAGAAGCCCGAAAGTCTGACAACCAGTCTTACCAAGGGGTATCGTATTACCCAGTTACTGGGTTGTGGAGGTCAGATAGGTAGTCGCTCCATGTAAAATACTGGTATTTAGCTGCATCCGGTTAGACTGGAAGCCGACCCCAACATAGTTGGGAAAAGGCTAGGCAGATTGATGTGAAGCCAAGTCAAAGGCCCTTGAGCGGCTTTAAAACTCTGACACCAAGTTAATCACTAACCACACGAAAAGAAGATTTAAACAATATTATCATCAATCTCCTACTTTTATTGCAGAAACCAACCGTAATAGCTGTTTTTAGTGCAATTACGAGCACTTACAAAAACAAATGGGCCAGTACAAACTATTACACATGCTGGGTTTAAAAGTAAGTCATTGAACCTTATTCTGTATGTAGGTTAAAAGTGGTTTAAATTTAGTAGCACTCCTCGGTTCTTTGTACATCTTTCTTTAGCGATCAATTCCTTGCGGGGCTTTACGATTCGATTTTACGAGGTCGATGGTCGACAAGGCTAGAAAACATACGGTATACGTAGCCTAGACAACTAAAGCTACATTAAAAGACACTTGCTTCCACCCGCGGCTTCGCCCGCGTGGTATGTCGATAAAAAAGTACCTTGTGTCCTTCCCCAGCAGGCGCAGCATGAGCATCGTTTTGTCGACGGAAAAGTAGACAAAAATTACGTTTCCTGTAGACAGTAGACAGTACGAGACGGTAGCAAAGTAGAAAGAGTCAACTGCACTTTTTACGAAATTCACTCTTATTTATAATTCGACTCAGAATTCTTTGTTTCGTCATAGGATTTAACGGTTGTCAGTGTGATTTTGACAGTAAGGATAGAAAACTTTCTTCCGAAATAGTCTACCTACAAAAAGACGTAGACAAAGATCGTTAGAAATGAAAGACAAAATGACAGATTGTAGAAACATTTCTACGGTGGATGTCAAAAATGAAGAAACGAACTGTCACTTTGTATAGAAAAAGCTATGTCTATTCTTCGTAGAGATAGAAAGCGCCATGCTACGCCTGCAGGGTGCCATCTATCTCCTTGCCAAAATTTTGTTGAAATCCGTTCAGTGGTTTAGGCGTGAAAGGTAACATACAGACAGACAGTTACTTTCGAATTTATAATAATACTAGCTGATGCCCGCGGCTTCGCCTTCGGCTTCTTCTTGTATGTCGGTTATTACATAACCAAATATTCACATTTTAATTTCATATATAGATCTGCTCGACGTCCGAATGTCACTGCAGGGATCCAGCAGAATATCAGCGTCAGGTATATTTGCCTGACACATGCCGAGTTGGACTCCCATTTGGTGCAACGTTGAGACGCACACTGCACCTTGCATCTTTCGTTTTTTTTTTTTTTAAGTTTTTCTTATTATTAATATTGTCACTGTGTCTAGTTTTCTTTTATTGTTTTTAATTGTTTTTTCTTTTGTATTTTGGCACCTTGCAGCTATCTATTAATGTAATTAGTTATTATTTAACCGTGTTTTTATATGTTGTGCTGTCTTTTGTGTGCACCAAATAAAAGTTTTATCTATCTATCTATTATAATATACTAAAATCTTCCTCGAGAACCACTCTATCCATTGGTGAAAACAGCATGAAAATCGGTGCAGTAGTTTTTGAGTTTATCGCGAACAGACAGACAGACAGACGGCGGAGGACTTTGTTTTATAATATGTAGTGATAGTGAAGTTAACTTTTGTCCGTAGCTTCGCCCGCGTGGTGGTCGGAAATCATCCCACAGGATTCTATTACCGGGATAAAAAGTACCCCATGTCCTAACTCAGTTCATGGTCTACCTGTGTGCCAAATTTCATCTAAATTCATTCAGCCGTTAAAGCGTGAACAGGATATATACAGACAGATCAAGTTAATTTCGCATTCATCTAACTAATATTATAAACGCGAAAGTTTGTAAGTATGTATGGATGGATGGATGGATGGATGGATTTTTGTTACTCTTTCACGGAAAAACTACTGAATGGATTTGGATGAAATTTGGCAAACAGATAGTTTATAACTTGGATTAACACATAGGATACTTTTTATCCCGATATTCCCACGGGATCGAGACTTACGCGGGTGAAACCGCGGGGCGCAGCTAGTGTATAATATTACCGTGAACCGGTCGAAGTGACGGTGCTTGGTGGAGGCGTATATCCTGGATTTAAACGAATAAAACAGTTGGTCCAAAGTTTTGCACAAAACTGGCATTTACGGATTCTCTTCTAACTTTTGCCAGGTCAATCGTGGCATGTTTAAATCAATTGTTTCAGTTTATAATGTGTCAGGTGCTAGACATCCCACACTTGCAATAATACTACGGCTACACTTCGCGTTATAGCGAACTTTTCTTCGTGTGCTCTCTCTCGCACACGAAGATTCTCTCAATTACTCGCTGAGCAACAGAGACCGCACGAAGAAAAGTTCGCGATAACGCGAAGTGTAGCCGTAGCATAAAAGACTAATGGGGGAATGTGTCACTGCGCAATTGGCACAAGATAACGAGCAGATGCTAGAGTTTCAAAGTAAAAACCGTGCAGCATAGAAGCTTTATGGGAACATCCATGATCATAGCGATTCTCACCATTCGAGAGGCTTTCGAGGATGACACATTTTCGGTTACCTGATTTGCCATTTTGCTTAGTCTCAAAACATCAAGTTGAGAAAACGACGCGACATTTTTTTAATGTTTACAAACACTTAAACGCCAATCACATTTTTAAAACTAGATGAGGTCAGCGTTTCCTATCTGACTATCTGAGAGGAAAGGACGAAACAAACTCAGAGGTCACAGTCTCTTTTAAAGTCCAGACATAATCTAAAGACCATGTAGATTTGGTTTGGCAGGCGTTTTTACCCGACTATGGCGAAGCAAAAAGGGGGTTATGATTTTGACCGGTATGTATGTATGTATATAAAGTGCTTTCAGACACCAAATTATGGAACCTCTACAATTTTTTTTTATTCAATCATTGAAGTACTATTTATAGAATCAGGTTGAATGAGTTACACCATTAATTTGTTTTTGTCATTTTGTATTTTTAGTCATTCGGGAACTTTTTTTAAGTAAACAATAACTCAGAAAAGGTTTTTTCTTGTCATTTGCCCTTTACCCTTTGTTTACCTTAACGAGGAATGGAACCAGCCTTGAAACTTCAGTTGGCCTGTCGACAACCAATAAGTTTTTTAATTCACTTCAGCAAGTTGTATCATACATGCAGATTATGTACCTATTATTAACATTTCATGTATTTTTTTTATATGCATTTTATCATCCTCCTAATTATTTTAACCTTTTAGTACTCACTGCTAAGAACAGGGATAATTACACAGGGTTAATTTACTTTCCCTATATTTCGAAGGTATGTTTTTTTCAAAATTTTCCATTTGGAGTTTAAGGTCTCTGCACGTGGCGGGGCGCGGAGTGACCGGGCGCCGACGCGGCGCTGGCGCGACGGGAGCATTCACACTGCGGGCGCGATCACGTCCCGCCGCGCCCATTCACGCCGACCGTTTAGCGACGCGATTCATTCATCAAAAAGATGTTGAGCGATTCAGACGTGGAAACGCTCTTGCTCTTATTTGCGCTAGCTAAGAAAAACAACGTAAACGGAAATGGGGGCATGAAATAAATCAAAAACGTCCCGTCGCGCCGCGCCCCGCCGCGTCGGAGTTGTATTGCGGCTCTGTGTGGCGTCGTCCATAGTAACTAGTACATTACAACTGCTCAGCGTCGCGTCGCCGCCCGGTCACGCCGCGCAGCGCCCGCTGTGTGCAGCAACCATTAGAGTTTTTCCTCGAATTTACATAGTTATAAGTTGGTATCAATAATGTTCTATTTTGTAGTTGTTATGTATTATGTTAGATTATTAATAATGATTAAAAAAGTCCCCCGATGGGGGATTTTGTGGACTTACACTTGTTTTAAAAAAAAAAAGTATTCATTATTATAGAAAAAAATGTCCTTACCTCCATTTTTTTATAGTCAATAAATTTTAGTAAAAAATGTTAAATAGTCCGATAAAATAACTAAAGCTTTTACAAATAATAAACAGAATCGAAATCGAGCCAATAACATCGGAGATATGGCATAAAATGTAAAGCAAGGTCACAAACGCTACTCAAACAATAAAAAATTGATAACATGAAAAATTTAAAGATAAACCCCCCTTTTAAAATTAATATTCGATAATTTTTCATGAATATTCAGAAAAATATGGGTAAAATCATCTCGAAAATGGCTCGATTGATTTAAATACTTTTTTTTTTCTTTGCCTTAATACTGAGTTGGTTTAGGAAAAAAGAAAAACGCAGAAAGAACAGCCGAAAAATCAAAATTTTGTCTCAATTTTCCATTGATATTTGATAATAATGGGAGCTAAGGAAGCTTTTATAATATTTCGTGGTTAGTTAATATGTAAGTACCACAATGAATGAAGTGAGATCACCATTCAAGTGACAATTAAGTTATTATTCGCATAAGCAGATTGTTCACTCTGAAGGTCGTTGTTAGGTCGGAAGTTAGGTACTTAATGGTCGCTGCACACAGCGGGCGCGGAGCGACGACGGGCGCGGCGCGGCGTGAGCGGCCGGCGTCGCGCCGAGCGCGAATACAAGTCCGACGCGGCGGGGCGCGGCGCGACGGGACGTTTTTGATTTATTTCATGCCCCCATTTCCGTTTATGTTGTTTTTCTTAGCTAGCGCAAATAAGAGCGAGAGCGTTTCCACGTCTGAATCGCTCAACATCTTTTTGATGAATGAATCGCTTCGCTAAACGGTTCGTGCGAATGGGCGCGGCGGGACGTGATCGCGCCCGCAGTGTGAACGCTCCCGTCGCGCCAGCGCCGCGTCGGCGCCCGGTCACGCCGCGCCCCGCCACGCCACGCCCGCTGTGTGCAGAGACCTTAAAGATTTTTTTTGCCAACCACGAAGCCACATTCTCATTAGTTAGCGGACACACCTTGTAGGTAGTTTATCAACCTTTACGAAAAGTTAACATTTGCTCGCTAATGCTTCAACTTGGATCAAATCACATTGTTGTGGTCGACCAATAAAGACCAATCAAAATCCTTTTTTTTTTATTGCTTTATGTGACATAACTCATGATATTTTTGATGACATCTAATGAGAAAACTGACTGTGAGTACCATACAGGCTAGATTGAATGTGAATTTATAACTGTCTGCCGTTTTGAGTATTTTGTAGGTATATGGTCGACGCAAAAGACTTGAGCTCGTGGCTAAGTAATAACAGCCGCACGGGTCGATCCATCAGGTTAAGTTACGCTTGCCAGCGTTGGTCCGTCGATGGGTGACCATCTTTACATATCGAGACTCCTTCGTTGATCGGAAAGCACGTAAGCCGTTGGCCCGGCTTTCATTAGTGGGACTTTGATAGTCGTTACGGAGTCAGAAGCCCGAAAGTCTGACAACCAGTCTTACCAAGGGGTATCGTTATTACCCAGTTACTGGGTTATGGAGGTCAATTAGGCAGTAGCTCCATGTAAAACACTGGTATTCAGCTGCATCCGGTTAGACTGGAAGCCGACCCCAACATAGTTCGAAAAAGGCTAGGCAGATTGATTGACCCTTTTTTTAAGTAGTCGGTAAAACCAAAATAATAAAGGACGACGAAAAAGCATGTCATTTAAGTAAGTTTACCTAAGTAAATAAGTACCGAATTATCACTTTACATAATGAATAAAACAGCCCGTCATATGAGTTCATGACCTTGAATGTTCATTTTAGGATGTTTGGATCAGTAAAGACATTGGATTCCATCAAGGGGGGCAAGTCTACTAATTTACAAACGTGTCTGTGGTCTCACAATGATCAGTTTTTGACAGATTTTGTATGGCATATCTGTCAAAAACTGATCATTGTGAGACCACTGACACGTTTGTAAATTAGTAGACTTGGCCCCCTGGTACTGGTACTTGTTTACCGAGTAATATAAGAGAAATGATAGTAAACTATACAGTTTTCCTTAAATATATGGTTTTATGTTAGATACAGATACATAAAATTCCTCTTCATATATTATTTTGCTGTACCTACCCACATAATTTAGGAAAAAAAACGGCCTCTCAACTCTGATATTAACTTAATCGATAAAACGTCATAATACTAAAGTAATTAGCAAAGTATCAGAGTTCGGAACATTCGCTCGGGTATCGGCGAAAGTGGCTAGGGGCGGCGCCTGCGCCGGTCCGATACAAGTGAAAGTGGCGACGAAAGCAGAGTGCGGAAGAACTGCTTTCTTGCGTTACCCCCAGTACCACTCGATATCCTGTTTTTAGAAGTACTGGCTAGTGGCTAGGCTAGACATCGAATATGCTCATCTACAACAACAATGATTTTTGTACCTACATTCTTAACGTATAAATATACCTATTCTATTCTAACATTGTGTAACGTTACGCCTAGCCTCGGGGAGGAGTTAAGCGTAGGTCAGAATAAAATTAAGAAAAACAAAAGGATAAAACTACACTCGCGACAATCTAAGAAGTCCGTTTTGACGTTTCGTTCTCGTGCATTAAAACGTTTTGCCTTGAGAATCAGTTTTAAGCAATGTAGATAAGTCGTCGATTATAATCAATCGATATGTCTCGAGAATCAATTAAGAAATCAATGTTTTTTTCATCGCTACACAAGCATTTTTATAGCTGACAAAACAAACGGACTTCTTAGATTTTTCTAGGTTAGTTTATGGTTAAAGGACGTTAAGGCTTCGCACGACTCAGGGCACCGGGTACTGCCTGCGGTTCCTGTCCTGCATCCGGTGTTACGCAGTTACCCCGCTACAAAGGTACAAATCTGGGTTGTTGCGGATTTATTCGCATCCGCATTAGCAAATGCGTTACGGAGCTTCCGCATTTACTTACACCTGCGCATCCGCATTAATCAACGCGGAGCTCATGCGGATGCAGATGTGATGTGCAATGCAACATAAGTTCAAAAACTAAACTTCAACTACTAAATTGAAAAAAATGAATTAGCACACGAATAGTAAGTGGCACTACTAATTGGCATCCAGTTAGGTTCTCTGATCTGTTTGTTTACAGTTTCATACAGAAATAGAACATACCATACTTTTATAAGTCTCACAATAAACAATTTACAAACAGCGTAAACACGGGTGCAAACAGTAGTATTGTACTAAATTAAATGATAATAATAATAACTGTATCAAATTCATTCGATTCTGACTACAGAGACAATAGCATGAGTTTAAAAACATTCAGGTACAATCCTGACAAGTCACATGACATTGCAAATATTTGAGTAAATTCACTGTCATAAATACAGTAATGTTATCAAGACATTGATTATATTCGAAGAGAGAAAAGTTCGGTCATTGTCACGGCTCATAAACATTAAAATTATAAAAACAAACTGTTCATGTGTTGGGCGACCGAAATAATTACCCTCAACAACCATTCAAATGATTTGATATGAGTTTGCCAGTCTGTTAAAACTCTGGCCACACCAGTTGTTTTTTTCGTTCACTGGGTCACACTTATAACCCGCGGCGGGACGCGGTTGAACTCATTGATTGTTTTAATGGTTAGGTAGTCATGCGATTAATCGCGCCAGTTGAACACCTACAACAATTTAGTTAAAACAATCGGCGCGAGCGATTATCATAAACTCGTGCCTTCTTCCCATGGGGGTAGACAAACTAGTACGCCACCTGCTACGATCCTTACATACTCTGCTTGGTTTACGTTCATACATCCATATTAATATAAATTCGAAAGTAACTCGGTCTGTCTGTCTGTATGTTACCTTTTCACGCCTAAACCACTGAACGGATTTCGAAAAAAAATGGCATGGAGATAGATGGTATCCCGGAGAAGGACATAGGCTACTTTTTATCGACTTACCACGCGGGCGAAGCCGCGGGCGGAAGCTAATTTGGTCATATACGCACGCGGGTTGAGAATACGCACCTAACTTAATTTTAATCTTGTCAGTCAGTTTTTTAATTTTTGTGCCTAAATTCAGGAATGGTATATAACTTTTTTACCCGACTGCCCCAGAAGGAGGGTAATGTTTTTTACTTGGTAAAATATAGCTGTTATTAAATTACTGGAAACTAGTCTCTGCTGCTGTTGTTTGGTGCCTTGATTATACATAATTATTAATTACTTTGCAGAATTTTATGTTATCAATATTTTACATATTTTTTTCAGACTTTCATTTCAATGATATATACCCTAAAATTTCAATCAGTTTCTTTAAACCAATATAAATGTAATAATATTTTTTTCAGACTTTCATTTCAATGATATATACCCTAAAATTTCAATCAGTTTCTTTAAACCAATATAAATGTAATATACAAGCTAGTTTTGAATTATTTACAATAATAAAATAACATGTCATCACAATTTGCATAATAAATTAAACATTTCAGCCATTCCATCAGTTCTATTTGAATATTATTTGTTCTGAAGTGCATTCAACTTTATTCAATTCAAAGTCATTCAGTTTTGCCTTATCATTGGATCTCATGATGTTATTTTTTTTTATTTCATGCTGATGATTAGAACAAAATCTTTTTTTGCTAAAAAGCACTTAAATTGTAAACATTTTTGTTTGTAAATACATTGAAATTCAGAATATGTTAAAGACTAGTCTATTTTATTTTATTGAGTTTATATATGTAGTAAGTCATGTTTTAGGTATTATCTATACACATTTTGTTATTGAGTTTCAAAAGTTAGGAAGAAGTAGGTACAGTCAACGCACATCATTGGTAACACTTGCATTACGATAGTCGCTCTTACGTAGTGCAAGTGTGAAATAAAGGTGCTATCAATGTAAATTTTTTACCGCTGATGCGCTGCTGACTGTACTTAGGTGGTTGGTTTTGTAGATATTAAAGAAGTGATTGCGGTACCTGCACAAAGATAAGATGGTTAACAAAGGTTATCCTTACTTTTTGTAAGACTTATCCTAATTAATTATGATTAAAAATTAGTAAACACCTAATATGTGTTTTTACACTGAAATAAACTTAAATAATTAGTTTTTTACTGTAACCTTAGTGTGAATTTGGTGTAGTCATACATACACAAGTATATAAAAACTCACGCCTTCTTCACATTGGGGTTGGCAGACTCTATAGAACGCCACCTGCAATCCTTCATACTCGCTAAACTAGGCTGGTGACTTTCATACTCCTTTGCCTTGTTTACGTTTCATTAAAAAAAAAATTATAACATAACTATTTTATCAGATCCGCTGTGGAATAATGTTTTCAACATCAAAATCAGTATTTGATAGGAATCAATATTGTAAACATACCTATTTATAGATATTATCAAAGTTTCATTAGTTCTGACTTTCATACTTTCCTTGTGATTATTTCTGTTCAAAATAAAAAGTTGTTGTATAGTTCAATTAGTTAAAAAGTAAAAAGTTGTTGTATAGTTCAATTAGGCTGACAATCAGCACTTTGTGCACATCAACATTACATCAGACTCTTGAATAGTTATAGTCTTGAATAGTATAAAAGATTAGACTACTGTTTTGACTATAAAATGTTAATAAACAGCATTCTCACATTATGCGGTTTCCTGATGTTTTTTCTTTTCAGTAATGTGTAGTGTGGAACCAGGGTTGCCCCCAGCTAGATGGGCCAACAACCTTAAAAAGTTGGCTGGGATAGACTGGACCGGAAGGTGGACAGGGTGTTTTGGTGCAGCCTGCTAGAGGTGGATTATGACTCACTCCCTCCCTCTCACAGAGAGAAGGTCGATGTCCAGCAGTCTGCAACAGGCTGAGCTGATTGATTGGATAATGAGTATCTATCTTCAATCTACAGTAAAAATTACTTCCCACTTGTCACACAGCAAGAAATTGTTAACACATTTTGGTTTGACTTTCAAACACCTACACTGATTTATAATAACAATGCGTACATAAACAGCGTATAATGTTCCCACTACTGAGACACAGGCTTCCTCTCTGAGAGAAAGAGTTGGCCGTTCCATGTATTGTGCCGTGGCAAGCAGGTACAATGCGAGTTCGTGGATGGGATGAACAATGCATATTTGAGATAAAACAACACATTAATAGTGTTATTATCCAAGTATATAAATCAAGATGAAATGCTGTGCGTTGGTAAAGCATCATTTGATTTTTTGTTTTAGAATGTTCGTTATAGTCCACATAAGGTTTTTAGGGAAATAACTTTGAAAAGTTACCGCAAACAATTTTCAAACTCAGGACAAACATAACATAATCTTTGTATGAACTTTTGGACAGGACCTCTGTTGGGTCAGCTAGTGAATAATAAATACTTATTAAGTACTCATTCCAATGATTGTCGTTAAGAAATTGATTTTAGCAATAAGTAAGACCTACACTACTGGATTTTTTTTGGTTTGTTCTAATACATCTAAGAATACATCTATTTATTTATCTGCTACAAATAGACAAGCTCGAGTGAGAAACAAACTCATTTACTTACTCAAACATAAAAACAGTAAAGCAGACCGTTCCAGAAGACACTAAATACGGTAAATAATGGTTTTACTTCATAATTTTAGTGGTTATTCTAGGTACAGTTGACAGCTGAGTATTTGAATAAACATCTAAGTATGATAGTGTTTTATGCTAAGAATAATAAATCAAGTCTTGCTGAATCATGATTATAATGAGGTAATTAACTATTCATGTTTGTGGAGATGTTAAACTTATAAAGTGATAAAATGTCTTAAAGATGCAGTCGTAATATACGTACCGTGATAGCGCATCGAGTTATGGAAAGCGTCCGTAATGCCAACTCTAAAGCGAAGGGTAAATAAAAAGCAAGATTACTTGAAAAACAACAAAAAAACTAGTATCCGTACCGGTCGTGCACCAACGTCGCAGCGGCACGAACGAGCCAGCATGGCTCTCACGGCGCAGGGACGCAAACAAACACCAATACCTCACTAAACAAGGACAGCCAAGTTGATTAACTTCACCCACTGCGTTCACATCACGCACTATTTACTGATCACACTAAAGGAATCTTGATCCTTTGACCATAACACAAACCACAGTTTTCACAAATCACTAAAATCTGTGCGCTAATCTTCCACAGAAACAGATTGTACACAAATAAAGCACCTTCGTGAGACTACTTGCGAAACGATATGTCAACTACCTACGTCAAACGATCTCAATTATACCAGAATAAAACACTAGTTTTACTAAACATTCTATGAATTCACATGAAACTACTTTGATTCACTACAAAATTACATATGATCTAGAATGTTTTGCGTCTTTTTCGTTTGGAATACCTTAAAATTTTGCGATAAGCAAACACGCAAACCACCGCTACGCGAACCTATCGAAAACTGGAACAATATTATTGCCAACCCAACAAAACGAAAAATCTTTCAGCTGACAGTGACTTGACAAGTGACGGCGGTAGGGATAACTTATTATGAATTAAAAATCTTCTATTTTCATGTGTTGATTAACGTGAAAAAGAAGATTTTTGTTGTTGCAATAGAAAATTTTAATAGAAAAAAAAGGAAACAATTCAAATGTGAAATAACCACTCAAATGTATAACTGTAGCACTTAGGTTATGTTGCGAAATACCTAAAATACCAAACTTCACTATTGTAAAATTGTTTTTGAATCACGCAAAATATATATAGTCCCACATTTTGACCTTTGATGTATAATTCCAATATTGTTAATGAGCTACGGCAAGGTTGACGCCGGAAACCGTAACCGGTCAATCAAGGATGTGTCACATTTATAGTTTCAAATAATTAGTCAACAATTTTAATGTTGATGTTATTATTATTACATAGGTGTATCTTTTCATACACGAAATATCTTATCTCTCTCGTTGTACATACTCATCATTATGAACAACTTTCACAATGGTAATAACGCTGAAATCGCGAAAAAAAAATCAGCTGTTCCCGACATTTACCGCAGATTTTTTTTCTTATATAAGTGCTCATGTTTATTCATAATGCTCCTCATTGATAACCAAAGAATATTATAATTATGTACTTACTAACTTTGAAACCCACAGCCAAATATACTAAATTGGTATATTTTCGATTAACACTCATCCCTGTTAAACGTCATATGACGTCAGTCGATAACGTATTCACAGATAATAAATATTATTTTGTTGCATAATTTTACATCTATGGGCTAAAAATGGCCATTTTGGCCAGTTGATAGATAAGGCCCAAATGATAGTTTTTCTTAAAGCCCAAAACACACACACAGCGGGTGCGGGGCGGGAACGGGTCGGGTCGTTTTCATCGCGTGAGTCGCGCGGTTCATCGTGTTCACACAGAGCGCGGGCGCGGGCCGGCAGCGGCTCGGGCGCGGGCCGGCAGCGGGTCGGGCGCGGTTGTACTTTGACAGACGGCAGCGGTTGCAGTGTGAAAATGTTGGGTGATTCTGACACGGACGAAGATTTTTTTTTAAACTTATTTTAAAGAGAAGAACGCGAAAATGGAAAAGCTGTAGGTTCATGACATTAATAAAAAAAAACATCAATATGGAGAATATCATCGATACGTGTATTGCAACGAATGTAACGCCGCTACACCCACATTGCTATTCTGTAACCATCTTACCTTGAAAACTTAGGTGAAGTGAGAGTGGAGTGAGTCATTGTCATCGATACCTACCTACTGATGCTAAGGCAGTGACAGTTCACTCTAAGCTCACTTTGATATTTTACTACACTTAGTTTTCACGGAGATATTTTTACAGAATAGCACAACCGCTCCCGTCCCGCGCTGTTGTGTCAGCGGGCGCGGCTCCCGCTCCGCGCCCGCTTTCTGTGTGTTGACATCCATATAATTCCTTGAATTACAATTTATGACACCCGCCTTACTCCCGCGCCCGACCCGCTCCCGCTCCGCGCTGTTGTGTCGGCGGGCGGCGGGCGCGGCTCCCGCTCCGCGCCCGCGTTCTGTGTGTTGACATCCATATAATTCCTTGAATTACAAATTATTATACCCGCTGTACTCCCGCGCCCGACCCGCTCCCGCCCCGCACCCGCTCTGTGTGTGTTTTGGGCTTTAATCGCGATTTTTGAATAGTGCCTGTTTAAAGTTGTTGCTGTGATAAAAAAAATCTCATCTTAGGAATCACTGGCATTTTTTCGTGATTCTTTATCGCGATGGCATGGCAGCGGCCTTGATCATAGAATTGTTGTTTTCCTAAATGAGCCTTTTTTTATCCACACCGGCGAAGCTCTTGTCCTGCATCTCACCTGATTTTATGTGATGATCAGGCCGAAAGTTGAAGTGAGCTTCACCCGGAATCCTCAACCACAGAGGAACTGGCTAATCTGCAGTCGCGTAGATAAGTCAACACGTATCCAATTTCGTACCTAGTCAATAATTTTGTTAGTTTCTCCGGTTAAAACCGAATTAAAGAACTAACACAATTGTAAAAAAAAAAAACATGGAGATTTTAAATCTGTAATCACAAGTAGGAATCTGTCCACAGCCTACGCATTTACGCAGACAAAATAAGAAGACGAGAATTTTACAATTTAAAATTTTCACCTAAACATGCTTGTATAGTTTTAGTTTAAATTACAACTTTACAATAGTTATTATTATAATATCGATATTATACAAATATAAACTATTACCGTATTTAATGCTAACTACCTACATTACACTACTTTTTGAATTGTTCACAAGATCAATATCAGTCAACAGCGAGACTTTTCTTAAGAAAACAGTACAATTATTAAAACTAAATTCAACAGAGATATTAAATAAACTTAATTAAAAAATCACGGGAACTTAATTTGTCGACAAAATTAAAAAGTAATAATTATTTTTATCTAGATTCACAAGTGACGAAAGTAGATGAAATAAAAAAGAAAAAACCGCAAAAATGTTTAAACGAATGACTGAAACATATGCGTAATAAATAAAGAATTAAAACAACAAGACAAATTTAATTATACTTGAACATCGTAGACATAGTTCCTTCACATCATCAGTCTTACAATTTATTCAGCAGGAGTATGCTACCAGGTAGACTGAATGGACCAAGCCGGGATCTGATATCCACCGCTCGAACAGCAAAGAAGTACTTGAACCCAGCCATGAATTGCGTCAAGGTGCATGCCATAGGTAATGGTAGTGCTTTAACATCTCCGATCTTCTTCCATAACGCTGTACTGGGTGGAGATGACGTTTCTTGGTACGCATACAATTGATAACTCGCTATTTCTTCGTAACTGTCCTCTTGATAACCTTCAATTTTCCAAGAAATTACTATTCCGTTTTCTACTTTCGATAGTTTGAGATCTGGCGCTGGTGGTAACGCTTTCCAATTTGGTGGCTGGTACTGCTTCATGGCGTCGGGCAAAGGAGCTGGATGTCTTCCAGTTTGGACCCTGTTGGCTCTGACTGACCCGCCAGGCAGTCTTGTCACTTGAGGACTAGCACCCCTTGGTCTTAAACCTGAAACGCAAATATACAAGGACAGTAAACACCACATAAAATTAAACCAAAAAAAATATGTCTATTCATTATAGTAAGTGTAAGATGTTGACTTACCTGGTGTAGGAACAGTCTTTAACATGATCGTCTGTCCAGGCCTTATATTTTGATTCTGTGGACCACTTATAGGAATGTAAACTTTTCTTGGACTGCTAACAGCTGCTGGGAACGCTTGTCTTGGGTTTGCCATCAGGTTTTGAGAGGGAACTACTCTAACTGGAGGTGCGGGGGATGTCCGATTGTTAACTTTAGCTGGTGGTTCATCGTCAGTCAGATCTACTGTCACAGACATGATTCTATTATGCTGCCTTTTCTCGGCCGCTTTCTGAGCAGGTGAAGGATTTTTGATTCCATTTGGCATGGCAGTGGCATTTTTGACTGGAGTTATTTGATTCACCAAAGGTATCGTACTTGGAGATTTCATGGCGGGACTAGCAGGCACAAGTCTAGGAACTGGTATGGGTTGGGTGGCAGCAGGTGGTTTCTGTGGCCGAAGGTTTGTACCGGGCAAATTCTTAGTACATTGTCTAGTGTTAGTGGAGTTTTGTAGCTGCGCAAGGTTTTTTCTTCTTGCACCTGTTTTTTCCATGAAAACTTGCATGCCAACAGAGCGGGTTATCTTTAGGGGTGTGATAGGTGTTCCTGGTGACATCTTTTTCTGTTCCTCCTGTATGGACTTCAAAACGACTTGAAGATCTCGATTCTGTTTGGTGAGCATCATGGCTTTTTTCCTGTATTCATCAATACCCTGGGCTACTGTTTTCAATTTATTTTTAATTTCACTTAAATTGCTTCTGTCGACAATACTCTCTACTATTTTGAGTATACAGAATTCCTCCAAATCGTCCCGCGTCATATCAGACAGATTCTTTTTGGCAGATTTTAGGAAATTGTCTGGAAGTAGTGGCTTTTCTGATGGGACATGTTCGGTTTGTTTGGCTTCTTCTTTTTCAATGACATTTATTTGCAAACTGTTATCTTTTACTTCTTCTGGAATCTTCGAATCTGGAAAAGAAACATAAAATGTTATATGCTGAATGCCTACGGGAGTGAATTATTAGGTGACAGCTGACAGGCGTCTCCAAGTAACATGGGACCAAGCCAGGCAAAAGAAGAAGACTGCTTGTATGCAATGGCCATATTAATGATTGATTATTTCATAAGTTGCACCCAAGTTGTACTCAGCTATCAATATACAGTTAATATTTTTTATATTTTATTAATATTTTTTTTACTTGTCTTTTCATAAAAGATAAGTGTTACTAACCTTTCTCATCAGTCTTGGTAAATAAGTCGATCGTATCTTCAACTGTTTTTTCTCCAGTTTCCGAATCAGTTTTATGTTCTGTGTTGATTGGAGTATCTTCTTTATTACTAGTAACTTCAGGTTGGGGTGTTTCAGTCTTAGTTGTATCCTCATCAATAAGCATGATATCATCATCATCTTCTATATTAATGCATTGCTTCTCATTTAAATCTACTGTTTTAGGGGGTTCCTCTTTCAGAGGCTCATCCTCGTCATCGGACAATATGTCTAGTGTATTAGATAGCTTACATAAAATAGGTTTATCTATAATACTACTAACAGGAGCAGAGGGCTTTTCTTTTGGTTGTGAACTGGTATCCAGTTCTTTGCTCTTCGTTGTTTCTTGAATTTCTTCCACATCCATGTCATCTTTCAACTCGATGGGTGGCGAATCACCAGTATCGTTGGTTGATATTTCTTTCGTAGAATCACAGACGGGCACTTCAATCTCATCCTTGCTCTCATCTAAATGTTTGTCTTTATTATCCGAAGACTCTAAAGGTTTGTCTTCATTTTCAGAAGAATCTAAATGTTTGTCGTCGTTTTCAATAGTACTTGCTGGTTCTTCTAATTCTACATCAGGTACCGGTTCTTTCTTTACTACATCAGGTTTTTCTATAACCTCTACATCGCCTTTAGTAACGGGCAACTCTTCTTTACTTTTTGTTTCATCATTTTCCGGTTTAACTTTTTCCGATTCATTTTCCGCAGTATCTGGAATTTGGTCGACATTTTCATATTTAAGCCTAATTATGTCTTCTTCATCTTCCACAATAGGGTCTTGAACGGTTTCTTCAGCGTTCTCTTCCAATTCCTTTTTTATAGAGCTTGTGCTTTGAATTTCTTCGTCTGTTCCATTACGCTGAGTTTCTTCTTTTTGTGTACCATTCGTTTCTTCCGGAATGTTTACTTCACATGTTTCTTCTTTAATTGCAACCCTGATACTCGACTCGTCTTCAGTATTTTCCGATCCATCATTTGACAAGTTGAGTAGACTTTCAATTTCTGCATTTATAACCTGTTTATTTTTTTCATCATTAGTAATAACGTTGACGTCTCCGTTAATGTTTTCTTTATTCCCGATGCAATTTTTCTCATTAAGTTGTTCAATATCACCATTACCAACTTTCTCCGATTGAATATCTTCGTTCGCGGACATGTCTCTATTTATAACTAAAGTAGGCTCAGAATCGAGAATTAATTGCATTGTTTATCATTTCCTTATCTTCAAAGATGAAGACGCCACACCTGAAACAGAAATAAAAAAGAACTAAGTACTTTATTTAGTTTTATGAAGCTTTTAGTGATGTCATAATCTATGTCAATCTTTAATTATTATCTATCAAACTAAATGCTGTAAACCACCTCGAATCAAGATATTAGTTTCGGTATGATTAACGCCATCTATGAGAAGCAGACCAAAATAGACGCATTCCGAGCAAAGACCCTCTTTTCGTGATAAAACCTGTCAAGTACTCAACCAGTTTGGCTAAAGGTAGACAGCTCTTTGCTCTTTTCAGTGGGTCTGCACTTATCACGACACCGCATGCGCGGAACGCGGCCGCGTGATCAATGGCTTCTAGTATACCAAAAATCAATCCAACCCTGGATGAAGGAGCAATTTTTTGTACGTAAGTTGTCCCTTGTTCCCCAGTATTAATTCACTAATTATAACGAAAACGATATAAATAGAGGAGGATAGATGGAGGAGAAAGTACTGCTACAAACTCACCAAGTAGCACGCAGTGCGCAAAACTAGCTACGCCCTACAGTGCAGCAATAGTGATAAGTATCTGCCCTGATGCATATTACATTCAAATGTGCAAAATCCAGGACGACCGATTTCCCAATTCTTTAAAGGCCAGAGAAATACAAGAAATTGAGTATGACGCCCTTAATCGTGGAGACTGAGCTGACATGGAGTGGCGACAGAGATTCCTTTGCCAATAAAGTTCCATGAAACAGAAAAACAAGTCGATCGATCTTTCTCGCTACATTGGAACACTTTCGGAAAAATAAAAGAGAATTTCCACCAGAATTTATAAGAAATTCTTATCTAATACCTATGCCCCATAAGTTCCAAAGGTGGCACCATGTCCCCATTTGGATTGAACGGAATAATAATAATCCGTAAAACTAGCCAATAACAACGCTAGCTTAGCTCAAGCTATGACAGTAAAGCGATGTTATTGGTTAGTTTCACACACATCCCACGCTACGCATCTTCGCTCATCTCTGGTGGAAACGCAGCCTTAACGACAGCAGCAGAGTAGAAAATAAATAATCGTTGATAAAACAATAGACCCCATGAAATAGTAAAAGAGTTACGTATTAAGAAATCCAAGAAAAGCATCATGCGATGTGAAAGAGAAAACCAATCCTATTTCCAATGTTGGATCTAAATCCCATACAACTGTCTAATGTCCCTCCTCTCTGTACTGCGAATGTTCGTAATATTACACAAGTTCTGAAGGGAAGAAATGTTATGTCAGCAGTTTCACTTAGACCTGGTGTAGTACCACCTCCATTTATAATCTAGATAATATTTGCATCTAGATATACTGCTGCGGCCAAAACCGTATCAAAAAAAAAAAAAAAAAAAACAGTTTGCAATCTACGGGACCCACAATCGCATGCTAGAACTTCCTTCAAACTTCGGTAACTTAGTCGTTACTCGTAAGTAAATCAAGGTTGAAATCTAAAAACATGTCCATACTTATTAATAACCTGTTTAGATAATCTAAAAATAAACGTGCTATGCTGATTGGTTTCTTTGAAAGTCACCATTTACTTTTCCTGAAAAAGTTGGTCACCATTTCACCTAAAAATAATTGTTGGATTAAGGTTAGGTTAACGGTAAAAAGGTTACCCTATGCTTTAAACATTTTGATATACCTACTTCAAAAAATACAGAGTCCCCGACTCCCCGCCCTTATCCCATGCTACTTGGGTGCAAAATGTTTTTTCTTTATTTCTGGCTGTCAGCCGTCACGTTATCATTCATTCGTACTATTCCCTTTTCCTCACACAACTATCCATCTTCTTTCTTTTCTTTAGTCTCCCTCTTTCCGTCCATCCATCAACATTTACATTCATCCCTTTCTTAGACACACGCGTTTCGTCCCCGTCACTAGTGACCATTTTAACTTTGACGTTCTTTTTTTTATTTGCACACTCCCCGCACATTCATCTGAACATTCTCTTATCCACTCCACTACATGCATTTTTGTTAGGAACCAATCGATCATTCATAATCATTTTGATGTGTGCTTGTCTATGACAGAAAATCGAAAAAAAAAAAAAAAGAAATTGGCTAAAATGTGTGGGTTAGCCTAGGTACGTCTAGCGTGTACGGAGCAATACAAAATGATAAAAAAAATTATTGAGGTAGTTTAACATTAAAAAAAATATACATATATACAGGGTCAAATAAAATTATCTAGCGAAACACTGCGGACGTGATGGTATCTATATCTAAACATGATAAAGCATTTTTCAATTTGAAGATTTTTTTGGGGTCATCAACTGCACTGTACTTGAAATATCAGTTAAAAAAAACAGTTTTTTTTTTGTGTAAACTTCACATACGTGGTAGGTATCGTTAACTAAATACGATAAAACAAAAAAAAAAACTCATTTCTCATTTCATACTAGTACTTCAAGTAACAACACTACTACCATCGATCGTTGACCCCAAAAAAATCATCAAATCATTTTTATTTTACGTAATACGTAGTAGGTAATTATTATTTTCCTCACGCTAAAATGGCATTGCCCGAATAAAATGGAATACTAGGCAAAAACTACATGACCAAAATCTCAAATAAGTAAAACTAAAAATATTAATAATAAATAAGTATTCATATTTTTTATATTTTTAAATGTAAGTTTCTTTTTATAATTTAATTACTTTCTACTATAAAACAATAAAATAAAACGATTGGGTACCTGCTTATGGCAAACGGGCAAAAGAAAACGAAATGTTTAAAAAGTAGAAGCAGGACTACCAACCGAACACGTTCAAAAATGCTAAAAGCATGTTGAATCTTTTCGGATGCAAATACGGGAAGACGATCCCACGCTTTTTTAAGACTTGCACTGAGAAGTAATGAAATTAAATGAAATTTATCTGCAAGAATTTTAGTCGAGTTTTTTAACAGTTTCTAAAACACTTCGCTAAAACTAGCATGCATAAATAAATGAATAGGTAAAGCTGAATAAAATAGGCCTAACAAAAAAAAAACACTTCGTGTATTTTATCTACATTAAGTAGGTACACCTTTTTTAGGGTTCCGTAGTAAAATAAAATACTGTGGGGAACACAAGAATTTTCCCCCGTCTGGGGAGCACGAAGGGTTATGTCGGACTAAAACCCCACGTTTCCATTCACTACTATGACTTGGGGAACCGGGAGATTCACATGGTACCTAAGTGTATCTCCCGGTTGCGCGCACCCCCCTTTGGTATCAGCCCGCCATGCCTACAGGGCGAGGCCCACCACACGCCACTATTCTGATAGGTACTAGTCCAGTAATCATTACTTTGCCATTTTTCATCATTCTATTAATAGCATTATTAGAAAAGGTGCCTACGTAGGATCTTCTAAAATAATAGCCACCGGGTTGGCTTCAATTAGAACTAAGGAAATCACTATAACAAGTGACAAGTGGCGTCATTTTTTGTTCGCCGACAGCGCCGCCGTCACCGGGGCTTGTGAAACAGTACGTACTACTTACTAGTACTTAAACCTACTTAAAAAATGGTAGATGATGTACCTACATCATCGCAGCAAAATTAAGAATAATATTGATATCAAAAATACTGGCTGTAAACGTTAAAAAAGAGCCCCAATACACGCAAAAATAAAAAATACAGCGCAATGTTTTCAATCATCAAAACAAGATGGCCGCTGCTATCCGTTCTGTCGTGTGAAATACCGGAATAAATTCCCCGCTCGCTTGGTGTTGAGCTGCACCGCTGATCGGCAAGCGTTTCAAAGACGAAACACATGACATACTGCTATTGCATTCGCTGATAGTGCGCGTAGCGCGAGCAAGACAGAGAGAGCTAGATATTCCTCGAGGACAGACGTAAATAAACGGAACGAGGTGAATGTGAAAAGCAGTAAGTACGGGAGGCTATTGAACGGGAGTCAGCGTCAGGCAAAGTATGAAAAGTAGACCAAACTCAAAATATTGTTTAAAAAGAAGAGTTGTACCTAAGTAATAAATTAAATAAATGTCGGTACGCCGCCGTCTATCAAAGTATCGAGCGAGAAGAAGACAGCATTTTTATTTTTCATATTTTGCACAAATAGACTACTGAAAAAAGAAGGAAAAAAAAAATTTGTCAGCCGACTCTTTTTTTTTATCAAACTTTTATCACAAAATGTGCGCAACAACTGCAAAATCTGATTCCGAACAATTGTATTCGCACACATGAATACAATAACGCCTACAATCTATTGGTCAATCAGTCAAGTGAAAAATAAAAATTAGAAGAAATAACAAAATGTGATACAATGCGATAACCATGTATTTACGTGTATACAATTATAAGTGTTACGCCTTCCGCATAAAACCCATAATCGCTTGGTTACGTTTGACAGGTAAAACGAGCAGAAACGTTTTATGGCAACAAAAATAACCAATAAAACCTAATTAAATTAAATCAGTAAGTACCATCATTCAAGCACTGCAAAATTATAGTTACTTTCTTTTTTTGTTCTCGTAATAACAAGGTACCTAACAAAAAAAAAACTTAACTACAACAATAAATCATAAAATAAATATAATACTTAGAAAGTTTTAAAATATATGTGATACAACTAAAAAGTAAAAGAAAACAAATAGCGCTACATAAATCGAAGAACCTATCGATTTTCGCATTATCAGTCATAATAAAATTGTGCCAAATGTTTACAATCACTCACCTAAATGACTGCGCAAGAGATAACAGAAGTAGAAGAATTGACGAGAAGAATACAAAATACGAAAATATACGAGTGTCCGGTTCCGCGTCCGAAGCGACACTGACAGCAGATAGAGAGAGAAGAAAATGGCGGCCGCATTGTGGCGAGTACAGCCGACAGAGAGCGTCACACGAAACACGAACTAAATGCACAGAGTAGTAGCTCCGTAGAGAATCGAGTACTGCGATGGCAAAACACGGGTGGAGGCACGAGAGCGAGATACCGATATTATCGTTCCGAATGAGGGAAAGGGAAAGCAAGCTGTTAGCGATAAGTCGCGAGCGTTGCTCCTGGCTTTGTTCATTACTCTGTACAATAACATGCAGCGAGGTCACGTTACGTTATCGGGCTCTCGTTCTCTTGCGTTCTACTTCTGTTTCTAGGGTGATGTTAGCAGCTCGTATGCCTAGCGTAATTAAGCAATTTGTGCTTTGCATACCATTGATTTTTTTAAATTATGCTTAAATATTCAGTAATTAAATACTTACGTAGAAGTGTACAATTCATTACTGTTACTTACATAACAGTTTTGAATTGCAAATATTAATATTTAGTTTGATTTATAAAACCTCCAAGACCAAAACAAGCGTCAATGTCAATGAGACACCTTGTGATGTCGCGTGGCGTTTAGTTTGGGTTCTGTCTAGGTCGATCTTTGATCCGTTTTGATTATTCTTGGCCGAGATTTCGATAAAACAATAATGCTAGAGAGTAGTCAAAACTCAAATCTAAATAGTTTTAGCACTCTTACATTTCTTTAAGAAACTAAGAAGTAAAACGGCAGAAAAATCACAAAAATAGTTCAATATTATGAACTGTTCGAGAATGGGCGACGTTGCCGTTCTTACGACTCTGTCCGAGTCGAGTGGGTCGTTTGACTCGTTGCCGAGATCACACGATCGAAGCCGAACATTTCCGACTGGCGCTATACGTCAGTTTTATACGTCATTAGAAAAAATAGAATGTTTGTAAATGCTTTGTAAGTCTAATAAAACCTTTGTCCTACCTAACCAGCCGTCTATGCTCCTATCAGCAGATCGGTCGTCCAAATACATATTTTGGAATTCTTCAGTCAGAAAATGCATATTAATGTACCTAATTCAATCACCGCGTACATACTCAGCTTAGGATTCTACGGACAATCACAAAATCTCAGGATTCAGGAATTCAAAACTCTAGGGAGTTCTAGGACCAAGGAGGAGGAGATGCCAATCACTCTATTTTTAATAGGATGATTTTATAAACAACACGATTATTTTTAGGCACATATTGTTCAGACTACATTCGCGAGAACTTTATTTCTATTTGAACCATGACTTAAACTCATGGTAAACTTTTGGCATCACCTGGCTGTCAATGTTACAAGACTGCATTGACAAGCAGGTGTCCCGAGGGCTTAGTCATTCCCTTGGATATGGTTCAAGCAATTTTGTCTTCCTTTATCACCTATCTTTTCTCACTTAATTATTGATCTAATTAAGTACCGTCAGAAAATAGATAAGTAAACTAAAAGACAAATAGAAATTTGATCGATAATAAATTATTCTGACCTATCTCCTTCTTGCTTGCGAACACATTGTCATTGAACCCCGTTAATACCATGACGTACACGGTACGAAACTATGATCGCGGCATACACTGTATTTTTTGTTCGCGTGCGTAATACGATCGTATGCATTGAGCCGTCAATGGAACGTAGACCAACCAAAGTTATCGATGATATAAAAATTTAAAATTAAGAAAGACCGATTAAAGCTGGAATAAAAAAAATATTTTGACTCATTCATTAGGTAAAAACTGCTTGAATAAGTACTTTTTATTTTTATTCATATTTGAATGCCATGGATAACGCTACAAATTTAGTGAATACATAACATAACCTAATTAGATAGGTAGGTACAATAAGTAGGTAATTAAAACAAGCAGTAGGTACTTAGGTACATACAGTATCTACACTAGAAAGAATGGCGCAAACAAAGATAGAGTGAAGCTGAACATAGACAATAACGTAGGAGTAAGCGAGATACGAGGAGTTACGTCAGACACAATACAATGTGCTTGATGGCAGACAAGATGGCTGAACATAAAGTTAGTGATTTGATTTGACATTCTCAAATTTCGGAAAAAAATCTCTGGGTTCAGAAATATTTCAGAATGACTTATAGTAAGATGCTCATCATTACAAGCAGAAGACGACATCAATTCTTAATGGAGAAAGAATAAAATGGTACTTATGTCTTGGGAATTTATCAAGTAAGGAGGCACATAATATCTACGTAGAATTTATCAACTTCAATAAATCAGCTTTTTTTACTGAAAAGAATAGCCAAAAGACCTATCAATCAATAGAACAGCACGGACAAGCTGCCTATCATAACTACCTATCACAACTGGCAGAAATAGAGGTATAGGTAGGTAACGTTAGTAGAATGGCAGCGCAGCGGTTTGGCAACGCTGCACAAACAAGTTCGTGACGGCATGGAATCGGCATTGCCAGCCAGCCAGCGTATCAATTTTGCACACTCAATGTCATGTCATGAACTAGGACGTAGGAGCAGATTTTAAGCTGTTTGAAGAAAATAAAGTTGATTGACACTTTAGCTTGACAACAGCTAACCTACAATAAAATTACTTTGAAATAAACTGAGGAATCTATAAAATTATCAGATTTAGCGAAGCGTCCATTTCGTGGCGCGTACCAAGTATTGGCTGGTTGGTTGAACAATTGCGACGTTGCCAGTTTGCCACATCGCCTTCAATAGCTGCTGATATAATTGTACAGCTACCTAGTAGATTATGCTTGTCAGTGTTGTAGAAGTCACATAGGTAAACCGCTTTAAGGCATGTACCTAACATTTGGTAGGTAAAAAAAAATGAAGACCGCCGCTTAGGCAAAAAAAAAACTAAATCAAGGACAAGCGACCTACCTACTTGTCCTTCAAAATTAGACTTTTTTTACCAAGCGTCTTAAAAAAAAAAGCTGCCGTCTCCGCTTGACCATGCCCCCCCGTCAGAAGAATAGCTCGTCTTCTCTGCTGCCCGATAAAATAAATATTTGGAGTTATAAAAAAAACTAAAAATATAGGTAAGTAGGTCCATAAAATTTCTATTGAATAGAAGTTAAGACAATTAAGCGAACTTACCACAATCTTCTTCAGAAAAAAGTTAAAACGAATGAGTGCGGCAACCGTCAACGAACTCTCTCGAAGGAAAGAAGATAGTCAAATGGACATTATTTTAGTTAGTGCATAGCGCCGTCGCGCGGGCGGACGGCGACCGACGGGCCGTAGCCATTTTGTTATCCATCGTTTCGTGAGTTAGAGCGAGAGCACAATGTCATTCTGCTTTGTTCAAACGCGTGCAAAGTATACTTTTCATAGCGTTTACGTTTATCAATAAAATACTAGGCTTACTTCTATTCTTTAATTTGTTTTACTTCTTCCATGTCCTTACTCCTTCACTGACAAGTTAGCACTAATCGTTTGCTCTAAAAAAACGCTGGAATAAGCCCTATAAATCTCTGGGATAGACGGCACGCGTTTTGTGAAAAAATACGAAGCCGTTTTGACATTGACATAAACCAATTTTGTTTTATTTTCAAAATTTTGTTTGTGTTTTGTTTATTTTCCCTATTCGAAACTATTCGAATGAACTGTCAATTGAATTACCTAATCCACTTTTATGTAAGTAAGTATTTCAAGAAAATAAGTACACAAGAAAGGTTTTTGTAGCTAAAAATACTATCGAGGTAGATAAGTACTAGGTAAGTAGTATATTGTCGGCCCAGACCAAATAAAAAACCAAAGCATAGATTGCCGGGTCAAAAACGCTAACGAAGCAGTAAGTTTTGTCTTTGTTAGTACCAAGTTAGTACCTACTGACCTACAATTTGTCAGTGGCTGATGATGAAGTACACGATCATCCGAATGAATCTTACACTAATTCAATTTTTTTTTTAAATTTTAATGTTATCGACTAATGCATTACATACTGAATCATCATCACTGTTCGTGGATGCTCTTCAACTTTTTAATTCGAAATCGAACTAATTAGGTATGACTACTAGGGACATCTATTGTATTATTATCAAGATTTAGGGAGCATTGCATGAGCCCATCATGGGTCTGACGGATTACCATAGCATAGCAAGCTCAGAATATAAATAACAGATGGCGTTGTTTGTTATACGTTACGTATATCCACTGTTTCACATATTTTCACTGTTTAACGTACCATTATCGTACATATGATAAAAACGTAAAGGGTTTCTAAAGTGATTTTGGAAGTTTTAATTCACAATGGAATACCTTTTGGAATACGATGGAGCCTAGATTCGTCCCAGTAGGTATTTGATTTAGAACAATGACGATAGGTGGCGGTGATACTTTTTGATTTACTAAAAAAATATTTACTTTAGCGAGTAATTGGACAAAAATGATTACAGTTAAAACCCTCAAAACGTTATATAAAATGGGAGACAGGAGTCAATCAGTAAAAAAATGACTTTTGACCGATGACTACATAAGTCAATGCTTTTGACAGACAGTTGACTGTCAAATTGTCAATGTCATAGATTCATTTCTGTTCTGTGAAAGTGTGAACATTCTGTGTCATTATCATCTGAATTGTAAACAATTGAATTTATTTGTTTATACGAACGATAATAGCTATCTTCTATTAAAAATAATTTTGCTATTGCACAAATTACGTTATATTCAGTCCAATCAATATAATATATTGATTTAGTTGAGTTAAAAATGTTGCTCAACTTTGTAAATCCATCCTCAAGGGTTAGTTGCATCTCCAATTTCTTTCGTATGAATTTAAAATTATTGCGAGATTCTAAGTTTATAATCATTTCAGAGTGCGCTATGTTTGAGCTGTCGAGTGTCCATCGTTACAAAATGTTATTTCAGCGAAAGTTTAGACAGTAAATACAATGATACAGAGAGGGAGAAAATATTACAGGTTATCAACAATGCCGACGTTAGTACTCTTTCTAGGTAAGAATATTGTGAGTTATGTTTTCTATAGGACTAAATTCTTTAACTTCTGTTCTTATTCAGGTTCCTTTCCAAAAATAAAGGCCTGTTAACAAGTTAAAACTTAGTGCAGTCAATGCTAACAACTTTGGCAGCTTCTGTTTTTCGTACGGCAAGGGCTGTTGGTGTTATTACTAACATATCTTTACAAATAAAAAAAAACAAATAAGTATATTTTTACATCATCCTTTAAAAAAGGTTGTCTGTAAAAGATCGTTTTTAGTCATAAGACCGCCCATTGTGTCACCCTATGTAAAATTTCTAAATTTATATCTGTAATTTTTATGGTGTACATAATAAAGAGTATTCTATTCTATTCTAATAATAATTTGTTGCAGTTATGAAGTGAGTAAAACGAATCTCAAAAAGTTTTCTCAATGGAAGAGTAGTAATGGGCAAATAAAAACACTATCAGACATAGAATATGTTGAGGGATTTTCTGAAAGGTCTGCCAAGAAACTGTTCAACAGTATATTGAGTGGCCCTAATAAGGAAAATAAACTGGCAGGTAAAATAAAAGGGCAGATATTGCACCCACATTTAGGAGATAGTGTTATAAAGGTGAGGCATTATTATGTATTAACAGTCCAACTTTTTTCTTAATGTCCCTCGGCAAACTTCGTGTTTCGTCAGTCGTCTTTCTCATTTATACTGCCTTGTGACGTAGCCAGACTCCTCAACTGTAATGCGTTTTCATAATTAATTGATATTGTACTACAATATAAAAACTTCTTTACAGGATTGTAGGTCCGTGTTATCGGTGTATATAACGGTGAACTCAGTGAGCTGGACGTTGATAGACAAGAGTAACTATGAAGTTCAAGACTGGAAGTACTATGGCATAGATTATCCCGAAGGCAAGAGGTTTCAGATCACTGATATTTTGGATATTGTATGTGGTTTTTCCTTTATCCGATTTTTTTTACTATTCTTTTGCATTGTTAATGTTATGTTAGTACCTTGAATTTGTCCAAAGATATATAAACAATATGTCTTCCTTTTTACCCGACTGCGGAGAAGCTAAAACGGTAGGGTTATATGTTTGACCTGTATGTATGTACGTCTCTATGTTACCTCGTAACTACTAAACGGCTGAACCGATTTTGATGACTGATATGTCGTTAGATTCGTCTTTATTTCGCCAGTATCACTGGCTATTATATCACAATTAAAATTATGGTTACAACAGGCGTCTGGAGTACCCTGTGCAATAGGCCCTGCAATACTAACTGACTAGACCCCAACGGGCAAGACTCACAGACCACTCTTTGACTTTACTTTGCTATGTAATGTAAGATTGTGTCTCATGTGAATGTGAACTTTATACTCATAAGAATAACTGAATAAGTTTCACGAAACGCTTATTTATGTATTTATTTAACTATTTATGTACACACATAATAAACAGACAAGAAGAAAAGAACAGAAAAAGATGTACAAAGGTGATGCTTATTTCTAAAGAAATCTCTTCCAGCACACCTGCGATAGGAAAGTAGACAAGAGATGTAGACACCGTGTGCTTACTTTACTTAGCAAAGAAAAGTTAAAGTGTGGTCTATGAAACTTGCCCTAAGATCACAATTAGGTTCTGATTTTAGACGCCCATTTTAACACTCACGAATTCTTCTACCAGCACCCTCATAAAATAATTCATCTCTTATCAGGCTTGGCGCGTAACCCAGCAGATGCCTCTAGCAGACATATACGTGATGAAAGCGGAGGCCACGACTCTTCGCGCAGCTGGTAGCGATCCTAACAACCCGAAGGTCCTTGCCGTCAACCTGCAGAAGGCACAGATGGTCGCTATGATCGTCGCCTTGATAAATTCGAGGCCTCATGGGGAAGAGCAGTAAGTATTGAACATTGATTTAGGTATATACTTTGTATATTTTTCACGACACATACTTGTACATACGATAGTTACAATAAATAGCGTAATTTCTGTTCTTAAAGTATGTGATAAAACTGTAAACAGAACTTGTTTAGCTTAAATTCTTACGTAATCACTTAGTAAAGGGAATTAATAACATATTCATCGGTATTTAGAAGGTTTCAAATTAATATCTTACAATTTTATCCAACATTTATTGTTTGAATAACAAAAGTTATATTTTAATTAAAAAATCTACGAAAATAGCGGTATTGTCAAATGAAAAACATCGTTGATTTGAAATTACAACATTGATTTAAAATTAGAATTTCGGGTTTAAGTATTCAAATAATCAAATCAGCACTACAAATTGGCATCCGCAGGTACGTTTTCTGATACATTTGTTTACATTTTCATCAGAGACTTTTAGAACAGATTGTAGGTAACGAAACGTACAATAAATACTGCCGATATAACTTGGCAGTTCCGAACTTCGTGCAGGAGGGCTGCGCAGTAACATTTTTTAGGAACCAAATGGTGATATGAGGCAAGTGTGAGTAAGAGAACATGTGCGAAAGTTATTTGCGCCTATGTTCAGACCTGCCAAATTATATCGGTCGTATTGTAATAAGATAAAAAGGTGCATCCGCACCGAAGTTTCTTTTTGTAGAGTAGCATTTTGTGACATGAATATTGAATAACATAAGACAACTTTCTATAACTTTTGCGGCTTTTGCTATCCTTTGCTGCCTAGTAGCACTCGCAAATGTTGCACAAAAAGTAACTCCGATGTGAATGCATCTTTAATTGAAATATCGCATAACGAACATTCGTGAAATGCGACTTACACTTGACCTACGAAAACCAGACTGTACCAACTTGGCATTTTTATTAGAGTAAGTTTTTGGTTTTTGTAGACACAAGTTATACCTATCTCGGATTTTTCAGATCACATGAAGAAGGGAATGACGCAAACGTTTTGAAGCAGAAAGTTTATTTCCTGAGGCCTACACTTCCATACCGGTATGTAAAGAGGAGCCTTAAGACATAATATACATCCTCATTTTATATTTTTTCGTTCTCAGTTAGTTTTAACGATGGTCTGGCAATTTGAGTACTTTATGCGGCCGCCCCAAATGTCCTTTTTTGGTATTGTTCGTCGAGTCGTTGAGCTCCACTATTACTTACAAATGCTTGTACTGACTGGACAGGTCCACTCAAATCTGTGTGGTTCTTTCCTCAAAATACCATTTCAGACGCTAACCTACATGGTCCTCATATGGCCTGACCAAGATTATCTATGTCTGGACTCTAAAAGATACTGCGACCTCTGAGTTTGTTTCGGCCTTTCTTCTCAGAGTAGTCAGATAGGAAACGCCGACTTCATCTAGCTTATTTTTTAATATGACTTTTAACAGTGATTCCGAAATCAGAACTGACAAATACACACTGACAATAAACAATACAGAACAAACAATTCCAATCCAACAAAAAAAAAAGTTTATTCAGTAGATACAGAAAAAAAAAACACGATCAGAAACACGAACTGATTACATAGGAGCCTTAGGTAATAGATTTTTACTAATTACCTGTGTCGTGTGGACGTCTGATGTGCCAGGCAAAAAGGAATTCATCTAACTAATATTATAAACGCGAAAGTTTGTAAGTATGGATGGATGGATGTTTGTTTGTTACTCTTTCACGTAAAAACTACTGAATCGATTTGGATGAAATTTGGCAAACAGATAGTTTACAACCTGGATTAACACATAGGATACTTTTTATCCCGATATTCCCACGGGATCGAGACTTACGCGGGTGATGCCGCGGGGCGCAGTTAGTAAGTTATAATTTCGATGCAGAGGCAGATGTCGCTACTAGCCTTTCTAGTTACAAGTAAATATACATAGATGGCGCTACAGGTCTCCTCGGATGTATCTTTTACGGGATTATCTATCATTGAATCTACCCTCATATTATGTGAAATATTTACTATATTTTCATTTTAACTGATTTGTGGACCTACCGTTGAGTACTGGAATTCAGCTGCATCTGGTTAGACCGGAAGCCGACCCCAACATAGTTGGGAAAAATCATGCACAAATGATGATGAACTTCAAGTAATCCAAACCATTTCTCAGGTTATACGGCACCTTAGTCGGCAACGAAAGAGTATCTACAGATCAGACTGTAGACATGCTTCTCCGGAACCTGAACAGCATATCTCCAACCAACTCTCATGCCTTCATTCCTGAACACTTGCAGACCATGTTCAGGGCACAGAAGGAACTACAAAAGGACATGCTGGGACACTGCCTGTTGTTAAGTTTGACTTTCATGGATTTGTGTATCTATAAGAATCAAGATCGTATAGCAAAGTTAAGCAGACGCGGTGAGTAGTACTTTTGTATTAGTGGTCTTATGAAATATATTTTTGAATATATTTTTGGGGATTTTTATTTATTACTAGATGACCCGGTCAATAAAAACTAAATTAAACATTAAAAAACCCCCGACAAAAACAAAGGATCTAAAAAGTAAAAAAAATAATATGTGTTGGCCCTTTAAGTTTAATATAAAAGTTGTAGGTGATATTTTGATCCAAGCGTCGTCGCGTCGAGGGACGGCTAAAGTTTGGCAGCTACGATGGCGCAGACAGACCCACAGATACACACGTTAAACTTATAACACCCCTCTTTTTTCCGTCGGGGGTTAAAAATATACTCAAATAGAAAATGGTTAGCAAATCCGAGCATTTATGACTCATTATCTCATACCTTTTCTTGCACAGATGATCATCTTTTGTAATGTACGTTTAGTTTGTGCAGAATAAACAATTTTTCTTTCTATCTTTCTTTATCAATCAATCGTAGCTTAGTGCTAAATAGGGCTCCACCAAGCTGCGCTACAACACCCGTTTTTGTGGACTTATATCTCCCTGAAGTGATGATGTTAGTAAAGATGATAATAAAGCAGAATATAGACAAGGAGCGTCGCTACTTTTGACCTTTCGAATGTAGTCTGTCAAGACTGTAATGTCCATTGTCCTAGAGCTGGAGTTCTGGGTTCGATCCTCAGCCCCCCAGGTCGGGGAGTGTTAATGGATTTTCCCAATAGGTAATTCTAAGAAGCTGCCCTGAGTGTGGATTGGTGCCAGGTTTATGGCAATAAGCTCAAACACTATTCCTTGGGACGAATACCATAGGTACACCTCTGCCTTTCGGTTGTATGTTATAATAGGTATTTAAAATAAATAAAACTGCAACGTATTGCTTCAGTTGGACTAAAAAGTGTTTATTTGATAAAATACAACGAGCTTACTTTTTACAACATTTTACTTCTATTAATGACAAAAAAAAACAAACAAAACCCTTAATACAATAATAATATACATAAATACGATGGTATCAACTTCAAACGTATCATAATTCATAAGTAACTAACATAAATGCAATTCTAGGCAAGATCATTACAATTCAAGTAAAATACAATCTAAAAAAGAAAATAATGTACTTAACTAAAAATAATTAAAATATCTTTAAAGTTATGTCAAGAAAAATCTAATGCAAAAATTCTCTACAGATCACACAATTACACTTTTGACCTAACCAAAGTTGAATTTTGTATTTAATACTGATATTATTCATTTTGGAAGAACTAGAAAATATATTTACAATTTTTATAATATTTATTAAATTTTTGACAAATGCCAACGTTTCAATTTTTCGCCTGGATCTCTGTGACCATATCGCAACCAACTGTTTTCTCCGAACAAAAAATGTAGATAATAATGCTATGTAAAATAACTGAAGTCTGTTGTCAACTGTTGTGTGTAAAAAGTTCGATCTTGTATTCTGGGATTGTCTAAAATGAATTTCATATAGTCTACTATCGGCGTCTCTGTAGGTATGTAGGAAAATATACTCTATTGTAACATATGGACTGAGACTGTCGTTTACTGATTAAGTTAGGCCATCTATTGAATTACATTATATTTATGTCACTGTTGCATTAAAAACAACCTTTCTATTGCTATATAGAGATATGGCAACATAAAAATATCGTTTTCTAAACATGGCTAATGAAGATGTGTAATCCACGTAAATAATATGTTTGAATCACGAAAACAACATTAGTTAGTTAATCAGTAATGGAGCAGCCTCAGGTGATAACTCTGTAGAAACCTAACAACAGTGTAAAATTACCAGTCTATTGTATATTACAATAAATATGTACAATTAATGATATAACAGCACCCATTAATGAAACCAAGTTATGCCTCAAGGTACGCCGCCTATAACGCTTCTTAAATAAAATATGTATAATATCACCGCTTTATTGTATATGTCTATTGTATTGTATATAATTGTATATTCTGTATATGTATTGTACTATTATTTAAAACTGTTATTGTATGGCTTAAAATAAGTATTGTAGCAAAAATAAGCTGAATAGGCGACGTAGCTTCATCATTGTTATACACGAAAACGTTGCATTCAATAAAATCTGTAAAAAACTCAATCCAGACTACAAGATCATTAATCTAAATATGTCCATATTTTATTAAAAAATTCAACAACACTTATTTTACTGTGGAACTGTTTCAACAAGTCTCTATTGTGATAAAAAATTATTACTTTGTAGGTATCTTAATGTTTCCGACAGCGGTTGGCGAGTGGCAGTGGGTACAATGATACGTGTATACTAACTTTATGAAATTATTATAGGCCATTTTTATGTTGGCTACCAATTATTTTATTAACACTAACAACTATTTTTAAAATAAGTCATTTATAAAATAAATTATACAATAATATCGCCAAAAAATCAAGTGTATTGCACTGGTGCTGCACTAACTGCAGATATACGCTTTTATGTTTTATTAAACTATACAATTAATGCAAATAACACTTAAGCTCGGGTTCACACATTAGAACTGAGAACAATGTATCCTGGACCGCTCGCGACGAGTGGTTGTATCCCGATGTGTGAAGCCAAATTTACAAAAAAATAATTAGTGACACAAATGACAAACGCCGTATTATGTAGTTTACTACGCTGAAAATGGAAGACGTTGAAATAATTCGTAGCCAACTTCTCTATGAAACTAAATCTGTTACACTAAGCTCATTTTAACATGCATTGACAAAACACTCACCGGTACTAATTATGTACCGTTTTTTTACTGTTTTATTTGCGACCAAACCATAATAAGTATCCTATGTGTATACTATCCAAATGTATGGGAACTTGGCTTTTGTTTACATAAAGTAAATGGTAATGTAGATTACACAATAACTTACAATATATTGCTTCATGCAAGTTTAAAATTACTAAGCATGTGGATATGTAAAATCGTTAATAATTAAGAAACTGAACTGGTAGGTCGACTTAAACATTCGCCAATGTATATCCTATATGTAAGACATTACAATTTCACCATGAGATCACAATTAAATGCATTTTTAAACGAAGGAATTAGTGAAAACTGGTAAGTTTCGGAGCTAATTAGACTAAACTAATTATTACACATCGCTCTGGCATTGTATTTAATACAATTGACGTTATGCTGATATTCATTAAGTTATATGCAAAGTATAGTTTTACAATGCAATCTTATTCTCTCCTTTTTATATTTTTAACAACTTAAAAATATACAAAATTAAGTAGGCATATTGATATTGCGTTAAATACGAAGAAGAATATCTTGCTTAGGTATGGGTAAAATTGCATTACTTTGCTATTGAAGTTTATATTATTATACTCCAAGACGCTATGTGGATATAAACGTGTGCTGGAATTTAATTCCATTTAAGGAAGTTTGTTAGACAAGAATTGGCAAAATGATTACAGATTCTATCTCCTATCCTACGGGTAGTCGGTAAGAAATGTCATTGTATGTATTTATAAATAAATATTACGTATTAATAAAGGTTAGGAACATGCTTGAAACCTAATTAATGTTATTAAATGAATCCTCGGGGAACATAATCCAAGAGTTACGTACATACTGTATGGATATCCGATCAGAATTGGACGGCTCGTTTATATACGGCATTATACTGTTTATAATGATTTTAATATTGAAAATTACAAGATTTGCCAATTGAAAATTTCAAATATAAGACTCGGATCGTCTGAGGACTACCGTAGTTTTTCAGCACTTAAAAATAGTTTCATAAGAAAGCAAAACCGTGCTCTCAAAAAAATATTTTACAAAAATCATTTCGTACACAATAAAAACTAATAAGATTAACTTCATAGGTATACATACACGTTTATTTGAGCAAAACTTAACAAAACAGTGAGCAATTCAAACAGAACAGCCTAGGACGTGATTCTATCGTGGAATTTGCATACATTGACTAAACTCTTGTCTGTGTCTCCACTGAAACCGATGGTACATTACCTGGCTTACATTTTGTCTGCAACAGTCCGGTTTCAATAAAAACCAGAAGTTTTGTGTCGCAAAAATTCCCAATGATATGTATTTACAATAACCACACTGAATGTAAGTAGTAAGTGACAAAAAAATCTTGAGAAACCAACGTGCATTAGAAGACAGACATAATAAAGTTGTGCAAAATGGATAGCAGTTTGATTCGAATCAATTTTCCACAACTCCTGCGTTACAAGTATCTTAGCACGTTGCAGATACGACATTAACGTTAAGACTATTTCACATTTACCTTTTTAATAATATTGTATGTAATAAATGTATAAAATATCATCTGTAATCTCTGTATACTTAATCACTTCTTGTTTTATATTTAAAAATTAAATCCATTTGTATCGGTATAAAAATCTAATAAGTATAAATCTGAGGTTATTTCTCGGCTATGGCACTGTGTTGTCTGTTTGTATTCAAACTTTGTACTAGGGTGCGTCGCGCCACTCCCGCCCAATATGGAACAAATATATCGTTTATTGTATAAAAATACTTATCAACTATTATTGTATAAGGCTGCTTGTGTTGTGTTTATAAACTATAGAACTGAATCCTATGCTATTGTAGTGTGGAGGCGGGGGCGGCGCGCGCTGCCCTCAAGGAGGATCACATGTGTGAACAATGTGGAAAACTGTAGTCACGGAAGATAAATGTTTCTAATTTTCTTCGATAACGATGTTTTTTCAATTGTAAACCTCCGAAAGTTTGATAGGAAAATCAAAATGGAAAATAAAATGCTAGTGGTGGCGCGCCAGTTGTGAACGCAGCTTTAGAAGCGCACGCGCCTCGGACTGAGAAGTATTTAATCGATGGTTACAATCTAAATCTACCATGTGCGTGTTACTCGATTTGGAATCGATAAGTTTCGTATACAAGATTATTTGGTTCGTTACTTCGCAACAGTCGTTCGTAAAGATTGATCGACCGGCGCCTGAGTGCCGTTCACAACTAGCAGACCGAATAATTTTCATAATTGCCCAATGCGATAAATTCGTCGTAAAATCAACACACAATAAACCCACTAAATAATAATATTGCATCGATCACTTCGTAGTGACAAATAATAAAATGGTATATGTTATGTGACTCCCACAAATCCACCATACTATTACACCTATTAGTTAATTAACAGTTCATATTATGCGGTAGGAAAACGAAACCATCACAATAATATAGTAAAATAAGCTATATAAGTTGTCTATACATACAAACAGAGATATTAAAACGTTAAAAAGTTTGCTGGACTATCCTGGCGTGCTCAGTGATCACGTAGTTTATAGTCTGTGAGACTCGCGGGCTGGCGGTTTTTCATGAAATTCGATTCAGCAGACATATTAAATACATCTGTCTCTTCAAGTCTTCAGACTGTATGAATCAATTTATAAATCCACGTATACAGTTTGTTTGAGCTTAATTCTATTAATTTCTAATCGCAAATAATGTGGACGCGATCACCAGAATACTCCAACAATGTCACAAATTCATATAATATTTTTATTCTTCCTAAATTCTAAGTTATTTCGCGATGAATGATCGAATTGCTTGGTAATTCGAAAATCGATAGTCTAAGCTAAATTAGAAATAAGATTTACTCTGGCGTACCCTCCGTCCCTTGGATCAAACTACAACAAAGCACTTTACGTCATCACACACCTTACCTAATTGGTAAATTTTACTAATCTCACTCATCGTAATAATGTTAAATTTATCAAATCAGTCAAGCAAAAGAAGGCGACAGGCCGGCCACGACTAGCCGGCCACCGAAACAATCAAACATTTTAGATAATTAAAATTTAGGAACTTAAATGATTTCGATATCGATTCGACTCACATAAACTCAAATTTTCTGTACAAAGTAAAGGAAATCTTTCACACATTCACTCGAGCCCCAGCGGATACTCGGTCACGTCTCGACACACGAAGTTTAACGCTAAAATGAGCGAAATAGACACCTAACCTACCTAGCTATCACAGTCCTCTCTCAGTCTGACCCTTTCCTCTTAAATGCATCTCATTTTGTCACATCGTTGAAAAAACTGGTAACAACCTAAACTAGGCCAACTATAATACAAGCTGGTAGAAAAAATTTAAAAATCACTACACTATTTGGCACCTATAGTGTTACGAAGACATCTCAGTAATCTCACATTGTTAATGAAGAGTAAATGCATTCATTAATGTAACAGAACCTCGTGTAAGTACACGCTAACAAAGTATAATGTTGATGGCAAAAGGTAACCTACGTTTTTGGTTTGCATTCATGATTGTGTTTTCACCGACGATGTTCGTTTATCTCTCTTCTCTCTTATAGAACTTGCGTCCGAACTCTGTTTACAGCTAACTCATAAATTCTTATCATTCTTTATCGTTACGATACGTTTTAACATATTTTGAGCATCACGGATTCCCGTATAAAACCCCATTTATTTGCCAGATTTTATCTCTTAATACTCGTAAATAAAATTAACTTAATACGTCTACAAAATATGTATGTATATTTATTACAATTAGGCACAACGTCGCGCCGGAAACATTCATCGCGAAATATTGTTATGTGGTAAAAGATCAATTCTTAATTTTTAGATTTCAACGAAGTGTTTTAAATCCTAATCTCCGGGCTAGATCCGCTCGGAGTGTCTGCGAAAATTTCAGCAGAATCGAGAATCACCGAGAAAACTAACTCTTATGTGGTAACTTAACGATTACGGGGCAAAAACGCTAACTGTACTCGCTTCTTCGACGGTAACACTACACGTGATGAACTTTGAAAATTGTACATCGCGACAGACCTCCCGATGGAGTAAACAGGACGTTATTTACAGATCGAAGCTCGTTTTACAGCGAGCCGGTCAACATACATCGAGTACTGGTGCCGAAGGGGCAGGTCGCGCATCGTATACTTGTGGCGCCGCTCAGTTGTAGAGGCGCTCGGCGGCGTACAGGTCGTGGTGCGCGTGCGCGGGCGCCGCGTGCCATCGCGGCGGCGGCGCGGGTCACTGCGCCGGCAGGCACGCGCCCGGCGCGCCCGCGCCCACCACCGGCTTGAACTCGGGCCCCGGGAACTGCTGGAACGGCGGCGCGTAGCACTGCGGGAAGTACAGCTCGGGCTTCACCACGGCTGCGGCGGGCGGCAGCGGGCGCGGCGTCTTGGCCGCGTCGGCGCGCCGCGCCTTGGCGGCGTGCGGGTTCATGTGGTTGTCGATGTGCTTTTTCACCTCCGGCTCCGTGGCGAACCGCCGCCGGCAGTTGGGCATGGGGCAGCAGAAAGGCCGGTCGCCCTGGTGCGTCCGCGTGTGCTGGTCGAGGATCGCCTTCTGCCTGAAGTCCTTGCCGCACTGGGTGCACTTGTACGGCTTCTCCCCGGTGTGAATGCGTAAGTGCTGGTTGAGGATGGTCCGCTGACGGAAAAAGCGCGGACAGTACACGCAGCCGTACGGCTTCTCATTGGTGTGGATGCGCAGGTGCTGTGTCAGATGCGATTGCTGCCGGAAGCGCTTGCCGCACTCGGGACAGGGGTATGGACGTGACTCTATGTGGATGCACCCGTGTTGCAGCAACGTTGACTTCTGTTTGAACTCCTTTTGGCAAATTGGGCAGCGCACGTACAGGGGCATCGCCCGCCCTCCGAGTACGTCCGGTAGCTTACCGCCTTTCAAATATTGCAGAGAGAGACCCGAGCTGAAGACTGAGTGATTGAGACCTTTCGTATCTTTGAAGTAAGCAGGGTACTGCGCCGTGTCGCCAGGTGAGAAACAAGAGCCGCGCGGGTCACCGTTCTGTCCGTCCGCGTCGCCGAACGTCGACTGGATCTCTTCTTTGTTCTCGTCAGCTGGGAATGGTACATCCTGGGGCCAAAGCGTCGGCGTCGTTCCATTCTTGAAGATGAGATGCGGCGAAACATCTGTAAATTCGAACAGAATGGTCAGTCACAAGTGGGGCACGTTAAAGCGAGGGTTACCGACGAGTGGGTTAATCAAACTGGGAACGGTTACGGGAGCGTCCGGCGGTCGGTTCCGCGTCTCGCGGGCGCCCTACGTTCTACGGGCGACGAGGGAACCGAGAATTTGTTTGATAGGAAGGCCAATGGATGCGAGACCGAATCGACGGTGCGGGGGGCGGCGGGGAGCGCGGGCGCCGGCGGCAGTGACCGGCGCGGTCAGTGCGGGCGGCGCGCGCGGGGGCCGGGGGGTATATATGTGTGAATAGCGCTCGCCTTGGTGTGTGCGGACGTGCTGGTTCAGGATGGCCTTCTGGCGGAAATGTTTGCCGCACTCGCCGCACGTATATGGCTTCTCACCGGAATGGATGCGCAGGTGCTGGTTGAGGATGGCGCGCTGCCGGAACGAGCGCGGGCAGTACACGCACGCGTACGGCTTCTCGTTCGCGTGGATGCGCAGGTGCTGCGTCAGGTGCGACTGCTGCCGGAACCGCTTGCCGCACTCCGGACACCCGTATGGCCGCGAGTCTGTGTGGATACGCTCGTGCTGCAGCAGCGTCGACTTCTGCTTGAAGTCTTTGCCGCACGTCAGGCACTTGAACAAGCGTAGTTCTGAGTTCGGGTTGTGCTTCCGCGGCTTCGGCTGCTCAGGCTGCACTATGTCTGGCAAGTGGCGGAGGTCGGGCGCTGAGTACTGGTCTAGAGGGCCTTCGAGGGACAGCACACCACCATTTTGTTTCAGGTAGTGTAACGGGAAGCCGCCGGTGCCGAGCATGTGGCTCGCCGGTCGCGCCTCCTTGAAGTACGGCGTGTACTGCTGCTGCAGGTCTGGCTGCGGGACGAAGCACGGCGTGCGGTCGAGGTGGTCCTGCGAGGGAGGCTGGGATTGAGATTGGCTCTGGAGCTGTTGCTCCACTTGCATGTGTTCGGGAGAAGTTTGTTGTTGTTGTTGCTGCTGCTGTTGCTGTTGTTGTTGCGCTTGTTGCTGTGCCTGTTGTTGAGCGAGTTGCTGGGCGGCGTCCTCTGCGGCCCCGGTGGGGTCTGGGGGAGGAGGCGCAGGGGGGTAGGGTGAGGGCGCGGGTGACGCGAGTTGGGGCTCGGGCTGCGGCGAGGGCCCGCCGGGGCTCTGATGCTGCATGGGCTGGTAGCCGCCGTCCAGCACTCCGCCGCCCCACTGCGTGCCCGGGGGGGCTCGCTCCACGCCATCTTTGTAGAGGACGTACGGTGTTGTCGTGTCTGGAAACAAACGAAATCAATTTTACTACTGCTGGCGCATGATTCACGTATTTGTGCATGTCAATTCCTAACCAAATGTGCCAAAATTCTTGGTTAATCGTAGGAATAACGGAGCAAGTTGGTATCGTGTGATAAATGGTGAGCATATCGCCACAAAGGGCGGTGGCGTGCGACTGGTGCACAGCAGAGCTCGCGACATCGCGTGTCGCGCGCGATTCATAACACTCGCTGCGCCAAACGAATGGGAATTTAATAAAATGTCACGTTGTGTGCGAGACGTTTCGGTAGTTTCAGCCAGAGAACATTATGTGATGGATCCCGTGAAATGAGAAAGTCACTGAAACTTGATCGCAGTAGTGCATGATGTTTTCATTCTTTACTGATATAAAAAAATACCGTTGTGAACCAAAAAAGCTACTAACAGTAGAGGATGTGAAATTCTAGTAATGATTTAGTTTTCAGCGGAATAGAGCGACTGTTATTAACTGTGACAACATAACTAGAAAAAAAAACATGATCCACCTCCTTATTAGTTTTATTAGTCTGTCGATTCTATAATACGGCTTTAATAGTTGAGTGAAATCATCTAAGATAATAATAAAAGGAACTTATAAAGTGAGCACGTTTCTAATGATTCACTTTCTCGACGTATTGAGTCTGTGGCGTCACAAAAAACGCGGGAAAATGCGACCATTTTCTTTTCCCGCTCAAAGGGAAATGCAAATGGCGGGTGGATTGAATTTTATCTGCAGGGTAATATAAAATAAAACGTTGATTTAGTTGAATATACTTACTTATGATAATCATATTGTTTGTTTGTGATATTGCAATATTAGTTAGGTACTATGTTATCATTTCGGTGGTCTATGACGACTGGGGCAGTTTGGTTTTCGGTGTGATATGATTCGAAATTCTAATCAGACTCAGAAATATAGGAATATTTCTGGGTTCAACTAACACCTGAATCGTAATATGGGGAATGGGCAAATGAAGAAATGTGTTGTAAACTTTCGTTTTAAGTTGAACCACGTCACAGATTACCAAAACACGTGTTTATAGTAGTTGGAGAGTAATGGGAACTCATTTCTGCGGTCGCGCTTGACGTTTTTGACGGCCACCGTCAATGGATCAGGTTTCTGACACTATTTACATACCTACTTCCATGTACCGTCGAATACCAATGTTTAATATCAGCGTATTTTAAAAGTTGATAAAATAAATACAGTTTTTTTACAGAAAAAATAATAATATTGACTAGTTTTGTTGATGCGGTTAATATTTAGTTGATAATTAATAAAATATGAGACAAAGAAGATATTATTTTGTAGCATTGTCTACGGCGTAGGGCGTAGGCTGTAGCTCGTAGGCCCTACGACCTACGGAAGTTTCTATTTGCTACGAGTCTACGAAAATAGGGACACGAGATTGAAATTATAATAACGTTATTATCTATCTACGTTAATAATATTGTAGACCAGTTAAATACAAAATAATAGTAGAAAGACTGAGAGCTTGTAGTTTTCGCCTGTACATGTTCGGAGTTTACCTCCATCATAGACCAACGGTTTATGACAGGTAGATAAGTAACTTGTGAATAAAATTGTATCAAGTCAGTTGCAACTCAACATAGTCATACTAATGACTGCCTTTATAAACAACACGTTATTAAGTAGTTAAAAAAGAAAGCTTATTCATTTTAGTTTCTATAAATCTCCAACTGTCTTTAACGAGACACAATAGAATTTTAATTGTTATCGGCCATTAGAAGGCCAATCGACAAATACTTACTAAAATTAAAGATTTTCCTCCAAAACTCAATCATGGCCGTTAAAACCTCATTAACGATTAAGAAGTTAAACAAAACCTTTTTTAACCGAAGCAGCGTCATTCGTCATCGGACTAGACGCATACAGCCTTGTAAAAAATCGTAAACCATCTATCTTGGTCGGGCAGGCATCGTTAATAACGACTATCGACTATATGTTGATAAAATCATGCTTCTTTATAAACTTATCGATGCCACTATCGATTGGACGATGAGTGAATCATGTAGCGAGACCGAGAAGGTTTGGCGTAATTAATGTACTGGTTATTGCTTTTCGCGCCTTTAGATATTATGTAAAGAGGGGCTCGTGGCTTAGTAGTATCAAGTTAAGCCACGCTTGCCGCGGTCGATCCGTGGATGGGTGACCATCTGTACATACCGAGACCCCTCCTTGCCTCGTAAAGCACGTTAAGGCGTTGGGTCCCGGTTGTCACTCGTGGATCGTTGACAGTCGTTACGGGAGGTCATAAGCCCGAAAGTCTGACAACAGTGACAACCAGTCTTACCAAGGGGTATCGTGTTACCCAGTTACTTGGTTGTGGAGGTCAGATAGGCAGTCGCTCCATGTAAAATACTGGTATTCAGCTGTATCCGGTTAGACTGGAAACCGACCCCAAGATATTTGGGAAAAGGCTAGGCAGATTGATTTTTTGGGTTTATTCTGTAAAAGTTTGCAATTTTACTGAAGGATCCGAATATTAACTGTTTTTGATCTACCTTGGCTAATTAATATGGCTATTTACTAAGTCTGATGTATAAGTTAGAATATGAACGGTTATAGGACACGTTTTAGGGCCGATTTTTTCCATCATCAACTTTGATCTGAGGAAAAAAATATTGCTTTTGATAGATACCTATGTATCAAACGACCATATCGACGGCGAAATGACAAAAAATTCTAACTGCCGAAGTGAAAAACTTAATTTTTTTGTCAAGTTAAACTGATTAATCGAAGTGCCATTATCTTCTAACTGTCGAAGTGATTCATGGAAGTTAGGAGGTGTAATGCCATACTCGGTGGTTTAGTTGGAAGGTATTTCTGATATAAACTGCAACTTGCAATTAAAAACGTAGACTTCGCTAGAACATGCGAATTTTACCTTTAAATTCGAAACCACAAAAAGAAAATTTCGAAAAAGTCAGATCTTCAACGTCTTTGTTTGTTTATTCTTTAGATAAAGTTATCAGGCCCTTATATAGGTAATATGTTGTAGTTTTTTGACATAACTATTGAGGGCTGTGTTTTCACAAGATACAAGGTTGACTGGTTATTAGGTACCAATTCATAAATCCACCATTGAATGCGAAAAGTAAAGGAAAAGACCGCAATGCTTAACGCATTGTTTTCCAAAATATTAATACGCAAAAACGTTTCATTTAACTTGGACAACGCTTCCTTGTACATGCAGCACAAAGACAAAGATTTATCGCCGAATAACATCTGTTTATAATCGAGGCACAGATAAAATAATACTGTTCGGGATGAAACCAAACGATTTCTTCATTTGACAGCTAAAAGTTTTAATGACGCGTAGGTCGGCCGGATGCCTGCACATGTGGGGTGTCATTTTGTATAAAACTTTTTTCTCTTAACCCTTTTTTTTTAATTATAGCGTTATGACGTATGGACGTTTGGTCTTTCGTATCTTATGGGAATCTTTACCCTTTCAATGTCAAGTTGGATAGTTTGGATGTTGATTCGAATATCTGATGGCGTGATTAAGGTTTGGGGAATTCGATTAGGCCGGAAATGTTTTTAATGTGGAATGTTTATTTCAAAATCTTATGTGGCCTGTGATGTTTTAAATTTATGAATATTTCTTTAGTTAGCTAATCAAATACAAGTATATTCGTATTTTAATTTAGTCTTTTAATTAAGTCCATCTTGTGGAGGAGCTCGTGGCTAAGTAATAACAGCCGCACGGATCGATTCGTCAGGTTAAGCTACGCTTGCCGGGGTTGGTCCATGGATGGGTGACCATCTTTACGTATCGAGACTCCTCCGTGGCTCGGACAGCACGTTAAGCCGTTGGTCCCGGCTGTCATTTGTGGATCTTTGACAGTCATTACGGGTCGTCAGAAGCCCGAAAGTCTGACAACCAATCTTACCAAGGGATATAGTATTACCCAATTACTGGGTTGTGGAGGTCAGATAGGCAGTCGCTCCATGTAAAATACTGGTAGTCAGCTGCATCCGGTAAGACTGGAAGCCGACCCCAACATAGTTGGGAAAAGGCTAGGCAGATGATGATGCTCTTGTCAAATCTGTTAACTCATCACAAGTGTTTTGGTTGGGAGAAAAATTGGGGTTAAAGAAACCGTGACTTATCTTGGAATCAAATCTTTGTTGTTCTTACAATAATTGATCACGAGAATGCAAAGACCAAACATCCTAGATGAACAGTAACATTTGTCACCCGTTTCTGATGCGTTCTCATATAATTTTATTAGTGACGTTAACGTTAACGCAAGGGTTTTGACCACGTGTTAACGCTTTCCTTGGAGGACATATGGGGCTATGGGAATCAAACGAAAGGGGTTTACATCCTGTAAGATTATTCGTGTGATTTAATGCGTGTGAGCGTATGGAGACAGTACTTAATTAACGTATCTAATTAATGCTTTTGGAGGAAGTGTGTGATCCTGCTCCTTTGCATTCATAAAGTCATCGTCCTCTCGGTATATTTGATGTGAATTCTGCAGTCCTCCAAAAATGGGTGTTCATCCTGTCATTCTATTGTTGACTTTTTAAAATTTTCTGGGGAATAAATGTTGTGGTTGTATTCTTTATTGTCTATGCAGCACTTGAAAGACTTTGAGGCCCACATGAGGTTGTAATAGACACATGCAGACCCTACGGGAACAAAGTGGTGATGTTTCTTATTAAAATTACTCTGGTATTCGAATTTGTGTGGGGTAGGTACCTACCACAACAAAAAAGTGAAAAATAAGCACTTTTTATAAAAAAAAACGGCCGACTTCCAAAAAAAAACACTAAAAAGTGAAAAATAATTTTAATTTTGGAAGTTAGTGGCAAAAAAACGAAAATTCAAAACAAATGATACTGACTGACTACCGAAATTAATTATTTAACTTTTCAAACTTTATCTCTTCATAACTTTTTCTTTTACAGCTTCCTACATTTAAATACCAATTAGTTATGTAGTCAGTCACTACCTACTTAATTATTCATCCATCACATAATAGCAGGTTCAAAAACAATGTCGTTCGGAATATGAGGCAGTAGGCAATGGTTGCAGGAGCGCTGTGCTGCCCGGTGCGCTTGCCGCGAACTGGTTCGGTCAGACCGCCCCTTTCCTGCGCACGCTACGGACTACCGACAGCAAACACAATGTTGATATATTGCTGGTTTTTTAAGAAAAGATATTATATAGAAAATATGTCTGCTGATGATTACCTACTGAGATGACGGCTAAAAGAGATGTATGGAAGAAAATTTCGTCGACCCCAAATACATTGGGATTTTGAGATGAAGAGCAGGAGGATGATAAATATACAACCGTAGCAGACGCCACGGTTTTATGAGAAACTAGCTACGCCCAGCGGTTTCACCCGGATAAGTCTCGCTTCTGTGGGAATATCGGGATAAAAAGTATTCTATATCCTAACCCAAATCATGGTGTACCCATTTGCCAAATATCATCCAGATCCGTTCAGCCGTTTTAGCGTGAAAGCGTAGCAAACAAACAAACTCACTTTCGTATTTATAATATTAAATAGGATAGAAGATATGAAGTAAAGTCATCGAGAACTCGGAAAAATATGAAATAGCGAAGTTTGTCAAGTAGAATAGATAATTCAGGAGAAACAAAGAATTTTCAGAATTTCACAGCAGGCATTATTACCTACTTAAGATCATCAGAGTACGAATAATCAACAAATTAATATCTTATTTAATATAAAAGGTATCCAAAAATAAATCAATTAAAAATTAATACAACATCTTAAAAGCTGCGCATGCGCACCGTACAGAGGGTTCACGGATGGTCGGAGCCGTCACCCGCTTGGCAGCAGCGATCCACCGGATTAAATTCCTTACCAACTTAACAATATTATTGAAGACACACCACACGATCCGAATCATAACTGTAGAAGGTTCAAAATCCTGTAAAACTGTGTTTTGAAATAGTAAAATTAATTTTGTGTTTGAAGTTGAGAATCGAACGCGTATAAAATATAATCTACATGATTTTTTGTGGTTGGTTTCATACGGAGATTTTCGGACAATTATGTTTGATTGCACCTTATATTACGGGCGAGATGGTGGTTGGTATGCGACCCATTCCCTGACCATGACGCATTTCTAATATACAGGATGGTCAGTGCTTAGAGATAAAATACTTATGTTAATTTTATTATGATTATAGATGTTTTGTTGCATTTGGAATCTAATAATACCTAATAATGTTTCATCTCGTAGATTTGATATTGTTTTATCAATTCAACAGAGGGGTGCAAATTATAATAATGATGAGATGGAAAGCTTTCTGAAAAGCAAACATAATATTGTGCTTTTAAAAATTATGTTATCATAATTACTTAAATATTTAAAGTTATACGTACTAAAGCTCCCAAAAGCTTACCATCCGTGGCTTTAGCTACAAAGAAATCTTATACTTATTTTAAAATATAAACAGTTTCTGTAACTACTGTTTTGACTGGTGCAATTTGTAATAACTTCGTTGTTATTTTAGCGTTTGTGAATCACCCAGTTACAGAGTTGTATCGACAATGAAAACAGGATGCTGGACGCTTAGTCATGAGTCTTTGTGACTGTTTAGATGCCTTTAGCAGATCCAGTGCCAGCGAGCTCTTTGTACAGGTGCCGGTTATTACACGTCTTTGGGTTAAGGGCTGTGATGAAAGGGAATACCTACCTATTTGTCATTTTAGATACATTCCGGAATCTGTTATCCTGAAATCCAACGCGAGGTATCTGCACCAAAAGATATTGCATCAAAAAGTTCAAACCGGGTTCATACGAGAAAGACATTGACATTGCTCAAGGCGCCGTACGAATTGACACATCAATAATTTATTTACAAAAACCAAGAAACTCCTTTCTTATGAATCATACCACGCATGAGAACGAACGCGGAAAAGACAAGTGAATGAAGACGTTACAAAAAACCCTCGCAAGTGTCAGCGAACGTATAAAAAGTGGTTGTCAGACATTCACAAATTTCACTGCGGCATTATACATGGAAGTGGTATTCATCGGCGCGTCATCAGCGACTCAGTATGCATTACTTCAGGCAAGTGCAGCATGCGAGTGGAACCGAGTGCGTAACGACACGAAAGTGACAGGTCGTTTTGGCGGGAGACCGGCCGCCCGCCATGTCTGGCATTGGGTTCTTTATAATATCCACACGACATCGGTACCGGTTGTACGCACCACGCGACACTCAGCCCGCGTCGCGACAATTTATTTCGGTTCGGGGCAATGCACTTATCGCACGCAGCCCTGAGATCTGCGCGTCGAATAAACGAGAGTAAACATGAAACGTGAAGGGAAAAAATAAATGCATCGTAGACGGCGACAAATCAAGGCTGTTCAAATTAGTTGACGTGCTCCGGTACAGTCGATTCAAAGTAACCACCACTGGACGTGCGAAGGGTTCAGTCCTACGACTGATAAGTGACCTTTCACTCCATTCACGTTCCCTGTGATATGTTACTGATCAGCATTTATCTATAGTATCTATAGAGGAACCGTCAAACGTTAACTTTAATCTTGAGCATGAAATTGAGAGCTCACATATGCCAAGTTTGATTGAACGTTTGTTTGTTAATTTAATAGCTACACATAACTCGGCATGTCCCTAAGAGTATTGCAGAATTTTATGCTCTTTTAAATTTTCGGAATAAATATAATAAATCTTTTAAATGGTTTCGGCTGTAATTAATGGCATGTTCGCACACTCGCACCGACTAAAGAATGGCACTGAAGGCAATAAAAGTTTAATACAGCCGATGTAACACGGCGCACTTTGTTATTCCAGAAATAAGTGGACTTTACTCGCCCAAATAGTAGGTCTCGCAGCAAGGATGTGCAATTCAAAGTATGCTAATTAAAACAACTTTAATTCAAAACGTATTTTTATTTGCGAAACCTGTTCGCTAACAAGTGGGTGGTCATAAAAAATCTATTAATTCAGTGGTCTAAGTGCCGTCGTGTGTGTAGTCTGTGTCCGCGGCTGTGCACGGTAATTTGTCAAGTGCACGTTTCGCGCCAAAAGTGACGTTTCACAAATCTTCAAAATGGCGTGCGGTGGTAATTAAACGCGCGCAATAACTGGCCATAAAGCAAACGAAGCGCATTGATGACGCGCCGCCCGCGCTATTTTCAGTGCGCGACGCCGCCCGACAAATGCTAACGGCCTCTAGGACACTCCAGCGAGACTCGGGACACCAGTCACCACCGACTACCGGCTGCCCACCGCAACACTCATTCCTACATTATTTGTTTATTTCAATGCTGAGTGCCGCCAGGGTTAACAATCGCCAATCGATTTTATGACAGATAATATGCCTAACCTTTTTATTGAAAGTGATTGGGAGAATATGATTTTATTGGCTTTGCTTTTCAATTATTTTATGAGCCTTACGATTCATGTTATTGTTGCATACAGCCATACATTCCTTGAACTTGAACAAGATGATTCATTATGATCTCCATATGAGCAAGTATAGACGTTATTGTGTGCGTAGGACATGACTGGTCTAGCTATTTTAAGGAACGAGAATTATTTTAGATAATAGTTAACACTCTGCTTGATTAACGGATATCTTTTAGTTTAGGTAAGTTGGATACAGTCAAAGGTGTTAGATTAGACCAAAAAAGTCACTGTTCTCGAATTACGGTACCTATTCTTTAAGAGACAGCTACGTAAGGGAAATACCTAGAGAACTGAGAAGATCCCAATCATTATCGTAAAAAGTCCCGCGAGGTAATTGCGTAACTTACCTACTTACAGTAGCAATGGCTTTCATTATGACAGTTTAACAACATTCATTGCGTTTTTACGTTGTTGAGCAGACAAATTTTTCAAAAATATGAAGCAATGGATTAGGAATATTCTTCAAAATCATTCAGATTCTGATTGAAAGTGTTATGCAATTAGGGTGCTGACTGCTGATCAAGGAACTACGTAGCTTTAACGCACTGAAGGTCCTATTACGATAAAGTCATTGTATTACGACCTAGACCAAACGCGGTATTGAAAGACCTGCATAAATGTAGATCATACCTAATATTCTATTGTGTTCCGATTAGGTAGATATACATAAATTCTGACTTTATTAAGAATCAATATTTGACATTTAAAAATCTTTGATTTGACATTGCTCTGAGTTAGGCACTTACCTACCGAAAATATAATAATTAATAGATACCAGAATTTGTATTAAATATTTGTTTTGGCAAGACACTAAATGCTAGTTTAGAAAGATTTGTGACTAGATTAAATTTTTTGTATGCAAAGTATTTTGCACTCAAGCCATACGCCTTAGGTATATAGATGAGGCCCAGACAAGTGCCAATCTTTATCAAAGCGTTTCGTATTACTACAATGACTGCCAATAGGTTTCACATAAGCTTTTTGGTAGCTTATGTCAGTCCCATACATTTTTGATTTTGCTATCATCGTTATCGCTGATAAAATGCTACTTTGCTAGGCTCTTATCAAGTTTGGTTGTAGACATGTAAAGGAATCTGGATTCTGAATAGAACGATTTAGGCGATTAACACAAAGCACCGTGCACCGCCGCGGTATGCGGTCTCATGTCGCAATGGCATCCGTTGGTGCCTAACACACGTACTACACCGCCCGACCGCGCGGTCGAGCCGGTAGAGTCCGCGGCGGTGCGCGGTGCCATGTGTTAATCGCCTAAATGGGCTAGCCATGTTTGTCGAAGGACTGATGGCCGGTGGAGCAGACGAGTCCTGGATTGGAGACGCATATCGGCAAGCGTAGTGAAGGACACCCCCAGCTAGATGGATCGACGATCTGAGAAAGGTGGCTGGGACTGACTGGATTCGGAAGGCGAGGGACAGAGTGTTGTGACGCAGCCTGGGAGAGGCCTATGTCCAGGGTGGGCTGCTATAGGCCGAGTTGATTGGGGTGCCTAACTAATATGCCAAACGTGCATTTGCATAGATACAAGCATGATACAAGTGTAGCGAGAAATAATGGTTTCTTGTACACAATATTCTGTTTCAGTCATGAAAATGAAACCAGTTTCAGCATCTGCGAAATTTTCCGAAATTTCCCGGCCTCGTTAAAACGTACCTACGTAAGTAATTGATCTTGAATAACATCAAAATCTGCATATTCTATTCGAAAAGAAAAAAAAAACAGATGCAAGATTTACATCATCTATGCACTTTTGTGCAACAGACAAAAAAAAGTCCCGTGAAAATCACCATAAATAAACACTGCATCTTTTTTAAAATTGTGTAGGTACCTGGTAACTAGACTGACTAGTTTTTAAATGAATCATGGCGGACTAAGGTCACGACCACACTTCTTGGAAGGATAATTTGTTCATTAATTTAACGTTTGGTCATCGAGGTAGGAAGCGGAATGCGTTTAATATTATTATTAATAAATATTGTTGCAGACATCTCATTAATCAGTTATTATATTCCAATAAGAATGAAAGTTAGTTAGCCAGACAGCGTGGGTGCGCTAGTTTATACTATATATTGAGATTTGGTTTAACATTAAATAATAATGATCTTGCTCTCCTTAATTACCTTTTTGTCTATTGAGTTCTTTTTTGCGCGGATCGTACAGTTATTATTAAATTGTATCTCGGAATTCTTCTTTGTTTCCGGTGTCATTGTGACGAGATGTAGGTCATTTCCTTTCTTACAGGATTCTTGTATTCTTAACCTATATTCTAACTCTATATTTATTTAAAGCCATTGCATCGTTAACGAACCTAAATCATAAACTTACACCAACATCTGCCAACCTATTCTGTAAAAATTTTACGTGAAAACTTACGTGAGCTTGAATTGAAGTGAACTGTCAAAAGTGCAATCTGCAGCATCAGGTGAAATGACAGCTCACTTCACACAAGTTTGAAATCTTTTGGTTTTTTCAGCTGTTGGTCCTCCGAGTCCGCTAGCCAACTTAACATAGACGAAGAAGAATTCCAAGGATGTATCGACAACTGTCATAGTGTATATCAAAGATGGGTAATAATTAGAGAGGGGCTGGCTGGTCTCCCCGTTCGAATGCCGTCTATTTTCAGATAATTATCGGCCGTCGGACGCGACTGCCTACGCCTCATACGATTTATTGGTCTCATTTAATTATTTGTAGTTTTAACTTCTCAGGATGTCCTTGCCAGTAAGGTGGGGTTATTTTTACGCGAATTGTTAACGTGGGTTTGGACCTGTTTGGGTAACTGGGAGATTAGAAGAAGACAGGGTACTAAGTACTAAAGTCTTCAAAAACTCAGGAACTTACACAGTGTTTTTGACAGATCGAATTGTAAGTTTACGATAAGTTTCGTCTCTTCTTCTATTCGAGTCGATGGTACTTTTTTTAGGTTGGTTGGGCCCAGTAGCTGGCCACGTTAATAACAGCTAAAGTGGCGTTCTTTAGATATCAAAAAGTGGATCAACTCTTTAGTATGGAAATAACAAACTTAGGTAACTTGACTCATGGTAGTAGTAGGAATACTGGGGTTTGAATCCGTAGGAGTCCGACATAGTCCGTTCTCCCCATACGGAGGGTAGGTATCATCCATATGGATTTCCCCACGGAAATAAAAAAAGTCTTTTAAAATGGCTTCCTATAACTTTAATTTTATTTTAAAAAGGCTATTTTCTACTTAATAATAGCGTCCCAAAAAATGAAAACAAAATCAAGATCAGTTCATAGAGAGTCCTCCTATCAAATTATGCGACGCGGGCGCCCCCTGGCGGTACGTGCCGAAACCCCGGCCTACCTGAAGTGGCCAGCCAGGCCAGACTTAATTAAGTGCTCTGCATAACGATCCCTCGTGTTGTGGTCGTGCCATCAGGCTGGTAATGGGCGAAATGGTATAATCCCATGGTAATCGGTATGTTGGCTGTTTTTGGTAAGTTTGCACTTGCAGAAAGCAATCCGAGGCGGATTTGTCGTCTGGAAACCTACCCAAGAGTGAGTTTCAAATGTCTTAATATTGTGCTAAAAGTTATCACTTTCGAAACTTTACCTACGTAGGGGCAGTTGAAATACAGATTACTTCTACCTAATAGGTCAATATGATCAATTTTGTTTGACGTAAATCTTGTGCTGTTGTTCAATGAACAAGCTACCTATCTCTGAGTCTGTATTGCAATCGCTGAAATAGATACCAGAGGTGTAGTCAGTAATAAATTATCAAGCCAAAGAATCTGTAATATAATATAACCTCTACTAAAAAAAGCAGGAGAGGTGTTAAAAGACCACCGAGTGAAGTCAGCTTCAAGTGAACTGTCAAACCCTAGAATTACACGGGATGATAGTTCAATTCAAGCTCACTTCAGTTAGGTTTTCACGATGAGAATTTTATAGAATAGCATGACAGTCTTTCAAATGCAACTATTTAAACCACAATCATTATGCCATTCAATCAAAGACAACTCTTACCTCATATTCTTTCTTCTCCATATTTTCATTCTTTATCACTATAGTCTAATGAGCCGTATGGCAACAAAACTAGCTTCAAACAAGGCACCATTGAGACGTAAACTCCGTCGGCTCGTAGTAGAGGGCGCTCGAGTGCCGAAGGGTGTATTTTTACCAGATTATGCACCGCAAGCTTTCCGTCGAGGCGTGATGAAGAATGGAGTCTAGGATACACTTGATTGTTATATCATACTGTATAATAAGCTGTGTGCTTTTTAATAGACTTTTGAATAGACGTTACAAAGGTGCTGATTTTGAAAGGTTAGTAAAAATGTTATGGTTTGTCAGTGACTCTTTCATCAATGACTTTTCCACAAAACATTTCCGAAAACTCAATAAATACTAAAAGTTGTGAAAATATTGATTAAGTAACTAAGTATAATTATTAGGTGTTCAAAAATATATTATGAATTGACAACGAAGCCGAAGCCAAGATAAATGAAGTACCTATAGGTAACCAATTTTGTTTGTTTTTTTTTTTAATTTAATGGATTTTTTAATGAGAATTTGTAAGTGTAACATAACCAAAAATACATAAAATACACAAAAGCACATCTTTCGAAAAAAAAAACCTAAAGTGCACAACTTCAACATCTCGTAAATGTAAAAAAAATATCATCAACAAAAAAAAAACTTGAAAAATTCCAAAAGATCGATATCAAATTAATTAACGATACATATCGTTTACGTTTTTCTTAAACCTTTTAATTCGTCGAAAATAAACGTACGGGCATTTAACGCTAATACCGAAGCTCGCGTGCTAACTTCGAGTCGTTAAATTAAAAAGTAAAAGCAATAAATAAACTTGGGAGCCAATGAACCTTTTTTGTAACTTTACACGCTAACTTCTGTGTAAAGTTTTGCATTCTGCAACTGGTTACAGAATGCTTTATTGTGGCCCTAATAACGTCATTGGCCTTAAGAAATTGAGTTTTTATAATTTTTTATTTAATGTATGGGGCTGATAAGTTTTAATCTAAAATGGCTTATGAATGAACCATATCAAAAGTCATTTATTTTAATTAGACTGAGTGAGAAGCAGCACTTTTTGAACGTCAAAATTACATAAGACAGCTAGTCTCCGTCATCACTTCCTAGTGCTATAGCTGGGAAGAAGAAGTGGCGCAACAAACTCCCCAGCAGCACAGCTGTCTGTTCAGTTGAAGAACTTGATTCTGTTGTTAAATCTGAATGAAGTATTCATAACCGGAATTAAACAATTTACTAGTGCTGTTGGTTCGTTATCTTGACATATTGTCGCGTTTCGGAACACTTTAAGAAAGTAGTAAACTTTGTCGAATCAATAGCTATTACCATCTCATTAAGGACCTTAGAACCCGGACATTGGTTTTTCAGAGCTTTTAAACATGAACCACCGAAGAGGTCGGAAAAGAGTAACACTGGCTGATTACTGACACTCTGGCAGAACGTCGCATCGATGGCTGCGTGGCGGCTGTTTTCTCCTGCCAGAGATGATGTCAGGGGAGCCGCTGCTGTAGGTACCACGTCCGCGACGAACTGCTATATTTCGACTTAATCCTGATGACATTGAAGCTGCTGAACCAGTAATACGATGACAACTTCTGGTAAAGGCTATTCGACGCCATCTATTTCAGCCTTTTCCGAAATATGGTACCTATCGATGAATCATCCTGTATAACGGTGTCATTAGTGTCATTTGAACGTTTAAAAAGTTAAAACTGTTCGTCACTGCTTTTACGGTGTTGAATGAATATGATTGAATATTTGTAAATAGGTTGTCCTACTTTTCTATTTAAATTTGAAAAAATATTCCACCGAGAGTGACCGAGGTAGGTAAATAAAACACTTGCAAAAATAATTAAAGCCTTCAGCTGTATAGTATAAACAAAAAAAAAACAAACATGTCAGCAACTTTCTTAAAAGCCGAATTTCTTTCACGCGAAATCCGTCAAAAGAAAAACTAAGCGTTTTCCATAACGTTCGTATACAAAGAGACTTTATAAAAACATCTAGAGTTGGCCAAAATAAACCTTAACAGGTAAGACTTAAGGGCTTTTACGAATGCATAAAGACGGTCATTAAAAGAACCTCATTCGTTGAGTGCCAAAGGAAAGTGCGCCTTATGTGTGGGTGTAATAAGGGCGGTGCAGGTGTGGTAAGGTGGCGTCTTGGGGTGAACGGCCTCTGAAAGCTGAACATTTCAGAAGTTTGACACGGCATCGCTTCCTGTAGCTCTGAGTGTTAGAATGTCGTGCATTTTTGTGTTCAACTTTTTTAAATGCATTGTTTTTCTTAATGAGTTTTTTCAGCGCTCGCTACAGACAGACGAGATTTTTTTTATGTCTGCTTTCTACCTATTTAGTCTTGCCGTTTTCTAAAATAATTAGTATCCAGAGTCGCCATTAATAAAATGTACATAGGTAGGTAACTAACAATACCAAATCTCACATAGTTTGGCAACAATCTAGTTGAAAATTCGAACTCAAATGATTTTTCGTAATATCGTCAGAAGCTTGGTTTTCTAAAATTCACTATTAAATAAGCCATTAAGCAGATAACGCGTAGCGAATTACCTTTTATAATACGAAAGGTACAGTCACAGACTTTAATTGATGAGCCTCCTTCAAACTTTTCAATTTTGCAGTTTCATATATTTCATATATACACGATTAAACACGAACTCATATCGCACGCTCGTAAACAAGATGACAAATAAATTACTTTTAATCGGAAATATCCATAGAGGTTGACTTTATTAGTTAACCTCTATGGATATTTCCGATTAAAAGTAATTTGTTTACTTTCATACATTCACGAGTTAACACGATTAAACACGAACTCAAATCGCAAGCTCGTAAACAAGATGACAAATAAATTACTTTTAATCGGAAATATCCATAGAGGTTGACTAATAAGTTCTCAATGATAAAAATAAATACAATGTTGCATTAAGTTTATCCAATCTATTTGATACCGACCTCCTTTGAATCATAGCTCATTAACTCGATAATTATGAAAACATAACTGAAGACAGTGACAGTTGAAATATCAAGATGACAAATAAATTACTTTTAATCGGAAATATCCATAGAGGTTGACTAATAAGTTCTCAATGATAAAAATAAATACAATGTTGCATTAAGTTTATCCAATCTATTTGATACCGACCTCCTTTGAATCATAGCTCATTAACTCGATAATTATGACAACATAACTGAAGACAGTGACAGTTGAAATATCAAGATGACAAATAAATTACTTTTAATCGGAAATAGTCTTATCCATAGAGGTTGACTAATAAGTTCTTAATGATAAAAATAAATACAATGTTGCATTAAGTTTATCCAATCTATTTGATACTGACCTCCTTTGAATCATAGCTCATTAACTCAATAATTCTGAAAACTTAACTGAAGACAGTGACAGTTGAAATATCGATGTCAGAGAATTTCTCCGTACGCTAACGTTACTATGCAGCAGTAACCTAGCAACAATTGTTTATCGTTGCTAGGTTACTGTTGCTAGACCTGCAATTGGTTGACTTTGATTAGTCACTGCTGTCAAGTTTGTAGTTCTGCTCTCAGGTTAGCCAACCGGTAAAGATATGAAATATAATTTTCTTCTTCTAATACGAAGACATATGACTTTGCATGTCGGGAACCGAATAAACCCGATTTGCATTACACGGCTAAAATGCGAACAGTACCAGGTGGCTCATCAATTAAAGTCCGTGACTGTACATAATTATATACCTATCTATTCATACATGAAATATTTTAAGAGGTCATTGTACCTACTCATATATGAATAACTTTTAAATAGTTTTAAACTATGGGTGTTATGGGACCAAACCTTAAATCACGAAAAAAATCAGCTGTTCTACTCACATAAATGTAGGGAACAGTTGTTTTTTTTTACACCTTATAATTATAAATAAATACATAAAACTATAGATAAAACAGATACAATACAGTAGCAACACTCACTTTCATGTAGTTACCACTCACTGTAAGTGATTTGTCAGTTACAAACTCAACTTGCATCGTATTTTAGCCACATTATCTAGGGCTGGCGCGCTGCATCAAACGTTATTCAAAATACCTACAGATTGTCGAAAACATTAAGACAGTTTTGGCGTTCCTAAGTTAGTATACATAAAGGTATATTTCGTCATTCTGCTGCCCTTATCCCAATGTATTTGTTGTCGGCACAACATGTCTTTTTCATCCATACTTCTCTATTAGTCGACATCTCGGTAAACACTCCTTTTCTAGCCATATCATCTACCACACAGTCCATCCATCGTTTCTTTGTTCTTCTACTCTTATAGCCCTCTACATTCATACTTACCTCGTGTCATTTTTCTCATTCCTCCGCATAAAAGTATATTTAAACTAAGTAGTGTAGTTAGTCTTAATCAGTAATTTTAATCTAACTATCTAAACTAATATTATAAACGCGAAAGTTTATAAGTATGGATGGATGGACGGATGGATGGATGGATGTTTGTTTGTTACTCTTTCACGTAAAAACTACTGAATGGATTTGGATACTGGAAATTTGGCAAATAGATAGTTTATAACCTGGATTAACACACATAGAATACTTTTTATCCCGATATTCCCACGGGATCGAGACTTACGCGGGAGAAACCGCGGGGCGCAGCAGCTAGTTTAGTATATAATGTAAATAGTTAGGATAGTTTATTAGTTTATGTAGCATAAGAAGTTTATCATTTGAATAAACTGAAGGATACCTAAGTATATTTTCATTGGTCTTTCATTTCTGGCACGACAGGGTTTATAAGAGCTATTTTAATCTTAATTATCATAGTCAATCAAAATGAGTTTCTAACATAAAAAGTGCGTTTTAAGTCTGTTTCTGAAAATCTAAACAACAGCCGGTCTGATTTTCTGTAAAAATCTCACTGTGAAAACTTTGGTGAAGTGAGCTGTCATTCCATCTGATGCTTGACACTATTGACACTTTGACAGCTCACTTCACCTAAGTTTTCACGGTGAGATTTTTACAGAATATATCGGTAGGAGCTTTTAAATTACTTGGCACTAGCACCACAAACCACTCGTTAAGCGCTAAACATATTCTGTGTCTATCATCTTTAAACAACTGACAGAAACGAATGATGTTTTAAATTCGTTTTTTTTAGTGATGCCTTTTTAACTAAACGAATTTCCTGATTGATCAAAAAATTAATTCTTATTAATTCTCTTACTTAAATTGCCATCCCTACAGATCAAGAACTCGGTATGCAACTTTCGCTTTCGGGACGCGAACTGCAACTTTACAATGTCAGTCGCTCATTAACTATGTATTTACTGAGCCTACGTGTTTTCAGTTTTCAAGGACGAAACATAAAAATAAGTTTGCGAACACGTGTTTTTTTAAAGAACTTTTGTTTAAAAGACGTATTTTAAAATGAGGTTCAAGCTTACGTAAACTCGGTTGGGTACAGATTAGTATAAAATACAAAGTATGAATCGTTTTACGGTGAGATGTTTACAGAATTAATCGGCTGTTATCCTTACACCATTCTTAAAGGCTAATCAATGAAAATATATTTGCTATTTCTTCTTTTCAAATGATAATAAAGGCTCTTACATACTGGGGCGATTAGTCGCGCGACGCGACGCCGCCGCATTGTTCGCCGAGAAGTTTTCTCAGAAATTGTTTTGTTAAAATTCGCGTCGCGCGGCGTATCGCGCCAGTATGTAAGAGCCTTAATACGAACATGGGTAGAGTACAGAGTAAGGTTAGTACTAGCTATCGTTTTTATTCAACGATGGCTGAAAGCTCCTTTGGCTTCGGAGGCTGCCTGAAAGTTCGCGTTTACCAACTTCAAAGCTTTTCAGTTACAATCATAACAGAACATGCCACCACACATTAATCGCTTAATTAGTCCAAACATTTCGTTACGTCACCCTAAAAGCTTATTATTTGCAGTGTCCGCCGTACGCCATTACGCCGGCCATTTTTCAATTATGCCAAATGTGTATGGAGTATAAATCATTGTATATGTATGTTAATGTATGGCTGCACGGGTATATGTAGGGGGTGACGGGGTGAAGGGAGGTATGTAAACATTCCGTCTGTTTAATTTTTGTAAACGGAATCGAAATATAGGTATCGTATACCCAATATCTGTGCCTGTGCTGCAAGAAAAAAAAAAATGCAGCGGTAGAAAATTTTTATGCGTTCGGATATTTTTATGAGTGGCGACGGCTCGGTTTATGGATTGAAACGTAATCGGACGGATTCTATTGAATTTCGTGGCTTTTATAGCTGTCTGTGTAGCTCTATGCATTAAATATGATTTTGCAGTGCTATGCAATTTGCATTTTTAGTGATAACCCATGTTGGTTACCGCTCTACTTACATCCCTACTGTAAGTTTAGGTACGTATCGAAATATCTGAGAATCCAAGAGTAGGTAAAATATCAGTCAGGCGTAACAATCTAATATTATGAAGGTCATGTGTTGGGTTTTACGTAAAAATACCAATGACTCTCTCTGTTCTTGGTAGCTCCTCGAGTAGCTAATGTCATCGAGCTTTGGCTATGCATACTATGTAGAATAACGAGGGAAGCTCATGCTGCTATCCTAGCAACACAGTGATGACTTTGAGTCAATTTTTTGAGGGGAAGAGTAAGCCTTAGGTCTGTGGAAACATTTTATACTTTACTATCGCGAATTTACCTTCTTTATGAAAAAACTATCATAACCACTCTTTCAACGTCAAAAAACCGTTTAAAAAACCTTCAGTTCCAATCGAATTCCATTTTTAAAACATGAAGCATTCGAAATTTTTAAAACTGAAGCCCCCGTGGTGGCCAGTGGCGCACGTTAATTCCATCGATCATTACTCCCGGTGCAATCCACCAATCATGAAAAATAAAAACACTGGCAACCCCACCTGCACCCCCTCTTTTCCACCCTGTTCCCCCCTCGTCTGCGTCCAGGGGTTGTGATTTTTTCGAGCGTCACTCTCGATTAGTATGACTCCGGTTTACCTATATGTATTCGGGAAATCAATTGCAGTTATGTATGTAGTTGGGGCTTTTATGCTTTGTTTGGATGAGATGTAGGGATGTATTGAAAATGCTATCAGTATTTTGGTAATACACGGAAGCAAGCTTAAGCTACTAGTTGAGTAGGATTTTTGCATACCTACATGGTAAGAAAATCACAATTTAAAGTTTGATTTAAGTACCCAATGTACTCGTAAGTTTAATGGCAATATAATTTTGACATAATTAATGACTAGAACTCATCGGAAGATTCTTCTAAAATACTTGTCCTAGCGTTATTGTGATTAATACTATTCGAAATACCTATCAGAAAGCCAATAACTTCATGCAAGTTTTAAAGCACAATAACGGGAATGTACAAAATTTTGGTAAATTAAAAAACCTACAAAACAGAATCCATCCACGATGTATGTGTTTATATGCCTACCCACACATAGAGATGCCTCGCTGTAGTGTGCGTGCTTGCAGGGCTGAGCTGAACCCAGCCCGATCGCGAAGCTCCATGCAAAAATGTGCATTACACACCAGGAATACTCGACCTCCCGCCCCGCCCCGAAACCCAACAAAATAAGGCGAGTGAGGGGGGGCTCTCGGGTGTCCTATAGCTCTTTTTATACTGGCCGATGTGCTAGGGGTAGTTAGATAACGGCATGCGGGCCCCTCCGATGTCATGTATCACGTATCCAGTTTTTAAAATTCGAACGATGCGCAATTGTTTTGGGTTTAGTTTTGAAATAGGAAACGCGCGCCTGCCAGCCTCGAGATTAATTAAAATGAAACCTACTTGAAAATTATTCGTTTGTTCTTGTACACATTCCTCTGGATTAATTCCAGTGCTTGGGCTTTGAAAAAAGTCTAATAACGAAATTGTTTTGTTGCCAATGCGCACTTTATCAAGCGGATAAAAATGTAGTGCTTGTTAGTTATCCATGAAAAGCATTTTTAAGACCAAAACTCGACTAGAATAATTTGAAAGAGCCGATTTTAGTTTTTAATATTGCAAGCTAAAAGCTTTTTTTTACATAAGTTAAGCAACTTAGAGTTTAACGAAGCCGTAATTATAATTCTCAAAAGAATTCCTCTTTTTCACTAATGAAATATCTTTCATTAAAGTTTGATGAAAGGACTTAGTATTTATACGATTTTTTAATAAACCGAGCATTTACGCTGAACGCAAGAGTTTAAAAAGTTCCGTAAGGAAGGTTGCATATCATGAATTTTGCTGCAGTTACCGCCTTTGTTTATTTCTGATAGACAGAATGATGAAGGTACAAATTAGAAAAAGTTATACCAATTACTTGGAACTGTGAAAGAAAATTCTTGACCTTTCTGTTAAAAGAAGTAATCATGTGAAAAGTTAAGACTTCCAATTTCCTCAAAGCACCACTGACCTTGATGATGGCGTTGAAACAGAAGACAAATAATGAAAAAAAAATGCCAGGACTGACGACAAACACCGTAATCTAATAATTCCAAAGTCACCAGCAAAAAAAAAAAGAAAATCAGCGACGTCGAAACAAAAGTTCTAAATTCAAAACAACGCAAGTTTTCGCACTGAAGTGGCCTTTTACGAGGCCACAAAGTTTTTTCTACACACACCGACGGGGGGTTGAATGGAGTAAAAAAACGGAAAAAGCTAAGAGAAACTGTGTTATGAGGTAAGAAAGAGTGAGGCCAGGGGCACGTTCGCAATAAAAAGATGTCTGCGTAAGGTCGGCGTTGGAGACGGCAATTTTTTAGTCGCTTTTCGAGAGAAAGGGAAGGAAATTCTACGATGTGCAACCAGCGCGGGTTTTATTAAATCATATTCTAGTTCAACGATTTTGTTGCATGCAAAGATTAGATTAATCTGAACTGAACTTTTTCGTTCAATCTTGAAGCTTTTTATTAGGTTTCAGTCCTTTCAAGTCAAACCTCAGACGGATATAAAATTACCGCTTTGAAGTTGAAGGATTTCTGTTCATCATCTTTATAAAAATGTTGACAAAAAACGTGGCCACCGTTATTTGGAGAATCGGCACACCAAACATTAGATCATAACAATCGTACAATCATTGTCTTTGTTTTAATGCTCGCTATTAACATGTGGTTCACTCTGACACTAACCGTTGCGTTCACGGTCAAATTATTTTATTCAGAGAAAGAACAGTTCGCAGTGTCTGCGGTTTGTGACCGTAACCAACTAATGCATCAAAATAATCAATGGATTTGCAACTATTATGCGCGTGGTAACGGGTCCCCGGGCTCTGGCAGGGTTGTCTACTGTCCAGTGCCTGGGAAACAGTTGTTTTTAGAGCTGAGACCATGAATAATTGACCAGAGGCCCTAGACAAAGTGATATTCTATCAGCGATAACGATGATGGAAAAGGAAAAAATATATAGGACTGACTTATGCTATCGAAAAGCTTATGTCAATCCTGTTGAAAGTCGTCGTAGAAATACGAAACGGTTTCGAAGCGATTGTCACTTGTCTAGGCCTCCAGACCTGAATATTTTTGAAGATTGCTAGAAATTTTCGACTAGTTTCAACAAAATAAGTGTCAACTCTCATTTAATCAAATATTCCACCATATTCTTCGAAGTTTTAAGTTTGCAGGTATTCAGACTGCCAGCCCTGCATGCCAAATTGCAGTCTACTGTTCGATTGATCGACTTAGTCCAATTTGGCACGTAAGAAAAAAGCTGTCTCGACTTGTTATCTTATGATTAACAGAGCGCTAATTGTAAGTGAGTGAAAGGTGCAGAGAAAGGTGTACAGACTGTTTTTTATTCTATCTAACGAAAATAGATTTAGCCAGTGTCGTAGACACTTTCGTTCGACGGAAAATATACGAGATACAATCTCAGCTAATTATTATTTGTTGTTGCGGTGGATGGGTTTTCAAAAGCAGTTGAATGCTTTCGAGGTGTCAGTAATTAGATAATGAATCAATGAGGATACATTCTCTAAGACTCATTAGTATGTATAGCATTTTGGAATATTACCTAAACTTATAGGTATCTATCGTATATTCTATACCCAGTAAGAAGGTGGCGCCACCTTTTATACGTAAGCACAACTTTCAAATGTTTTCGAATTTCAGTATTTCTAGTTGTTTACGTTAAGAATTTTCGCGTTGTTAGCTTTTAAGCACTTCACTATTGGTGCGCTTACAAACTTGGGCATGTATTGACTTATGATCGGGGCAAAGCCCTAAAACAAGCATTATCGCGGCGACGCACACAAGTGCAGCGAGAACACGCGCCCCACCACCGACGCGATTCGGCGTTTTTATATTTTTGCACGTTCAAAAAAACGCGCGCGGCAGACAAAGATGGAGTGATGACGAGCCCCGAGCAACAATGGCGCGCGAGCGGGACGGACTCACCTCTGTCATTGCGAACGCGAAATAAAAATGTGCAAAGCGTTCCTTTTTTAAATGTGATGCTTTTTTTACGTTAGTCTGCGTTAGCAATTAGTGTTGTGCGGTTGTCGCGCACCGAGCGTTAGGAATCTATGCAAATGATATGCTCCAGATCCCGGCGATGCTTCCAAAAGCTTTTAACGCTCATTCAATGACATTATCGGATGAGGCGCAAATAGAGATCAAGGAAGCGATGCCATTCAGTCCGCCTACAAGGTCGCCTGTTCCGCGGCTTTATAGAATTAAAACAGGGCCCACAATGGCGAGTTCCTGGCTAGGTACATAAGGACGTCTGCACTCGTTTTCTTGTTGAATCCTCTCCTCATTTTACCGCAATCCTTTTAAGAGCACGAGTTATGGCGATTTCTTGAAGAGAATTTGAACAAAAGGCTGATGATAGAATGTTTTAAAATTGTTTTCCGTTAACGCTTTAGCGTCTTGGAAATGTTGGAGAGCATTTTTGATATTCCTAGCGTTAACAAAATGTTTTCATTTTGAAGGTAGTTGTAGAGATCTGAAGACATTAGCAAGCTGGTTAGTATTCTAAAGGATTTGCATTAAAAGGGAGCGTGGAATATTGCGTAAGCTCTCCAGGTGCATCCCACTAATCAAAGGCAGGGACGTCGGCTCCAGCGAGAATGTCGCTGTGAGCAAATTTTAATGCGAATGGAAAAAATGCTGGCAACCCAATGCGGCGCGCTCGTGTGTGCGTGGGGCACACACACACACAGCCGCGCGCCGTGTCGGTGCATGCTTTACGCGCGGAAAAAAGTGCTGCGTTATTGATTTTTCTGTACAGCCACGGGGGGTTAGGGGGAAATGTGGGGGGTGGACGCCCGCGGCCTGAAAAACCGTCTGCTGAAAAAAACCGAGACGAAAAGGCACCCCTCCCTTTTTAATTGGTAACGTAGTGTCAATAGGGCTAATCCTGGGGCGGTAATAGCCTGCTTTTGTCTCGCGGATGCATTTTTCAGTGTTGCCATGCGACAGTTTGAGCACTCGTGGCTATGTGGGATCTCAAGTTTAGATTTTGTGGCCGCTGTCTAAGCCGAGATGAATTTTTCATATTCTTGATTTTTATTTCGAGTTTTGTCACGTTGTTGGTAAAAGAAATGTGTACCTAGATTTCAAGACTGGAAATAGTTAAAGGCAATAGTATCTACCAAGTAGGTACTATGATGTTCCTATCATTAATTCAAATTGAACTGCAGACTAAATAAAACTAATTGAATAACTTCCTACTTCATCAAACACTAATGATAATATGTTTTCAGTAAGTTTCATAAGTAAGAATTCTACTCGTCTAAATGCCTTTAAGAATCCGATGTTTCGTCACAAAACACCGTTGAGGTAACCAGATAAACAGGAGTAATTGGTAAGTACCTTCATTATAACTTCTTGTTGAATTTAATACATCAACCTCTGCCTAGCCTTTTCCCAACCAAGTTGGGGTCGGCTTCCAGTCTAACCGGATGCAGCTGAATACCAGTATTTTACATGGAGCAACTGCCTATTTGACCTCCACAACCCAGTAACTGGGTAATACGATACCCCTTGGCAAGACTGGTTGTCAGATGGTCACCCATCCACGGACCAGCCCCGGCAAGCGTAGCTTAACCTGATGGATACACCCGTGCGGCTGTTATTACTTAGCCACGAGCTCCTCTATTCTTGTTCTATTGAATTTAATAATGGTTTTCTAATTTGATAATTTCTTAGTAAACCTAAATGATTTTGGACAAATACGGAATAAAACATTTGTTTTAATAAAAAAATGCAAATTACGGACAAATCTATCTTTACGTTAGAGACAGATTTTTCAGAAATAATAATCTTAAGTCGGTAAAGGGTAACAAAGCTATGAAATCAAACTGAATGCAACGACTTTGACTCGAAGCTAGCTTACGTAGAAGTTACGTGTTTCAGGAACTATTTAACACCCTAAATAGTTATCCGTAAGAGCTAAAAAATGTTCTGCAAAAATTCCTGAAAACACGTAAGTACCAATTTTTTCACAATTGATTTTTTAAAACTAAAAAAAATAATGTCTTTGTAAAATCTAATTGATACAGTTATAATGCACCCTTCAGGATGTCCCATGGACGCAGACGATCGTAATTAGCGGCCGGAAGTGCGTGCCGACGTCATGTCCGGTCCAATTGAACCGCTTGTGCGACAGAGGTCAGGGTTTTGCAATGTTTAGTGTGTATGACAGACAGTCGATTTGTGTTTGCTGAAAGGAATCCATACTTATATCCATACTTAATAATAGGTATACGAAATTAACTCTGAATGTGTGTCTGTCGGTCTGTATGTTACCTTTTCTCGCCTAAACGTCTGGACGGATTATCCCAATCGGATTACTTATCAAAACATTTTCTTTTTCAAACATTTATTTTTTATTATTTTATTACAATGTCGTGATTCCGGTTAGACTTTATAAAAAAAAACGAACATTTTAAATGAAATTGGTTAAGTACCTTTTTTTAGGTATAATACGAAAAAAAAACCTGTTTTTATACACGTTACATTACAAATAAAGGAGGCCCAAAAAAAGCCTCCTCTGGAACATAGATAGACCATGTCTTGGGTTCTAGGATGTTTTATGCCGCCGGTAGTTTTATCCCGTGGAGTAATTTCCGACCTGTGACCATGTCGCTGGTAAAAGCTAGTTAAGTAGGTAGGTAGCTATTTATTCGACAAAATAAAATTTGCCTTAATTCTGGTAATTCTACGCTTTGATTTAGGCTAGGGTCAGACGACTCCGCGATCACGCGCGTTTTTCTACGCACGTTCCAAATCTTCATGGACGGTTTTCGCAAAATCTAGCGTTACCATCTTGGCTATTTCGGCAAACGACCTTTTCAAATCAATTTGCCTAGCCTTTTCCCAACTATGTTGGGGTCGGCTTCCAGTCTAACCGGATGCAGCTGAATACCAGTATTTTATATAGAGCGACTGCCTATCTGACCTCCACAACCTAGTAACTGGGTTATACGATACCCCTTGGTAAGACTGGTTGTTGCTTTTCGGACTTCAGACGACCCGTAATGACTGCAAACGACCTTTTGTAGTCTTATTTTTTATTGTATCCCTATTGAAATAGATTCCTTTCACATTTTAAAATAAATATCACCAGAGTTAAAAACTTATTTGACATTAAAAACACAAAGGTAGATTTTTCAAAGCTTTTTGATTATGTTAATGTTTCGTTGCCTTTGGCATGTGGATACTAGCACATCACTAACAGATTACTTTAAAATTAAATAGCAATTAAAAACTCTTTTTTTTAATACTGTTACTATGGAGGTCTATCCCCTCAGCACCAGGCGGTTATTCTATAAAATTTCACCGTGAAGTCAGGTGAAGTGAGCTGTCATCAGATGGAATGACAGCTCACTTCAAAACTGTCATTCCATCTGATGCTAGAGATTGACACTCGCTTCACCCAATTTTTCACGGTGACACTTTTATAAAATAGATCGACAGGCTTCAGGTTAAAAGTTGGGCAATATGACGGCTTTAATGATAATATAATTAATAAGTTATAATATAAAAAATAATATTACTAAAAAAGAAAGATATTAAGAAAGCCTGAACTATTAGAGGCCTCAGACCAAATAAAAAACCAAGACAGAGTGCTGCGAACAATACAGTGAAGCATGCCAAAACTACACCTCCACTCTGTGTATTTACAACCATTTATAATCAAGCTACACCTCACTAAGTGCACAAATATATACAAAACCGGCCTCACGTCACTTTTACAGCGCTCTGTCTTTGTTTTTTATTTGGCCTGAGCTAGAGACAGGCGTCTCTCCAAGAATCATACAAAAATATTACGTCACATCTTATAACCCTGCTCACCCTTTGTCCGAGTGCATCGGGTGCATCGACCGTGACCGTGGTTGCGTAACCATTGCCACTTGACATCAATTCGCGACAGACAGACAGACGCAAGTTCAATGGATGACAATTACTTGCAACGACCGGTAATGTACGCTGAGGGACGCCTTTTATTTTGAGAGGAACCTTATAGAACATCACGGTTGTATTCACTGAAGGGTTAGGCAGAAATGTTAAGTGAACCTACAGTTCGCCAGTTTTGTTTAAGTCTCAAAGTAATATGCGAAGGGTTTATCGCGCATCAACCGAGCTACTGAAAAAATCCTGAAAGAAATACCAAATATTACTATTTTTTTATTGATCACTTATAATGCTTGTCATAAGAAGGCTATAAGTTGCCTAAAAGGCAATGGAGAAGGCTATGGTGGGAGTTTCCCTGTGTAAATGAGAAATAAGAACATAATTAGGAGAAAAAAGGGATTTCTATGGATCTGGCTGTCATTCGTGGATCTTTGACAGTCGTTACGGGTCGTCAGAAGCCAGAAAGTCTGACAACCAGTCTTACCAAGGGGTATCATTTTGCCCAGTTACTGAGTTTTGGAGGTCGGATAAGCAGTCGCTCCATGTAAAATACTGGTATTCAGCTGAATACGATTAGACTGGAAGCCGACCCCAACATAGTTGGGAATAGGCTAGGCAGATTTATTTTGAGCCATGGATTTGTAAACTTTTAGCCTAACTATAGATCAAACGGGAAGTATGGTATTCTCGCACAGACCAGAGGCCCTAGACAAACTGACATTCTATCAACGATAACGATGATGGAAAAGGCAAAAATGTACAGGACTGACATAAGCTATCGAAAAGCTGACGTCAATTCGTTGAAAGTCGTTGTAGAAATACGAAACGCTTTCGATGCGATTGTCATTTGTCTAGGCCCTCAGGGAAGCATGGCACAAACGAGAGGAGACCTTATGCACAGCAGTGGGTGGAACAAGGCTGTCAATAATGATGGTGTTAGCAGCATAATGTAAATTATTAGCTGCTCAGGTTAATGACCCTTCTTTGTCACCCCCCAAGACAAGTGACAAGTCCTGAGGTGACTACCAGACACAAATCACGTTAATATTCGACACATATCATAAATATCGTGTAACAGCGACAATAAACTTAACGATATCAAATCACATAGCCGCGCTACCGCGAACTTCAGCGCTGTAAAATTTATAGATAAGGTTTCAATGATAGCGGGGAGCGAGACTGAAGATAAGAAAGACAGGGGAATGTGAAAAAAGCTATGTATTTTTGTACAAAGCCAAACAATACTTGAAATCGCCCCTAACTTTAGTTTCATAGTTTTGAACAGCCTATCTATTTAGAACAATGCCATGGAACCACAGGTAATAAAAATTTACCCATGGACCCGGTAATGGGTCGACCCACCGGGACCACGGGTAAATACTCATTTATTAGATTAAGTTAAAATTTGACAGAATTTTAATGAAATTACCCGGGAAAATAACGGAAAATATCTCTGACCGATTTGACCTCATGACGATGTCGCTCCCATTGCCATTCATATTCTACTAAGAAGGTTTATCATCATATCTGCTTAGCGTTTTCTCATCCCTTGCAAGAGAAAAGAAAGAAAGAAAGAAAGAAAATACGTTTATTTGCGGCAATATTGGTCATGTCATTAGAATCAGCAATACAACTCTCTAAGTTCATGAAAGTGCCAAATGTCATGATTTCATGAAATAGTCATTCAATACACTTTCATGAGCTTAGAGAGTTGTATTGCTGATTTTAATGTTTATAATTCTGTAAATCCATATTTGTTACGAGCGCTAATAATATTTAGATCAACATTCAACCTGATACTGGCCTGCAAATGGCAAAAAACGCAAGAAAATTTGAATTTCGCGGGCCACCCTAGCGCATCCCCCTTAAGTTCTAGTTAACGCCTCATTTTGGGTCCATTGTAAATCCTTTTCTATGAGAAACAAAAAATCTTCTTCGGTAAACTCTAATCGCTAGCTGTAGCACCTCACCTGCAAAGTCTAGCCATCCACGCGACATCACGTGATGCCTCCAAGATAAATAATAACTTAGAGCCTCCATACTCTATTTATTACTTATTTATGTGCTATTGCGTTATTTCTTATAGCACGTCACTAACCGTGTTTATGGTGTTGAGTTTTTGTTTATAGTTTTGAGTCATCGATGGCTGTGCTTTGAAACTAAAGTTATGGGAATTCTGCTTAGCTTTAATTTTGGAGAACTCTAGTTTTTCGATACTAGATTGGAGTTCGCTCTGAAAATGTTGGTGGTATTTTTTGGAATTCGACTTAAGGCCCCGCAGACCGGCGCGACGCGACGCCAGTGCGACGCGATTCTGGTAGAACACTTTCCATAAAGTTTTCATTGAAATTGTTCTACTAGAGTCGCGTCGCGCTGTCGTGTTGCGTCTGTTTGTGGGAGCCTTTATGCGAGTTCAACATAATATTCTTCTTTATTACCAGCTTTGGATAACCGCTAGCTCAATGGCTAAGCGAGTTTTTATGCTATCGTTTCCGCATTGATCATGTCTTTCGTGAAGTAGTCTTACTGCGACTGACGCAGTCTCATATTCCGGAATCGCAGTAGGCAGGGTAGATACAGGGCCTACTTTCATCCCTGCAAACTCAAACTCAAAGCATTCATTTCAATTACAGGCACTTTTGAATCGTCAAGGAGTCACTTAGTCAGAAAGATGAAGCTGGAATCAATTGTTTCATAACTTCGTAAGTAATGTTGTTGAGCTGATTTTTTTTACCGATTCCAATTCTGACCGATTGTGCATTACGCAACTAAGTCGCTGTTTTATATTTCAGGTAAACACTAGATATTTATTTATTTATTAAAACTTTATGCACAAGTAAAAAAACTACTGTACAAAGGCGGAGGCATTTTCTACCAGTCAACCTTAGGGTGATGCAGAGACAGACATGGCAGGTGCAACATAATATAATACATATAACTTGAAAATAATGAATAATATTTAATACATAATAATAAATAAATAAATAATAAAATTAGTTAGGAGACATAACGACAGGTAGATGAGAAAACGAATCCAGCAAATTAACGCTGGGCCAACTTCTTAAGAATATGTTCACGTGGCTTGACTTTAAATGATAATCGACTAGTTGCCGTCCTGATGTCCAGGGGGAGCGCATTCCAAAGAAAGACCGTCTGGACGAAGAAAGAAGAGTGGATGAAACCAGAGCCGTGAGAAGGACATCGTAGAAAATATAATTTAACAAACTTCTATTGCGGCATGTAAGTTTACATTAAATTAACTACGACTAGGGCGTGCTAACTCCGTATCATGGACAGGGTGGTAAACAAAGGGTGTGCATAGTAGAGCTAGATCATTTCACCCTCGGCACAAGTTGGGGATGAGTCTACTTATATCATTATTTGTTGCGGTATTTTAGACATTGAGTTTAACAACCGTGTATGATCATTTGATTGATTTTGTTTACTTTATTTTAGGTTTTGTGGATCTTTGACAGTATCGTTACGGCCAGAAGGCCGAAAGTGTGACAACTAGTCTTAGCAAGAGGTATCGTATTACCCAGTAACTGAATTGTGAAGGTCGGATAGGCAGTCGCTCCATGTAAAATATTGGTATTCAGCTGCATTCGGTTAGACTGGAAGCCGACCCCAATATAGTTGAGCAGATGATGATGATGATGTTTACTTTTTTTAGGGCTATTTACTTAGATTTAAGTCAATACTGTCTTTAGGCAGACTATCGTTCAGTGAAAGCTGTGATGGCGCGCAAACTCGCTACAAAACGATAGATCTATATGAGGGAACTCATTCTGAAATACTTTCAATCTAAATTGCATAAATGACTACCAAAGGATTATTTTGATAAACATGTAAGTAATAAATATTGGTACTGAATTACTGATGTTTAATTAGATACTGCTTACGAGTTGGTCGTAGGTTCGAACCCAGACAGGTGATTTACGTGTGAATTATTTCATCACCACTGTTCTTAAAACGGTAAAGGAAAACATCGTGAGGAAACCGGCATGTCATAGAACCAAAAAATTCGAAGACATCTGTCATCTACCACCCCGCATTGGGTCCGCGTGGTGGATTACGGCCCATTCCCTCTCACGGAGAGGAGGCCTGTGTCCCAGCAGTGGGACTGATTAAGCTACTGCTTAGATATAAAACTTACTTAAGTTTTTTAAAATCAAATCATAGTTTTTATTTTATTATCTTGTTTAGATTTGTTTACATCTACTGCTCAATTTGTCTGTCCGTCCAAAATGAGCACTGCAATCCGTTTCGCCTATAGATGTGCAAGTTTATCCAAATAGAGGGTTATCTATGAGGGTGTGTCTATTCATGTCCAACATATGTCGGACTGATTGGGTTACACGGTGTGTTGAACATAAATGTTGATGTGATTGCTGACATATTCGCTTTAATTGGCGTGAAATTCTGAACTATTTTATTGGGGTAATCTAGATGTAAGGTTGAAAATTATGGTACGAGTATACTAGCTGCGGCCCACGGTTTCACCCACGTAAGTCTCGATCCTGTAGGAGTATCGGGTTAAAAAGTATTCTATATCCTTACCCAGGTCATGGTTTACTCATGTTCCAGATTTCATCCAAATCCGTTCAGCTGTTTTACCGTTAAAGCTTAAAAAACAAACATATTCACTTTCGTATTTATAATATTAGATATTAGCTAGGATTTCATAGACTGAGTAGGTAGGTATTAAATTGTGTTTTCCTTATTATAAGAGAATACTATCGGCAAGATAAACAGTAAACAGTTGGTATAGTTTAAGAACCTTCAATCAATTAAAACGAGTGCTCCAAAACACTAAAAATAAAAATAAAATCTAACAAACTCAAAACAAGACAGATCCCTCTTCCCTAAATAAAGGGTGGTACACACTGGTGTCGTTAAACAATAATATCGTTGCGTAGTGACCCGCCACTCAAGGTCGCCAGTTCAAGGGTAGGGGAGCGACCCTTACGCAACGCGCCCTACAGGTGGATGTTAAGAAAATTTCAACGATACCGCTAAGACTTTACCAAACTTTTCATGTGTAAAGTTTTTTTTTGGCTAATGTTGGTAGAGTTTGTTTTGTTTATGATAATTTGGGAACGCGTTTCTTGTTTCTACGCTTTGAGAGCGAATATTTTCGTGTTTACTGACTTTTAAGTTAGTAAACATGTCGAAAAATAGGTATTTAATAAAAGATTCTTAATTATTACCATCTCAAAAATTGTCATATAGAACGACAGAAGAATAAAAATATTTTAAAATATTATGGAACTGCCTGCACGTTCTAACTCTATATTAAGTAATGTAATATAATATTTCCTGAGTTTAGAAACTGCTTGTAGACTTCATTTTTTTTGACCTTGAGTTTGAAATCATACTGTCTGAATCAAGGGGGCCCAATTCAGGCATTGTTTGGGATATTTCAACCATCATTTTTAGATGACAAGCATTAATTAAATGTTATCCTCTTATTAGGACGTTATTACGTTATTAAATATTAAAAAGATTCAACGATTTCCTTGAACTAAAAAGATCAAGACGAATCCAAAACAAGGAGGAAAAAGGAAACGGTACCATTTTGTAAGTAACTAAATCAGGATAATTCACGCTTAAGGATTACATGCGTAATCCAAATTATGTAGGTATAATAATGCAAGAAATAACAAAATCTTAGTTATCCTCATAACACTGCAATAACAGTAAAACGGTCGAAAAGAAACATTACTAAGTGTTATCAAAACGACAAGTAAAAATCAAAGTGAGGTGAATGTAACGGTCCATTCCTACTTTTGTTTATAAACAGAGCCGCCGGAGCTCGCGATAACGCGCGTTTAGCCGCGATAAGAGCGCAATTAGTCGTTAAATTGGGCACGGGCAGCGCGCGGTACGCCTCACGTGGTGCGCGCGACTTGTTACCAGTGTGCAACGGGCTTTATGTTTTGAGTTGGTTATTATCATTATCAAATAGAGATGTTATATGAACGAGTAGTGATTATGACAACACTATTTTATTTTCCGTTTTAATTTTATAGGAGTTTTAGGAGAAGGTTCTTTTCAGACAGGGATTAAAAAAAAAACTATTTTGAATATTATTATTAGAGAGAATCTGATTCCACAACCATTTCTTGCTCGTTCTTCTCCATAGGTACCAGCTACGCTTTGGAATGGGCAAATGACTGATCGACCCCTTGACAATTCAAAAGTGCCCCGTAATTGGTTTTTTATGAAATAAATGCTTTGAGTTTGACTTTGAATTTGAGAGACCTTTCAGTAGAGAAATCATAGAATCCATTAGACTAAACTTAGGAATAGTCATAACATTTATGTTGCAGCATAGTTAAATAAAACTGTCTTGAAATATTCCGCTAGACTAGTTTCAACATTCAGTTACATCGATCCTTTGTTTTTCATTACTCTTTTTTGTAATTAGTATATCTATTCGTATTCTATAGTCGTCTGCCTAGCCTTTTCCTATCTATATTGAGGTCGGCTTCCAGTCTATCCGGATGCAGCTGAATACCAGTATTTTACATGGAGAGACTGCCTATCGGACCTCCACAAACCAATTACTGGGTAATACGATACCCCTTGGTAGGACTTGGTTGTCAGACTTTCGGGCTTCTGACAACTATCAAAGATTCCGCTTGCTCGCATGCTTTCCGAGGCACGGAGGGGTCTTGGTATGTAAAGATGGTCACCTATCCACGGACCAACCGCGGCAAGCGAAGTTTTATCTGATCGATCGACCCGTGCGGCTGTTATTAGTTAGCGACAAGCCCGTCTATTATATTCTCTCTGTTTATTCTGTAAAATCTCACAATGAAAACTTGTGGTGAAGTGAATTTGAAATGAGCTGTCAATAGTGTCAGTAGGGCCTAGTTTCAGGCGGAATGACAGCTTACTTCACCATAAGTTTTCACGGTGAGACTTTTACAGAACAGACCGAGAGATAACTTGAATTAAATAGATTCTCTGTGCTCAATCGGAACAAAAACCGGAAATTCCTAAATCTCAACTTCCTAGCCTATGATCAAATAGTACGTTAATGACATTGTAAACACGTAGTTAACGATCGAGGAGGCATAACACGCGACTCCATATCGCACCCGGACGTGCACTAATCAGAACAACGTGTTTGTAAACCTCAATTGGCGTGACAAACCACGTGACAGCCGTTCAGTACCTTTTAGCTTAGGGATCAGTAGTGAGCTATGATTAAACTAGCTCTTGCTCGTTAATTCGACCGCATGGAGGTCGGTTTCCGTAATTATCCCATGGGAACGTAAAACCGGGATAAAAAGTATTCTATGTCCTAGCCCAGGTCATGGCCTACCGGGGTGCCAAATTTCATCGAAATCCGTTCAGTCTATGAGGCATGGTAACGGACAGAGTTACTTTCGCATTCATAATATTAGTAAGTACCTATTATCGAATTATGGATGACTGAAGTTACTGCAGACATCTTTGGGAACACAGACATAGCCCATAGAATTGCTTCGTTAAAGATGTAGCTAGCGGGGCACACAGCTGTTTGAACAGTTGCCTGCTAGAGCCAAAAGTTCTGGGGGCCAAGTCTACTAATTTGCAAACATGTCAGTGGTCTCGCAAAGATGAGTTTTTTTTTTACAGATTTTGTATGGTATATCTGACAAAAAACTGATCATTGTGAGACCACTGACACGTTTGTAAATTAGTAGACTTGGCCCCCTGGAGTGTTGACCACGTACCGAAAAGTGCAGCATTAGTAGGCCACCATAGGGTGAACCGACGACCTGGTGATGGTTGCAGGAATTCGCTCGATGCGGAAGGCACAGGACTGGTCGTTGAGGCGATGCTTGGGAGAGGCCTGTGTCCAGCAGTGGACGTTTTTTGGCTGAATTAATGATGATAACGTTTGAGAAGGAAGGGTTTCTTTGGATTTGTGACCGGTTAACGGCAATAGGCTCGCTCCCTACTGCATTGTATAGAACTCAAACATGAGTGTTGAATATATCGAATTTGCATGATCAACTAACGAGCGGGAAATTTGCTAGGTCCACGTGACTTTTATCAAGAGATCGTATCGTATGCATGCGCGTGAGTTTTGCAAACAATTTATGAATGAAATAAATTACGGTTATTGTAGTTATTGAAGCATGGTTCGTTATGATTTTATTTCCTAACTTTAAGTACCATGTTCGCATGGAATTTTTAAGTCGCCTTGATGTCTATGCTGTCTTGATCGCTATAAGGACTTTATTAAAGTGAAAAAGAAAAAAAGAAAATTAAAGTGACAGAGTTCATAATATGATGATCACGCAGACGCAGACGAAATAATTCATCTGTTTGACAGTTTCTATGGAGAATCGTAAATAGTTCACACATTATGAATTGCTTTTGGGTCAAATTAGAGGAATTGCTAATGACAGCAGAGGGCCTAGACAAGTGACAATCGCTTCGAAAGCGTTTCGTATTTGTACAACGACTTTCAACAGGATTGCCATAAGCGTGTCGATAGCTTATGTCACTCCCATACATTTTTGCCTTTTCCATCATCGTTATCGCTGATAGAATGTCACTTTGTCTAGGGCCTCTGGAAATTCAGGAAATGAATTGCTTGGAATTGCTAATGTGATCGTTTTAGGCCCACAGATCTTCATCTTATGTCAAGAACTAAAATGCAGACAAAGAAAGCTCTTTCCTTAACAAACACAAAAACTACCCAAAGCCAATTTATCAAGCTAAAAGGTGCGTAATCAGTTCGGAACTAGGGCAACCGCACCTATAATCGGCATCGGGCTACCGTAAAAATATTAACACCTGATTACCGGCGTACCGTGAAGCGGAAACGAACCTGATCGTTCTGACCGCTGTGGTCATTCGCCAATTGGTCTAAAAGCCAGCCCTTTCTACCTCAACTGATTACTTAAGAAAATTGGGATTGTTAGACTGGCTTGCTGTTTGTTTTATAAATTGTTGCTGTGCGATTTGCATGTAATCTGATGGGAGTATACGGAAGATAGGAAGAAAGAAAGGAAAGAAAGATAAAGATAATTAACTCGAGTAATACAGTAACAGAAAATAAAACAAAGTAGATCTATATAATTATAATTGCAAGCGCAAAACAGAAATAGATATTAGTTCCTATTTCTGGTGGTATATCATAATGATCAGGACTAAAGTGGTCTACGGAACGAAGTTTGATGGTAAACAATGAATGAGGAGTTCATGTGACTCTGGTTTTATGAGAAAGTGTGGTGATGATCTATTTTTGGGGATGTGTTTGATGTAACACATATTATCTGCGGATATTTCAGCTATTATGTAAATTATTTTAGAATGTTGGATTGCTACAGGTGATTCTTATCAATTTTTTTTCACGAATGCATAAAGAACCCAACCTCATTGAAGCTACCGAAATTCATAGAAAGTATAAAATTAGTCGATTTAAGTGCAACAAGACGCGGCAGACGTCACGGGCAGTGATTCGGTGCGCGCTGATGACTTAGCGCTTTTTGCCTAAAAAGTAATTGGGCGTGCGCGGATGACTACTGGTGCTGCCACCCGAGTAAGAAAAAAATACTTTTTTTGAGAGTAAATTTTTTTTTGTTTATAAATCGCTGAAATTATTTTAAGCGATGCGAGCCAAAAATGTGATACCAAAATCTTATCATGAAAAACCCAATAACACTGCCCGACCCGGGAATCCAACCCAGGTCCTTAAGCTCAGCAGGAGCGCTTGCGACCACAAGACCAACGAGGCACTTTTAAAATAATTCTTATTACAATCGCGGGCAGGTCCACTGTATACTCGTTCAGGTACGTCTGCGTCTTGATCGCGAGCTGTTTACATAATTATGTAGAGTACGAGATGACGTACACCTGCTGGTGGAACTGACCACACAATAACAATATTTTTCGAGTTCTTACCATTATTGTGTTACTTAAGTACACTCATGAACACAAGTGTTACTCAAGTTTGAGCGATTTCCATGACACTGAACTTGCGCGACACTTAAATGAACTGAATAATTATTTATAAATTAATCATTTGAATGTCACGAATGAATTGCTGCTGTATAACTATGTCGTTCTATTTAAGGAAAATGGTCGAGGCAGGTGTTTAATCGAGCTTTTAGGGAAGTTTTGGAAAAAGAATAAAAGGGTAAAATTCACTTTAATTATTTAGTTTGAAATGAAAATGAAAGTTTCGACTCGTTATAAATGTGGTGCTCAGCTGAAATTATCGTCAATAAGCCAGTCTAACATATTACACTGATAGACATAGACCACTTCCTAATTCACGATATAACACCCCTTTTTCTAAGTTAACATTTACTTATTAAGAAAATCTTAGCTATAAAAATATCCTTATTTTAACATGGTCTAAGGGTTAGACAGAGGAGTACCTATACTATACCCGCATTTCGTCAGCTATGTTCAAGTCCCATATAATAGGGGGGATTCTATTTCAACCGGGTACAAGTCCAGACTCCAGGCTGCTACTGAGAAATTCTTAAAAGAAAAACCCAATACTTAACACTGCCCGACCTGGGAATTGAAGCCAGGAACTCATGCTCAGCAGTAGCGCTTGCGACCACTACACCAACGAGGCTTCATCCTTATTTTTATCTATCCAAAATCACAGCCACACAGTAGCCAATTACAAAAGACTGAACATATCCTTGTGTATGTTAAGTGGTTATTAGCATACTATTAAGTACAGTGGAGCGCCCAAGTGTTAGCAAACTGCGCTAGACGCACCGCGGCCTTGAACTTAGCGTCTCGGGATGCAACGCATTTGCATATAAACGCAGGCGAGCCGATGCGATTATCGACAAACTGGTTATATAAAAGTACGGCGGGACGGAACGCAACTGGTTTTCTTGTACTGCTTAGCGATTAAGTGTTTGTGCCTCTTATTTTGTTTGCTTTTGCTGTCCTGTGGGGGAAATGTGTACGTATTGTAGACGATGGGGAACTGGGATGTTGTGTCGATGGCTTTCACTGGCTACAAATGTATTTTAACAAGTTGTTAACTTAAAATGTTTCCCCTATAAGAGACGATTTTATGGTTCTGTAGTTGTAAAATTATTATTTTAATTTTATTTACCATTACCATTTTTTTTTTTTAATTTCACCATACTTTCGTTGTCTTACTTTTACTTACTACTAATTTTGTTTACGTAGATAATTTAATGACAAGTTAGTATCACTTTTCCGCGCGACGGTACTTATTCACTGCTAAAGGGCGTGCACCAAATCAAATCACAGACGTGAATGTATTATTATTTATCTGATTTATATTATTTTATACCTACATTGCAAATCTTTAGATATTCACACTTGCTTTCTCGTGTATTGAAGACAGAACACAAATGATTATGCACTCAAGGAGAGGAAACCGAAATGCATTGGAAAAGCCGCGAGAAAGTAACATGGAAGATTTTATTTGTTTGTTAATAATTATTAATAAGCTTATTTTTTATTAATTGATTAGGTATACGTTTTTTTATAAGAATAACCCAACAAATAAATTGAAAAAAAAAAATGTTTTCGAAGACAAGTCGTATTTATAAAGCGTTTTTAAACAACCTTTTTTCTGAACCATGGGCCTGTGTACGATTTGGTGATGGGCTGAGCTTTTATAATTATATACTAAAACGTTGATTCAGCTTCCAAATAATACTAAATATTACTTCTACTAGAAAAAGTCGAAATATGGAATTAGCATAAGCACAATCAGCCTTTAATGTTTCCACTGCTGGGGTGGGACACAGGCTTCCCCTCAGTGAGATGTAGTGGGCCGTAATCCACCACGCGGGCCCAGAGCGGGTAGGAAGATGACACATGTCTTCGGATTTTTGGTTCTAGGACATGCCGGTTTCTTCACGATGCCATTGGATACTTTAATATGATTTTTTCCTGATTTGATTGCTTGTAGGTAGGTCTGTTTTCCCACAAACTTGTGCACTATAAAATCTCCCGCGCCGAAGGCTGGTGGCTCTGCCGCGAATGCCATGGGCGAAATTCAGCCTGGAGGACTAATATTATTATGATTTGCAAACTAATAATATTTTTATTTGCAGCCAAATAATAATAAATACTTTTATTACCGAACCACTTCTGTCTCCGAGTTCACACCGTCTATTATACGTATTTAAAAAAGATTATTAAAAACTAGCTGTCTACATTTTCTTGATAGTTTGAATAAGATAGCCAAACAAGTTCTGCTGAAAATATATAATTACATATTATCTGGTTTCTGCATATAAGTGCATTAAATCCTTTTTAACCGACTTAAAAAAAGAGGAGGTTCTCAATTCGTTTGTATGTTTTTTTAATTTGTTTGTTACGCGATTACTCCGCCAATTATGAATCGATTTTGATGATTCTTTTTTTGTTTGGTAGGTCATGCTTCAGAGGTGGTCCCATATAAATTTTATTAATTTTGCTTGCGTAGTTTTTGAGTTAGCTTCAATAATTACGTAGTTTTCCCACTTTGCGATGTTGATGACATGTTAATTGACTCCGTCACATAGCAGACAACGGTATACGAATTTATGTGGGGTAGTTACCACAACTAAAAAGTGAAAAATAAAAACTTTTTACAAAAAAAAAAACAACCGACTTCCAAAAAAAAAGTGAAAAATAACTTTAATTTCGGAAGTCGGTGGCAAAAAACGAAAATTGAAAAGCAAAGACACCGACTTCCGAAATTAAAGTTATTTTTCACTTTTTTTTTGGAAGTCGGTTGTTTTTTTTTTTGTAAAAAGTTTTTATATGAATTGATTTTGATGATTCTTTTTTTGTTTGGTAAGTTATGCTTTAGAGGTGGTCTCATATACATTTTATTAACTTTACTTGCGTATAGTTTTTGATTTAGCTTCAATATTACGTATTTTTCCTACTCATTCTACATGGACGATGTTTTAAGTTACTCCGTCACTGTTATTTACATACCAGGTAGCGGTATTCGAATTTGTGTGGGGTAGGTACCAAAACTAAAAAAATGATAAATAAAAACTTGTTTTCAATTTTCATTTTTTGCCACCGACTTCTGAAATTAAAGTTATTTTTCACTTTTTAGTGTTATTTTTGGAAGTCGGTTGTTTTTTTTTGGTAAAAAGTCTTTTTATTAGCAAATAAGTAAGAAATTGAAAAAAATAGGTGTAGTTTTCCTGTACACAAGCTTTAGAATTTTCACGGTGGAATAGAGCATTTAAGATCGCTAACTGCTTGTCTAGAAGCTAGATTCTTATGAAAACATAAATATTATAGGTAGCACAAAATTACGAGGAATCGTGCCGTTTCTTCAGGCAAATCTAGATTATAAGCGAGCAAAATATCGAGCTATTTTCTAGTCTGAAAAGATTATAAAGTACATGATGATTATAATGATATTTTTGTAAAGACTGTGCTTTTTATGATTCAGCTATCTAATTGCGTAACTTATTTTCTTAATCGCATAAGACTAATTTGTTCATTTTGACAGTTCAACAACATTCATTGCGTAGTTTACGTTGTTGAGAAGATTTTTTTTTCTAACTTATGAAGCAACGGATGGAATTAGACATTTGTTTTAGACCGAATCCAATTCTGATTTATTTATTAATAACAACTTTTACATCGTGTCGAATATTAAAGATTTTACAATTAAAAAAAAAAGAAAATACAAAAATTACATGCCACTTAATTATTATGAGGTATATATAATAATAATAATAAATAAATGTCATTTAAATATCCAGATTATCAATGTCACAAATAATTAAATATAGCTAATTCCAATTACTTACTTATATCTCATGAATGTAATTAATCATTTTAATTTTATTTTTTAAATATACCAATAGTAGCAGCAATAATAATCCTGATAAATTTCTAGTATAATATGAATGTTTACAATTTAAATGTCATTAATTGAATAATAGCAGCCTTCCAGTAGGTAACGCTTCAATTTAGTTTTGAAGTCCCGTTTGTAAAGAGATAATTTTATATCATCGGGGAGTTTATTGAAGATTTTCACTGACATGTGACCGGTACCGTGTGCGACTATATTAAGTTTAGGAATATTTGTGCTTTTAAAATCTTTTCTTCTCGTACTCTCTCTAAGCTTTCTTTCTTTCCTCTTCAAATTGATCGTATATTACGCAATAAGATCTGGTCTGTGTGATATAATTGTTTCTAATTTATTAGCATACAAAATTCATCATCTGCCAGTCTTTTCCCAACTATATTATGTAGACCGGATGTGGCTAAATACCAGTTTTTACTTAGAGCGACTGCCTATCTGACCTCCAGAACCCAGTTACTGAGTAACGCGATACCCCTTGATGAGACTGATTGTCAGACTTTCGGGGTTCTGACTACTCGTAACGACAGTGGTAGGTTATGTTTTTGACTATTTTTGAGTTTTTACAAGAAATTGTATCAAGAAGTGTCGTAAGTACAAAAACTAAGCCATGTTGTAATACGTTTTATTTTGAACCAACTATTCAAGTAAATAATTATTTCCTTGTTACAATTTAACTTTAAAATAAAAATAAAATTAAAACCTTCCCCGTAGTTGTGAGAATTAAACTAATACAACAACAAAACTAATCTAATAATTTTTTTAGCCACTAATTATTTGATCCATCGTTTTCCGTCGGCAAAGATTTACTTACGAACTTTCTAACTGGGGGCCAAGTCTACTAATTTACAAACGTGTCAGAGGTCTCACAATGATGAGTTTTTGACAGATATGCCATACAAAATCTGTCAAAAACTGATCATTGTGAGACCACTGACACGTTTGTAACTAGTAGACTTGGCCCCCTGGACTAGCGTCATAGTTGAGAATATCATAATATATCAGCATACTATTGTAAAGAATCAAGTTTTTCTAACTGAACAGACAGCTGTGCTGCTGGACAGTTTGTTGCGCCACTTCTTCTTCCCAGCTAAAGCACTAGGAAGTGGTGAAGGGTGGGCGTATGAAGTAATATTTTGACGTTCAAAAAGTGCTGATTCTCCGCCTCATTTGAATAATTGATGAGTTTTAACTAACAGTACCTAAATAGTGGTGATGAGTATAAATAAATAAATTAAATAATTATTCATGTCATTTTTAAGGTTTTAGTAAAGTAGGGGTAGGTAGTTTTTTTTTAAGTCACACACGGCACAGATATTATAATACTCCCACGGTAATTTTTAACACATTTTTTATTTCTGTTTTAAAAACGTCAAATATCTTCTAGCTGTTCGGTGGATATCTATTATTATATTTTATACCATCCATACTTAATAACTAACAAACCGTGAAAATGACTATCTTCGACAAGTTTGACCGACTGAGGAAACTTATGAAAACGCTCGAATAATTATAAAGAACAAAACAAAACTTTCTCTGTAATAATTGTTATTATCTTTGTTGAGAAATACTCTAAAGGGCTAATATTACAACTTTTGTTTTATGTTGAACAATTTTTGTGGGCTCTAGAACTTATATATCAAATATTAAAATAAAACATATTTTTATTTTATGAAAGTTAGGTAGGTATTTGTTTTTTTTTTAATCATCTTTTGCTTCACCATTTCCCAACTATGTTGGGGTCGGCTTCCAGTCTAACCGGATGCCGCTGAATACCAGTATTGTGTAGTGACTGCCTATCTGACCTCCACAACTGGTAACACGATACCCCATGGCAAGAGTGGATATCAGACTTTCGGGCTTGCGACTACCCGTAACGACTGTCAGAGATCGACGGTTAACGTGCTTTCAGAGGCACGGAGGGGTCTCGAGATGAAATTGATGATCACCCATCCACGGACTCGACTAGCGTAGTTAACTTTCGATCGAACCGTGCCGCTGTCAAAATAACAAAATCTTTATAGTTTTCTAAAACTTGGATGAAGTCGTAGGTGTGGCCATTTGTTTTTAAAACCGCTTAAACTTTATTCCTTGGACATAGGCACCTGTCCCACCGCCAGCGATTAGCGAGAAGCATGTTCAGCTAGCATAATAATATGTATCTCTAATACCAGTGGCGGCGAAAGATCAAAATTTAGTGTGTCGAGGTACATTTCGCGAGGCCCTCTGGTGGAGCAGACAAAAAAAAATAAAAAAACAGTTGAGACTGTCATATTATTATTTTTAGGTATAGGTCGTAATAGGTCGAGATAGGCATTGGCGGACTAAGCTTAAAGACTGTCGGGGGCCCGGGGTGGCAAAATAAGGGGGGGGTCAGTTTCTGCATACTTTGAAAACTAGGAAGAACGTAGAATTTACGAGCGAGTGAAGCGAGCTCGAAATTTTGGCACACTAGCTTAAACAGGTTACGTTTTTATTTTGACTTAAACGAAAAAGTTGGAGCATTAAACGAATATATAAGCGAGCGAAGCGAGCTCGAAAAATTTTGCACTCTGGATAGTATTTGATTATTTATAATAAAAAATAGGAATTAGTTTGTCGACTCATACAGTGAAATAGTTTGAGAACGTAGGATTTAAGAGCAAGCGCAGCGAGCTCGAAAATTTTAGGACCCCGCCCCTGATAGGTAAGGTTTTCTCCATACATAAATAGGAGTTATTTTGTCGACTTTTACAGAAAAGTCTGAGAAAAAGAGAATGTAGGATGCAAGAGCGAGCGAAGCGAGCTCGAAAATTTTATCACTCTACGTTTATATTTAGGGGGGCCCCAACAAATACTGCCTTTTATTTACTGAACATATTTTTGCCTAGTTTGGGATTTGATTAAAAAGTATTTCTAAAGATTTGGGGGCCCCAGAATCGGACCGCACCCGATACTTTGATTGACTTCCTAGCCGTTAAAAGTAACGTAAACAAACAGAATGAAATCCCCAGCTCTGACCGGCGGGGATTCCGCTATAGCAACGCAACGCTAGCAAATGTTGCTAAACTAAATAAAAACATGTCAATATCGTTTTATGAAGAGTAAACTTTTTCGTCGCGTTCACTGTTTTTAAGTAATGCATAAAACGTCGTGGTCCTCGAGGCCCCTAGGACCGCGAGGCCGTAGGCGGTCGCCCACACCGCCCACGCCTTCCGCCGCCTCTGTCTATTACTGACATGAAACCTATAATATGTTGTACAAGTTCTTGAGCTAGAAAATAGTTGATAGCTGATCGCTTCGTCGGTTTCAAATGCCTTAGCCGCGCGATGGAGAATAAAATATTTGCAAAGAAATAATTTGGAGTTTTTTTTTTTTTTATCGACATTCTGTAGCCGGTCTGACGTTCGAATTTTGTAGGATGTCATAAGAAATTGAAGGTTATTCAAAAACTTTATAAATTAATTACTTGACTAGTGATAAGATCGCTTACTGCATTCATTGTTATGTGCATAATTGTTGCAATTAGTACCTACCTACTTAGGTATACAAAATATAGACGGTCTTATGTTTGTTGTCGACAGTTTGACAGTGTTTTCAGCAGTTAATATTATTTGGATTTTACTTTTCAGTTTTCAGAAAAACATTTGTTTGAGAAGGTTGTTTAAAACAATGCAAAGGTTTCTAACCACAAAATTGTAGATTTTAATCCAGATTGAAAAAGGTATCTTTGCAGTATTCTGACTATTCTTTTAATACTTAATTAAAATAAACGTTAATTAATGCCAACTGCACATATCAGCAAGCACTTATTATAATTAATTTATTCAAATAATAAGTACTATTAAACATTGCACCTAATTATAAAATCACAAACTGAACAATAATATACGAGATAATTAATCAATTATATGCAATTTATTATTTTAGTAACAAAAAGTTGAATTTTAATTTTTGTTATGTTATAAATATTTTTGGGTAATATATAGGAAAAATAAGTTTTAATTAAATTATTATTCATTTTTATAATTACGTGATTATACTTTACACATGTAGAATATTATTACGTAGGGTTTTAAAATATTATAATATAGGAAGGTACCTATGTCTTAGTCTTTCAGATAATGTGATTGTCTTCACACGTAATTATATAATTGATGTATACCAAATATTGTAAAATATTTTTTTTAAAGAGTAACGGTGGAGTTTCCTGCCCATTCTTCTCCATACGAAAACTACCTTTTGGAAGGGGCAACTAGAATCATTTCTATTTCTATGTATTTGAAGTTCAAAAGTGCCTTTAATGTGCCTACTTGAAATAAATCTTTGACTTTGTGTACAAGTTGGTTTACGCTTGGCTTGAACCTACCGCAATGCATAAAACCTGTATCCGTCTCAATGAAACTACAGTTAGGTAATTAATGAAAAATGCATAATTATTATGTGTTACTGACATCTACCAACCCCCACTGGGCCCGCGTGGTAGATCACAGTCCACTCCTCTGGAAGGGAGGAGATCTGTGTCCCAGCAGTGGGAACATTATAGGCTGATTATGCGTTATTATCTTCATTATGAGACAAGGCAAACAGTTTTCAGAACTGTAGGGTCTGTCACATATACGTATGGTTCTTGGAAAAGGGTGACGTTTGACCACTATTCCTCCTGATGGTAAGATGTGGTCGACGGGAGGATCCTCATCTGCCCAGCCTTTTCCCAACTACATTTATGTATGTTGGGGTCAGCTTTCAATCTTGACGGTCCAGCATTGATATGGCACTTCCCACTTCAAAATCTATATCTATAGGTATATGTATACATATTATAAATTAAAGTCGCTTTTCGTAGCTGCCTGTGTGACCGCATTGTTTCCTAAACTACGCAACAGATTTTGATGAGGTTTTCACCATCGTTTAGAAAATTTATTCCGGAAGGTATAAATGCCGGTACCATTAAACTTAGATATATGATAAAGAAATCTCGCTGTTTTGTCAAGTCGTAAAAACCGTGCGATGCAAGGGAGCGTCGCTAGTTTCTGGTTAAAGTTTGCCTGTAAATAGTACCTAACTCTCTATCCTTTTAATGCGATGGTCACAGATAAAGTTGATCATGATCATCTCATCAAAATAAACTTGTATTTCCAAAATTAATAAAATTTTCAGCGTTTTCCGAAATCTTTGAAAACTTTTATAAATGTTGATATAATACAACTTCATATGCGAATGAGAAGTGTTTGTATGGAAAAAACAATATAATGTATGGAAAAAACCTAATGCATATTTTTTTAATACACCAATTGGAACTAGGTATTAGTTAATTACATAATATTTTATAATGTTAATAAAAATAATTAATTAATTTAAATTAATTTTTATAATCATAATATATTAAACCGGGAAGTTATTTGAAAACTGTGAACGACGAAGAAAGGAAAAAGAAAATGCATTTGTATGTATCTACACTTTCCGCGACCAATATGCAAGATGAGAATTTCTAGGAAAAAAATAGTTGCTTAAGGTAATTTCCTGGATAATTAATAATGTAAGTTAATTGTTACCGGTGGTAGTAAAAGCTTTAAGCTTTTCTTTTTAATTGTATGTATTACTGAAAAAAAACCTACGAAAATTCCGAATAAAATATGCATTTGAAAGATAATTCTGCATCTAAGTAATATTTAATTCTGTGTCCGTGTAATCAAGATTACACATTTTATGTTTAAATTAGCTTGCAGCTACACGAGAGTTAAAATCCCGCCATAGGTACCTACTAAACAGCTATAATTTCATCCAATTGGAAAATGTATTGTTTTTTTTGCGTCACAACTTATCAAATGTGACATATTTTATCATTATTTACAAAAAAAATGTCTAGACAGCCCGTAGCCTAGCCGTCGCGTCGGTCCAACTAATAGTATATTTAAATTATTTTAATTTCATATTATAAATCATTTCCTGGAAAAGCGAGAAAACTCGGTATCCTTTCTTGAACTTTTGCAAGTAGACGCAAAAATATCTCAGGTCTGAAAATCTGTAAATAAAAAATAATCTTATTTGAATCTTACCTGTGTGACAGTAGTCTTCTAGATAGTGCCTAGCAGCTCGCTGCACTATGGAGTAATAGAGGCTCACAGAAGATGCAAGCGCCATCTTCTCTTCTCTTCTCTTCCGTCTGTCGCTAATACAGTTTGTTGCCTATTATGTTAAAGTTTCAAACAAAACAAAACGTACGTAAACTCAAACTTATTGAACTGCATCAGTATGTTTGTAAGTGCGAAAAGAAAACTTGAAGAAACCAGTAAAAAAAAATCTAGTTTGAACTGCGTAAAGTTGCGGTTATGAAAAATTTGTTTGCCGGTTAAAATTATTGTTGTTTTTGTCGAAAGAGTCACGGTGTTCCATTTTTTTTAATGTCCAAAGTCACAATTTGTTGCACTACCGCGCCGCATACTACCGCTGTCCAAAAGTCTACGCGAAATGAAACACGTAATGTAAAATAATATAAACGTTTTGGATGCGGGCGGTCCGCACCGCTGCTGCTGCGAGACTGAACTCCACAACACGCTTTTTTTGTTTCCCTTCTACGCGGAGGATGCGGCTGAAATAAGTTCGGATTATCCGATTATTTGATTGTGTTTATGTTTATCTATTATACTGTTTACACTGAAACGATAGTGATGCTTTAGTGTTTTGTGTAGTGGTTGTTTTTTGGTGAAAATTGATTGTATTTTCTGTATGTCTTACAATGAAAACTATAAGTATGATCCTACCTCATTAAGCTCATGTTAAGTAAGCAAATCATTAAATTAAAATTACATGTATAACAATTTCAAGAAAATGATAAGAAAATTCGCAAATTCCAATTAGATTCACATTAGCAATAACAAAAACAAATATGGCGCCGGGCGAGAAAACGCGGGAAAATAAGTTTCCCGCCGAGACGACCCACTCGAGACATGCGTACGTAACGCAATGTTTACGTGTGCTTTTTTTTACTACTAGTCTCGCATCTTACACGCTTTTTACAGCTTTTTTGTTCCATTCATCTATTTTTCCTTTTTCTAAACAGATGTCTAACTTTACTTGTCTACGTCAAACATACCTGCAATTTTAAATAAATACCTAGTGCTTTTTTGTTTTTTATGAAAATTTATTATTCAAGTAGTCAGCTACCTACTGCATTATCATATAAAGTTTTGAAGTGTTTTAATCAAGTTATGCAAATTAAATTATAATCACGTGCAATTTATCAAAATGATTATCGAAGGTGATACTTTTGACTTTTCGTGATTCGTGATTCAAGATTGTAATTAGTAAAAGCACTTTTGTTGCCACGCCAACAGATCGGCTTATCGTTCGCGCTAACATAATCAGGAGCGGCGACGCAATTATGACGAAACCCTTTTTAAAAACGATTCGCGTAAAAATAAAGAAAAAAATGAGAAAAATGTTCATCAACGCGACACGACACCCTCCCGCCACCCCCCACGTCCCCGCGCCCCGGGCGGCGGGTGGCGTTCGACAGGGACGGCAACAGACTCTCGTGTTCCTGTCTCAGTTGGTGCATCTCGCGCCACCAAGTTTCATACGAAAACTACCCGCGGTGCGCAGCTCCTGCTCCAAAGAGGAACGTTGCAACTCCAGCCAGCAGCACTGGAAATTCAACTTAATTTTCATCGGAAATAAAGTTGATTTCGGAGTATTGTAGATCAAGGATTTTCCGCTAAAACTAACACTGCCGAAGTTTTGGTCTCTTGCAACTGTGAGACACAACTACACGCATACTAAGCTAAGTTTAGCCCTCGTGCGCACGAGCTGCACTCACGCACACAGCAGCGACTTCCTTGTGCGTGTCTCTGTGTGCGCCACACGTGGCTGTGTGCGTACAAAAGTTCCTATACAAGTTTTCGGTGGACTTTCTTTGTGTCGGTGATTTTTTTCGCGGTTCGCGCGCGTGTGTGCGGGTCAGTGAGATTTTTTTCAAGTTTTTATTACTCATACAGCGGCGCGTTTGTTTGTATGGGGCTGTTTGCTAGTGTGGGGGTGGCCGCCCGTTCTTTGTGCCCGGGGATTGTAAAAAATGTCGTATTGGATTCTAGCTGTGCTGCTAATGAATGATAGATACGAGTATGTACTCTCCCCCTGCATACTGCACGTTCGCATCTAAAAATCTGATGTGGGATTTGCAAATGTAATCCTTTTTTTTCCAGCCGACATTTTTCATCATTGCTCTCTGAATATAGGATCAGTAATGAGATTCTGGGGAGTGGTTCGTTGGGACCAAATAGTTTTTTTTGTTTTCCAGCTTTTGTCGTTTTTGTTGAAAAGACTTCAACGCGTGACTCATCATCTGCCTAGCCTTTTCCCAACTATGTTGGGGTCGGCTTCCAGTCTAACCGGATGCAGCTGAATACCAGTATTTTACATGGAGCGACTGCCTATCTGACCTCCACAACCCAGTAACTGGGTATTACGATACCCCTTGGTAAGACTGGTTGTCAGACTTTCGGGCTTCTGACGACCCGTAACGACTGTCAAAGATCCACAAATGACAGCCGGGACCAACGGCTTAACGTGCTTTCCGAGGCACGTAGGAGTCTCGATATGTAAAGATGGTCACCCATCCATGGACCAACCCCGGCAAGCGTAGCTTAACCTGATGGATCGATCCATGCGGCTGTTATTACTTACCCATGAGCTCCTCACTTCAACGCGTGACTACTAGATACGAATAAGCTTGTTAATTGAGTTGAGGAAAAATTGTATCTCGCTACAATGTTTAACTGAGACAGTTGCAGTCGCAGATTTTAAGTCTTGGACAACTATAAGCAGGAGAATTTTCCTCCGTCCATGCTAGATATCTTCGTTTCCTATCAGTGGACTAAGACAACTTGAACTCAGTCCTAAGATGGTCCGGACTGGCTAAACGAAACCAATTGGGTACGTTTTGGCAGTCAAGAAAATTATTTTGAGCAAAATTGACACACTGCATACGTCAATTTGCCGTGATATACCTATTTCATACAACTGTCAAAGAATGACAGTTGTGATTGTTGATATACAGTTTCAGTTGGTAGTCAATTTGCTTAACAATTAATTTCCCTTACATTAAATTTCCATTTAAGACTCTGCAAAACGTTGACGAATGCAGTATTTTTTAATTGAAATAATACTATGGTACACTATAAGACACTTTATTCTATGATCTGAGACGTAATTCCCGTAATTTTTAAAAAACGTTCGCATTCGCATCTCATTCGCAATCTGTCAAAAAAAAAAAAACATCAAAATCGGTAACAAATATTAAAAAAAAAATACTAAACTAAAACTAAAAAAAGGAGGAGGTTATCAATTCGTCTGAATTGATAACCTCCTCCTTTTTCTGAATTAAATATCGGTTAAAAATACAATCATTTTACCAACAGTTGACAGGTTTGACAGATTACGACTTCAATGTAAACGTTTATTGGCCTTCAGATTTTGAACATCTGTGTCTGAAGTCTTAACTTCTTCGAAACTTCGTCGACATCGAATGACAGACAGTCTTCACAATGATGCATAGGAGACCTTAACTATTATCACGAGATGACTTAATTCAAAGGTAATTTCCACATAAAATATCCATTGGTAAAACGAACGATCCGATACTAAATATAGGAAAAAAGCATTAAAGTGGTATAAATACCCAGACTTACCACCTAAGCTTATGTTCTAAGATTATAATCCTTCCTCGCAGGCCGTAGTCAGTTGAGAAAAATGGGTCACAGAACATATTATACAGGGTGGAACGAATGAACGCTATGTTGAGTTGGAGGAAGAAGTAAGTATAGCCAGCCTCAAAATTTCTTTATCACATTTAACAACATCATCCATCCCAATTTATTTGTGGTCGGCGCAACATGTTTTTTACTTCCATACTTCTCTATAAGTCGTCATCTCGGTAGTCATTCCTTTCTCGCCATATCATCTTACACACAGTCCATCCATCGTTTCTTTGGTGTTCTCTTATAGCCATCCCCATTCATACTCAAAACTTTCTTGACGATTTTTCCCTCATTCTACGTCATATCAGTTTTAACAACAATTCCCACTAAATTGTAACTTTATTAAGGTTGGAACAAGACAAAAAGACAGTCGTTTTACGACGTTCAAGTGTCATTCCACCTAAGGGTGATAAAGCAGTTACGAGATTGACTATACATTTGAGATTTATTATTTTACGCAAAGGAATCATAGTTTTATTGAATTTTCTGAAAGCCAATTTTACAGACATAATAATATATTTATTTAAAGATTATGTATAAAAACTGCACAAATGTTTTGAAAAGGTGATTGTTTTCGGGAATCCAATCGACATAAATGCGTGTGTATTTTTCACCACCAATTTATAGGACCAATTAGGACCGCACACTTTTAACAGTACTGTAACATGCAAATAATAAATATATGAACATGAATATAGATCAAATCCATAGAAACTTGGCTCTACATGAGATCTGATAACTTTTTGACAGTGCTACAGATTAATATACATCATTATGACATTTTCAGTTCATATTTATTTTCATAAAGTTTTTCATAAAAATGCTCTTTTTTTCATAATTACCAACTAAACTAATCCACATACAAATTATACACCATCAGTAAATCCAATAAACTATCCCCTAACATTAAACCTAACAGCAAACTAAATAGCGATGAAAAATTCCTCTTTCATATTGTAATTTATGTGTACAATAAATAATAAGATCAGGCATTTTAAATTCGCTTTTGTACAATATTTTTTAACATATGTATAAATTTTATTAAACAAATATACTTATTTAAAAAAAAAAGGAAATCTTGGAAATTACTTAATCAATAATAATGATTTAATTTTAAAGTAATTTTTTTGCATGTGACGTTTCTTGCACCAGCCTGTATATACAGTACATAAACGATGGTTCGCGACCTGTCACACTAATGAGCCACTGCATATTTTATGCCCAGACGCTGTTGTCAGGGGCTCATGGCTTCTGCACCAAGGTTTGAGACTTCTCTAAAGTTGAGGTTCTAAATAATAACCTGAAGTATAAGCCGAGAAAAATCAGTAAGACAGTGAGAGAGATTTTTTAAAAGATGAAAGCGAGATGTTTATTAGTTAGATAGCTAACTAAGTAGGTAATTTTTTGTTTAATTTTAGTATAGTGTATTGCTGTATTTGTAGCAGATTCATAATAAACATATTTCGCTGTAATATCAAAATCAAGCCTGCCTAGCCTTTTCCCAACCATGTTGAGGTCGGCTTCCAGTCTAACCGGATGCAGCTGAATACCAGTATTTTAGATGGAGCGACTGCCTCTCTGACCTCTACAATCCAGTAACTGGGTACGTAAGATTGGTTGTTAGACTTCCGGGCTTCTGACGACCCGTAACAAGTGTCATAGATCCGCGAATGACAGCCGGGGCGGCGGCATAACGTGCTTTCCGAGGTACGGAGGAGTCTCGATATTATATATATTATTATAGTTCGCTGTAATATATCATTTAAAAATAATATTAGGTAATAATAGTTGATAGCTACATTTGCCCCACTATCGAATTCGAAAAAAAAGTATTTTGCTGCTACATACTGTATTTTGCTGCCCTTGATGTTAAAACTATTTATTTGAATAAGAATTAATATTATATTGATAAAACTCCTTCGCAAATAATACATTAATTTCGAACAAATTTGATTACCATAAAAAATGGTTATAGTGAGTCAATCTTAAAAGACAGACATATGTTGTCGCGGACTTTTTTTAGAACTTTTAAAGAGGAACAATTCCATCATACATGATATTTGCGTCGCAGCGCACGCAACAGAAGCTCTCAAAAAGGAATAATTTTTCCCGATTTTGCAACATTTTTCATTTATGCTCCGCTCCTATTGGTCGTAGCGTGATGTTATATAGCCTATAGCCTTCCTCGATTAATGACTATCCAACACAAAAAGAATTTTTCAATTCCAACCAGTAGTTCCTGAGATTAGCGCGTTCAAACAAACAAACAAACTCTTCAGCTTTATAATATTAGTATAGAGTATAGATATTAGTATAGATAGATAACATGTATTCTGACTGATTTGGTCCTACCTAGTTGGTCTAGTCACTATAGGTCGCAGGAGTGGGATACTTTTCTAAAGCATGGGATCTCCAGCTTAGGAGCTTAGGAAAAGTGTTATTAGATTTTTTGCATATGGATTTTTTTTTATAGTAGGTAAATAGTAAACGGGAGTTTGAATGTATGTCCGGTTGATGGCAATATTCTCGTCTCCTATTACATGGGAATTAATAAACTGGTGACATGTGAGTCTACCAACTCTGTAAAAAATAGATTAATGGATTTGGCAGTGTGGCGGTATCTACATCGCCACATGCGAACTACGCATCAAAGACCTGACGTAACACAAAAATCTTGACGTCACATAAATCCTGCATCGCGCAATTAAAGTTTACCGTGCAATGGACATACCTATATATAAGAACCTGACATCAATCGCTGGAAAGTTGCCCGCCAGAAACAACACCCGTCTGGTAGGAGGATCCTCCCTTTTCTATGGTGGATGAGTGAACTTTACACCGTTCCTCATACCCCTAAAGCAGCAAGCCTGACCAACTTTAGTCTTACTTAATAATTCTTATGAGGCAACTGGAACCATTTAGTTCCAAACTGTCGAATAGTAATAGTAAAGTCGTGATACACATTCGTTCATAATTCCAAGTACATCAGTAAAGAAAAGCCACTCAATCTAATGATATGCATTAGTCGACGGTGTATTAATCTGCCGAAAGCCAAGCTATTAGGAGTGAAAGAGACAAAAATATAAACAAAAAAACGAGTGAAAAAGAGGTCAGTAACTGGCGAGTGTACGGTAGCAGAGAGTACAGGCGCAGGCGATCATTCCTCGCAATTTTCACAATAATCGTTTTATACTTGATGTTCTCCTATTTCTACGTTTTTCAAATGCCTCCAGGGTTTCAGAAATGATTTTCAATTTAATTTGTTATCAAATTAATCCTTTTTAATATTTTGGCCGACTTTCAGTAGCCATTTATTTTAAAATTCTCAAGTATGTTTGTGGCTTTGTTGTGTTTGTTTCTTTGTTGTTTGTAATAAACGATTATTTTTTTTGTTTGTTTTTATTATTTTTAATGTATTGTGTAAACAATTGTAGGTTAACCAAATATTAAAAAAAATCGTAATCTTCTATGTTGCATTGTACAACAATGTAAAAACAAATAATTTAAAAATACATTCGTACATTCAGTATAATTGCCTACATTTGACCAACTTAATTTCAAATTGACCAAAAAATTAAAAGTGAGGTGTGGTCACTGGTCAGTTCCACCAGCAGGTGTACGTCATCTCGTACTCCACATATGTAAACAGTTCGCGATCAAGACGCAGACGTACCCACCTGAACGAGCATACAGTGGACCTTCCTTCAAATTAAGTAAGAATTTACCAAAATAAGTTGGAAATAAGAAATAAGTTGGCACTGCACTGCTTTTTCGTAGTCTCATAGACGTAAGTCTCATTACGTAAGTCTACGAAACTGGACTTGCACTTGTTGACAACTATCGCAATTAAAAAATAATTAATTATTGAAATTGATCGTTCTTTCTTTTGTGTATACATAAGTCTAAGTAGCGTCATATCATAAATAAATGTACTGTAGCTTAAATTACTCTGCTAATAACTTAACTAACTACTAATAACTCTGATAACTTAAGCTACAGTACACTATTCGTTTATTAGTAGCATAACTCTCGTAGCATTTATGATGCTGACATCATAAATGCTACGAGAATTTGTAGCGACTGCTACGCTACGACTAACACTTAAAAAAAAAGAACTGGCGTTCAAAAAATTACCTCCTAAGTAGAGAGTATAAAATGCTCGTCGCATCCACACAATTCTAGCGCAAAGTGAAGCGTAATTACCTAGTGTCGGCGCTCCCAAAAAGTACAATTATATGGCGGCGTGTGTTAGCTCTGGTACGAGCTCGAGCATGAGATTTGTTCACCTGTTGCTATTTGTCTAGCCAGTTCCTAGTAATGCTAGATTTAGCGTCTAGTCTAACCAGCCTTAACCAAAATAATTCACTATTTATGGTGTATAGCCGCCCGCTCAACTGTCGATTGGCCTTCTAATGGCCGATAGCAATTAAAATTCTATTGTGTCTCGTGGAGGTATAGGTACAATTGTATAGAATCAAGCTGAGCTGCTGGGGAGTTTGTTGCGCCACTTCTTCTCCCCAGCTGAAGCACTAGGAAGTGGTGAAGGAGCTGACTTCCATAACGACTGTCAAAGATCAACAAAAGATTGGTTATATGGTTAGCACTGTACAGGCAGTTTATTAGATTTTCTTGTGACTTATATTATAAGTTTGAGTACAAAGGACCTACCTGTTGCGTGACTGACTGACTGACACAGTGCGATCCAGAAGGTTTATATCTATGTATAGAAGGGCCAATTGAGAAGGACGTTTGAGCCGTAGTACGAAAATTGATGAACTTTTATTCATATTCTTAACTTTATTTGCAAGTATGTTTAAAGTTTTAACAATGTCTTAAAGCTTAGGTATAATTACGGACCCTGTAGGAAACAGCAAAAAGTATAAAATTCATTCTTCAAATTAAAAGAAAATTAGAAAAAAAAATAAACTTATTGGTGTTTCGCACGAACTTAATACAAATAGATTAACTTCGTGCGAATCGCCTCAAAAACAACAATATTATTTTAAAATGTCGATGTGATGTGAGTAAATTCATGCAATAACCCGTTAAAAAAGTTAATGACGTTTAGTTGGGGAATGTTTAGTTGAGGTTTAGTGGGGCAGGCCAATGTCCACTATGCCCATGACATAGATATGTTTTTTTTTTTTTAATTATTTATTTTAGAAATGTTTAGTTATGAAAAGTTTAGTTTATATTAGTCGAGTTTATAATAGGTGGAGTTGTGATGGTTTTACCAACTGGATTACTCTCATAGCCTTCACAAGTAGACTTACCGTACGTCTGGAAAGCTCTGAGTAATCATCCCCTAGATTACCTTTCTAACTGAGTATTATTTGAAGACACTCGACATGGGCTATTTTTATATTTTGTTCCGAAAACCATGCAAGTTCTGATAGTTTAATTAATTAATTAGATCTGTCTAGTGTCAATTTATATGATCAACTATTTTAATTAATTATGATCAACTTATCAGATCACAACAGTCTATTTGCACATATATAATGACAATTGACAGCTGATTTAGTATTCACCAGAGAATTTAGGGACATTCTATTACTCTTACTTTATATTAATTTTGTGAAAGTAAGTTTGTTTCACGGAGTATAGAAAGAAGGTTTGTTTATTTATTTGCTTTCTAATCTCTGTACTTTAGCCGATATTCGTGAAAGGCGGACAGTTTTTGACAGGTGACTCGACGCGAACAAAGCCACACGTGAAACAATTGCAAGAAAACTGATGATACCTACGTAAGCTTCAGAAACTGGGCCCAGTTACCGTAAAAAAACATGCGACTGCAGATAGAAGTGAAAACTAAGTAAAATTCATTCATTTCTTCAAGCGTTCGGTGACGATGACGCGGGTTCCATGATTTTTGTTCAACCAAAAAATGCTAACGCGCCTAAAGAAGTTATCAGTTCAAAAAAACGCTACTCTTTATGCACTTTTTGATAGGCCAAAATTTTTTACCACCGTTGTTTTGTTGGTAATTGATTTCCATTGGCTAATTGTATAGTGCTCATACCACCATGAGAGGAGTAGAAGATGCCAACAGCAAGAGCTTTGCTTTTTGAACTAATGGCTTTAAAAAAAAATATTTTCGACAATAAAGAGCTACACTCTATTCCTCTGTACTTTAATGATACACTGGCTGAACAGTGGTGGCCCAGTAGAAACGACCGCGACTGAGTCACATAGGTTCGAACTTAGGCACTTTGTGCAAATTATTTCATCACCACTGCTCTCAAAACATCGTGAGGAAACCGGCATGTTCTAAAACCAAAAATTCGAAGACATGTGACATCTACCAACCCGCACTGGGCCCGCGTGGTGGATCACGGCCTACTTTCTCTCACAGAGAGGAGGCCTGTGTCCCAGCAGTGGGAACATTAGGCTGATGCTACATAATCTGGCTATGTTCTATGTTAACTTTATGTTATTTTCAATAGTGTAGTGCGTTATGCACAACAGACGACATCAGTAGACTAAACTAGTGATGTACGCTTTTGTTACAGATTCAATACTTACGAAAACGTTTATCATCTTAATCACCACATCAAAAACTTCGCAACTTTCTTCCAAGCCGACATTAGTATTGTAAAGACAAACACTATGAAACAAACCAGTGTAAATTGGCAGCGGACGTGCCCCATAGGCGCGGCTCGTAGAAACGGAAAGTGGCCGCCACAAGGACGCCCGGTCCTCGCGCCGAGCTTCCTTGCCTTCGGACTTTGGTGTGTGGCCCATGTAGAAGCAATGGACAAAAATGTATTATTATAAAGTATTGAATACGAGGCTTTTGCCTAATTTGTAAATGAGTATTTTATGTCATTTTTTTAAGTGAAAACTTCTTTATGCGCGTTGAGACCTTTGTCGGTGAACAAAAATCATGGGAGTGGCGTCATCGTCACCGTCACGCTTGAAGAAATGTTTTTAGCGCCATCTACCATCTACCGTTTGAATTAAGTTGAGGTCCCCAAAGACTGCCCCCACATATTTCTAGAAGAAGAATCTTTCTAGAAGCGGACAGCGGAAGGTGGTGAGATGTTACTTTTTTAAATGACATTGGTTAGGTACGGATGTTAGGTTGATGTATTGTCCATGACTTGTGTATTAGTATTTGTTATCTGTAATTAATTATGGTGTACATAATAAAGAGTATTCTATTTATCTATCTATTTTGTGTAAATAGTCGTAATGTGTTTAGTAATTTTTGAATTGGAAATGCAGAATTGGCACAATATGGCTTCTGTTTTTTAAATTATTGAAGATGCTGAAGATTTCAAATAGTGTTGAAATATCAGATATTTCAGGTGAACAGAATTACGGTAAAAAGGAGGGAAGAGAGGGAGAGAGATTTAGTTAGAGAGAGTTACTTATATATTATTTTTTCCTTATGCTTAAATGTATCAATTCAATGCTTTGTGCACTAACAAATAGAGTGACTTGGTATTATGGCAATCTGCCCAGTAAGTACTATTCAAACAAAATATATTATAATACTTTGTTTCTTTGTTGCCTGCTTGGCACAACTAAATTCATCTAAATGTGCTCCGTAATTTCTAATAATTTATTCTTATTTATAAGAAAATGTATTGTTAGTAAACTTGATCAGATGAGAACTAATAATGTGTGCACAGTTCTTATTTAATTTATTCTTATTTATAAGAAAATGTATTGTTAGTAAACTTGATCAGACGAGAACTAATAATGTGTGCACAGTTCTTATTTAATTTATTCTTATTTATAAGAAAATGTATTGTTAGTAAACTTGATCAGATGAGAACTAATAATGTGTGCACAGTTCTTATTTAATTTAAAGACAAATTCAAGTCAACGTTCTTACATCTCGCCATCAGCTCATCACTTGTGTCCTTTACTTATCAGATTTGTGGTCTGCGTAGGGGAGGTTTTTATGTTATCTCAAATAGTTCCTCATTATACATTGAAACGTGATCCGAAATCGTAAATAACCTTTGTATTAAAACAAAACTACATATTGAAAAAAAAAGTTATTAAAGTACTGGTTCCCTTACTATGTATTCTGTAGTAACACTTAAGTTTTATTTTTATTATTGTTTTTATGCAAAAGGTTTTGAACTTTGTCAACTTCCATAGCAAGTTAATATTTAAAAAGGTATCTCTAACATGCATTAAATAAGGTACTCAGAGATGTCTAATCCTTCAACATAAATAACATAATCAGCATAAAATGTTCCCACTGCTGGGACACAGGCCTCCTCTCTTCGAGATACCTCAAAAGTAAATGAACTGAGTAAGTTCAGGGGACTTGAAACAGCCACTTTGGCAGAATCATAATAGGAAAATATTATGAATCATCGTTAAATATCACTAACTGACAATTCCTAATATGGTCTGCGTGCGATTCATATTACGAAATAATTCATCTGTTTGACAGTTTTCTATGGAGATTCGTCAAATGGCCCACACAATATGAATTGCTTTTGTGGCCATTTTAGGCCCCCAGTACTGAAAAATAATATAGGTACTACATCTACCTACCCTTTTACCAACTATGTTGGGGTCGGCTTCCAGTCTGACCAGATGCAGCTGAATACCAGTATTTTACATGGAGTGACTGCCTATCTGACCTCCACAACCCAGTAATACGATACCCCTTGGTAAGACTGGTTGTCAGACTTTCGGGCTTCTGACGACCCGTAACAACCGTCAAAGATCCACAAATGACAGCCGGGACCTTCCGAGGCACGGAGGAGTCTCGATATGTAAAGATGGTCACCCATCCACGGACCAACCCCGGCACGCGTAGCTTAACCTGATGGATCGACCCGTGTGGCTGTTATTACGTAGCCACGAGCTCCTATAATATAGAATATAGGTACCTACACCAATCGTCTCAAAAGGCTTCTCTCCAATTATCTCCAAAACTCCTCAATTTACTTTCATTTGATGCTCATGATGTTATTATACAAGCATGCTTAATTGTTCTTTTTATCCAAGGCATGCACTCATTCAACTGCTAACCAGAAGAGTCATCCATCTTCGTCAGCGGCCAGACGCACTGCATTAGCCAGACGTTTGCAGACGCCACCACAAAAATACGCCCGTCCCGCTCTATCATTACGGAAACAAATGAAGCTTTTGTGTGTGCCTGTCTTTTTCTATAGACTGAGTGATTCAGCAGTTTTCAAGTTTGGAAAGAATGTATGTTTTTAGCTTGTTGTTGTGATTTTGGGCTCTATTTTGTTGGTGAAGGGTTGGTTTTTGTTTGGGAGGATGATGGAGAATTAAATTTCCGAAGCAAGTGTTAATGTTGAGTGCAACAATCTTTTTCTCGGGCGCTTCTTGCAATGCCTGAAATTGGACGGTGTTATTCATTTGGCGACGCGCTCCGATAGACTTATTAAGCGGTTACGTCGTGTTTAACGCAGTTTCGTTAGCTTTTTATATGAGTACTGTGTTAACATTTGATTTTTTGTGCCTGTACATTTGTTGGACTTTCGTTTTATTGGTATTCGTTGATGTCCGCGCATTGAGTGGGACATCGTCGTAAGAGGTTGTAATTTTTCAGTCGTTTACTGTCGTCTTTCTTTTTCCTGACGTTTAAGGGTAGATTTAACTGTTATTGAAAAAGGTTAACACTTAAATACATTTGGGTAAAAAAATATCAAACTATCAATTTTGAAAAAACCTCTTTGGTCGTCTGTTTTTTTTTTTAATTTTCCCGATTCTGGCAAAAGAAAACCTATTAAATATTTTAAATTACTTATGTGGCAAAATAATTCCTCCTAGAAAAATAACAGCATCTAATTACCGAGTGATTATCTCAGCTCATCAGAGGGCTATTTTTCAATTTGTACTAAGTAGAAGATGCTCGGTCTCGTGTAAGTTATAGTAAAGGGTACAACAAATGCTGTGCACTGTAATCCATCTACTTCACGAACCGATGGCTGAGCGGCGCGGGGCGGGAGATGAGGTGGGGCGAGTTAGGAGCGGAAGCGAGAGCGGGTAGGTACCTCACACAAATTCGAATACTACCTGCTATGTAAATAACAGTGAAGGAGTAAATTAAGACATCGTCTAGATAAACTAAGTGGTAAAAAATACGTTATATTGAAGCTAACTCAAACACTACCCGGGAAAAGTTAATAAAATATATGGGACCACACGGGAAGCACCAGCTTTCAAATAAAATAAGAATCATCAAAATCGGTTTTCCCAGTCAAAAGTTCTGAGGTAACAAACAGACGAATTGATAACCTCCTCCTTTTTTGAAGTCGGTTGAAAATTACAAGGACTACACATATAGGAAACGATATAAGTACTTACAAGGATTAAAAATTATACAAGGATGAGAATTAATATAAAAGACTATCTTTTTCTTCTTTCGTGTCGGTAAATAACTGGCTCATTTTATTTTAAAAAGATTAACCAGTCAAAAATATTTGAACCTCTGTTGTGCCACTAGTGGCTGATCTTATAATAAGAGTAGGTACTATGGTAGTATATCGAAATAAAGATTTTTACTGTCCATAGATGAAATTATGTTAAAAGTGCTTATTAAATAAACATGGGATCTATATGTTAAAATGAATGTCATTGATAGACAAACGATGGTTAGGTTAGATTAGGTTTTATTGAGAATTTGAGCGAAATTCATCTATTTTACCATAAAAGTTTGCCTATAATTTGATTTTTGGTATTGAATCATGTATATGAAACTCTCCTCCTCTGGATCTAAATATAAACCAGCAAAACGAGAAGCAAATCGTGTGTTTGCTCGACAACACCAGCAACTCGATGCACATGCCGAAGTTGACATTTCATGACCCCGCTGTCGACTCCACTTGGGCCACACCACAAGCTGCATGATGCATTAATCCCTGCTCCCCACGACGGATCCTTAATATATGATCGCGGGTTCGCGCCGGTCACGCCACGGATCACTTTAAACTTGATCTACGCTCGATTCGTATTATTATTGCTAGTTTTTATGGGAAAATCAAGGGTTCACATAAACATAACATCACACTTGCATAGGTAGAAAGAAGTGTATAGGTTAATACCCACATTTCACAACTCATGTTTAAGTCCCATATAATTATCCTCCTATTATTATTCTCCTTCTTATCTTGTGTCTCATTTCCAATATCTGTGTTCTTCACACACTAAGTCTCTGCGTTCTTCTAACAATCTTCTCCTACTCTGTCCTTCTCATACTTCTGACTTTGTTCATTCTTCTTTTCATATTCAGTCCATTGTTCTTTGGAATGCGCTTCCTCTTGATATCAGGACGGCCACCAGTCGTTATGCATTTAAGCGGAAACTGCGGATCTTTTTTCAAAATAAATAGAGTAGAGTCATGTCATCACCTCTCTCCCTTGAATTTGTATGTTTTATATATATATATAGTATTTATTATAGTAAATATGTATGTAAGTATATGTATCATAAGTTTATAGCTTATTTATGTACTGTAAACCTGTTTTTATCTATAATGCAATACGATATATTATATATTTTTTCTCTTTGTTCCTCTCAATTAGAGCACCCGCCATCTAATCTGTTCACCACCCTTGGTTGACTGGTAGAGAATGCTTCAGGCATTAAGTCCGCCTTTGTACCTTTTTTAGTGCGAAAAGTTTAAATAAATAAATTATTATAGTTTAGTATAATAAGCATCATCAGTCTATAATGTTCCCACTGCTGGGACACAGGCCTCTTCTCTGTAAGAGGGAGTGAGCCGTTATCCAACACACGGGCCCAGAGCGGGTTGGTAGATGTCACATGTCTTCGATTATTGGGTTTTTCCATCTGGAATTTCACAGTAGCAGCCCTGGATTTGTGCCCAGTATGACAATAAGCTCGCACCCCGCTACGTCCACTTCTGCCTAATCCTTTGGGGAACACAGGCGTGATGTTATTTTAATTTATAGTCTCATCTGAACCAGCTGTTACGTCTTATCAGAAATATTCATGATGATAACATTTTCCTATATATTTCGACCTTCATATACAGGCACTAATTTGAATTAATTTCAATATGTTCTTTTAAAAAACACAATGTCTCGTTGTCCTTTGCTTAATTTAGTCAAAAAAGGTAAAGACAGTTCAATCTAGGTTAGAATTAATGTCAATAAGGACGAACTGTTTTTATTGGTAATTTAAATAATGGTAATGTATGAAGGTTCTGAAATGTAAGTTGGCAGGATACTTGGCTAGTCGTGTGATGGCATGTGGAGTAGAGGGCCAAGACAAAGTGACATTCTATCAGCGATAAGGATGATGGAAAAGGCAAAAATGTATAGGACTGACATAAGCTATCGAATAGCTTATTTCAATCCTGTTGAAAGTCGTTGTAGAAATACGAAACGCTTTGGAAGCGATTGTCACTTGTCTAGGCCCTCAGAGCCCTAGCAAAATGGTTGCCGAGAGACGGCAGAAGGAGCGACGCGACGGTAAATCGACTGCCAGGTTGGTGGATGACCTATAGAATAGGATCACAGGGAAGACCTGAGGGCCTAGACAAGTGACAATCGATTCGAAAGCGTTTCGTATTTCTACAACGACTTTCAACAGGATTGACATAAGGTTTTCGATAGCTTATGTCAGTCCTATACATTTTTGCCTTTTCCATCATCGTTATCACTGATAAAATGTCACTTTGTCTAGGGCCTGACCAGGGAAGCATGATTTGGCACAAAAGGGAGGAGGCCTATATTCAGCAGGTGTTTATGCTGAGCGATGGCAGTTTTGCGTGGTTGCGACGCATATTTTCCCTCAACTTTTATTTTCGCGTCGCAAAAAACGTACTTTCTTTCTTTCTTTAGATTTTTGCAGAACATTATGCTCATTTTCATCAAAATGAACTCGAATATACCTTCACCAAAAGTTAGTTCGATAGTAATGTCTAACAAGTACACTATAGAAGAAATGTAGTCATAAGAGACTTAAAAAAATCACTATATCTCATAATTTTATGATTTTTCAGAAGTAATTCTACCGTTTTATTGTGCCTGAAAGAAGTGAAATAATGTAATGTTTTCACGGGACCCTGAAAACATTATTCAGATGAGACATTCCTCTCACATGTTTTACATTAACATGTGATTTGAATTTATGACTTCATGTGTATATTATTTATATTCACGCTCACATAATTATATGAATAAGTAGTTATTGTGGGAATCATATGAAATTAGTTGAAAAATTTCATGGGCCTATAATTTCAGCCCCCAAACTGTAACACAACAAAGGTTTTATAATGCCTAAAAGTATATGATCCACTGCAGTAAACAAAATCAGAAAAAAATATGATGATCTTCAGAATGGGAGCATGAAAACGACACACAACATGCCCGCCCTATCCTTGAAACCAGTGGTTTGGTGTCATTTATAGAACGTAAAATCAATGAAAAATTAACACTTTTTTTTAAACTAACTTTTTACCTCTAGATTATTTCACCCTTTCACCTTTGCGTTAGGGCAACGAAATTGCGTCTCAACACGGGTGGACTCGAACGGCCGTGAGCGCGACTCCTTTCTCAGATAGTCAGCTGTTTCGGTAGCGAGCACGGTGTCGCACAAAAACTTTTTTTTTTTTAATGAAAGTGACGTTTTTTTTTGTTGTTACTCGGTCATTTATTTCTTTGTTTAATTCAACTACCCATGGTTTGAATTATAAGACTGACCCTTACACCCTGTATATAGCATATAATTATATATTCTGAAGATCATCATACATTTTTAGTTATTTTTTAGTTAGATAATGTGTTGAAAACATAATACAACTAATGTGACACGATAGAAAAGAACCACGAAATGACCTCAAGAAAATTCTACATTCTGATTTTTTGTCAGATTATTCTACACGCAATATATTCACGTAATAGTGTTTAATTTTTAGTGCGATCAATAGATTTTTTGTAAATATGTAGATAATTACTGCAATAAATTACCAGTGTTGTGCCATCGCGCTTCTTTTTCTTGTCTATGAAGTCCGATAGTAACCGCGCTTCAGCTATTGTCAGCCTCTTACCAGTCAATAGGTACCAAATACAAAAACCGGCCGAGTGCGAGTTGCACTCGCGCACGAAGGGTTCCGTACAGTTTTCTATAAAAACGAGCAAAAAAAAATACATTTGTTGTATGGGAGCCCCCTTAAATATTTATTTTATTCTGTTTTTTAGTATTTGATGTTATAGCGGCAACAGAAATGCATCATCTGTAAAAATTCAACTGTCTAAATATCACGGTTCATGAGATACAGCCTGGTGACAGACGGACGGACGGACAGCGGAGCCTTAGTAATAGGGTCCCGTTTTAACCATTGGGTACGGAACCCTAAAAATCTATGGTGTACATTAAGCTTTTTTAAATTAACGCGTATTCACAATATGTGTAGTCTACCTCAACCCAAGAAAACTTACCGGTGGTAGCCAAAACGACTCGTTACTAAATATAGGAACCGGCATCCATCGAACGACCAATTGGAACCGTGCACCTAGCTTCTGACGTTTCAAAGTGTCCATCAGCAAATAACTCCAACGCAAACTAGTTCATCTGCATAGCCTTTTCCTAACTACGTTGGGGTCGGCTTCCAGTCTAACCGGATGCAGCTGAATACCAGTATTTTACATGGAGCGACTGCCTATCAGCCTGTATCTATCTACAACCCTGTAACTGGGTAATACGATACCCCTTGGTTGTCAGACTTTCGGGCTTCTGACTTTCGGGCAGCCGGGACCAACGGTTTAAGCACGGAGGAGTCTCGGTATGTAAAGATGGTCACCCATCCACGGCCGACCCCGGCAAGCGTAGCTTAACCTGATGAATCGAACCGTGCGGCTGTTATTACGTAGCCACGAGCTCCTCCTACGCAGACTAGTTATGAAACATTATTCGTTCGGTGCAACGTTTCTATCAGATGCACTTGACCAAGACCATGCACTCGGCGACCTCGGCACGTCCTTCTAAGATACTTTGATCTTTAGATTTTAATATATTATTATTATTATTGTTTACTATACATGAACCGGAGTTAGTCTACTGTGAATTGTAATACTGGTATTTTAATTGTAAAATACCGGTGGATTTGTGGATGGGTGACCATCTATTACATTTCCATATCTTGGAAAGCTTATTAGACTCGTGACAATGTAAGAAGTCCGTTTTGACAGCTATAAAAATGATATGTGCCAGAGACGAAAAAAAAAAATGGTATAAAAAAAAAAGTTGGATTGAACATACATAAAGAGTTTGTAATCCACGACTTATCTACATTGCTTAAAACTGATTCTCAAGGCATAAAGTTTTATTACATGTACGAGAACGAAACGTCAAAACGGGCTTCTTAGATTGTCGCAAGTTTAAACCGGCTGTCATTGGTTGATCTTTGACAGTCGTTACGGAAGAAGCCCAAAAGTCTGACAACCAGTCTTACCAAGATGTATCATGTTACCCAGTAACTGGGTTATGAAGGTCAGCTAGGCAGTCGTTCTATGTAAAATACTGGTCGTCAGCTGCATCCGGTTAGAGTGGAAGACGACCCCAACATAGTTGGGAAAAGGCTCGGCAGGTTGATTGACCGTGGATGGGAGGTCGTGGCTGTATCGTGGCATGGATAGGACAGAATATGAAATGATACTATCTTGTCTTATAGTATCATTTCATATTCTGTCAGAGAAAGAAAGAAAAGAAAGAAATAAAAATATGCAGTTGCTCTGTGGATTTAATAACGATTCTTAATATTTTGGTCTGACATTTTCATGTCACCTTTATTATTTTAAAGTTTAATGCTCATATCCGCTTCTGAATAGGTAACTAAATCCTGATGGAAAAGCTGTTTTAGGTATAGCAAATATTTCTATTTTGTTATTTATATTTGAAGATATAATATGAACGCAGTGTCAATCTTACCAAGGGCTATCGTAATTACTCAGTTACTGGGTTGTGAAGGATAGGCAGTCGCTCCATGTAAAATACTGGTATTCAGCTGCATCTAGTTAGACTGGAAGCCGACCCCAACATAGTTGGGAATGGGTTTGATTCCTGTAATACTCCATGATCATGAAAAAGTTTTCCAATTTATCCAATTTTCAATTCGTACTGACGGAAGAAACCTCAAAGAGATGTCAGCACAATTGGCGGAGTCCGCTAGGACCGATGCCTGCCAGGGTTGCGGGTTAGTCTGAAAGGGATACCGGGACCTTGGCAACAGGCAACTGAAGGAACACGGGTGGGTTTTAGTCAGAAAGTCTGACAACCAGTCTCACCAAGGGGTATCATGTTACCCAGAAACTGGGTTGTGGAGGTCAGATAGGCAGTCGCTCCATGTAAAACACTGGTATTCAGTTGCATCCGGTTAGACTGGAAGCCGACCCCAACATAGTTGGGAAAAGACTAGGCAGATGATGAAGTAAATTATTAATTAATCCATTAGCCATACTTAATTACTAATTAAAACTGATTGGCGGCTTCCCCAGAGTCATATAGTCATGTTTTCCATGTCCGCTGATAATTTGGTCGCCATATTGGCAATCCATTAAAATGCCAATTATTTCATGAGTTAACTTATTTACGTTCGTAAATTGTGAAGCGAACTCATTAATATGTTGTTCTTTAACTAGCATTGTACGGTTGGTTTGTCTTTTTACCCGACTGCGCGACAGCAACGGCAGAGTTATGTAATCTTGTAAGTTTTTATTGAAATATTAGTACCTCCACGACACATCAAAATATTTAGAAATTCTAAATATCCTTACTATAATCATTATTAAATGATAAAGTGAGTTTGTTTGTTTGTTACGCCTTGACGCCAAAATGGCTGAACAGATTTGGATTAAATTTGGCACATGGGTAGACCATGACCTAGGTTAGGATATAGCATATTTTCATCCCGATATTCCCACGGGATCGAGACTTATGGGGGTGAAGCCGCGGGGCGTGCTATAAACCACTCTCAAAACGGTAAAGGAAATCATCGTGAGGAAACCGGCATGTCCTAGAACAAAAAAAATCGAAGACATGTGACATCAACCAACCCGCACTGGGCCTGCGTGGTGGATTACGGCCCACTCCCTCTCATAGAGAGGAGGCCTGTGTCCCAGCAGTGGGAACATTATAATTATGATGAGGTTATAAATTAACATCTTTGCTATAAATTTTCGAGGTTATAAATTAGCATCTTTGCTAAAAATTTTCATGTAAGATGAATTCTGATTCGTTGGTTTAGTGGTCTTAAACTAGACTGCTATACCGCACCGTCCTTGGTTCCCAAGCTCAGGCATAGTGTTGTTGGATTTTTCCACCAGGAATTTCTCAGTAGCAGCCGATAAAATTCTCCATACAAAACGCTGATTTCATAGGTGGGGACCTAATATTACTAGCGACCCGCTCCTGCTTTGCATGGATTTTACGACTTGACAAAACATCGAGATTTCTTAGTTAGGTACCTACTTTTATGTAACTTTATTGTTAACGTATTATACTCATAAACCTTCCGGAATAAATTTTTCTAAACGATGGAGAAAACCTCACGAAAATCATCAAAATCTCAAAAAAAAATCTCATCAAAATCATCCTCTGTTGTGGTGGTTTAAAAGAACAACGCGGACATACAGACAAACACGAAAAGCGACTTTATTTTATAATATGTATAGATTTAGGAACGAGATTGTTCCTCAAAATATGAAGAAATTCAATTACCGCCCATTTCCAATTCAATAGAGCAATTATGAGTAACTCCATTTTAAATGCGAGCACAAACAGACAGACGGCTGGACTGAGCATATATTATTATATGCACGCGATCCCATTTGCAGTGGCTCTGTTGATTTTTCCGATTAAAGCGCAATGCGGATCGGCAGTATTTTGTCCTGAAGGGTTCCGTAAGTGATAGAACCTTAACACTAATTTATGTAGAACTTTAAGTAATAACAGCCGTACGGGTCGATCCATCAGGTTAAGCTACGCTTTCCGGGGTTGGTCCGTGGATTGGTGACCATCTTTACACACCGAGGCTCCTCGGTGCCTCGGAAAGCACGTTAAGCCGTTGGTCCCGGCTGTCATTCGTGGATCTTTGGCAGTCGTTACGGGTCATCAGAAGCCAGTATGACAGCCAGTCTTACCAAGAGGTATTACCCAGTTACTGGGTTCACGTAAAGGCAGTCGCTCCATGTAAAATACTGGTATTCACCTGCATCCGGTTAGACTGGAAGCTGACCCCAACATAGTTAGGAAGTATGTCGATAAAAAATAGCCTATGTCCTTCCCCGGGGTGCTATCTATCTCCTTGCCAAATTTTATCGAAATCCGTTCAGTGGTTTAGGCGTGAAAAGGTAACATACAGACAGAGAGACAGACAGACCGACCGACAGTCAGACAGACAGAGTTACTTTCGAATTTATAATATTAGTAATAGTACAGTATAGTATGGCTTTTAATATACGAACTTATACTTAGGTTACCTGGTAGATTTCCGGCCTAATTGATTATCATGCGTAATTAACAGACAGAAGTATTCCATGCACTTTAAATTAGAGGTGCACATTCAATATTCAAGATATTGGCAAAGCCATATGAGAAATGGTTTAATATATTTTTGAGGAATTTACTTCCGGATTCATCCGACGGAACCCTTTGATATAAACACCACTCACTGCTTGACCATTTTTTTCGGCAATTGATTGGCTGGAGCAAATAAAGCAAATGAAGTCCGATTGAATTTGTGATGAGCTTTCACCAATTTGTACCTTGTTCACACACATGTACTTGCTACGAGAGAGTACTTATGTGCACTATACATTTACCTATAAAATCATTATAATTTATTTCCGTTTGTTCTTTATGTTACCTCCACTGATGACCAGTGGGAATTACGTAAAATGGGACAACATTTTATGTTGCTACTATAGTCCGACCGTCGAGAGAATGCGTTCTTGACATCTGTCAATTAGGTGTTTTGCGAATTTGATCCTAGAGTGCGTTTCAACAAATAGTTCCTATGCCGTCATGTTGTATCTACTTTTGCAGAATACGCTACGCCGCTACGGCGCTATCTAATTGTTCCGTTGTTAAAATTTAAAAGTGGAGCCAACATTACGGCAAAGGAACTATGTTGATGAAACGCACTCTAGAGGGGCAATTCCCGTAATTTTTAAGAGTCCGCATTCGCATCTCTTTCACAATCTGTCAAAAATACAATCAATTTACCAAAAGTTTTGACGATTTAGACCGATTGTGACTTGAATATGAACGTTTTTAAAGTACGAGTATTGGCCTTCTGATCTACTTAGAAATTGTCCAATTGACAGGTGTCAGGAACGCCTGCTCTCGACGATCGGACTGTATCTTGCTGCACCCAACTTCGAAGCTTGGTTATGGTTCATATTCAAATCTTTATACAGGGTGTCAGGGTAAACACCGTTGAGGGTGAAAGGGTGAAATATTCCTGGGGTAAAATGTAATTTAAAAAAAACAAAGTTGTAATTTTCCATTGATTTTACGTTCTATAAATGACACCAAACCACTGGTTTCAAGGATAACGGTGTTTACCCTAACACTCTGTATTTGCATTCCATGTTTAAAGGTGTTACAATGGCTTACAGATATGGTGCAAATACAGGGGCCCTGTGTTATTTTATCAACCTATCAATGAGCTAAGTTCCTACAAACATTTATACTTAACATCATGACACCAACTTGTGATATGACAGCTCTTATAATTATTATATCATATTAAATTGATTTAACTACACTTCCGAGCAAAAACAGTGGTACCGAATGATCGCTATACCACAAAAAGCGATCCTGCATCAGAAAATAAAGGAACAAAATGTCAGCAGTAACTCATTAAGTTCAAGAGTTCATTGTGGCAAAACTCTTTGGCTTGCTGAAAGAAAAAGAAAAGTGATGTAGAAGTAAAAATTTTTGTGTCAGGAAGGAGTTTGAAGCGGGCGCAGTTTTTGCGTTAACAACTTGGACCATTCGTCTTCGCGCGATGCATGGGAAAAGTTACTGACAGATCGGTACACTGGCGAGGAAATTTAGAGCCTAGTTCGGTATTTCGGATAAGATTTAATGTTGGTTTCTTTACTGATTTGGTTTCTAAGGTGCCAGCGGGCAACGGTTTATCATCGTAGCCTTATGCAGAGATTATTTGGGTCATATGACTGAGATGAGTGCATCGCAATAAAGCAGAAGTAAGTAACCTTTTTATCCTGATAATGTTTGGCTTTTTTATTGCGAAAAATCTTTATATCCGATATTTGCCAAAGCATTTGACATAGCGTGGTCGATTACCTATCAAAATTATAGTATGTAAGTACTTATTATGGGTTTCAGTTTTCTTCGGCACAGAATACCATCAAAATGAACATTTCTCTTTATACCAAAACCGCAACGCTACTTTTTACATAAAAATTCTAAAAGACAAAGGGAAATGCGCCATAATTTCGGCCGCCAGTGCACAGCGGGTGCAACGTCACGACAACGACGTCCGCTAATTTATGGAAAACCTCTGAAGTCGCGTGGCTGGGCCAACTTCACCGGTGTGTACTTTTGTGCGCCCCAAGTGTAACCACCTACATCAGTGCCGTCAATGCTTACACTGGCGAGCATTATGTTCGTTGTACTTGCATTGTTGTGTAGATTTTTATTTCATTTGTGGAGGTTTATTAGGTAGCGCCACAGATAAGAGGGCGTTATCTATGGGTAACATAGACCACGGTTGTATCTTCTAAGTTCATGACAATGGATGGGTTGGCGGAAAATATTTGCAAATTAGCAAGGTGGTCGCGTAGTGTGGGACGCCCCCCAGGTAGAAAGAAAGCAAGAAAAATATTTTATTTGAGACGAATATTTTATTGGGGAGCTAGATGGACCAACGACCTTAAATAGGTGGCTGGGACAGACTGGATGCGGAAGGCGGAGGACAGGGTCCTAGAGGCCTATGTCCAGCAGTGGACTGCGATAGGCTGAGTTGATTGTTTGAAGGTGGTCGCGGGGCTGTCTTGAGCCTGGCCTGACGTACGTTTCAGTATCACCACTAAAAACTGGAAAATATTTTGTACTTGTTGATGCCAGCGGCCCCTCGCCCTCGTAGATGTCAGTTATTACACTAAAACCTTCCTCAAGAACCACTCTATCCATTGGTGAAAACAGCACGAAAATCGGTGTAGTAGTTTTTGAGTTTATCGCGAACAGGATGACAGACAGACGCGGCGGAGGACTTTGTATTATAATATGTAAGGATATGAATGACGGCTGCCCATTTCTTGAATAACGTCGCGAAAAACCAAAAACACGTGCTTATAAGATAAAGATAAGACAAACAATCGCTACCACTTACATGTGCAATAGAAAAACGCTCTTATTTTTTTTTTATAGAGATATTTATTGCATTGCTGTGTGTGTGTAGTAGGATACCATGTGAATACCCCCTCGACCTACGAAGGTCGGACTAGAAACTACGCATTTAGTTCGAAAACTGACGCAAATGGTCGCAGACCTCACGAGACTGAGTGTGGATGAGACAATCTACTAAATTACTATGTATAAATTATAACCGCAATTTTGTAAGAAGTCTCGGTTTTTTAGACCTCGTTGAAATAATAACAGGAAGGAAACTATGCACAAAAAATAAATCTAGATATAAATAAAATTAATTGCTGTTCGTTGGTAAGCGCATCTCTTGAGGACGGCTGAACCGATTTGTTTTATTTTTGTTTTATGTTCGTAGTCGTTCGAATAAAATTGGAAATTTCGGGAAAAACTGAAAATGTATATTTCGGATTTGGGATTTCTATAGGACAGGACGACGTCTGACGTGTCAGCTAGAATGAAAAAGACTTGACAAAAATACATAAAATAACATCATCATCATCATTTCAGCCGACCGACGTCCACTGCTGAACATAGGCCTCCCCCAAGCACCGCCACTTCGACCGGTTCCGTGCTTCTCGCATCCATCGGATTCTTGCAGCACAATAACATGCTTGTGCCAAAAGGGCATCAGCTCAGTATAATGTCAGTTGGCAACACTTGGTATGATTACTACATGACGCTGATTTTCAGCTGGGAACAACGAACCACGTGTGAACCACTGGTGTCATTACGAAATATGAACTGTCCTGACAAAACGCCGGACATTTTCAAAAAGGTACAGACATTTTCGTTTGTCATTTTTATTTTTTTAGTAGGTATTCATGCTCATTTAACTATTTTGTATTCTAAAAGAAATACCTTTACTCGAAAAGTCCGGACAAAGACCGGATGGGGGGCCAAAAAGTCAGACATGTTTGGACCAATCCGAATGGATGGTATCTCTACCTACATACTTAAGTATGCTCGAACGTATGTTGGTTTAGTGATTGCAAGTGCTATCTACTGCTTGGTCTTGGGTTCGATCCCTACATTGAGAAAAGATTAAAGATTAATTTGATTTTAGATTTATGCCTGGGTGATTGCACCGGGGTCGCTACTTATTACATGGAACTGTACGTTGATTCTGTAAAATTCAAAGCAACAACTCGCATCTCACATCGCTATTCACTCTCACTTCGAATTTTGAATCGGGTTCGAAAGCGAAGTGAGCGTCGAAGTGACGGGGGAATTACCTTACTGAATGCCACTTCTTACGTCATCTCATACTTTATCTGTCAAAATCTCACGGTCAATTTAGTTCAACTCGCTGACACGCTCGCAAGCGGCGCGGCGCTAGTATAGCAACCGAGTTTTGAGAATGCTAGTCAAGAAACTCACAGCGGATTCGAAGTTTAGAATGAGGTTTTACAGAATCACACCCCTGATATCATATATGTATATCTAGCGAAATGCGTGTGAAAAACATCTGTCTTTTCTGACTGCCGATGCCTGCCTGAAGTTTGGTTTTATCGGAGCCCAGCTTTGCTTATTACTTCTGCTATGCATCTTATATAATTGGATTTGAAAAGGGACAGACTTGAAAAGCCTCATACCCTACTGGACTAGAACACAGCAAGTGGCTTGGTGGTAGAAATAGTTTAGGCAGTACTTCCCCCGCTCAGAGCAAATAAAAAACCAAGACAGCGTTGTCAACAGTGACGTGAGGCCGGTTTCGTAAACATGTGTGCACTTAGTGAGGTGTAGTTTGATTGTAAATGTAAGCGTGTGAGCGTGTATGCACAGAGCGGAGGTGTAGTTTTGTCATGCTTCACTGTATTGTTCGCAGCGCTCTGTCTTATTTGGTCTGAGTTCCCCGGACGAACTTTTCTACTAAAACTTGTTATCACTGTCACATGGCATATATTAATTTAATAATATACCGGTTTCTATAAATTATCACGATAAATGACATTAAAAAGAAATACATATCGGGGAAAATGATAAATAATCAACTCAATAGAAAATAAATATCTGATGTTATACCTACTGAATTCCAAATTAAAATAAAAGTTAATACCATTATGCATATTATATATCGAAAAGTGGGGAAGATGACCTAAGAAATAAAACTTAACCTATTTTAGCAAACATTTTGAAGGAAATAGCGCGGCAAAAATACACAAGACAGATGTTTTGCACGGAAAATTGCTCCAGCTTAGATGTTCCGTAGATACTACGCAGACGAAGCAAGGTATTGCAAAGATGTTGCGTAGACGAGGCGTAGATATCTCGTAGTCTTGTGTGATTGTCCAATCAGTGTAAAACACGACGACATTTTTGAAAGATTTACAAAAACAATAAATGTGTTTAAAACAACAAACGAGTGTAAAATGGTTAAAACAAATAAAAATCAGACATATTTGGAAGTGTCTACTATTTTAAACTATCGTGCAGTCACCTTGCACGACCTACCACAACTGTATGTACGTATGTGTTTATATATCGACTTTTATTTTTACTCAAACTGGATTAGCATGATATTAGCGATTATAGCCGCATAATAATAATCAAGTTTTTTAAATTGGTCAGCGATTTATTTGGAATGTTTAGTTTTAGAAATATCGAGTCGATTATCATTTTGGAGGAGCTCGTGGCTAAGTTATAACAGCCGGACGGGTCGATCCATCAGTTTAAGCTACGCTTGCTGGGGTTGGTCTGTGGATGGGTGACAACCTTTACATACCAACACTTCTCCAAGCCTCGGAAAGCACGTTAAGCCGTTGGTCCCGGCTGTCATTCGCGGATCTTTGACAGTCGTTACGGGTTGTCAGAAGCCGGAAAGTCTGACAACCAGTCTTACCAAGGGGTATCGTATTACCCAGTTACTGGGTTGTGGAGTTCAGATAGGCAGTCGCTCCATGTAAAATACTGGTATTCAGCTGCATCCGGTTAGACTGGAAGCCGATCTCAAAATAGTTGGGAAAAGGCTAGGTAGATGATGATAATGAGTCGATTTTCATTTTATTTTATGTTGATTTGTGAATATTTCTACTTACCTCCTCAGCCTCGCAGGATACATGGAGAGTGCAGAATCGATCGTTGTGGTAATCAGTTGGGGAGGCCTATGTCCAGCGGTAGATATCTTTCGGCTGAAATGTTGATTATGAAGACAGATTTTGTTGTATACCTACCCATTTACCCAGATGAAGGAAAATCCAAAAGGATTTCCACCAAAAAAAAAAGGGTTTGTAACTTTTTATAATGACTTAAGTGGTGCCTATTTCCTACATTAACCTTTTCTGAGTAGCATGTAGACTGTGTTACACATATAAACATATGTAATAATACAAGGTTACAATCACAGTGCAGTGTCGCAAACGGTCTCATAAGTGTCTGCCTTGGTAATGAACGGAGCCAAGGTCACACACGGACTTGACCGCACACTCTCATTAACACTGTCACTTTAGAACACTGTATCTGTTCAGGAACTTTATATGAAGTGTTGAAAGTTGTTATTATTATATTGTATAAATCATTTTTACAAAAAAAAACAAACGACTCCCAAAAAAACACTATATTTATTCCAAAAATAACTTAATTTCGGAAGTCAGTGTCTTTGGTTTTGAATTTTCGTTTTTTGCCGCCGACTTCCGAAATGTTATTTCGTCGTCGTTTTTTTTTGTAAAAAAAAACTTTTTTTTTTTTCACTTTTTAGTTATGGTAAGTACTTACCCCACACTAATTCGAATCCCACAACCTGCTATGTAAATAACAGTGACAGGTAGTTATTATTATAACACTATCCATAAAGACTCAGTGGGAAAAATACGTATTGTTGAAGCTAACTCAAAAAGTACCATAGAACGTCTTCCTTTTCGGAAGTCGATTAAAAAGGGATGGAGCGTTGTACTGTATAAGTCCATCTCTCTCTTGATACAGTAGGCCCTACTTCAGTGGTAACAAAACCAGTATAAGTTGCCTAAGTTGGCCTCTCATTCTATTGAAACTCCTTACTACGCTAGGCCAGTTCAATGTCAAAGTGTTACCACTCTCGTGCAGTCGTTTGTACTACCACAGTGATGGCTCTAACATGTAGTTGGTGTTCACTGTGCCTCGTTTCTTCTCTCGTATCGGCAAGAGCAATACATCAACTCAGCCTATCGCAGTCCACTGCTGGACATAGGCCTCTCCCACGCTGCACCACAACACCCTAATCTCCGGCGCCTTCCACATCGGTAAGAACTATGTGAGAAATAAATCATGACATTGCACGGGGTTAGACTAGAAGCCGACCACAACAAAGCTGGGAAATGTTTAGATATCGCTCTGATGTCTCATCTCAAAAAATCTGTAAAATGAATCATTGATCGACAGTTATTCTACAAATCGTTCCAGTAGAGGAAGACCGATCAACAATCAGGTGATTCGACCACACTAACAAAAAAGGGTGTTGGAAATGAACCGCTGATCAGCGCCTGCGCAGTTCAGTGAATCATTCAATATGATTGGTAATACTGTTTCTTTAGTTATTGTGTGATCGAATGTAATTGATTGATTTTATTCCTAAGTTTGACTTTTTTTTGCATCAATGATTACTTTGACCCTCGTTGACTTTTGACGTGTCTTATAATAATGTCGACTAACATCAAACTTGTTTAACTTTTTACCCGACTGCAAAGGAAGGGTTATTTACAAATTGCGTTGTAAATATCCACTATTGGTTATTGATTTTGTACGAAAAGAAGGAGAGAACATTGCCATAATTATCATGCATTTCGGTACTTATTTAAACGAATATTAATGAGATTGTGGTAAGACTATACCTAACTCAATCGGTTGATTTATAAAAATATAAAGGGAAAATCCGTTGTCGTCATTCGCCCATTTGTAGTGTGGAGCTTAAGCAGGAACCTACCTACCTACTACCACTTTTTTCTGCCACCTATCACAACAGGGATTGCTATTGGTCTAGTGAAATTACAGACACATAATTATGAGGTTTTAACACTAGACACGGTCTGGGTGACGAAGGCTTGACTGAGGGCAAAATATCGGTAGTATTATGGGCCGAAGTTACAGCTTCACATCAGGCCACACAGACCGGGCACAAAAAAAACTAGCAAGCTTTACAGTAGTCACAAATAAAGTAATTAGTTATTTAACAAAGATGTTTACCGGATAAGATGTGTAACATCTGATATCTTGGTTGACAGTACCAACCTCTCGGAAAACGGGCTGGTACCATCTGATAGCCAACTCTAGCACCGCGCGTGCTCATTGGTCAAATCACTCTAGCATCGCGCTTTCCCGGCTTCCTGTTACACACTTCCGTCCCTTTGCAGGAAAGCGAGACGAAAGATGTTACACATAAGAAAAACTCTGCAGCATAATTTGTCACCTTACAAAAAAATACATAACTGAAAGTTATATACCGTTGTAAAAAAAGGCTTTAATCAGATCAGCTCGGTATGGATAGCTTAATGAGCATCGACCCATTAGTTCCACATCATTAGGTAGCTTCAGAAAAAATGCCCTATTTTTTAATGAACAGACAAGGAACGCTTGTGTTTATCTTTAGTTATGTAAAGTTTTTATTAGAATAGAATTCCTTATAAGAGAGTTTGTGCTCAGAAAAATAATTTTATCTTGGAACTTTGTGGCGGCATCTACATCGCCACATGCGAACGACGCATCAAAGACGTTACACAAAAATCCTGACGTTACATAAATCCTGCATCGCGCAATTAAAGTTTACCATGCAATCAAGAACCCAACATCAATCTTTGGGCAGTTGCCCGCCAGACAAAACTCCCGTCTGGTCGGAAGATCCTCCCTTTTCTATGGTGGATGAGTGAACTTTACACCCTGTTCCTCATACCCCTAAAACTTAATAGGTATATTAATAATAATAATTGTCCCACTAGAGGGCAAAGGCCTTCCTTGCCATGTTTCACTCAACTCGAATCTGAGCCAATATATACCAATCTCTCAACGGGTCAAGTTCGACCCGCCATCTACGCCCGGCTCTTTCGCGATGCCGATGGACGTTTTCCAGAACCCATGCTGTGGTCGTGTTAGCCCTTAATGCATCCGACATGAGGCAAACGTATCTCGCTCAGTCCCACTTGAGCTTGGCTGGTTTTTGAGGCGATTTGTGTCATAGAGTGCAGTATCGTGTTCCGTATCTAGTCGGTAAATCGAACTCTAATCAGCTGTAATCATTGGCGAGCCAGGTGCTGTGGAGGGCAGCTCAAGGTGACAGTTTACAGTTGGTATATAATCGCATGTCACGTCACTTTTCGTCTAATATTAACCTGCTATTTTAAAGTGTATATTATGAGCTCCCTTATGACAGAATAACGCGGTTCATAGATGCCTTTCAATTTGGATGAATTGTGTGAATAGCTAAACTACTAAATCATTAATGTTGGCCATTAAACCTCTCATTTCAGCGCCTTTTAATTGCTGTGTTACTGCTGAGGCATCACCAATTTTTTTTCACAAGTTGTCAATTGTTAATTGTGTTATTGTGCCTGTGTTATTTTATTGGTGATTGTCTTGAGAGAGCATATTTATTTTGGACAAAGGATGTTAAGTATGTCGTGTTATGGCGGCATGGCTTATCTATTCAGTATGTTGTATTGGGTTCCCTGGGTACGCCAGAGATTTTCAGTATCGTCAATCAATCGTAGACCCCTTTTATGTACCCTGCAGTGATTTTCATCAGCACCCTTCTGCCTTTATCCCAATTTATTTGAGGTAGTCACAACATGTCTTTTTCTTCCAAAGGGCGAGGCCACAACACTGCGTTGCGGCGTAGTATCGCAAAAATGACGTCTCACAGCAATACAATGCTTTTTACGCAGTGTTGTGGCCTCGCCCTTAAGGGTATACAAAACTGCGTTGCGACGTCGCATCGCAAATATCAGCGATGGTTGGTTCCCTAAGATTTTCTTAGCAAAGCTTCTGCGTTGCAAATTCGCATCGCGCCGATTCGTCTTCTCAAAAGCCGTCATCATTGAAGTCACCCTCTTTCTTTGGACTGTGCATTAATTATTTATGTGAGAATCCCAACTTCCTAACTAATACTATAAACTAGCTGTTTTGCCCGCAACTTCTTCGGCGATCAAGGATGAAAAGAAGCCTATCTCCTTCTCCAGGTTGTCCCGGTAGCCCCCTCTGCCCTCTGCTAGCCAGCTCAATGAGGGGGTCTCACCGGACGACGTTAATAAGTCGGTGGTAAAACAAGGTAGACGAGAGAAGATAACGGTTTATTGTAGTTAGTAAAACAAAAAAACACTTAACATGTTTATAGCAATATTATCACAGCACTTGAAGATTATAGTTATAATTACAGACAGCAACAAGCTTCGGCAAGGTCTAAGATGAAGTGACGTCCAGATTGGAAAAAAGACTGCACGGGAGTTTGTGGCGTTCGTTCTGCCTAGACTTTTCCCAACTATGTCGGAGTCGGCTTCCAGTCTAACCGGATGCAGCTGAATACCAGTATTTTACATGGAGCGACTGCCTATCTGACCTCCACAACCCAGTAACTGGGTAATACGATACTCCTTGGTAAGACTGGTTGCCAGACTTTCGGTCTTCTGACGACCCGTAACGACTGTCAAAGATCCACAAATGACAGCCGGGACCAACGGCTTAACGTGCTTTCCGAGGCACGGAGGAGTCTCGGTATGTAAAGATGGTCACCCATCCACGGCCCAACCCCGGCAAGCGTAGCTTAACCTGATGGATCGACCTATGCGGCTCCACGAGCTCCTCCTGAATTTGAATTGAAAATCGAATGGTGATGTGGCCAGCTATAAAAGGATTGCCAGCAATAAATGATCGGATGAGTATGGAAGGGAAAGACTTAGACACAAGGTCTTGGTCTACACATGGCTATACACCTGTGAAGGACATAGGCTACTTTTAATCCTGGATCGCAGACGAAGTCGCGGGCGACAGCTAGTAACACAATATTAATGCACATTATAAATTCTTTATTGTTATGTGCTAATTCTATATTAAGCTCTGGTTTTTCACCTATAACGTGTTCTGTTATCTTTATTATTAATTAAAGTTCTAACCTTAGCTCTTTGAACAAACTAGATTTAGTAGTTTGTTTATTGATGTTTTTTTATAAAATATTCTGCTTTTTTGTATACCCTTGGTACTTGTGATCGTAACACATTGATATCTTAACCTTTTGAGTTCATAACTGGTGCTCGTAATCGGTGATTTTCTATTAAATAACATAAGATCACACAACACACGCCTGTATTCTCCGGAGGGTTAGGCAGAGGTGTACCTACACATAGTAAACTCGCATTTCGCCAGCAGCCTTTTTTTTTTTTTTTTTTTTGAGGGTGGGAAATCATCCAGTGACTTCTCCCGCTCTGGGTGGAGCGGAAGGGCGTGTCAGACTTTTACTGACTAAAACCCACCCGTGTTCCTTCAGTTGCCTGTTGCCAAGGTCCCGGTATCCCTTTCGGACTAACCCGCAACCCTGGCAGGCATCGGTCCTAGCGGACCCCGCCAATTGTGCTGACATCTCTTTGAGGCGCGCGTGGAACACGACGCGCCATCGACCCGGGCCTGGTCCTGATCGGACGGCAAGCTACCCATTGCTCGCCGTCCGCAAGCCCGCGCCTATGGTGGCCGGGAATCCGCCTGGGATTCCCGACGCCCCGGGCGTCTCCAGCGGCGGCGGCGGTTAGGGGCGTGAGGGCGCAAATTTTGCCTCTCCCTCACGCGTTCCGCCTCCTCCTTCGCGAGCATTACTGCTTCGCAGAAGGAGGTGACTGCTTCCCATGCCCTCTCGCCCCGTACCATGGCCTGGACCAGAGCCGGACGCGAGAGGTCACCGCCGCCAATCGCCTCCAAGAGGACACGGCGGGGCTCCGCCCAAGCGGGGCAGACCTCCACCGTATGCTCCACCGTGTCCTCCGGGCGATCCACACAGTGGTGACACCCGGGCGTTTCCTCCCGCCTTATACGAAACAGGAACCTCCCGAAGCAACCGTGTCCGGTGAGGACCTGCGTCAGGCGGAAGGTGAGGACGCCGTGGCGCCTCTCTAGCCACTCCTCAAAGAGGGGACTTATCGCCGCAATTGTGGCGTGCCCAGCACTGGGTTGCGACAATCGCACTCTCCATGCCGCCATGAGATCCTGCCGGAGCTCTGTCCGCTGAGCCGCGATTTCTCGCGGCAGCGGAGTTACGCCCCGGCGCTTCATCTCCTCGCGCCACTCCCAGATGTGCGCGAGGACCTTCGCCTCCAGATCCCATGGCGGTAATCCGGCCAGGAGGCTCGCCGCCTCGCGGGATACCGTGCGGTATCCCCGGGCCAGCCGAATGGCCATGACCCTTTGGGACGCGTTCAACCGGCGGGCTGGCCGCAGCCTAAGGGAACGCGCCCACACCGGTGCCCCGTAAAGGGCCATGGACCGCACGACCCCCGCGTAGAGCCTCCGGCAGGAGGCGTTTGGACCCCCCAGATTGGGCAGGAGACGCCCCAAGGCAGCTCCAGCCCGGTCCAGCCTGGGAGCCAAACGTCGGAAATGCTCAACGAAGTTCCACCGGCTGTCGAGGACGAGTCCTAGGTACTTCATCGTCGACTCGACGCCGATGTGAACCCCTCCTACCGTAATTTGGGAACCCGACGGTGGCGCGTTCCGAGGGCCATGGAAACACATGACCTCGGACTTGTGCAAGGCCACCTCGAGTCCCAGCTGCCGGATTCTATCGACGATTGTCGCAACCCCGCGTGTCGCTAGTTCGGCCGCCGCCTGGTGCGACCTCCCCTGTGCCAGGACCAGCGTGTCGTCAGCGTAGCAAACTACACTGACGCCACTGGGGAGGTCGGCGCGCAGCACCCAGTCGTAACCGATGTCCCACAGATGCGGCCCCAGGACCGATCCCTGTGGGACACCGCACGACATCTCTCGCCGGTTCCACACTCCCTGGTGACCGGGGTAGATGACGGCCCTGTCCGTCAGATAGGCCTCGACCACACGACAGAGGTAGGTCGGCATCCGGTGGTACCGGAGTGCCTCCCTTATGCAATTCCAGGGCAGGGTGTTGAAGGCGTTGGCGATGTCGAGAGACACCGCCAAGACGACCCCACCCCGGGCCACAGCATCCCCCGTCGTGAGGGCCCGTACGCGCATGATGGCGTCCACCGTAGAGCGCCCTCTGCGGAAACCAAACTGGCTCTCCGCCAAGTCCGGCCCCACCCGCACCAGCCGCCCGACGAGGCGGTTTGCAATTACTCTTTCAAAGAGCTTGCCCACCTCGTCGAGCAGCACGATGGGCCGATAAGCGGACGGAGAGTCCGCAGGGCGCCCCGGCTTCTTTATGAGGACCAGTTTCCCCGTCTTCCAACGAAGTGGAAACTGGCCCCTCTCCATGCATGCGCTTAGGAGACCCCTTAGTCGAGGCCCGAGAGCCTCCATGGCCAGGACCCAGGCCTTCCCAGGTAGGCCGTCAGGTCCTGGGGCGGTGTTTTTGGCATTCAGCCTTCGCACCGCCACTCTCATTTCTACCTCGGTCACCTCCGGAGCATCGTCGTCTTCGTCGGTGTTGTGGTCCGCATCAAGCACCGCAGTAGGCGGAGCCATGAGCGGGGAGGTATGTTCCCCTCTCGAAGGGAACAGAGCGCTCACCACGTCCTCCACAAGCTGAGGCCGGAGACTCTGCGTCAGCGGGGGAGCCCATGGGCGGAGTTTCTCCCGCACCATCTTGTATGGGCGTCCCCACGGATCTCTGTTCAGAGTCTCCAGCATCTCCTCGCGGTCCACTGCCCTGGCCCGCAGGATCTCCGCTTGGAGGGCGGTCTTCGCCGCTCTGTACCCCTCATACAGCTCCGCCTCAATGGCTTCCGTATCCGGAGGGCGGATACGGAGCCTGCGGTGCCTGGTGTACTGGTGTCGCGCAGCAACACACGCATGACGCAAAGCCGTCAGCTGCTGCGACCACCAGCTCACCTGGCGCGAAGCACGTCCGGGCTGGGCCCGGGGCATTGCCACGTCACAAATATTGGACATGGCCTCCCGGAACCACTCCGCCTCGTCGTTGATGTCGGCAGGCCTGTCCGGTGATGACACCCAGGCCTGCACGATCGAGGCTTCCAGGAGGAGCTCCCGGTCCAGCTGCTTCAGCGCCCACCGCGGACCACTCGGGGCCTGTCGGACCGGCGCGCTCGAGGACTGGGCGGAGACGTCAAACCGGATATACCGGTGGTCGGAATACGTCTCCACCCCCTCCATGACGCGCCAGTCATTGACACGCGGTGACAGAGCGGGGCTGGCGAACGAGATGTCCACCACCGACTCACCCCGCATCCGCACACACGTGGGGACAGAACCCCGGTTTAGGACGACCAGGCCTGTCTCCAGAGCCCAGTCCTCCACCATCCTGCCCCGTGTGTCCGTATACCGGGAACCCCAAGCCACATTCTTGGCGTTGAAGTCCCCGAGGACGAGCACGGGGAGGGAACGGAACCCGACGACGACGACATTCAACTCCGCAAGGGAGTTGTGGAACTCGGCGAGAGTTCGGTTCGGGGAGAAGTACACCCCTACCACGACAATCTCCCCGAACCGTGCTGCCACGCAACCCCGTCCTCTCTTGACAGCCTCGAGGGACGGGGTACCGGCGGCGGCCGACGAAATAAGGGTTACTGAGCCGCTCAGGTCCTCCACCCAGTCATCCCTGGGCGGGACAAAGTACGGCTCAGCGACCACGGCGATATTAATCGACCACTGCGCCATACTCTGGAGCAACAGATCTTGAGCGGCGGCGCAGTGGTTGATGTTCGCCTGGAGGAGGCGAAATGGGACCATTATTGGCACTCCATTTCAACCCCCTCCCGAGACCCATGTGAGGGCCCTGCCGCAGCGGCTGCGGCAGTGACGACGGCGGTTGTGGAGGCGGCAGCGGCGGTGGCAGTGGCGGCAGCTGCGGGAGTGACGACGGTGGTGGTGATGGTGGCGGAGGGCCTTACCTTGCCCCTGGCTTTGGCGGGTGGAGCGCAGGCCCTACCCCCAATCCGGTGGTCGGCCGGCTTGCCAGCCGCCGCACATACGACGCAGTGCGGCGTGGCCTTGCAAGTGCCGGCCTTGTGACCGGGCTGCCCGCAGCGGTAGCAGGCATCGCTGCGGTCAACCTCGGAGGTGCACCTAGCTCCCACGTGGTCGCCCACATGGCAGCGGAAGCACCTCCGAGGTCTGGGTTCCAGCAGTTTTACCTGCGCGGAAACCCAGCCCACCAAAAGCCTCTGGCCCTCCCCGGCTATTTTCTTGGCCGCCGCTACGGGGCAGCTCACTGTAACAGCTTGCATGCCCCTGTAGTCGGGACCGATGGTGCCAGCCTTACCCTGCTCGGCAGAGCACCCCCCAGTCCTGACCACGGCGGCCACTACCTGTGCCTGCGTCACAGAATCGTCCAGGCCCTGGATGCGCACTTCGGCGCACTTAGTGGGCCTGGACACCCGGGCCTCGTTTCGCCAGCAGCCTGAGGCCTGGCCTGAAGGAAAAACCCGATAACACTTTGCCTGACCTAGGAGTCAAACCTAGGACCGAGCAGTAGCGCTGACAAGCGCTTGCATTAGACCAACGCACAACACATCTCGTATTTAAAATTAAGTTGTAACATTTAACAATTTGCTTTCTTTTAAAAAAACGTCTAAAAAGTTGGAACCTTTTTAAAAAAAAATATTTAAAGATGTTTACCGGATTAACTATTTATGCACACACATATAAATACAGAAAAGAAGAAAGGAACAGAAAAAATCGTACAAAGGCAATGCTTATTTCTAAAGAAATCTCTTCCAGCATACCTGCGATAGGAAAGTAGATAAAAGAGATGTAGACAACGTGTGTAAGAGTAGAAGAGAAACAGAATACATAAATCAAAAACAATTCAAAAATTAAATATAAACATACATTATGAGAATATACTTACCTACATACATACTTCTTAAATAAATCATCATCATCTGCCTAGCCTTTTCCCAACTATGTTGGGGTCGGCTCCCAGTCTAACCGGATGCAGCTGAATACCAGTATTTTAAATGGAGCGACTGCCTATCTGACCTCCACAACCCACTAACTGGGTAATACGATACCCCTTGGTTAGACTGGTTGTCAGACTTTCGTGCTTCTGACGACTCGTAACGACTGTCAAAGATCCACAAATGACAGCCGGGACCAACGGCTTAACGTGCTTTCCGAGGCACGGAGGAGCCTCGATATGTAAAGATGGTCACCCATCCACGGACCAACCCCGGCAAGCGTAGCTTAACCTGATGGATCGGCCCGAGCGGCTATTTTACTTAGCCACGAGCTCCGTCGATACTTCTAAAATAAATATCACTTAAAAATATATAATTACCTTCAATATCTCCGTAACCAGAAGGTTCCCAGTTATGGTCCAGAACAAAAAAATGAAATAAATATATAATCCTTACTTATCCTTACTAATAAGGATAAGGATAGGATCCTTACTTATCCTTACTAATAGAGGAGCTCGTGGCTAAGTAATAACAGCCGTTCAGGTCGATCCATCAGGTTAAGCTACGCTTGCCGGGGTTGGTCCGTGGATGGGTGACCATTTTCACATATCGAGACTCCTCCGTGCCTCGGAAAGCACGTTAAGCCGTTGGTCCCGGCTGTCATTTGTGGATCTTTGACAGTCGTTACGAGTCGTCACAAGCACGAAAGTCTGACAACCAGTCTAACCAAGGGGTATGGTATTACCCAGTTACTGGGTTGTGGAGGTCAGATAGGCAGTCGCTCCATGTAAAATACTGGTATTCCGCTGCATCCGGTTAGACTGGAAGCCGACCCCAACATAGTTGGGAAAAGGCTAGGCAGATGAGATGATGACTTATCCTTACTAATATTATAAATGCGAAAGTAACTCTGTCTGTCGGTCTGTTTGTCGCGCTTTCACGCCAAAACTACTGAACATAATTAAATGAAATTTGGTACACAGATAGTTTAGAGCCTGAGAAAGGGCATAGGCTTTTTATCGACATACCACGCGGGCGAAGCCGCGGGCGGAAGCTAGTCACGATATAAAAGTAAAGTGACTTTCGGCTTCGCTATCGTCTTTTTACACCCGTTATTTTTAAATTGGTCTTTGCAGAACTGAATTGACCTCTTTAACTCAATTGTTCCAAGTAGTAATACGTAATCGATCGTAAAAAAATATGAACACATTATTGGACTATTTTTGCTTCGTTTGGAGCCGAATGAGTTCGTATCGGACGCCACGACCGGTCCGACGACTTTTTGTGGGATCCCACCCTCATCCGACGACCTGACTGCCTTTTGAGGTCTTACACATCCCATTAGAATATCGACCTAATGCTTAGACAGCACAAAGTTTAAAATTGATTACCAATATCTACGTTTGACAGTCACGACCTAAGAGCAAGGATAAATGTAAGGATGCAGGCTTGCTCCAATCAATTTTAAATCTTATCCAGTAGTTTTAAAGTTGTTTTTTTGTAGTGATAAGTCGTGATGAATAGCTCCTTTGATTTTTATCGTACATTTGACCCATCAAGTCGAATGTCCTGGGAATGTTCGAAAGAAGATTATATAGTTATTTGGCGTGATTATAATGACGCCAGGTGATGTTTTAACGTACATCACGCCTGTTACGGCAAGGTACAGTTCGATTCAAACTTAATGACGGCTCGGAACATGAGCCGAGTCGCTGCGCAGTAACAATTTCGTGTCAGCGGGGGTGAGGGGTGGGGAACTGCGCAGCGAAAAGCTAACTTCCGAGCCGCCATTAAGTTTGAATCGAACTGTAAGCAGCTATGTATAGTACCCCTACGATGCGCAAACTATATCCAAGTCCCATTTAATATGGGGCGAGCCTATTGCCTCAAACTGGACACAAGTCTAGGGTCCAATCTGCAATTGAAAATTTCCTACTGGCAATAACACCTTGCCCGACACAGGGAATGAACCCAAGACCCTACGCTCAGCAGTGGTGCTTGTAAACCAACAAGGCAGTCACTCATATTATTATCGTGTAGCAATATTTTATTTTAAGCAACGATTTAAGGCACATAATATTGTTTTAACCTATTTATATTGAGAGCAGTAACGGTGGCCCAGTGGTAACGGCCACGTTACGAGTGGTAGGTCGTATGTTCGAAACTTGACAGGCGCTTTTGTTTTTTTTTATGTTATCCTACCCCTCCCCCGGCGTTTTACTTTGTGTAAATTATTTCATCACCACAGCTCTCAAAATGGTGAAGGAAAACCTCGTGAGGACACCGGCATGTCCTAGACCAAAAATTCGAAGACATGTGACTGTCACATGGGCCTGGGTGGTGCATTAGGGCCCACTCCCTCTCACAGAGAGGAAGCCTGTGTCCCAGCAGTGGGAACATTATAGGCTGATTATGCTATTTATATTGTCTCACAGGAATTTGTAATTCTTCTGAGAAATAAATATCTTTAACCGCATATCAACACGAAAAGAAGAATTAATCTGTCCATTTCTGGTAAGATAGCATAAATCAATCTGCCTAGCATTTTCCCAACTATGTTGGGCTCGGCTTTCAGTCTAAGCGGATGCAGCTGAACACCAACCCAGTTACTGGGTAACAGGATACCCCTTGGTCAGACTGGTTATCAGACTTTTGGGTTTCTGACTACCCGTGACGACTGTCAAAGATCTACGAATGACAGATAACATAGAATTAAACCAAATTATCGAAACACAAACAATAATATAACATCACACAACACCTACACACATTACAAAGCCATGTAATTTCACATGATTAATGTAAAAATAATTGCTATAAAAACGAATACACCAAACCATATGACGTGTATGTTAACGACATGTAGTTTTTTATGGTGGTTAGCAGAAAAAAGGTGACACCGTTGACAGAACTGGGTTTTTGGAGCATTTAAGGGGTTATGTCATTATAATCATGGGTTTCTGAAGCGCCATGTGTGAAAATTGACAGCTGGGTTGAATGTATTGGTTAGGTACTTTAACCCTTTTCGTGCATTGGGTAAGAAAGTGGAATCGTGTTGAACTAAGTACAGCAATTTTAACGGATGTTATCGTAGGGCGATTTGCACAACAAAAAAACTGTTTAAACTGGAAAATCCTTTCACCGAATGTGAAAAAAAGCCGTTTTAGATGAAAATGACATTTTTTCAAAATGGTTTTAGATTTGGTTGTCTTCAACAAAACCGTTTTCAAAAATTAATTAGCTACTTAATAATGACCTAAATGTAAAATACTGGTATTCAGCTGCATCCGGTTAGACTGGAAGCCGACCCCAATATAGTTGGAAAAAGGCTAGGCAAATTGATTGATTGATTAATGACCTAAGTACTTAGTGTTTGAAAACAGTTAACGAAACGTTTTATTATTTAGTATCTAGTGTAAAAATTGATGAATGTAATTTAAAAAAAAAAACTTTTTTTTTGCCATCTTTGTTTTTAAACATCTAATCTGAACTGTAAGTAGGTACCTACTAAAGTATGAATTGTAAGTAGAAGAATACATCGAATCATTTTGTAGAAAAGTAGAACCTTTATTGTTAAGTATACGTAGTTTGTGGAGGTACCTAAGGGCCATCTCGAACACACAAACACACAACAAAACATTCCACAACCCTTAATTGTTCGTATATTTCAAAGAAGCATATAAGCGCATTACTCCCGATGCATCCATAGTCTCCTAGTACTAATGGCAGGCTGGTCATCCATCACCCGCCCGCGCCCGCGCCCCGCGCCCCCTCGCCCCGGCGCATCAATCTTATGCAACGCAGCCTGCACGCTCATGCCATCCTAGTAACTCTTTAGTAATTTGTTGGTATTCCTTTGTCAGATTTTAAAAAGGATAAACCTTTGGAAAAAAAAATGTTATGTCAGTGGGATTTTGGGAAGGAATCTGCAACAGTTACAAAAGTACATTTACTTGGCTAGAAGTAATAGGACCAAAGGAAATCCACTGGAAGCAGGAATATGTGCAAGGCCGGTCGTGGCGATATTTAGAGCGGTCTATGTCCAGCAGACGTCTTTCAGGGGGCCTACCACCACCGCTCACGGCAGTATTATTTTAATCTTACTTCGTGGGGGAAAGAGATGGAACTATACGTCCTGTAGAGCTTCATCTCTTTCCTACACTGAAGTAATATTAAAATAATACTGCTGTAAGCGGTGGTGGTGGCCCCCAGGTCAGATTAGGATGACGCCATACCGTAATCATAATCCCATAAGCAAGCACTCATCTCCGTAATCACCCATTTTGGAGTACACAATTCCTCATAATGCATCTCCGAAATAATTACTTACCTTATTAAAAACAGTCTTCCTCAGCTTCAATCCACCAAAATTGGAGTTAAAGAAATGGCATCTCGTTATACGAACTGGTATTGTTTGGCGACAGTACCACATTGTCTGCTGTTCATTAATGCTCCTCTGTTAATTATGTGTCCCTGGTATAGTGTTTATTTTTCCTTGGATGGCGAAATTTTGAGAGATTACATTGTGTCGTTCGTGTTTTTTTGGTGGAAGTGGGTAGTAATTCATAGTTTGTGTGGTTCTGTATGATTAAGACCTGCTTACAAATCACCTTATTCGTTTAGCTAGCGCTAAACAACACATATCAGTTTGATAATATGCGTTTAGTTAGCGCTAAGCATATAATTTATAACTTCATTCTGTCTCTGGCATCTTCAAACGATTGACAGAAACAGAACGATGTTTTGAATGCGTCTAACGCTAAATGTAATTAGTGACATGTGGTGCAAGCGGGTCTAAGATGCATCTTATAATGAGTCGTGTTGATCTGGAGGAATTGAAGTTCAAAAGCCGGCCATACACGCTAGCTATAGGTCTCGCAGTTTTGAGTCGTAGGAGGCAGTTGCGAAATTTAATTCATTTCCATTAGTGGACATAGGCCTTCCCCAAGCATTGCCACTTCGATCGCTTCTGTGCTTCTCGCATCCAGCGGATTCCTTTATTTAGTGCAATTTCCTTGAGTTTCATAAAAGCTACAGCGTCAGGATTTTGATAACATTTGTTTTGCAGGATTTGTTCCTTATCAGCGTCATTATCGATCTGGGCCAATGCATTAATCGATGCTAATACAGCCTTTAATAAGGCTGTATTTCTTACTAAGTTACCGGTTAGACCATATTGAGTTTTTAAATGTAAAAAAATTTAGCGTGTATTATTTTTTCTATTAAAATTCATTTTTTTTCTTTGTTTCTTGGCCCTTTTTATCTGACTTTTAAAATTTAGGTTTGAATTCTGCATTAATTTAAAAAAAAACTCAGGTTAACCTGGTAAGTATTATGTAACTAACCTTGCAGTTGATAAAACTTCTAACTTGTTGAATTGAATCAAGAGTTCCTACAACACAACAATTTATATCCATTTCCAATTCCCTCTTGAAAACGTGCCTATTCTCAATATTTACAGAAAACACTGAAAAAAGAAAAAAAGTGCACCTTATTATTTCCTGACACACTTTTTGACACCTTTTCGCACTCAAACTTCAATTTCACACTCTATTTTTTAAGCATAAAGGTGGAATTCACCTTGGAAAGTTTCCTAAGTTAATTCCTTTAAAAGTGGTGGGTAAAGTTTGGAGCGCTGTATGCGGGAGTGAGGCAGCCCGGATATTGTCGGCGGAGATTGTTTAAGATAGCACTTGTACTCGCTGTACTCCTTACCTGGACTTGGAAGTTTTATTTCAACGTTTGAGTGAATTTTTTTCATGGTTGCCTTTTGTATAGGTACTACCGGTTTTGGATTGGATGTCGGTAAGTAATCGGTACTTTGTTATGAACGGTTTTCTTTACTGTTGGTTAATTTGAATATTAGGTTCCGTATCTTCCTTTAAGAGTCCCAATTATACTTTTTTTTTTCTTTTTCGTGAGCATTGGTTTTTCAGGGTGATAGTCGGTTTAGGGTTAAGATAGCAAGTATTCCCATGACGTAGACGTGACGTGACGTGTCGTGACGTGTGGAATATTGTTTGGTTACTGTCGTTTCTAGCTGCCCAACTTTCCACTTGGTGGTGACGAGAGAAAATCGTATAGGTACTTAAAAATTTACGAACGCACTGTACAATGATTATGGACATCGATTATTTGAATAGGACGACAATCTGATTTATCGTCACGACGACAGATAGTAAATTCTGCGGAAAAATCTCCAAAGTTGAGTCAAAAACCGTTAAACCGAACTTTGATCTTCAGGGTCTGCTGGCTTTCAAGGTTTATACGATTCCATCTTTCATCATCATCTCCATTTTAATAACCCGTTTCCATTAATGTCATATGTTGTACCAGAATTCAGAAGGCCTGTAAACAAAAATATTATATTTACTTAATTAAACTGCATGAAACAATGCAAAAATAATAAATGAAACGAACCAATTAATATTTTCCCGAAATTCATACTGCACGAATACAAAGGCTTTAATCATATTTTATACTCGGATCAAACAGTCATGATAGTTGAGATATTTTTTTGTCAGTATACCTACCAAGCCAAATTCTATTCAAACAGTGAAATACCACAGCCATTAAAGAAAGTTGACCTATCCATAACCAATTTAGCAGAAATCCATAAAAAAATCACGAATTTAAAATTCACAAAACATTTGGGGTAAAAACTCAGTAATACGTTTAAAACAGGCTTTCACGTACAACGCAATCTCATATCACGCTCGCAACAGCGCTCAGCGCAAAAAAAAATATAAAAAAGAGTTACAAAAAAAAACAATGCACGTCGAACGAAAAAACTTTATCCTGTCAAAAAATAGTAACACGAATAATTATCGCGAACATTGCATTAATCAAATTCCGTGCACGGTGGTATTGGGTGGGGGGGTCATGGGGGCCCGCCCCCCCTGGGGGTGCACGGAAAAACGAATGCTGCGGGCTCGCTGCGAAAAAACGCTGAAAATGACGGGTGCACAAGCTCTAGTGATCTGCCGATATCTCTCGGATGCTGCATGTGAATTATTTCATTCGATGACCTATATTTTGTGCTTCATGTAAAGGAAATGAGTGATTTCTGTACTTACATGATTTTCATAATTGTTGGCGGTTGGTTTTATAATTTACGATTAGTTCCTGTGGATATAAATTATTATTTCTATATTTTTGCACCAACTCATTCGTTGTTGTTTATTTTTTGCCTGAGCCTGAATCACTTGATGCTGTACCTCTCTGGTTTAGTCTGAGAAAATGCTATACCTACTTACAAATAGCAGAAAAGAAAAATTCCTTCAATGTTCTAATAGATGCTCATATTAAAATGTGCCAGGTTTCTCGATTTCAGTCACTCACAAAAAGAAAAAAGGTAACACCTAAAAATCTTCAAACGCATCCCTTAGTACTTACTCCTTGTATACCGTACGAGTCCAGCGCAGGCTACCTATATAGTCACAAAAAAAGCGGGGGCCCGTCACTAGGGGCCGGGGGCCGCGGGGCCCAGCCGGCCCTACTGCATTCATTAATTGCTAATTTGCAGATCGGCCCCGATGTATGTCCGCCGAATGTTTGTATAATTTTATGTAATACCATCAATGCTTTTTGGGTTAATCATTGTATTATACATAAACTTAGGGACTTATACATAAGGGAGTCTTGGTAGACCTGAGGCCCTAGACAAAGTGACATTCTATCAGCGATAACGATGATGGGAAAGGCAAAAATTATAGATTTTTCCCTTTTCCATCATCGACTGACATAAGCTATCGAAAAGCTTTTATGTTAATCCTGTTGAAAGTTGTTGTAGAAATACGAAACGCTTTCGAAGCGATTGTCACTTGTCTAAGCGCGCTCCTGTTTGAAGGCTCTCCAGAAACAGCAGCTATCAAATTGCGTAACTTATTTTCGTAATAATCTATTTCATTTGACAGTTCAACAACATTGCGTTATTTACGTTAATGAGTAGATTTTTTTTTCGAACTTGTGACGCAATGTATTAGCAATTTGTTTCAAATAGATTCTGATTCTGATTGATCGTGTGTTATGCAATAAGGGCGCAGGAAGCCTTCCCTAATCGAAAGTAAAGGTCATATTGCCAAAAGATTTTCCCTAATGCGGTTTGTTGGAATAGTCTCATAACATTATGTAGTGAGTAACGAGTTGATAGTAGCAGATTCTATGCAAATTCAGGACTCTGGGAGTATCCTATGTGAGTATCTACGGACATTGTTCTCGAAAACTCTTAGAAAGCTGCTCAACCTATGTATTTCTATGAAATTACTGTGTCGCTAGCTCATCATCTGCCTAGCCTTTTCCCTACTATGTTGGGGTCGGCTTCCAGTCTAACCGGATGCAGCTGAATACCAGTATTTTACATGGAGCGACTGCCTATCTGACCTCCACAACCCAGTAACTGGGTAATATATTACCCCTTGGTAACATTCGAGCTTCTGACGACCCGTAACGACTGTCAAAGATCCACAAATGGCAGCCGGGACCAACGGCTTAACGTGCTTTTCGAGCCGTGTCGCTAGCTACGGAAGGTATTTCATAGAAATTCATAGAAAACAATCGTGTCGCGGCGACACGTCGTCGTCTGCTGCTGCCGCCTGCGGTCGGCTTTGGAAATTGTACCTTAATTAAAAACCACCAACCAATTATAAAAACTGACAACAGCAGAATATATAGGTACCATATTTTTATCCATTGCCAAAACCAGTAATAGATTTCTACAATTTTATCGGACTCTAAAACGGGTGTACCTTTACGCGCGGTGCGTCACCGGTTGTCCTCCTATACTGTGCTGTGACGTCACATGTCATCCGCAGGCACCACGCTCATGTAACGGTTATTATTACTTGCACATATGCGCACTGATCAGTGACGTCATTCAATATGCTTGGAGGGATGTTTAAAACTGGAATATTTTATTTTTATTGTTTTGTTGGGATCTGTCGTGTCTGAAAGAATAATATTATTCAAATTTCAATTTTATATTAAGTACTTACCATTGTGTGATAAAAAAAACATTGTTACAATTATTACCTTAGATTAATATCATAGTAATTCTATCTTTAACTGTTGTTAAAATTCATTTTTTTAAAGCGATGGTCTCCAAACTAGGCAGTGCCTGTATCTTGGGGACGTGAGTTGTGATACCTACATAATTCAATGTTCAGTGATGAATTGATGATTATGAAAAGTAAAAAAAACGAATACCTACTTTAAATGCTTTGGCCACAGGGATTTATATTTTGTGCCGCTCTCTCTGATTGGCTTACTCATAAAATTGACATTGATGAAAATTGAATCTCATCCTGCGAGATTATATTTTATGTGATCTCCTCATTCTGACTATTTCGATTCAAGCGTCTCCTCCTTATTAATACACTATCGATAACTAATTGAGAGTCACTGCTGCTGAAAATCTTTGAAAGCTCCTTTTATTTTTCTTAGACGGTAACTTAATTATGTTGATGCTGGTTGTGGCCATATTGGCTATCTCCTTGTTTAACAATATAGCTCAGGAAAAGCGCTGATTTTTGCCAAAAACTACACACCCACTATACGTACTAAAGTAATGAATACGATCATCATTACTGACAGTCCTGCAGCCGTATTTCTATAGTCATCCATCGTTCAGCATCCTGGCTTTTATATATAAATAACATTATACATACCCAATATTTTCCCTCTCTCTCCCACTCATTGGAAGTGGGAACACGTTAATAATCCCCATGCAAATGAAAAAATAGAGCATTGATGTCGTTGTGTGAGTGACATGGACGAATCGATCGCGATCGGCGCGTGTGTGCAACGAAATAAACGAAAACACGCAGTGGGCGGAAAAAATCGCCACGTCAAAATGGACACGAGTGTTGTTGGAGTGTAGAGAGTTGGCCACTGCCGGCCGGGAAGGCTTGGATACGGTTAGAAGCATACATCAACATACATACTATTAAATGAGCAATATTTGTACCTATATATATTTGTAATTTCGTTCTCGAAAACGGCTCTAACGGTTTCAATGAAAGTTCCAATGTAGGGGTTATGCTCGGCCGCCCAAAGTTTAGAACACGATGACCTTAGAATAATGACACAATGACACTAATGACAAGAAGACCTTAGAATAATGACATGGCAGCATGGAATTAGTACCTATGTACTATCATGGCAGCTTGGAATTAGTATGTACTTTAAATGGAATTAGTATGAACTATCCTATACTATTAAATGAGCATCCTCTATTTTCACCAGAGAAGAGCGCTGTCGTCCAGGTACTTAAGACGTGAATAGGTTATGACATGCTCCGCAAGTGGCACGTCAAAATTTGGCTACTTTTTCTTTGTCTTGTATCTTTTTTACTCTCGATAATTACGACATACGACGTCCTACTTCCACGTGTCATCTAACAGTGTGACATTGTGGAGTTTTTGAAGATCGAATGTTGAGTAGGTATCTGAATCTTTTTACTTATAAATATCATTGGTTATAAGTTGGTTTGAATACTTAAATACTTAGTTAACTGTATAGTTTATTGTACTCGTAAAGCTAAGAACAATTTTTCTTACCTTTTCAAACAGAGTGAAGTGATTTTGTCTATTCCTTTGAATACATAACATAGACGTAGATGTGCACAAGCGTGCCCAGAACAATCATTGTGAGATGAACTAAACAGTACCAAATTTCGTTCAAGGGCTTCAAATACTGGTATCATATTTGATAGCAATAAATTTTACATCCTCAAGAAAGTCGTTAGCTATTTCATATGACTGATGTTTCTTCTGCTTCAGCGATACGATTCCTTATTAGGAGCAAATCAAGTAAAATATTTTTTTTTTTCCATTCCGTCTTCGACTTGATTAATAAAATCTTAGGAATTCCTACATCATGGATTTTACTGTAGAAATTCTGAATGCAGTTTCCGCATTAAAACAACCAACGGCCACTCCTCACAAACCCTACAACACCGCTGCAACCGTCACCAAACAGTCTGGGGGCCTGGGGTGGCCCCTTAAAAAAATTGCACCGCTCCGGGGCCCCGTGGGGGAGGGGGGGATCGCCTCAACTTTGACGCGCGCCCCTCTCTAATTGATGCTGCGAAGCGATACTATGACGATTCTGTAGTTTGTTTTGGGATTAGGCCTTAATTAGACTTGGTGCAATAATTCGAGCACCTTTCAGTGGTTGAGTTTCAGTAGGAGAAATGGCGAAGTTAGTGAGATTAATTTGGTATTTTTTGCTGTAATTATTGCTGGGTATTGCTTCTACTAGCCCACGAAAAAAAAAAATAGTACGGTTTTTGCAAAGAGATTTTGATTTTCCCAGACATTGAAGGATTCACGTTAAGTCATTCTCAATCCAGACACCGGACGATCTATTTTGTCAAAATCTCATGGTGAAAACTTATGTGAAGTGAGCTTAAACTGAACTGTCACTCCACGTTACTTCACCTAAGTTTTCAAGATGGTTTACAGAACAGCAATGCTGACGCTAGGGATTGACAGCTCACTTCACCTAAGTTTTCACGGTGAGATGTATACAGGGTGTTAGGGTGAACACCGTTATCCTTGCAACCAGTGGTTTGGTTTCATTTATAGAACGTAAAATCAATGGAAAATTACAACTTTTTTTTTCTTTTTTTTAAACTTACATTTTACCACGAGAGACGCAAGTTCGTTGCCCTATGCGCTAGGGCAACGAACTTGCGTCATTGCGTCTCAACACGGACGGGGGGTGCGGGATGTGACCTGACCGGCCGCGAGCGCGACCTCTTCCTCAGTCAGTCAGCTGTTTCGCTAGAGAGCACGGTGTCGGATATAAACTTTTTAAAATATTTTAATGAAAATAACGTTTTTTTTTGTTGTGTTCGGTCATTTATTTTTATATTTAAGTCAACTACCCATGGTTTGAATGACAAGAGTGTTTACCCTTACATCCTGTATAGAATATACCGGTAAGGATTGTCACTAATGACAGCTCATTTCAAACTCACTTCCCATAAGTTTTCACGGTGACATTTTTACAGAATAGATTGAGAATAGATAGGCGGGTATCTAGCGGGTAGACGTCATGAGTCATGACATGACTGTCTTAAAGGGACATTATGTGACCGTAACCACGTCCCAATCGCCGACACAAGAGACACGAAAAAGAACAGAATAAAACTATTACTAAGCTTGATATACGGCGATCTTTCGATGCAATTAATTACAGCTAATCCAATATCAGAGTCAGGCATCCGTCTCCCAATTATGTAAAACATAGTTTATAACCTAATTCATTGCGGAGGGCGTCGCGAAACGACATTACACGCATGTATGGTGGCCATCATTCTGATATTTTGTAGACGATCCGAGCTATTTGTAGATGTCTGTCTAGTAGGGTGACAATGCGGTAGTAAGTGAACTTTCACAGTACTTTCACAGGTCCACGGTTTCTTAGAAGAGCGATGGCCGTCATATTATTACGGTCGTCATGAAGATGTGTTATTTTTACCAGTATTTAGTATTTGAGCTTAAGCGCTAATTTCACCAACGTTAGATATCGACGAAGCAAAAAGGAGGGTTATGATTTTGACCGGTATATATGTATGTTACTGTGTTCCCTCATAACTTCTAAACTACTCATCATAATTTGACAAATGAGTATCGTTGGATGCGTCTTGATCGTCTGTTGGTTATAGGCTATGTGACGAATATGACGCCCTCAAAAGGACATAAAGTCATGAACTTATACACATTTTTTTTAAATGTTCTTCCATATATTAAAATCGACGGGACGTTGAAAAAAATCCCCGGATAAAGTTATCTGGAGGTGGAAAATAAGTGGCATATTATTTTAGTTTGTCTACAAGTCGCGTCAGTCTGTTTTTATAGATTGGTAACTTCAAAGGCAGCGTACCAATAGCATTTATGGGGTAACAAAAGGCATGGCTAGTAAGCATATTAGGTTATTATTAGGTCCCCACCTATGAAATCAGCGTTTTGTATGGGAAATTTTAAAGAAGTTGCATTTTTCATACTAACATTTTCTTAACTTATATAACAACCATGTACGTTCTTATATGTTTTAAAACTTTTAAACTTTTATGCACAAATTTTTAAAAACTAAGACGTAATATGCCACTGATTATGCAACAAAAATAAGATTTGGGTAAGTTAAAAAAAAATTGTGGTAATTTCTGCTAAAACAATGAGGAGTCATTTTCATGTTTAGAAAACTATAGGTAATAAGGTTTTTTACTGTTGGTAGTTGTCTATGATGGTCAGTATTCGATTTAATACCAAGCAATTGATGAATATTTTAAATAATGGAAGTGATGAGGTTCTCTATTTGTGAGAAAAAAACGCCAATTTCATAGGTGGGGGAACACATTATATAAACTCATAAACCATTGAAGACAGTGAAGATATTTCAGCAGGAAAAAACCTTAAAATAGAGAAAGTGAATAAAGGTATATTTTGACTCTCCCTATTTCCCTAAATACAGCACTTTACATATAGATATTTGTGTCGAGTCTGTCTGTTTGCATTGTGTGATTTATGACAGTTGCTCACGTCATCCGTCTAGCCATTTTCAAATGCTACGGTTAGGATGGATTCCAGTCAAACGAGACGCCGAAAATAACCAGTATGACACTTGACATGGCGGTGGTTTTTGACCTTCTAAACTTGCTTTTTAATTTCTGGGTAGATAGTTAATTACGATGTTCTAAGGTTAGCGCAGTATTATGGTTTAGGTCTCCCATGATACAAGAAAATGCAACTCACTTACAATCCTTTAATTGAGAACGTTTTCTACAATGCTTTGTGTTGAACTAGGTGTTTGTTTCATTTGTAATTTCATCCCTTTTGGAGGGTAGAGGAGGATGGACGGCAGTTTTGATAGTTTGATTAAAAGTGACGGCGCATGAAGTAATACCGCTCAACTGTCGATTGGCCTTCTAATGGCCGATAACAATTAAAATTCTATTGTGTCTCGTTAATGACAGTTGGAGGTTCTCATGTTAAACTATTAATAATAAGTAATTTATTTATTTCAGACAAATTCCATACATGATATTTAATTATATTCAATTAAAAACAGATAATTTTTTTAATAATAAAATTAACTAATTTCGATTTCATAGGTGGGAACACAACTAAACGACGTGATTTAGAATTCCGACGGTAGGTTCCTATGGACACGAAAAAATCCCACATAAACAAAATATTCTGGTGCACCTACCAAAACCTTTGAACTAGCCGATTCCTTAGAAAGTAAAAGGCGTTTAGTGATGACAAATGACCGTAGAACACAGAACCCATGGCGACCACAGTTGTCCATAAATTCGTCACTGGCAGAGCGCCAGCCGCGCCGCGTTAGCGCCTGAAGTCCGACATGAAGATGTATTATACATTTGTTCATATGTGCTGCTTCTTGGACGTATGTAAGCTGTTTATGAGAGCGAATCTGGCTGTAAACGTCCAATGGTTGATATAGGCCTCCCAATGCATCTTTTCTACTTAGGTAATCAAATAAAATAAAAAAAATCTTAACTCCATTCATTCACTGGTAGCAATGAGAAAACGCACACCCTGAACTACTGGGTAAATATAAGCATGCAATTTTGCACATGAGTGCAAAAGTGTAAATTATTGAGCAATTTACAGCAATCCAAAGATTGTATAGAAATTGCCAAAAATTGCGCAATTCTGTGGCTCGTGTAAGGACACCGTTATGTTACGAATGTGAGCACTAAGAAAGGGTTCTTCACTCACTCCCTTTTTTTTTTTTGAGTTTGGGAAATCTTCCAATGACTTCTCCCGCTCTGTGCGGAGCGGAAGGGCGTGTCAGACTTTTACTGACTAAAACCCACCCGTGTTCCTTCAGTTGCCTGTTGCCAAGGTCCCGGTATCCCTTTCGGACTAATGCGCAACCCTGGCAGGCATCGGTCCTAGCGGACCCCGCCAATTGTGCTGACATCACTTCGTGGCGCGCGTGGAACACGACGCGCCATTGACCCGGGCCTGGTCGTAATCGGACGGCGAGCTACCCATTGCTCGCCGTCTGCAATCCGCCTGGAATCCGCCTGAGATTCCCGACGCCCAGGGCGTCTCCAACGGCGGCGGTCAGGGGCGTGAGGGCGCAAATTTTGCCTCTCCCTCACGCGTTCCGCCTCCTCCTTCGCAAGCATTACTGCTTCGCAGAAGGAGGTGACTGCCTCTCGCTCCGTACCATGGTCACTCACTCCCCTAAAGGGGTTAAAAGTTTGTATGGAAGTTCGTCATTTTCGTCAAACAGCATCAATAATATTGACCATTGCCAGAGTTATTTGCCAACTCGGATCCTTACGACACGGATTGGTCAGTGGGTAAAAGCTGCTCTGATAATCTTGAGGTAATCTCTTATGGATGATCATCAAGGCCTTTACGCAACTATGTTGGGGTCTATTATTGGGTTTTTCCATTTGGAATTTCTCAGTAGCAGCCCGGAGTCCGGATTTATACCCGGTGGATGACAATAGGCTCGCCCTCTATTACATGGGACTTAAACATAACTGGCGAAATGTGGGTGAACTATAGGTACAGGGGTGTGATTCTGTAAGACCTCATTCTAAACTTCGAATCTAAATTAGCTGTGAGTTTCTTGATTGGCATTCTAAAAACTCGGTTGATACACTAGCGCTACCCTTGCGAGCGTGTCAGCGAGTTAAACTAAATTGACCGTGAGATTTTAACAGATAAAGTATGAGATGACGTAAGAAGTGGCATTCAGTAAGGTAATTCCCCCGTCACTTCGACGTTCACTTCGCACTCGAACCCGATTCAAAATTCGAAGTGAGAGTGAATAGCGATGTGAGATACGAGTTGTTGTTTGAATTTTACAGAATCGACGTACAGCATTCGATGTGACTGAGAGCAGTCATATCAAATGGTTTGCGACTGGTCAATCGTCATCCTGAGGATGACTCGTTGAGAGGTGAAACACGTGTAGATTTTTTTACAGGGTTTTTTACGACTCTTAAGAATAGTTAAACGGAATAGGTTACTAAATATATCTACGTCTATTCTATTCTATCCTTGATTGTAAAAAAATGTGTTAGGTCAACTTTTTTTTATTTTTTCATACTGAGGCGGAGTACAGATTGTTGTGGCGCAGCCTGGGAGAGGCCTATGTCCAACAGTGGACTGCGATAGGTTGAATTGAGAATACGATACGACAGAAGATGGACAATTCTCTTCAAATCGAACTAAGTATATCCCCGACAAAGCATGGCCTATTTCGAGCTTGCTCTAAATTAGTTCCAGAACACAATAGCAGTGCAATTTTTCAGTGCGTAAATCAGCATCGAAATAAATAGGACTCCTTTTAAAGGACTATGAGTAACGAAATAGAGGAGTGTCGGGGCGTTAAGTGCGGCGCACACTGGCGACTCGCCAACTAAACTGATGGATTTATAGTGTGCGCTGTTACTTATACACCGCTATTATCGGCTGGCACTAGGCTTGCGGTTGGGTTCGCTTGTAGTGTGGCGAGTTTTAAGAAATTGTACAAATTGTGCTGTAAAACCAGCGTCATCGCATAATTGACCGGTTTTTTTTGTCTAAAACAAAAAATGTAAGTATAAAAGTGTAAAAATCTAGTTTACAAAGATTTTCGCGAAACATAAACTAAAGAAAAGTTACTTTTCTCAACTGTATACCTACTTATTTCTATAATGAATATGTTTTAACTGGCGAAATGTCCGTGTTCCATAAAGGTACACCTCTGCCTAGCCCTTCTGGGAATACAAGCGTGATGTTATGTTATGAATATGTCTTATTAATTATTATAATCACTTCAATTACGGCTCGTGCAAACTGGGGCGATATCGCGGGCGCGACAAGGGTAGCGCTGCCTGGCGGGCCCGCGATAACGCGTCTGTTTGTAGGAGCCTTAAAGTTGTTCGTACCTATTTTATTAGCCTTTCAATTACCTAAAGCCAAAAGTTGGTAAACGTGTAACATCCGCCTTATGCGCCAGCAGCATTGTGCGTCTAAAGAAATAAAAGTAACTGATTAATTTCTTAATAAATTAAAACAAAAATACTTAAACAGCAATCTTCATGATCACAAACACACAACACTGATGTGTATAGCGTACGCACATAAATTCGTCAGGCGAACCCTGGCGCGGGGCCAATAGCTACTGCCAATAAGGCCTTAGCTGCAGCTATGGGAATATCATGTAATCCTGTTTATCTATTTGCCGTTTATAATTAACTGCAAACAAATATCATTTGTTTGTTTGCCGATTTGGGATTGGCTGACTAGAGAGACACGTGACTTAAAACATTAAATATGTTACACGACCAATAAAGAAATCCACCAACCCATACGCACTATCCACCAACCCTCACGGGGACCGTGTGGTGGATTACGGCCTGTTCCCTCTCAGAGAGAGGAGGCCTTTGTCCCAGCAGTGGGAACATTACAGGCCGATTAGAATAAAAAAAATGTTCTACCAGAGAACCTTTGTTTGTGAAGCTCTGCGATCCAGCGATGGACATCCTCTAAACTGCACCCTAATTGCGTAATACACGATAAATCACAATATGAATCGGTTTGAAACAAAGGGCTAATCCATTGCTTCAAAAGTTCGAAAAAAAATCTGCTCAACAACGTAGATAACGCAATGAATGTTATTGAACTGTCAAAATGAAACAATCGTCTTAATCGGTTACGAAAATAAGTTACGCAATTACTTACTTACTTAATAAACTTTACAATAAGAGAAATCGAAACCTATGTCTGAACAAACAGTTTAAAAGGCAAAACATATTTTACTCTTATACAGGGTGTTAGGGTAAACACCGTTATCCTTGCAACCAGTGGTTTGGTTTCATTTATAGAACGTAAAATCAATGGAAAATTACAACTTTTTTTTTCTTTTTTTTAATTCTACATTTTACCATAAGAGACGCAAGTTCGTTGTCCTATGCGCTAGGGCAACGAACTTGCGTCTCAACACGGGCAGGGGGTGCGAGATGTGACCTGACCGGCCGCGTGCGCGACCCCTCCCTCAGTCAGTCAGCTGTTTCGCTAGAGAGCACGGTGTCGGATAGAAACTTTTTTAAATCTTTTAATGAAAATGACGTTTTTTTTTTGTTGTGTTCGGTCATTTATTTTTATATTTAAGTCAACTACCCATGGTTTGAATGACAAGACTGTTTACCCTTACAGCCTGTATTCCCCTGGCTGCCTGCTATTGGCCAAATAGTAACAGCCGAACGGGTCACGTTTGCCGCGGTCGGGTCGTGGATGGGTGACCATCCACTACCTATCGAAACCCCTCCGAGCCTCGTAAAGATCGTTAACCCGTTGGTCCCGGCTGTCATTCGTAGATTTTTGGCAACCGTTACGGGCAGTCAAAAGCCAGAAAGTCTAAAAGCGAGTCTTACCGAGGTGTATCATGTTACCCAGTAACTGGGTTGTGGAGGCAAAATAGGCAGTCGCTCCATGTAAAAATGTGGTATTCAGCTGCATCCGGTTAGACTGGACGCCGCCGGCCCCAAGATGGGAAAAGGCTAGGCAGATTGGTTTCTCCTCCAAAGGAAGATCTTATCACAAATCGTGATCCCAACGTCACCACTTACACAAATGCCAATAAAAAAGCACACAAAAAATCAAGTTAAATAGCTACAATCACCTCCATTTGTCTACTAATAACCATAATAAATGTGAAAGCAAAAAGTACTTAACTGCACTATCAATCAAGAGGTCGAGTTCAATCAAACAAGCGGCTTATAAAGTAACAAGCGAAAATCATGCAAAAACTCTCTAACGTGTGAAATAGATGTTACTATTACAAAAACTCAAAAGATTTACTTTGAAAAAACTATATTAAAGAAAAAAGCAAACATTTAAATCGTTAGATTCGCCTTAAGCGTCAAAAGATGGTTGTGTTTCCGAATTTCTGTTTATCACACCTCTGTCACATCACAATGTCACAGAGATTTGTCTTGATTGTCATGGAAACGCCACTTATTGTGTGAGCTCTTCTCAGTATGGACACTTTTTCGCGCGACCTATTGCGGTGAGCACATCTAATGATTTAAATCTTTGGAAAAGAACTTATTCGGTTTAGCAAAGCATTGATTGTTGTTAACTTTATAATCATCCATGAATCCAATTCTTTTGTGAATGAAATGGATGAAATTGAATCAGGTTTTGTATGGAGATGGTTTTGAGAGGTCACGAAGAAGATTTGTAGAACGGTTTTTGTTGAACAGTTGGTGTTTTTTTACAGTCTCTTTGGGTACAGGTCATCCATTATTTTGCCGTTCAATTCCCAGAAAATGAAGTCAAAGTCTAAGTCAAAGTCAAATAATTTATTTCAAATAGGCACATATATGGCGCTTTTGAACGTCAAAACAAAGAAATAGAATTGATGCTAGTTGCCCGTTCCAAAAGGTAGTTTTCGTATGAACAAGAATGGGCAAGAAACTCCACCGTTACTCTTTTAAAAATGTTTTACAATATTTTGTATACATGAATTATATAATTATATGTGAAGACGATGCACCTACAATAAGATTACTGTACCACAAAAGGTAAAAAGAATTATAAATGGAGCAATAATGAATAAATTAATTACCAGATACATGGTGCTCACATATTTACAAAGATTGTAAAAGTATACGATATTACAATAGTCCTAACATTGTTACAAGTAGTACTAATAAGTCAGGGCGTGAGTTTACTTAAACTGACAGAGTGTAAAAGTCTATGACATACAAATAATAAAAAAAAATCAAGTAATAAAAACTAAAACCCAACTACGACTTAAAAGGTATAAACAAGACACCACAGACAGACAAATTTAAAATCCGGAGTCACACGTGTTAGGGCATAAATCGAACAGGTTACGTGTGACTCCGGATTTTTAATTTGTCTGTCTGTGGTGTCTTGTTTATACCTTTTAAGTCGTAGTTGGGTTTTAGTTTTTATTACTTGATTTTTTTTTTAATTCTTTTGGGGTTATATATAATATATATATTTTTGAAATGTGCTCATTAAGCCCTTTCATTTGATACCCAACATGGTAGGATTAAACCATTTTTTTTTTAAGTTCCTCATTTTTTGTCCTCTAGAGGGCGCCATTTTTAATTTAATGTGACTTCACATATGCTATAACCAGCGGACAATCACGACGCTTCTAACGATACCTCATTTGTCAAATTGTGATAAGTGGTTTGGAAGATAGGAGGGAACAGATGAACATACATACATACATACATACCGGTCAAAATCATAACCCTCCTTTTTCTTCGCCGTAGTCGAGTAAAAATAAAAAACTAAATTAGCTATCAGTTTGATTTTGTCCAGACACTAAATCGTCCTATGGAGCAAGACCAGCATATTTCCAAGCATTCTTATCTTGGATATATTCCTCTAATTTGTAATAAGCTTGTTTACAATGAGACGCCAACGCATCAGCATTGGTCGCAGCATGGGTAGCAGCGGTTTCCTTTTTGCTGCAGTAACCCATACAACCTATGGGTCCAATGGTGATGAAAAGATATATATTATCCTCCAGACCGTATTTCGGCCACGGCGGCCAATCTCAACGGAGACTAGCCTTCGGCGCGGGAGATATTATAGTGCACAAGTGAGTGCGCAGACACAGGTGCACTCTCCCTTTCCTCACTCTCATAGTCCGATGGGACGGCAATCCGACACGACCGGAGATCAGGCGCAGCCGAGCCACTGGGGTCCTGGGGTATCTCACCGCCAACTTCCAAACTCCGGGCTGTTACTAAGAAATTACTAGATGAAATGAATGAGGAATTCTTAGATGAAATTATAGTGACTCAATGAATGATGCAATATCGTCTAGCTGTTTTTGTGGTCACTTGAAGACTCATCATCATCACTGAACTTTTTCAAACTGCAATGATCTTATTCTGCAACTTTGATTCTGAAAGTGGTGGAATTAAATTTGCCACCAACGCAATAGAAATCAGTTGAACGGACTGTAAAAAAGGTTTATTTAAATGTCTAATCTTATTTCAAATGGAGTAGGTATAGATACAATAGGTAGCTATGTACACTTGTACCCCACACAGAATTTGTGCATATTGAGAATTAACGGCGATTTTAATTTGCGTTTGAGAAATCCTAAAGGTACTGTAGCCTCTTGACGTTTGTTTTTCTGCTAGAAAACTCTACAAAAAATAGTTGTAAAGGACAACATTAGTACCGAATCAAACGTTATTTTAACATCGGAGATAATAATACCTACCAAGTTACTTAGTAGCTTTATGCCCAGCTCTGTAATTACCCATTTTACACTGCAAGCGAAAGCATGCATTCCCTAAACACAGCTTCAAAACGATCAATAAATAACGCATAAGATATGTTTACGTAGCGAGAAAACACCATAATTTGATCGCCAATCATAAATACACAATCTTGTAACAGTAAATGGAGTTTAATAACAAATTTAATTTCAGTGAGCATCCGACATCGAACGCCTCAGGTGCATTTCAACCAACCACACGCAAGCGCGGGATCTATCGACCAATGAAAACGCTCGGCAGATATCGGGACTCATCGACGCACGAGCGGAAAATGGAGATAAATCTGCGTGCGCGGACGCAGATGTTTGTTACTATATTAACTCGTTCTATACCGTGTTGCATTTTTTATGGATTTAGGTCATGCATCGTGATAAGTGTAAGTAAGTAGGGATTGTTTGAAGAAACACCTGTTTACTTTATGAGGCTTTCCCGTAAGTTCACGATACGAAACAAGTCTGGTTTTCGATCGAGCTCTTTCCGGTGTACCTACTTACTAGATTGTTTATACTTACTTAGTTTTACTTACTTACTTTACTTTCCTTGGGGGAGGCCTACAGTGGACGTCTTTCGGCTGAAATCATGAATAATGATGATAAAGTTAGTACTTTTTTTACTTACTAACCACCAAAAAGGTGCCATTAAAATGATATTGAAAAATTCCGAACTGTTTTTCCATGTGAGTTTCTTTTTTATGAACTTTTTCTAGTTGGTACTTGAATTTTGATTGCTGTAAAAAACAGTACTGAATGTTTGAAACGAAGGCGGGAGGTAGTAGTTCTGTCGTATCCTCAACTGCTTTGCTATTCTGTAACCATCTCACCGTGAAAACTTAGGTGAAGTGAACTGTCATTGCCTTAGCATCAGCCGGTCGATTCTGTAAACACCTCACCATGAAAACTTAAGTGAAGTGAGCGTGGAGTGAGCTGTCATTGTCATCAATACCTACGGCAGTGACAGTTCACTTCAAGCTCACTTCACCTAAGTTTTCACGGTGAGGTGGTTACAGAATAGCAATGCTGTAGGTATCCATGATAATGACAGCTCACTCCACGCTCACTTCACCTAAGTTTTCACGGTGAGATGGTTAAAGAATAGCAATGCTGTTCCTGACCATGACTGCAATTCAACAGAATGTACATACAAAATGAAAAGGTACATCAACTTCATTATAATAACTACTAATGTCCTAAATCATAGTAACTCTGTAAAGCAGAGACCATAAACTAAAAAGATGACATACTAAACCTACTGCATCTTCCTGCTCTGTGGCGCCAGACTCGCTAAAAGCGTTGTCTAAAGTAGTTTTATGCTTTCAGCATGCTCATAGCCATGAAACGTGACATATAATCGAATAACTGTACCATCAGCCGGCAGACATAATCGTGAATTAATGACTGAACACTAGACATCCAAAAAAATACTAAAATCGCTTACACACTACCTGACTTTAGCGGTTCTATAACGTTATCACTCCATCTCTCTTCTATCCGGTGTGAAAGCAAGAGATGGGAGACGGATAAAGATTAGGTAGCTCAAGTGTATATGATTAGTGGCTAAAATGTAATATTTTTGTGCTATGCAGCGTAGTTAGCGAACGTGAAATTCATTAATTTGTTAAAAGAATATAATTTTGTTGGTTTGTGTTTGTAAAAATGGCTGCGTGATTTTTTTATTTTATAGAATGCTAAGCGGTGGGTAACACTCATCATCATCTTCCTAGCCTTTTCCCAACTCTGTTGGGGTCGGCTTCCAGTCTAACCGGATGCAGCTGAATACCAGTATTTTACATGGAGCGACTGCCTATCTGACACCCCTTGGTAAGACTGGTTGTCAGACTTTCGGGCTTCTAACGACCCGTAACTTCTGTCGAAGATCCATAAATGACAGCCGGGTCCAACGTTCCGAGGCACGGAGGAGTCTCGGTTTGTAAAGATGGTCACCCATCCACGGACCAACCCAGACAAGCTTAGCATAACCTGATGGATCGACCCGTGCGGCTGTTATTACTTAGCCACGAGCTCCTCAGCAGTGAGTGACACTATTGCTATCAAATGGGCATAAATCCGATGGTTGCTACTGAAAACCCGGTACCATTATTTTGTCCCAACGGACCTGAAGATCGCACCTACGACCCCATGCTGCAGTCACGTTTACAACCAGTGCACAAACAAGGCAGTTTTTCATTAAGATACGTAGTTATGACATCTATACAGTCGTTTTTGCGTGTTTGTCTGTATACCCGCGTTGTTCTTCTAAACCACGCAACAGATTTTGATGAGGTTTCCATCATCGTTTAGAATTTATTCCGGAAGGTTTATGTGTATAATATTAAAGTTTCATGTAACTAAAAAATCTCCATATTTTGTCAAGTCTTAAAAACCATGCGGAGCAGGAGCGGGTCGCTAGAATAAAATATTATATCTACGAATTTGTATTCAGTAATAAAACCAGGTTCAGACTACAGTCCATACAAAACTTTTTATATTATCATTGTATGTAATTACTGGGCACAGACAGACGGTCTTTCAAAAAGTAATCAGCATTAAAATAGCGCGTAGTAATTATAAAAATGAAAATGTATGTACATAAATTAATAAGTAGTAGGAACCTACACTTCACACAGCAGTCATGCTGCATAGCTTCTGCATCGATAGACATAGTTTTATCATCATCATAATCTCTTAACAACCCATTCAGACTACTTAAACAGTCCGGTGGAAAGATCGAGCAGATCAGGGGCTACTATCACCGTTTACAGCAGTATTATTTTAATATTACTTAAGTATAGGAAAGAGATGAAGCTCTACAGGACGTATAGCTCCATCTCTTTCCCCAACGAAGTAAGATTATAATAATACTGGCTGTAAGCGGTGGTGGTAGGCCCCCAGATCAGCAGAACAAGAAGTATCCTTGAAGTACGCTGTACTAATATTTAAAAAAATATATATTTTAATTTAATAATAAGATAGTTATTTGATTCAGGCGTGACTTTGCGGAAATCCATTATAAAATACAATAGACGTAGATAAAGTATATTATATATTTAATAACCTATTCCGCTTAACTATTCTTCAAGAGTCATAAAACCCTGTAAGAAGTCGACACGTGTTTCACCTCTCAACGAGGCATCCTCAGGATGACGATTGACCAATTGCAAACCAGAACACGACGTGTTGCCACACCGAGAGCTGGACGCAGAAAACGCTAAATATATCTACGTCTATTGTATTTTAATTAATAAGGTTTATTTTGGTAAGATACTATTCCACTTCAAGATTCAAGATTCAAGATTGTTTATTTGTGGAAACACACATACAGAACATGCAAGTTATTTAATTATAGTGATCAGTCATGTTTGGCCTTAGTGGCGTACAAATATTTAAATTTCAGTAATAAAAGTTATTGGATAAAGTATTAGATTACATAATTATGAACAAATAGTAAATGTCTATTTTAAAAACAAATACATTAAATATGTGGTCATAGTTACATAACAATTATTAAATGTCAATTAAAATTATCATCATAGCAATAATAATATGTTGCTTTATGTAAATTATGTCAAAGATATATTGATAATATTAGATGTTGTCATTAAGAAATTCTAGAATACTGTAGTATGCTTCTCGGCAAAGGACGCCGCCAAATACTTCCACGTATCCTTTTCCAGAGCCTTCACGACCCAGTCCTAGCGGTTCGCGTCTAGGTCATCTTGCTACCACTTCCTTTCCTAGGCCGGCTTTAGCGGTGCCGTCCGTTCTTAGGCACCCATCGTTTGGAGACTGTTGCCCAGCGGTCACTATAAAAACAAGTAAGTAGTTAAACTGCATTTTAATAACGTCCTTCTTCAAAAAGGAGGTTCTCAATTCGCATGTAAGTATTTTTTTTTTTTTTGTATGTTTGTTACGCGATTACTCCGGCAATTATGAATCGATTTTGATGATTCTTTTTTTGTTTGGTTGGCCATGCGTCAAAGTTGGTCCGATAACTTTGCTTGCGTAGTTTTTGAGTCAGCTTCAATAATTACGTATTTGACCCCTTAGTCTATGTAGACGATATTTTATTTGACTCCGTCACTGTTATTTACATTGCTATTAGTGGTATTCCAATTAGTGTGGGGTAGGTGCCACAACTAAAAAGTGAAAAAATAAACTTTTTACAAAAAAAAAAAAAACACATTTTTTTGTGTTTGTTTTGGAAGTCGGTTGTTTCTTTTTGTAAAAAGTTTTTTAATGGCACCAATCGGGTCTATCATAAGGATGTCATCTCTCTCTAATCAACATTAAGTATTACTGAATTAATGAAAATAGCCACAAAACCGTAGGTAATAGTAGAGATCCAGAATCATGGAAACAAATCAATTTGCTTAGCCTTTTCCCAACTATGTTGGGGTCAGCTTCCAGTCTAACTGGATGCAGCTGAGTACCAGTATTTTACATGGACCGACTGCCTATCTGACCTCCACAACCCAGTAACTGGGTAATACGATACCCCTTGGTAAGACTGGTTGTCAGACTTTCAGGCTTCCGACGACCCGTGACGACTGTTAAAGATACTTGCTTTCCGAGGCACGAAGGAGTACACGTCTCGATATGTAAAGATGGTCACCCATCCACGGCCCAACCCCGGCAAGCGTAGCTTAACCTCATGGATCGGCCTGTGCGGCTCTTATTACTTAGCCACGAGTTCCCGTCTTAGAAACGCACTCTTAAAAATATAACTATAGCTTGATGATGAGACAGAGGTTTCTCTGAAAGAATGATCTAATAACATTTCAATTCCCAAGCACTAAAACTATTAATATATACAATGTTTTATACAGAACCGTTAATTAATTCCGAACACACATAACAACGTGCAAATACCAGTAGTTAGGGTATAAATTACACTGGCAAGCTAATTTTATGTCTCTATCACTTCGAGATTCTTTTAATACGTAGGTACGTTACACTGATATAAAAAGTCTAAATGATAGCCACTTGTAAGCTGAAAAGAACATAAAATTTTGTTTCACTACCTTACTAAAAAAACACCTTATCATCATCGAACTATGAGCATCTCACTGCTGATTATAGACCTCTTCATTCGCACGACATCATTGGCTACTCTCATCCAGCTGCTACCAGCCACCCTGTGAATATCGTCGCTACACATAGCCTCAGGGTATACTCGCTATACACGCCTCAAAGAGATGTCAGCACTATTGGCGGGGTCCGCTAGGACCGATGCCTGCCAGAGTTGCGGGAAAGTCTGAAAGGGATACCGGGGCCCTTGGCAACAGGCAACTGAAGGAACACGGGTGGGGTTTTAGTCTATAAAAGTCTGACACGCCCTCCCGCTCCGCCCAGAGCGGGGGAAGTAATTTGATGACTTCCCTCACGAAAAAAAATAAAAATAATACATACTTTCCTACCCTATGCTTGCCTATTCGTGATCTCCACGCAAGTTGTAGGTCGTAGGCTAGAGCCCTGACAGGCGCTTTACTTTGTGTAAATTATTTCATCACCACTGCTCTCAAAACGGTGAAGGAAAATATCGTGAGGAAACCGGCATGTCCTAGAACCAAAAAATCGAAGACATGTGACATCTGCCAACCCGCACTGGGTCCACGTGGTGGGTTACGGTCCACTCCCTCTCTCAGAGAGCAGACCTGTGTCCCAGCAATTTTATGCGAATCAAGTATTCCACATAAGTCGAGCCAAAGCATTGAATCAAAACTTCTTTTGATGGCTGTGTATGTAGATTGTGTATCATTACTGGCTGTTTTAACATAATACATATGAATTTATAATTGGGAGTTAGTGTTACATGACCGGGGAATTCCGACGCGTGTAGCATGTGTTACACGAAATAGAGGCATGATTTTTTTGAAGATGAATCATCATTCTGATTTTCTTAATGCTGTCTTATCAGTGTGAGAAAAGGCTTTGGGGGGCGAGCACGGCCTACTGTTACATGCCTCGAGTCACAATTTTATCACATTTTATATGACTAAACTGTGATAAAATGTGTGACTCAAGCCATGTCACAAGGCCGTGCTCGCCCCGCTGCAGTGTGATTTTAGGCAGGTATTGTATCTATCATTTTGAGACATCTTGACATTGCAGTTTCTAAGAGAGGAGTCTCACCCCTCGACATATCGTCAGGGGGCGTGTGCCACGTGTCAGTGGTCTCACAATTATGAGTTTTTAACAGATTTTGTATGGCACATCTGTCAAAAACTGATCATTGTGAGACCACTGACACGATTGTAATTTAGTAGACTTGACCCCCAGTTCGCTGGACCAGCGACTCACAGGGGGATATATTCAGTTCTCTGGTCCAGTGAACTGAACATATCCCCCTGTTAGTGAGTACGATCATCATCTGCCTAGCCTTTTCCCAACTATGTTGGGGTCGGCTTCCAGTCTAACCGGATGCAGCTGAATACCAGTATTTTACATGGAGCGACTGCCTATCTGACCTCCACAACCCAGTAACTGGGTAATACGATACCCCTTGGTTAGACTGGTTGTCAGACTTTCGTGCTTCTGACGACTCGTAACGATTGTCAAAGATCCACAAATGACAGCCGGGACCAACGGCTTAACGTGCTTTCCGAGGCACGGAGGAGTCTCGATATGTGAAAATGGTCACCCATCCACGGACCAACCCCGGCAAGCGTAGCTTAACCTGATGTATCGACCCGAGCGGCTGTTATTACTTAGCCAGGAGCTCCTCCTGTACGATGTGTATGTGTAAGTTTGGACGGTCATGCTCGTGTTTTCATAAAGCCAGGCTGTTTTCGGGAGGCATATTATATTCAAAGCAGTTTGGAAGTTTTAATTTGACTTTTGTCAGCTCTGATTTTCTTCTTACTCTTCACTTTTTACGCCGGCAATTAGTTGATGAACAGTATCTTTTGTTCAGTTCGTTTCCTACAACCTGTAGACTAGACTGTTATTTATATATTAAAGCTAGGCTAAACATCAAAGGGTTGCGGGAAAGTCCGAAACGGAAACCGGGACCCTTGGCAACAGGCAACTGAAGGAACACGGGTGGGTTTTAGTCAGTAAAAGTCTGACACGCCCTCCCGTTCCGCCCAGTGCGGGAGAAGTCATTTGATGATTTCCAAGCCTCAAAAAAAAAAGGGTGAACAGAAAAACATAAAATCCTAAACCAAACTCGCACTACCTAATCATTTCTATGACAACAAGATTGCAACCTTCAATACACAATATTATTATATTCTTAAACATAAAAATAATAACTGCACTCATCTCACATAGACCGGTCCATCACTAGTGTGTCGCGGTAACAGCACATACACACTAAGTACTTACTTACTTACTTTTTTTAGGTTATAAATAGCAAAAGAGGGCAGTAACACTTGCCTCCTAGATTGTCAAGGCTGTTTGAGAAAAATATGTATCAGCGGGTTACTTGCGCAATCTGTGTTGGGCCTTATTTGATGATGGGATTCTTTTGTTACTTTAAAAGTAACTGAAAGTATTTTTTAATGTATTTCTACATTAAATTTATATTATAAACTGATTTTTTTTCTTATGTATTATGACATACAGTAAAATACATAGTCATACGACTTATTTATAATATGAGTAGCAAGTTTCTTATTTTTTTTTTCTTATATTTATAATTTCAATCTTGTTTAATCTGCGATCTCGGATTATATTCTCGTGTTTCCGTTAAAATAAGTTTTCCTAGAAAATACCGTCATGAAAATCTGGCATTTTCCCCAGTATTTGAAATTAAGGTGGCAAAAAATGCTCTGTATTTGGACAAGTGTTATTTATTGTATGGACTATTCACCACTTTGTTAGGAAACTAAAGCTTTATCGTTCTTCCATTCAGACATCATACTAAAAGAATCGCATCGGTATGACAGTGCCTTAAAAACGGCGACCCGTTCGCCGTTTTTAAGGCACTGTCATACCGATTATCCCGCGAAATTCAAATCTTATTATTTTTTGCAATTTGCAGATTATCAGGTTATATCAGATTATAGGTTTACATATTATATCAGGTTGTATGTTGATCTAAATATGATTTGCGGTCTGCCTGCCCCTAGTATCTGCTAGTGACACGTTAGCTCAAATATAGACAACGTAAGTAAGTAGTCCATGACCATGCAGAGCCGTACTACTCACTGTCTCTCGCCAGCCAGTGTGTACTCGCTTTGACCAATGCTGTATTAAGCCCTATTTACAAGTCAAGTGTTTAGTGAAGTTGATAAGTATGGTGGTGTCAACCGATCGGACAGTAGTGAGTCAACTTGGTTTGCAAGCTGCCTTGCAAGTGGATCCAAATAAAATCGCTTTCTATTTTTTGGGCAAGTGACACCCATCGCGCGCCTATTCAGTCCCCTGCGCGGTACATGACTCGCCACTTGGCGTAGTGTAAACAGTCAAAATTAGTACAGTGTATTAGTGGCCGGCAACAGGACGAAGCGCGTGTACTGTTTTTTTGTGACGTTCCGTGTCCATCGCGACGGACAACTGCCACTTGACTCGCTGTAGTGTAAACAGTCACTGTCCAGGCGCTCGCCACTCGCCACTACCTGCACTCGCCACGCGCCACTATCCTTGACCAATGTAAATCCGGCTTAACTGCTTTATAACCAGCCATGTCTTCCAAATTCAAACCGAAATAAATCAACAACAATAAGATTTATGTTGTGTAAATATTCTGCGTTGGGGTCTGTTGTCTGTCCGCCAGCGGAAGAGTCGTTGGCAATGCGCCCCCACGGCGTGCCAAGAGTGCCCCCATGCCATGGCTCGGAGATTTATGCTGATTTCTTCAATAACCCCCATCCGTTCGCTGGAAACTTTTTATTATTTAGCTTGGTGAGAGAATCTTTTAAACACACTTATGTACATTCCGGGTAATAAGAGTAGACAAACACTACGCCAGTCATAGCTGAAGGGGACGGCGGCGCTGTCTTACACTTCGCCATTTAATTCTATGTTTAAGGTGGATAGAGAGTTGTCTTGCTGATTCTAATGTTTATAATTCTGTAAACCCATATTTGTTAGGGCCGCAAATAATATTTAGATCTACATATAACCTTACACTGACCTGCAAATTGCAAAAAACGTTAAAAAAATTGAATTTCGCGGGCTACCCTAGCGCATTCCCCTTAAGTCATATGTTATAGGTGCGAGCCTGCTGCCATTAGTACTTATTTAATATTGGTCCTGAGAAGCGTTATAATACCCGGTTAGCCTTCTGCATCGAGAGTAGGCGACCAGCAGTGCACTGCGATATATTGAACTGATTGATACAAAAGTGCCTATTGGCTATTTTGTAGAGCCAAAATTGCAGGGCCTCAAGGTATAATATTCGAGACACTGCAATTATTTTCGCTTTCGATCCTCTAAGAAAATCAATATTACCAACTTTTTGCACTCATCAAAGTGCATCTAAAAGTTTTTACTTTTAACAAAACATTGTACTTACTCACAATACAATAACGAATCTCCGAGGCATAAACAAAATAACCAAAACTTTTCTCTCATAAGACTTTTTACTTTTTTTAACAAATCGACTTCCGATCCTCGATTTGCGATCGTGGAAACTACCTGTCCATCTCTTGAAGATTTTCTTGATTGACCGCTGCTACTACAACCGATTACACACCCTCGGAGTCTTAAAACAAAGTCCAAAATGGTCTACAAGTTTCCTTACTCGCTTCTTGATCGTAAGTGCAGAAAGAGGAAAACGCAAAATTGAATTTTATTACGAAGCTGATAAAGTTGTTTTTGATTTGTAGGTCCGTGTTACTTGAGGTATTCTTGATAAGTTTTTTAAGGAGAATGCTTCCGTTAATAGAATTTTAATGAAGTAATGTCAGTGGCATGGCGGAGGTTGTGCATGTCATGCCCATCTCCTTACGTGCTCTGACGCATGCCCACTGGCCAGTCGGTACCGATAGCAAGGAAACTGGAGCAAACTTCTTGGTAACATTTTTTGTTCGACACAAAGTTAGACTTAATAATTCCTTTGTGGCATATAAAAGTATTTTTTCAATGACTTCTGAATGTTTGAAGTAAATAATAAAGAAAAGATCGTATTTTGACGGCGCTAATTTTCTGTTAAGTACCTCTTTCTGTTTTTAAGTCAATGAATAGAAAGTTTTCTTTAGTCAGCGCCCAAAATGGACCGAAAGAGTCCGGAGAGACCGGAGTCCCAGTCCAATTCCAATCTGATATTAAAAATTTTCATTTTTTTTACTAGTTCAATTTTTGCACTTCCAACTTTCCTCTCAATTCTGCTGTCCCTACATGAATGTGAGTGGGCATCTATATTTGCCGAATCTATTCCATCAAAGTGAAGATAATAATTACAGAGGTACAGTTATAGATCGAGATACGAAGAAGCCTCGATAATAATAAACCAATCCCCGAAAGCAAATGGCTTTAACAGCTTTATAACTAGCTAATGCCTACGGGTTTGCTTGCTTGAAAACCATGCCACATCATATAGGGAAGTGTCATGTGAAAATCATCATTGATCTGTTACATCAAAGGGACAACCTTATGATGCAATGATGTCTTCAACACTTCCCTGGACGAGCCACTTACGCTACCAGCCACTGACAAGCTGTCAGCATAATATGTATGTAGTCTATGATGAAGTTCATTGAACCCGAAATCACGGAATCCTGCATCGCGCAAGCAATGTTTTATGCAATTATTAGATCAAGTTGGACCTTTCTAAAGTGGAAGACTATTAAAATGTTCTATGCACTGGATATTTATTTCATTTAACTTTACCAATCACCAGCAATAACCCAACCAAAAAAAAGCCTCCTCCTTTTTTTGAAGTCGGTTAAATTAAGAGTTTTCTTCACAGGGTGTTAGTGTAAACACCATTATCCTTGAAACCAGTGGTTGGGGTCATTTATACAACGTAAAATCTATGGAAAATTACGACATTTTTTTTTTAAATTACGTTTTACCACTAGAGGGTTTCACCCTTTCACCTATGCCCTAGCGAGAACTTGCGTCTCAACACGGGTGGGGGCGCTTGACGTGACCTGACCGGCCGCGAGCGCGATCGCTCCCTCAGTCAGTCGTCTGTTTCGCTACCGAGCATGGATATGTCGATGTCGGATAGAAACTTTTTTAAATCTTTATCTGTAAAGAACGTTTTTTTTTTCTTGTTACTCGGTCATTTATTTTTATATTTATGTCAACTACCCACGGTTTGAGTGATAATGGTATTTACCCTTACATCCTGTATATCTATTCTTTATTATTTATTTTTATTTACCACATGTTTATGTAAATATGGAGTATAATATACTTACTAAACATAGCACGTTGATAAAAGTAACCCAAATGAAATGCAACATAATTACATTCTTTGTGGTCTACCTCAGCTTTCTAAATAACAGTCGGGATTTCGATGTACGTATCGCAATTTGCCGTTGAGGTTCTTATAAAAAAACGTGTTTTATGTATCTAGTTCACCTGGTCTGGGCAATTGTCTGGGATTTTGTCTTAGATGCAGTAATGCGCTAGGGTAGGTAGCCCGCGAAATTCAAATTTTCTTACGTTTTTTGCAATTTGCAGGTCAAAGTGCATTGAATGATTATTTCATGAAATCATGACATTTGGCACTTTCATGAACTTAGAGAGTTGTATTGCTGATTTTAATGTTTATAATCGTCCCCCTTAATAAAAATCTAAAATTCATTGACAGCCTAAAACCGCTGGGTGTAGAAGCATGAAATTTTGCACAAGAGTTCCTTGAAGGTGAACAATACGTAAAAATTCATCTCTTAAAGAGGTTAAATAGGAGTATGAAAGTTTAATGGAAATATCATCGGGTGCATAGGTACATGGTTTGTTACTGAATAATGGTGTAGATCTTCTAATCAACTAATCGTCCTAGAAAGTACCACCAAGAACACAAAACTTTTAATTTCAACTTAAAATACGGAACCCTAAAAAACACTAGTGAAATTACCTATCTACCTATGTATTTATCTATAGGATAGGTAGCCGTTAATTAGCCACTCAAATAAGAGACCTAATGATTTCTAGAGAGTTTTAAAAATAGAACGCAAAAGCATACTCATCTGTCAGCGCTTACAAAAGTAGCACCAATATTAACGTATTCAACCTAATCTGTCAGTTTGACAGACTATTAGATGTCTCAGCCTGGGGGTCCTGAACAGGTGAGCTCTTGGCCTTAATTACCTATTCATTTTGTATCTGTGGCAGTTCGTGGAGTCTGACAATGTTGAAGATGGGTACAGAGAACCCAGTGGTGACAGAAACATACAAGCACATGAAAGAAAGAAAAGAGACAGATAGAAAAGCGAGGTTCATTTTGACAGTTGAACAACATTCATTGCGTTATTTAGGTACGTTTTTTAGTAAAAATGATCGAATAAATGAAGCAATGGATGGATTAGCAATGTCTTTCAAAATCATTCAGATTGCGATTGGCAGAACTTACTTTTCAGAAAAAGTTATATCAGTTTGTTTTTGTATTATAAAATTACGAGTAAACGGTGAAATAATGCCTTCAATTACTTTTAATACGTTTCTTCAAGCCTTTTTCTGTATTTCCCTTCTTTGCACCAGCTCATTGAGGGTTGACTGCAAAAGGTTACTAAGAATTCCTTACAGTCAAACCTTCTGCACTTACTTTCTCTATGGTCTAACTGTTCGTTCGTTTTCGCACGCCCGACGATTATTCTACCACATATTATGACAGACTCGCGTGGATTTGGCGCGCAAAAAGTATTTGACAGTTCATTTGGCGGGATTTGGATTAGTCTGGCGTTGATTTTGTGATGGGTAGACGAATAGTTTTTGGAAAATTGATTGGGGAGCTTCGTAACCCTTGTTATGTTATTTGATTTTGACTGATAAAAAAGGTGGGAATCCCTAACACCGTGTGGCGGTAGGTTGGTGTGCGTAAATTGGTGCCAATTAGTCGATAGTTATTACTTGTAATGTTGGTTTTAGCTACGAATGTTTTTTAGAAAGTTTATGATGAAAATAGTGGCTTAAGAATAGGAATGTATATTATGAATAGTTGTCAAAATAAACTGGTATCCCAAAAACCAAACCTTAGGTTGTATTTTGTTAATATACCTATCCAAATATCACCATTATATTTTTCAAATCCCAAACTACTTCTGAAGGACAGTTTTGGTGAACAACAATTGGGTTATACAACATAAATTTAAAACATCACTCTGTCTTGTCATCTTCTAATGATTGATAGAATCAGAGCGATGTTTAAAGTATGTGTGTGTGTTATTTGTATATCATCGATTTTTTTTACATTTTATGATAATTAAACTCACATACTGTCCTATTAGTATTACTTGCAAGTTTGTAGGAATATTGTGATATCGTATACTTTGTTTGTAAATATGTGAGCACCATGTATCTATCACATACTTAATTTATTTATTTGTCATTGCTCCATTTTTAATTCTTTTTACATATTGTAATTGTATTCTCGGTGCATCGTCTTCACATGTAATTATATAATTGATGCATACCAAATATTGTAAAACATTTTTTTTAAAGAGTAACGGTGGAGTTTCTTGCCCATTGTATGCAATGTAAAGGCATGCCCTTTGGAGTTTAGGTGTCAGCATACAAACCCCCAGGCAGTTATAAAAGCTTTTAAAGATCTTAAAATTAAATCAACAGAAGATCTATGGGGAATGTCTGTAAAAGTCTGTAGGTCTATCATCGAAACCATTGCGCCTTATTTAGCTTTCTTATTTAACACCAGTGTAGACCAAGGAGTCTTTCCGGATCTCATGAAACACAGTAAAGTAGTTCCTTTGTTCAAATCCGGCGATAGTAAGGAACCCAACAATTATAGGCCTTTGTCAATTCTGCCAGTTCTCAGCAAAGTGTTTGAAAAGTTGATGCTTAATCAAATGTTACGTCACTTTAATAAAAATTCCATCTTTCATGAACAACAGTACGGTTTCACCAAAGGGCGTTGTACCACTGACGCCGGTGTCTCTCTAATAAAGAACATTTTTAACGCCTGGGAAGAAGCACAAGATGCCATTGGAATCTTTTGCGACCTCTCGAAGGCGTTCGATTGCGTCGACCATGAGACACTTCTGCTGAAACTAGAGCACTATGGGATTAGGAATACAGCTCTTAATTTACTAAGATCATATCTGAAAGATAGAAAAGTTAAAGTTCAAGTAAACGGCGTAAACTCATTGGGGTCTGAAATGGCAATGGGCGTTCCTCAAGGTTCGATATTGGGTCCATTCCTCTTTTTAGTTTACATTAATGATTTACTCCAATTACTACTAAACCAACCGAAGATGGTGTTATTTGCAGATGACACATCATTGATTTTTAAAATAAACCGACGGTCGCAAAATCTTGACGACGTGAATAGCGCTATTCTTCAGGTCCAAGATTGGTTTACGGTAAATAATTTGGTACTAAATAAAAAAAAAACCAAATGCATTCGATTTAAATTACCTAATGTTAGAAGTAGCGAATGTGACATCATATTGAATGGAGAAAAACTGGAATTTATTAATCAAACAGTTTTCCTGGGAATCACGCTAGACGAGAAATTACAATGGGGACCCCATATAACATCTCTTGCGGGGCGGCTAAGCTCGGCCGCTTATGCTGTTAGAAAGATAAGACAGTTAACAGATGTAGAAACCGCTCGTTTGGTCTATTTCAGTTACTTCCACAGCATTATGTCATATGGCATTTTACTGTGGGGTCGGGCGGCTGACATTGAATCCATCTTTGTTTTGCAAAAGAGAGCTGTAAGAGCCATTTATAATCTATGTCGCCGCGAATCTCTCAGGGAACTATTTAAAAGGATTAATATTATGACGGTACCTTGCCAATTCATTTATGAGAATATTATGTATGTAAGAAAAAATCTAAATCTTTTTAATAAAATAAGTGATAGACATAATTTTAACACTAGAAATAAAGATAAAATAGATCAACCATTTTTCAGACTAGCTAAAGTACAAACATCTTTTATGGGGTACTGCGTTAAATGCTATAATAAAATACCTAGTGATATATTGCAATTAAATGAAAGAAAATTTAAAACTCATATTAAAAGTACACTTTGTAAACAAGCATATTACAAATTAGAGGATTATATCCAAGATAAGAATGCTTGGAAACATGCTGGTCTTGCTCCATAGGACAAATTCAAGGCTGGACAAAATCAAACTGGTTGCTAATCTAGTTGTAAAATTTATTATTTCTATATCATCGATTACTCGAACTCGACCTATGACTTGGCAGTCCGACGGTCACTCCACTAGGCTAACATATATTGCTGTACTTGATAATAAATAATAAATCAGCCTGTGTCCCACTGCAGGCCAAAATCCTCCCTTTCCGTTTTCCACTCAACACGATCTTGCGCCAATACAATCTGGACCAAAGTCAAAGTCAAATAATTTATTTCAAATAGGCACATATATGGCACTTTTGAACGTCAAAACAAAGAAATAGACCCCTTATACCTTGGCGTCAAATTCGTCCCGCCATCTAACCCTGGGTCTGCCGCGACTTCCTACTTGATGACTTTTTAATCGACTTCAAACAGGAGGAGGTTCTCAATTCGACTGTTTTTTTTTTTGTATGTTTGTTACGCGATTACTCCGCCAATTATGAATTGATTTTAATGATTCTTTTTTTGTTTGGTAGGTCATGCTTCAGAGGTGGTCCCATATAAATTGTATTATCTTTGCTGGCGTAGTTTTTGAGTTAGCTTCAATAATACGTATTTTTCTCACTTAGCATATTTGGATGATGTTATGGTAAGTTCCTGTCGCTGTTATTTACATAGCAGGAAGAGGTATTTGAATTCCTGTGGGGTAGGTACCACAACTAAAAACGGATAAATAAAAACTTTGACTATTTTTTCGACTTCCGAAATCAAAGTTATTATTCACTTTGTAGTGTTTTTTGGAAGTCGGTTGTTTTTTTTTTAAGTTTTTATCTTAATTTGCTTCATACTTCTACACAACCTTTCTCTCCATAAGACCAAATTAGATGGGAAAAGCCATATTATGCTACCATTAGTAGGCACATTATATTTTTACGTTCGTTCAGAATGTCGGCTATCGAGATGTTGTAGATTAGATGCCGACTGTTAAGCGTAGTTATGTAGGTACAATCACGAGCAAAAATATGTATACACTCAGCAAAATTCAATCTCGTGGAATAACGATTGCAACTTTGAGATGATACCTATTTCATAATAATATGGGTTTCGAAATACTAGGTTCGTTATAACATAAAATTACAGTCAATACAGTAGAAGAAAATTACTTTTAAAAGATGCTAAATGTATACATATTGGTGCTCGTGACTGTACATAGCGCTGCGGTTATCAAGCGAGTGAAGACATAAAATGCTCTTAGATATGTACCGGTAGCTTGGTTATAGGCTGTGGTGCAGCGCGAGTACAGCTAAGGCGATAATATACAGTATGTTAACTAAAAAAGGGCGTTCCCGTTAACCCGCAATAGCATAGCTATTGTAGTCTATGCTTAATAAATATTACCATTAAAAGAAATATGTTTTTTTAATTTTTTTTACTAAAAATATTAATTTGATACGGAAAAGAAACACTCTGTACATGCACACTTGTCACACTTGTCTTTATACGTTGAAATACAAGTGTGCGTGTACAGAGTGTTTCTTTTACGTATCAATTTAATAGTTTTGTGAATATTTCAGAACACACATCTTTTTTTTTTTTGTTCATACCATATCCTACGAATAAATGTCTTTGTCTTTGTCTTACCTCCGAGTCACGACTTACTTTCAAAGCTGATTTTATGAACTAGAATGAATAATAAAAAAAAAATCGGTGATAAAGTAATAGACTTGTTACTTACGCTTGCTTGAACACAGTTTTTAACCAAATAATACAGAAACATTTGTAAAACTCCTGAACTTTTTGTCACACACTCTACCACATTTCAATCCACACAGCATTTAAAAGCATCGCCATGCTGGGCGATGCTTTTAAATTAGCTTGCTCTACAGCACCTCCCCACCGTCAGTCACGCTCCGTCAGACGGAAGCCCATACCAAAACGTCTGTAGATCACGAATGTTAAGTGGCTTCAATCATTAGCTGATGCTGAGCCGATCGTTTGCTTGTTGTGTACCAAAGAGCAAGCCTAATGTAATGTGAGGTGAAAGAGCGAGTCAATCTGCCGAGCCTTTTCTCAACTATATTGGGGTCGGATTCTAGTCTAACCGGATACAGCTGAATACCAGTAGTTTACATGTAGCTACTGCCTATCTGACCTCCACCACCCATATCCCTTGCCCTTACCCCTTGCTTGTTGAGTCTGGTTGTCAGACTTTCGGGCTTCTGACGACCTGTAACGACTGTCAAAGCTCTACGAATGACAGCCGGGACCAACGGCTTAACGTGCTTTCCGAGGCTCGGAGGAGTCTCCGTATTTAAAGTTGGTCACCCATCCACTGACCAACCCCGGCAAGCGTAGCTTAACCTAATGGATCGACCCGTGCGACTGTTATAACTTAGCCACGAGCTCCATGAAAGAGCGGAAACGAGTTTATTAAGTTCCTTCTTCTTTTCGAGTCGGTGGCAAGAGTTAAAATATTTTATTATGTTACTTGAGTTGGGGCCAGTAGGTAGCCACTCCAATCGTGGCATCAGCGCTTAGGTTCTCAGAGGCGCAAGATACTCGCAAAAAATGGACATGGTTTCATCAGGAGCACCGCATTCGCACTGGGTGTCGGTTTGGTTCATAATCCCCCATTTCGCAAGCTTGTGCTTGCAGTGGCGTACTTAAGGCTCGTGCAAACTGGCGCGACATCGCGGGTGCGACAGGCAGCGCTACCCTTGTCGCGCCTGTTTTTGGGAGCCTTTAGGTATTAGTTGATCTGCTTGTACGTAATATTAGAATGCGGAATAGGCCCAGGCTTTTGTAGATTTCTGCTGGATAAAAGGTAAAGGTGCTATATGTCAACACCAGAATCTTCAATTCCTTAAATCGTTCATACATTTTGACAATTCAACAATAGTGATTGTGATGTGAACGATCGCGATAATGAATGTTTTACGCAATGGTCAAACATCCTGTTTTCTAAAAAAATATGTAGTCTATCTATGAGATTATTGGGTTAGTCGCTGCTGCCGAAATGGGCAGCCGTTAGTAAAACTTCGACGACATATTCTTACCCCGTTTAGAAGTTTAATTTGTGCTTACTTATTTTGATCAGTAAGTAAGTGATACAGTGTTATATATTTAGGTGAGATTAACCGTTCCTGACCATTGACTCAAACCCTTTCAATCTGTACTTACCACCTACCAAATTCTCGTTGCCGGATCACAATAGCAGTCGGCGAGCCATTCTCAACACTGAAACTAAAAGCATCCCAATCAATCCGAGATAGTGAATTAATGGCAGCCTTTCTAACGACTCGCTGCAATTTGTTCATATGTGTACTAGAAGACTTATTCTGTTTTCTGAGCAAGTGTTTAGATTCCTCACATTACTTAAGATAAGTTTAAGTATAGACAGTTAAGAACTACTTTTTACCCGACTACAACGAAGAAAAAAGGAGAGTTATGATTTTGACCGGTATGTCTGTATGTATGTTCATCTGTTCCCTCATATCTTCTAAACGACTCATCATAATTTGACAAATGAGGTATCGTTGAAAGCGTCTTGATCGTCCGCTGGTTAAAGGCTATGTGAGGTCACATTAAATAAAAAATGGCGGAGTCACACGTAATCTGTTTGATTTATGGCCCTAACACGTGTGACTCCACGGATTTTTAATTTGTCTGTCTGTGGTGTCTTGTTTATACCATTTTAGTTGATTGACTTTCTTTATACTGTAATTTTTTAGGTATTGAAATTCCTGAAAAAAGCACGCCGTTTTTTAAATTTAACGATATTAATGAACATGATAAAGAAAAAACCGAAAACTACTTAATATTTTGTAGTGTTACTTTAAATGAAATTGTTTGCAGTTGGGTAAAAATACACATAACTATGCGGGGGTCACTGACGAGGTGGACCGATCAAATAAAATCCAAGATTGGAGGCCCTGTTATTGAATGCTCCAGATTGTCATCTAACAGAACAAGATGGAGAGAGATCGTGGGGCTGGCGACGACTATACCCTTGCGATTGGACACAGTTCATTGTGACCACGACTGCTCTGTCAAGAGCGTAGCGGAGAAGAAGATGAAAGATACACATTTTGATACGAATGGCTACAAAGGGGATAGTCAAAGTCAAAAGGCAAAGTCAAAAGTCAAAAGTCAAAGTCAAATCATTTATTACAAATAGACACTTATAGGGCACTTTTGAACGTCACAAAATATATACGGGGATAACGAGTGATATATAGGTACGAGTAATATGGCAGAAGGAAGATAAGGGCAGGAGGGCCAGGAGGATGAAGGTCAATTAGATCGTCGACCTCAAAGATCACAAGGGAGGCCCTTGGCAACAGGCAACTGAAGGAACACGGGTGATGGGTTTTAGTCAGTAGAAGTCTGACACGCCCTCACGAGCGGGAGAAGTCACTTGATGATTATCCACGGTCAAAAAAAAAAAAGTCGAGTAACCTGCAGAATACGTCTCCCAGACACCGGAGACTCGTAGTAACCGCGAGAATCACTCCAAATAAAAACGCAGACGCTTCGAGAAGACATGTGATTACAACATTAGCGAAATATTAACGGTACAGTTAGGACGCTGCCTTATACACTTGCGCTCAAAAGTACAGACTGACTAATTGGGTGATTAGAACAACCTGATTTTCGGTAAAAGTTAATTTCTTTGATGGATGGTTTAGTTAGAGTTCGGAAAATAAGATTCTTTATCAATCTTACTTCAATTATCTGTGAGGTTTACTTTTAAACAAAGATGTACTTAAGTAAAATTTTTTATTTTTTAATTCAAAATGAAAGGGGCTTTGTCGTATACTAATCTCTATTTTACATAACGCATTTATACATACAGCATAGCTAATTTTTAAAGTACAGTGGCATCAGAATGTAGCACAGCTAGAGCACTATTACAGTAACCTATCTCGATAATCCTACAATCGAAGCTTTTTCTACATTCCTCGTTGCGGACACACTCAGTTAATTAATATGTGATAAATATCATCAACGTAATTAATACAAGAATCACAATAAGTAGATGTTGAAGTTTAAGGACTACACGGGATGTGTCCGGGACGATGTTCTTTGAGAATTTTTTTGTTCCACTTACGACTATCTTTCAGGGTTGAAAAAGAAAGGTTTTTTTCAAATTTTATAAAACAAACAGTTCAAAATAAAAAACCAGCGTTAACCACCACACTACCTCAATACGTAGGTATCACGAATTCCCGATTACTGCCACCTTTTATACATGTCTTCGCCAACATCCCTCAATTTTTCTAAAAGATACCGTTACGATTTGGGGGAGGCCTTTACTCAGTGGGACAGTGTAGGCCAACATAAAAGAAAACACCGATACAAAAATTCTTTACGCAGAAATTACGTCATGAGGATGAGATTCGTCGCCCCGGGCAGTACCTACACCTGTCCTCCTCGGCAACCCGTGGTTAGCAGCACGCACCAGAGTTATCAAACAGTGGTTAGCGAAATATTTCACTGGTTGTAAAGACCACACAGCTTCTGGTATTGGTGAATGAATGAAGAGGAGTTTTGGTAATATCTCGGTTTTCATCGGGAGCAGTTCGCACTTGTGACCTCTCACGACACCTCTATAGCCACATATTTTCACTGTGTTCTTCTATTTTGTTAAGTACCTAGTACTTTTAGAAAGGCCTACATTGTCCTCCCATGTCTAATAACACTTTTATTTGAAAATATTGTAAAAGCCAATTATTTTTAAAAGAGTAACCGTGGAGTTTCTTGCCGGCTCTTCTCCATAGGAAACGACCAATTGGAACCGTGCACCTAGCTTCTGACGTTTCACAAGTGCCCATGTAGGTTTATGTGAAATAAAATATTTCAATTTTGATTATTTTTGTGTTGTATTTGGCTATTGGAAATTGTTTATTGGGAAGCCTTAGAAGTCCATATACAAGCAATCTAAAATTTTTGGAAAGTGTTACTAATTTTTCTAAGAAATTCGATTTAAGACATGCGTCGTTTCAGCTGTAAATAACTATACCGTTCACCTTCTGAAAAAATAAACTCTGAAAGCTATCTAGACTTTATTAGTTCTTTTGAAAATCTTTAAAAAAATCTGTACAATAAAATACAGACCAACTATCAGCAGATTCACCAGATTTTCTCCTAATAATTTGCGTGGCGAAAACTCTAAAAAACTCACCTCACTTTCGTACAAAAAAACGTTGGTAACGGTCACTGCGGACATTTAATTCAACCATTAAGAATCAACGGTCTATATAAATCCAAAAACAAGTTGCACTGGCCCGTCGACAATAGGTAAGTAAAAAAAAAGAAAATTACCAAAGAGATTGGTCCGAGACAAGCGCGACGCGCGCCAAAAAACGGGCGCCTTGTACAAAAGGTTTGAAAAAAACCCGAAGCCAATGAGAAAAAATGTGACTCGATATCGAATCGAGTGGGCATCGAGATCAGATGGAACGTGCGTGACTGTCCACGGCGACCACGCGCGTAGAATCGATCTGAAAAGCGCGTGGCTACTCTATGCAAAAATCGATTTTGAACTCGACCGATTGGAAAGTCTAGATTCATCGCTCATTAGTGCAGAATTGATTTTTCAAATAATACTTTGAAAGACTGATTGTATTATTTGGGCAAAAATATGTACCTGTACATATTATTCGATACACATTGCGGGTAACAACACTACTTTGATAAACTCTTAAATACGAATGCAGCAATGGTTATCCAAGTTACCGATAGGACCAATTTCCTGTTCGGAAATTCTTTCAGATCGGACATGCTAGCATTGTGTCATTGCGAAGAACTAAGAAGTTTCGAAGACATTTATAGCGATACTTTTTCTGCCGAACGAGTTATTAACTACAAGAGAATGCTGGAAGATAATCTACCCCGTAAAACCCTCATAATATGTAGTCAGAAGTCTCTCTAAAAATTTACTCTTAGGATGGTAATAATAAATAAAATAAATATTTTCCATGCGATAGAGGGACTTAGACTCGCGACAATCTAAGAAGTCCGTTTTGACAGCTACAAAAATGCTTTGAGTAGCGATGAGAAAAAAAAATTGGTTTCCTACAAACTGATTCTCGAGACATATCGATTGAACATGCCTAAAGAGTTTAGAATCGACGACTTAACTACATTGCTTGAAATTGATTCTCAAAGCATAACGTTTTATTACATGAACACACGGCTACACATCAAGCTATACATTTCCAGTTTATGCTGATCTCGCATTGTATAGAATTTCCGTACAACGCGAGGTCAGCTTATATTGGAAATGTGTAGCCGTGTGTACGATAACGAAACGTCAAAACGGACTTCTTAGATTGTCGTTGTGTAGTTGTGTTGCTGTTCAAGGGCAGAAAGTACGAATGATCATGCATCTTTCTTAGCTGGGAAGGAGAGCAGGGAATTCCGAAGAGGTAGATTTTTTTTTGTCGGATCTCCAAATAATCTATCTCATCAAAATCGCGTACAAGCAACCGAATAGAACAATAAAATGATCAATACACATAATTACCGTCTGTTTCGTCACCCATAGGGGGGGAGGGGGTGCGCCCGCGCCATTGTTATTCTTCGCTTAGCGAGCCCAATATTTTGCGAGGGCCTAAAACAACACAGAGTAGCGGTAGATTTTAACCAGTGTTTTTTTTATCGTGACGGCGACGCTTCATTTGATGTAGCTATTATCTCAGTTATCTTGTACCTATGTGGAAGGCCTAGAAATTGGGTATATTTTTTGGGCTTAGTTTTTATTAGGAATGTTTTTAAATCGAGGGTAATTTCGTTTTGTCTGCGGTGTTGTTTATTTGCACTTATGTGTAATGGGATGAAAATTTCGATTATCTTTTCTGGTAACGAGATACTTTTCTGATGAAAATTATCGGAATCACGAAAACCCTATACCTACCTGGGTAGGTAGGTTTAGCATGCTTAGTGTTAAGGCGACATTAGGGCTAAGCAGACAGGCGCAACGCGACAGCGCGACGCGTCTCTAGTAGAACAATTTCTATGAAAACTTCTTGGAATTTTTTCTACCAGAATCACGTCGCACCGTCGCGTCGCGCCTGTCTGCGGGAGCCTTCATACTCTCCGCCGCTTATGGACACAACTATAGGTAATTCCAGAGACGAGCTGAAATGTCTCATGTCCTTGTAATTTCATCCACAACTTTCGAACCACACTAACGCTGCTTCATACAGCAATAATTTTCGTGGTAGTTCCAGCTATCTGACTGCGTAACACATTTTCGTGAAAATAATAGAATTCCGAATGAGGAATCCGGCAGAGAACCAAAGTTGTTGACATAGCTCACAGAATAAGCAAGCTGAAGTGGCAATGGGCCGGCCATATTAGCCGTAGAACCGATGACCGTTGGGGTAGAGGTGTTCTTAAGTGGAGACCGCGAATCGGCAAACGTAAGGTAGGACGCCCTCAGGCTAGGTGGAGCGACGATCTTCGCGGGGTGGCTGGTAGTGGCTGGATGAGAGTTGCCGAGAATTTAGCTGAATGGCGTGCAATTGGAGAGGCCTATGTCCAGCAGTGGACTGCAGGTATAGGCTGATGATGATGATGGTGATGAACACATTTTCATTAAATGATTAAGACTTCACTGTTTCCTTTGACAGTTCAACAACATTCAATGCGTTATTTACGTTGAAGGGCAGATTTTTTTTAGAACATACGGAGCTAGTTCTGGACAGTTTGTTGCGCCACTTCTTCTTCCCAGATAAAGCACTAGGAAGTGGTGAAGGATGGGCGTTTTGTGGGACTGTCATAAGTAATTTTGACGTTCGAAAAGTGCTGATTCTCAGCCTAGCTTGAATAAATGACTTTTGTTTTGATTTTAAATGATTTTATTGTGATTGATCTTTTGTTACGCAATTTGGGCGCAGGATTTCCTTCAGAAAGAGCTACTAAGTACTACTGCTGTAAAAATACAAGTTTCTCTAAATACAATTCCTAAAGAAACAGCCGTTACATTTCATTTAGTTCGTGGATGTCGTATCATGTGGAGTACCCACTGGTGCACAGGGATTGGTATTGTCAATTTAAATTCTTTTCAGAAGACTATCGTGCATTTCCGTACTAAACCAGACAGAGAGACGAAGATACCATTTTAGTACGGAACCCTAATTACGCATTTTCTTGAGTAGCAATCGAAACGTCTTCTTTATCTCGTGTGTTGTTGTGATCAGGCATAATATCACACCTGAATGTCTCTTAGGGGTTGGCAGAAGTGCCTGCCAGGGTTGCGGGTTGGTCCGAAAGGGATACTGGGGCCTTTGGCAACAGGCAACTGAAGGAACACGGGTGGGTTTTAGTCAGTAAAAGTCTGACATGTCCTTCCGCTCCGCCCAGAGCGGGAGAAGTCATTGGATGATTTCCCACCCTCTAAAAAAAATGGGTTGGCAGAAGTGGCACACCTACAGAGGCTGATACCTATTGACAAACTATCTGTAAACCTCCCTTGAGCCACGGTCGATCCCAGGACCCCCCAGGGTCGGCCGTCGCACAAACGACTACTAAACCAACAAGTCTGGATATGTCTCCGGTTAATGATATAAAAGATTTTTTATATAAATGAGTGTCCATTGAGTATTGCCCGTTCTTCTCCATAGGAGCCTACTACGATGGAATCTTCTCTATAGGAACCTACTACGCTTTGGAATCTTCTACATTGAAACCTACCACGTTTTGGAATGGGCCTATAGTTTAATTCAAAAATGCTTAGTGGTTTAATTGAAATAAACGGTTTCGAGTTTGAATGGCTTAGTTTCGTTCCTTATAACATCCTTACGAATGTTTGTAAGTATGGATGGATGGATGGATGGATGGATGTTTGTTACTCTTTCACGTAAAAACTACTGAATGGATTTGGATAAAATTTAGCAAACAGATAGTTTATAACCTGGATTAACACATAGGATACTTTTTATCCCGATATTCCCACGGGATCGAGACTTACGCGTGTGGAACCGCGGGGCGCAGCTAGTTGTTCTTAAACATAACTAAGAAGTATGTAAGGTTCGTAACAGGTGGTGTTCTGCCTACCCCATGAGAAATAGGCGAGAATTTATGTCTGTGTGTATTTTAAACATAACTAGCGATGTAGGTGTAATAACTTACCTTCGGGGAATATATTACATTCTGTAATTATCGTAATTATCAACCAAATCCTTAACTACACGTAAAAACCGGCCAAGTGCGAGTCGGACTCGCGTACGAAGGGTTCCGTACCATTATCTATAAAAACGGCAAAAAAATCACGTTTGTTGTATGGAAGCCCTTAAGGAGGCTATATTTATTTTATTCTGTTTTTTAGTATTTGTTGTTATTGCGGCAACAGAAATACATCATCTGTGAAAATTCCAACTGTTTAACCATCACGGTTCTTGAGATACAGCCTAGTGAAAGACGGATAGACAGGCAGCGGAGTCTAACACCCGGATTCTGATTTGAGAAAAGTAGCAAATCTCAACTGATTATTCTCAAATACATAAGTATGCGCTTTTAAAATCGAATTTCGTTTCTGAATTAAGATTTTTTTAACTCTAATCAAGACTGGAACGTGTTTGCATTGACCAGGAATACTCAAGTAAACTATCAGTTGATTATGGTTTAACGAAATTAGATTTTAAAAGCGCATACTTATGTATTTGAGAATAATCAGTTGAGATTTGCTACTTTTCTCAAATCAGAATCCGGGTGTTAATAATAGGGTTCCGTTTTACCCTTTGGGTACGGAACCTTAAAAAGAAACGCTCTCTTTCTATAATTCTATCTCTACTTATAAGAGAGAGACGCACAGTTAACTCTCATTTAGCGGGCAGGTGTCGCGGCCGTCTCTACGTAGAGCACCGTTTACATAGAGACTATACTTTGTGTTCAGTAGGGCTGGCACTATAACGAAAATGAATAATTTGATTGGGTGCCTTATTTTATTGACTTTGTGTTATAGGAAAAAATTATATGTAGGGTCATTCCATATTTTTAGAACCAGATAGCATAATCAGCCTATAATGTTCCCACTGCTGGGACACTATAGCCTCATCTTTGTGCCAAAGAGTGGGCCACGCAAGTTCACTGCAAGTTAGTGGATGTCACATGTCTTCGAATTTTTGGTTCTAGGAAATGTCAGTTTCCTCTCGATGTTTTCCTTCACCGTTTTGAGAGCAGTGGTGAATTACACAAAGAATAGCGTCTGTCAGGGGTCGAACCTACGACCTACAAAATCGTTAGTCACGGCCGTTACCACTGGGCCACCACTGCTCTACCTATCTATAACGTTAAAATGGTTTAATAATTTAAGTCAATCAAAATGATTGGCAAATGTCAAACATCGTCATCGCGACAGGACAGTATATGCGCTTGTACACAAATCCGCGCCATGCGAAATCGCAACGCAGAAGCTTTCTTAGATATTTTTAAGAAAATCGTAGGGTACCGTCGCTGATTTATGCGATGCGACGTCGCAACGCAGTTTTTTGGACAAGCCCATATACTGTCCTGTCGCGATGACGATGTTTGACATTTGCCAATCATTTCTTAGTTCTTTTGCACTGTTGGATTTACAACCCTCGCCGCAGCGCCGAGGATTGAAAATAGAACAGTGCAAAAGAACAGTTGACTGTTACTTTTGATGAAGAAACTGGCCATTAAACAGTAACAAAATATGAAAAAATACAAACCATTATTTGACCTCGCCCGCGCGACACCCCTGCCCGCCACTTGCCGGCGACTGCTGTTTTTTCATTTACGAATATTTTCCTTGGCGCACGATATTTTTTCTGCGTGTTTTCCCAGTTGTAAGATAAACTACACTCCATCAAATGTATATTTTTTACCATTCCCAGCCCTTCGCCCTTGTACCTACCACTTATATTTTAAATTTCACGTGGAACCTGTTACCAATTTAGGTTATACCTTATACACTGTGTTTTTTAGGATATACCTAATGTTATCGTTATTTTTATTTTTTTTTCTAGTTTGTTTTAGGTTTTTGAACGGTAATTTGTGACTCTACTTATTATGAATTCTGGAGAGAATTGCTTAAGTTTTTTTTTATGGTTACACATTTCACGTAGAGCCCAGTGGTATCGGCCGCGACTTACGCCTTGTAGGTCGTAGGTTCGAACCCTGACAGGCGCTTTACTTTGTATAAATAATTTCATCACCACTGCTCTCAAAACGGTGAAGGAAAACAATATTGGTCAGGAAATCGGCATTTCCTAGAACCAAAAACTTGAAGACACACTTCTAGCAACCCGCATTACGGCCCACTCCCTCTCGAAGAGAGGAGGCCTGTGGCCCAGCAGTGGGAACATTATAGGGTGATTATGCTACAAATTTTACACATGCTCGCTTATAAACTAGAACAGAGCCAGAAACGATGCTTTGTGGCTTTGTTTCTCAGGGCAGTAGATACTGCCCCCTTTTTTTTTAAATGTGGAATTCATCCAAAGACTTCTCCCGCTCTGGGCGGAACGGAAGGGCGCGTGTCAGACTTTTACTGACTAAAACCCACCCGTATTCCTTCAGTTGCCTGTTGCCAAGGGCCCCGGGATCCCTTTCGGGCAAGGTCCCGGTGTCCCTTTCGGAGTAGATACTCCCCTGGACCTACCATTGCAAAGAGCCACTTATTGTACTACTACTCTAGAAACTACATAAAAAACCATCTGTTAGTAGACCATCATAGCCTCACTGCTCACGCTAAAACCTTAAATAAGCGTGAAGTAATATCCGTTACTTAGTTTATCGAGAAGACAATGGCCGCCGTGACGTCACGCGTGGTTGGCTGCGTCTGCGCATTCGACGCGCACCTAATAGTATTTGGGTACTAATTAAAAGTGCCCTAATTTTAGTGAGACGTGCCTCAATAATTAATAATTGTGTAGGCGGTAACACCATCATTGTTCAGGCAGGTATGTATTTAAGTATTTGTTTTAGACAGTGTTCACGTTCGCGTTCGCGTCATGAGACAACATTTTATAATTTTTTAAATATCACTGGCACCTACATACCCAGTAACAGTTGAGAAAAATAATGTCTTCATTCCAAACATCAATAGTAAAAACGGTGCGGTTGACCACTTTCAAGGTTGTATTGATGAATATTGATCATCTACTTTTGTTGCTGACTGTACCTACTTACTTACCTATAATTGCGCCAATTATCCGACCATTTTCTAATACATAAGTAAAGGTTGTTTTAACGTATTACAAAAACAAATGTAATATGTTATTAATATTTTACAATATTATTTAATAATATTGTAAAACATTATTTTTGACATTATTATATAATTTAACATTATTTTTACTAAACAATATTATTTAATAATATTTTACAATATTATTTAATAATATTTAATAATATTTTACAATATTATTTAATAATATTTTACAATATTATTTAATATATATAATTATTATATTATTTTTGAATTCTAAAACCAAATAATTTCTAACACTTTAGTAAATCATAATTCAAAGCTACATCTAAAAATAGCTATATGTAGGCGGGCACGCCCTTTGGAGGCTTTTATTTAGTTAATTTATGTTTACATTTACTTTTATTTCTGCTTGAGTACATATAGTTCTCGTTTTTTTTTATTGGTATATTAGCGTGTGCTAGCTGACATATGGCTAATAATTAGATTTATGTTTTGTGTTGCATAATGTAAATGATTTTGCATACTTTTGTATAGAATCATTTTTTTTTTCTAACTGAACAGACAGCTGTGCTGCTGGGGAGTTTGTTGCGCCACTTCTTCTTCCCAGCTAAAGCACTAGGAAGTGGTGAAAGGTGGGCGTTTTTGGGGGACTGTCTTATGTAATTTTGACGTTCGAAAAGTGCTGATTCTCAGCCTAGTTTGAATAAATGACTTTTGATTTTGATTTTGATTTTAAAGCTCTGTATTTTTCAGTTACTGGTTTTCATGCAGATGTTCTGTATATGGATAATGCACGTATCTAATGAACGACATGAGCATGACGTCACGTTTCTGCGGATGCGTCTGAGCATCCGATGCGCTTATTCTGGTTACTGGACGAACATTAATTTAAACATAACAAAACATCACGCCTGTATTTCCCGAAGGGTGGGACAGGGTGTACTTCCTATAGTACACCCACATTTCGCCAGTTATGTTTAAGTCTCGTGTAATAGGGGCGAGCCTATTTATATCAGCAAAGCACAAATCCAGACTACGAGCTGCTACTGAGGAATATTAATATTATAATACTTGCTCGACCTGGAATTTGAACCCAGGACCTAACCTGCTGATTATATTATATAAAATCAGCAGGTTATTAAAGACTGCAAGAGGGTTGTATAAAGTGTTAAGTAATTAAAAATAGTAATAAAAATTCTTGTTTTATAATAAACAGACTCCTTAATTCTGAGCCCTTTACCGAGCGAATCTCACCTCTTTTATAAAACTAGTACGATTTTGGTACATATACAACAGCCAACATTTTTTTATTAACCCTTACATTCTCGCATCCACGTGAGATGTATAGGGCGAACTGCAGGTTTTGACACTTGAAAAAAAGAAAATTTTATTCGGGACATGTACAGGAAACACAAACCGTTAACAAATGGAGTATTTAATTATTTTTTTTCTTTACTGACCTGTCATTTGATTAAGGTTATTAAAACTGAAGTGTCCGATCAATCGATGAACCCGGACTATTGTAATCAATTGCTGGGCAATGTGCGTAGGCGTGCATCCGGTCTTCCGTCGACTTAGGCAAGGAAAGTCAGAAAAAAATATAAAGGACGATACCTTTTTTGCGTTCTCAAATATTTGAGGAAAGATGTTGCTTAAATTGTAGTAGGTAACATTTGGCTTGGGCATTCGGAATAATATCCTAATGTTTTTTTTTGGTTTATTTTTGTCGGTAGTATGTAGTAAAAGATTGTTTTTTTTTAATATAGCAATAAACCAGTACAGCCTTTTCATTGCGTATTATTTAAAACTCAAACTCAAAGCATTTATTTCAATTAAACCATTTACGGGCACTTCTGAATTGTCAAGGAGTAGGTCAGTCATTTCCATTTAAATGCATGGTTTCATACATATGCTTAGGCTTAAAGACAAAATCATGTGCTGTGGATCTTCTGTCCATTCCCGATAATAAATAAAAAACACAAAAAAAAACCTAAAGTATCAAGACGCATCGCTCTTCTGCGTCCGGTCATCAAGATGTAGAAGATAGAGCACCTGTTCGCTGCGGGCGTTCGGCAATCTTCGGACAACTTCGACTCAACCCTTACACCACTCTTCCAATTAAATATAAACCTTATAACAATGACATAACAGAGACTATTGTGTGGTTTTTGTTAATCGTTTTTGTGGCGTAAAAAGGGTGGATACGTGGGAAAATTGTGTAGAAATAATTATATGATTTCACCTCGTTTACCGTATTTATTGTGCTGTATGAAGAATATTGATGATATTTCACGGTTTTGTTTGTAATGTAGGTTTTGAAGGCCTGTGCAGCACGTATGTACTGGACACAAATATTACGGACTCTAAAACCTTCTTAGTATTGGGCATTTAGTTTTTCCAAAACCCAAATTATGTGCTATAGTAATTATAATAAGACAAAAGGCCTTTGCCGAAAAAAAAAAACAAATTTTCCAGCATGTGGTAGACATAATATGTCCTACCAAGTCTCACTTAAGTTGGACTTGTTTTTAATATTATCTATTTTTTTAAATCTGATCTGTGGTTATATACCAACTTCGATCTCTTTCCATCGTATTGGTTTTCCCTCCGTCTCCGGTCTCTGACTATCTTCGTAAGATAATAGGGGTGACTATTGTCTTGTCGATTTATTAAAAAGCGCAGTTTAAAATCAACAAAATGGGACGCGAGGAATTTCTGACCTTAGCATTGACTACAGTATAGTATACACTATACATGTCAACCAATAATATACAGGAGGTAGAGAAATTTAATTAGAAGAAGAATCGGTTATTTAAAACATATTTTTTATACTTTTTTGTATTTTTATTCGCCATACATTTTTCTTTATATTTTTAAAACGATGTAATTTTGATGTTTTTCTTATGAGCAACTAGCTACTGCGCACGGCTTTGCCCGTGTGGCCCCTAATTATTTTTCTAATATAAAAGTAGCCTAAGTTACTCCTTATAACATCAGCTATCTGCAAGTGAAAGTCCCGTCAAAATCGGTTTCGCCGTTTTGGAGATTTGCCGGAACAAACAGATAGAAAAGCAAACTTTTTTTTATTTTTTCCTTTTTTTATGTACTTTCTTAAATAAACGTACATTTAGTAAAAAGCTGTTATTTTGACATTAAAAATAGACACTCCAATTTTATTTATTTGTATAGATTTAAATGTTTGGACAAACAAATGTGAAGAACGTATATTCTTATGCCGATTTCGACTACGATAACTATTTTTGTTTTTGACGGCTATGGTTTACGACCGCTTGCTCTTGTGAGGCTAATGCAGCCTATCTTGACAGTGAGCACAGTGCGAACACCTTATTATACCATTTCGGTAATGATATTCTATGTTGGAGGGTGGCTTACTCTAGAGGTGGTCACGCCTGCTGTCGAGTTTCACTCTTCATCCTCATCATTCAGCCGGAAGACGTCCACTGCTGGACATAGGCCTCCCCCAATCACCGCCACTTCGACCGGTTCTGTGCTTCTCGTATCCAGCGCATTCCTGCGGCCTTCACAAAGGCTGTAGCCAATATTAGTATTTATTAATTGCACTGAGTAGAACTTTTTTTTCTCTGCGTCCAGCGCTCGGTGTGGTTGCCACACCGAGCGCTGGACGCAGAGAAAAAAAAGTCGTGTTCTGGTTTGCGACTGGTCAATCGTCATCCTGAGGATGCCTCGTTGAAAGTTTCAAATGTTAAGAATACTGTAGTAATCGCTGCAGTGCTATTCGCTTCAAGAGCCAGCATTGTGTTTGCATGAAAATGAATAAAGATCCATTTTATCTATGCCCTAGAATTCAATTATTGTTGGTCTAGAAAATATCTGTTATTTATTTTTCTTTCTTTTCTTTCACTTTTTCCGGAAAACACTTCTGTCTGAGGGCTCTAACTTGCCGATCAGAAAAGTTAAATAACCGGTAACATTGATAAATATTTCATTAAATTTTTACCTTCCTTGAAACAAGAGGTGAATGCCACCCGTTTTTGCGAACGGTACATTATGGTCATACTACGAAGCTAATTACCGAAAAAAATCTTAAATTACTTTTCTATGATTATGAAAAGTGAAGTATTAAAGCATTAGAGAGCAGAGAGAGCAGCAAAGATAAGTATTAGAGCAGTGGTGGCCCAGTGGTAACGGCCACGACTTACGAGTTGTAGGTCGTAGGTTCGAACCCTGACAGGTGCTTTACTTTGTGTAAAGTATTTCATCGCCACTGCTCTCAAAACGATGAAGGAAAACATCGTGAGGAAACCGGCATGTCCTAGAACCAAAAATTCGAAGACATGTGACATCTACCAACCCGCACTGGGCCCGCGTGGTGATTACGGCCCATTCCCTCTCACAGAGAGGAGGCCTGTGTCCCAGCAGTGGGAACATTATAGGCTGATTATGAATGTAAGTATTAAAGTTAATTATTATGATAAACGGTTGCAATTTATTTTTATATTCCTAAAAAGGAACTAAGTATTTATGAAATAACCTTTTTATAAATTATTATAAATAATTGTTCTTTATGATACATTTTATAGATTTTATTATTCTACACGTCAAATTATACTTTTTAAATATTCTCACGTGTTTCAGTTAATTACTTTTTATTGTACTTTACCCGTTACCGAACAGTTTAACAATCTCTTTACTTTAATGTCACTGACCTATTGTGTTTAATCAGGAAATATAAACAAAATCACGTGCACTTATAATAACTTTAATACCAAGAAAAAAAAAGGTACCTACGGTCAGCAAAAAAAGCTGTTAAAACCAGCACTATTTTACATAACGTGTACATTTGTACAACTTACACCTTAGACTAAATTATTTCATGTAAGTTACATGTTTTTCAGCACTTCATTGCATATTTTAAATTAAATTTTGTTTTTAATTATTAGAAAAAAAAAACGTACTTAAGTATTTCGTTGCTGACTCTACAACGGTATTATAGTCTTGTATCCTATTAATAGTCTTGCAAGTTGCAACTTTCGATCTCAGGAACCGCATTCCATCTTCTGATTATAATAAAAATAAAACTGATCAACATTGTGATTTAATTCTGTAATTATGGCTAGAAGACGCCAACGTTTATTATTATCATATAGCTAATACTTATCTATGTTTATTTATTTATTTAGAATATTATTAACGCACCTTTTTATGTATATTTTTAAGAGTAATATGTCTTATTTAATCACTCAAGAAGTGGGAAGCCTCTCTTGAATTTATAAGAATAATTAATAAATAAATGTTTATTTCTAGTTCTTTTTACGAATGTTTTACAAATTAAACTTAGGCTAGAGGCTACTTAGGATTTTTCTCGGTAATTAATACAGAGAAGAAAAAAGGTTGATCATTTGATTACTTAATTATGGGCCATGTTTGCTCACCATGTTTTCTCTCTGATAAAGGTCTTGTCAAAAATAACGGCAAGTCTTAAATTTATTTTCATGATTGATTATATTTATTTATATGATATTTCAGAGATTATTACAATTGTTTTAAATACAACCATGTCCAATTGTCCATGCATTACATAAAAACCAGTATTCTTAGGTACTGCTTGAAAAAAAATAGGTAAGTACCTACTTTTAAGTTTTTGAAAGGAACTTATTCAAACTGACTAACACACGAAAAATAATTATTCTAAATAATTATTTATTTTCCTCATTTTATTAATATGTTTCAATAAACCCACAATACATTGCAATTTATTAAAAGTTACAAATTACTGTCAGTAAAAATATCAAGAATGCATTGAATTAGTATGTACTGAACGTCATAAATACCGAAAAGAGGCATTGACCAACCAACAATGGAATCAACCTGTATCAAACTAACCCTTTCTTCGGCCGGTTTTTTTATTCTTTTTTCAAAAAGATCGAACCTTTTTTCTTTTTTTTGGCCATTAGCTTTTTTATTCATTCGTATCTTCGTTTTTTGTGGGGATCCCAAATTAATATAATGTTTTTTTGGGTGCGATCCTATCGAACTGGTTTAGTGGTCGAAAACTGGTGGGAAAGATTTAATGAAAGTGTTTTTTTTAGATTGACTATAGTTAAGATACTCTCGTTTTCGTTAAGCGCACAACGTAGAATTTACATAACCTGTCGTAGATGCGTTGATGTAGAATCTCGGAGTTTTCATTTAAGTTAATCAGGCTTTTAAAGGACTTTGTTTTTTTTTTTTTGTAAACTTGTTTGCGTTTAGGCAATCAGGATTTATATTTCCTTATGTGTTGATGGTATCTCATGTCGTGAACATGAAAGTTCTGGGTAATCTAATCCTTTTTCGCGTGTTGCAACAAAATACCCTTTTTATTGTGTTTTTTTAATTAAAGCTCTTAAATAAAACATTGAAGGCGCCTATATTGCAGTCGAGTTGAATTATTACTTCGAAATGTTTTTTTTCTTAAAAAAAAAACGTTGTTGTACACTCAACATCTGTCCAATAGTGATTGTCATTAATTAACAGGACGCGTAGGACGGACGGACGGACGGACAGGTTTCAAGGTATGTAGACGAGCAGGTTTCCACTTCTTATTTTTACGTTTTGCATGCATTCACTGCGTAAAACGTTGGTATTTAACCGTACCTCAATACTGTTATGATCTTGTAAGGAATTTTTAAATAGTACAAAATAGAGCCGCTCGCTGATAAAATCTCTTGGGATTATTTAAACATCCGTTATGTTTGTAGTTGAAAAATAAAACTTTGCAGTTGCGGGTTGAGTCTCTACACTATAGCGACCGGTTGAGTTTATTAGCGAATTAAGCAACAATTGCTTTGTTTACAAACATTTCTTGTCATTTTATACCAGACAAGGTCCAGACAAAAAACGTAAAAAAATATCTGCAAAAATATTTTTCTTAAAACTGTTAATGATCGCATTTTCAGCAAAAAAGTTGTCAAGACACTTTAAGAGGTGATACCTCACCCGACTGTCTGCTGTTACCCATTGTGGCTCCCAAAATCCACAATCTGCGACCATATCTCGACTTTTTTCAGCCGAAACGTTCCTTTATCCGCGGATCTCGCCAAAACGCCAGACGTAACGCATAAATCCTTATTTAAATATACCTCGCGGCTTTCATAGACACGTTAGATCCTATAAACCAGGAAAAGCTCAAAGAAAATTCTATCTTAATGCCTTGCAAATACATTCCATAGTCTATTAGTTAGGGTTAGACACGGGAAAATAAATGAACGTCGTAAGGTTTGCGGTGGGATTCTGAATTCAATACTACGCCCTACATGTTAAGGTTTTATTCAGAATGGTTGTTAGTGAAAGGGTTTTTATAGCAATAAATAAAGGAATATCGAAGTTGGCTGTGTCAACAACGCGTTGCATTCTTGTGCAGTGTGTACGACACACGCGCACATGCGCAGGTCGCGAGATGATGCTGTATGTGTGTGTACACAAATACTTATTGGTAAATGTTGACTTGGGAACAGAGGCTCAGATGTACTATGGTCATGTTATTATTAAATTTTCATATTTTTTTGTTCCAAAATGCAAGAGCACCTGAAAACGCTAAAAGGAAAGACGTGAAAATATGAAAATCGATTTCTGATTTTTACATTGCTGAACACAGTCACACACCCATGATAGTTATGGCAGATCAGCAAAGTTAATTTACATCAGTACCTATGTGTGAAAAATTAGAAAATCTAATTTTCGATTTTCACTTTAACTTAACCCTTCTGCTGATAGGCATGAAGTTTTCAACTTAACATATTCGACAACGATGCATTTTCCGAAAAAAAATCTAATAATATTTGTCTCCACAATCTTCACTGACCAACATCCCCACATATTCTTTCCGCGAAAGTCATCTCCACAGTTTTCCTGTGCATCTCCCCCTGACCTTGAGTCGAGTTGACCCGTTCCCGCGAATCAGCCGCGTTGCCCTCGTGCTGCTACATGGCCACAGAGGGGGGTGCGACACGGAGGGGGGACTGATTCCGAGTAAACTTAACTTTACTTTACAAGTTGGCAACATTGCGAGCGGCGTGAGTGTAAGTCCATTCGCTTCAGTAAAGAGAGGGTTAAAAGACAGGTTGGGAGGAAAATGGTTGAGGAAAAGGTAAATAAGGTCAATAAACCTTTGACGTTTGAAAGTAATGACAGATTTGAGTTGTGTTTAATTTATTTATAATACTTTTCACAATATTTTTGTGTACACCGTATTTGTGGATTTTGGAAAAAGATACTTATTTTCTTCCAATAATTAAAAAAAAACGTTAAGAAGGTAGGTACACACCTAATTATAAATTGGATATTTTTTGTTCATAAACTAGTTAATTGCGCATCAGATTTTCCAAAATAAATCTTGAATATATTTACTCTGACAAATTGAAATAAATGATTTGTTTTGGAGTTCGTATTGATTTTCATACAGAAATACAAGATAAACCTTTACATGGGTACAAAACGAAGTACTCACTTAAAACACCACAACATGCGTAGAAGTTTATAAGCATTGCACTAAGATGGCTCCTCAATCCAGATGGTCTAAATAAAATATGTAGGTACTTACGTAGCTACTAAAGTAGTTCATCAAATCGGATAACAATAGCATCTATTTAGTAGAAATTTCGACTAAATATTGGCGTACTCCAAAATCTTACACATTCAGTATTTCAAAGATATTAATAAAATAAACATTCCAAACGTCTGAATTGAGGAGCCACCTTAAATGCCCTGTAACTTTTTAAGGGTTTTACTACAAATTCCAGGATCGGGGCTACAAAATCGGATAATTACTACTTAATATTGGCAGTACCCGCGTTTTAATAGGAGACATGGCTCCTCAATCCATACACAAGTTCTTTTGTACTTAGAGTAAGTAATATGTTAAGTTTTAAACAAGTTATATTTATGTACTTATTATAACGGGTTAACGTAGACGAAAGTCATTTGTTATTCCCGGCATTGTGATAATTTTTACCCGATTACGGCGAAGCAAAAAGGAGGGTTATGATTTTTACCAGTATGTATTTGTTCTGGACCATGCCTGGGAAACTTCTGGTTACGGAGATATTGAAGGTCAAAATAAGACTTAAAATAATGATAATAATTATGTGTACATGTATTTGTATATTACCTATAAAAGCGCCCAAGTGCGAGTCGGACTCGCGCACGAAGGGTTCCGTACCATTATCTATAAAAACGGCAAAAAAATCACGTTTGTTATATGGGAACCCCCTCAAATATTTATTTTATTATAGCGGCAACAGAAATACAACATCTGTGAAAACTGTCAACTGTCAACTATCACGGTTCATGAGATATATCCTCGTTACAGACGGACGCACAGACTGACAGCGGAGCCTTAGTAATAGGGTCCCATTTTACCCTTTGGGTACGGAACCCTACAAAAGGCTGGCAGCATTGCCACGTTGCATGGCAATCCTGATTTTTAGGCCAAAATCCAGCCTTCCTACTCTGCTCGTGGTTCCTACTCTCTCACCAGAAGGTCACGAGAAGAGTCGACCAACCGCCTGGGGAGTAAGTTGATGATGAACTTTGATATTATGACCTAACGAAAACTGGGCTTCCTGGACTAGTGGTCACAAGCGCCAACGCAGAACTTGAGGTCCTTGTTCGATTCCCAGATCAGGCTAAATTGTAGTTATTTCTAAATAGCAGCCCGGAATCTGGATTTAGACTTGGTCCAATTACGGATGTATACACCGCTGCCTACCCCTTGGGAGAATAGAAGCTTAATGTTTTTTAATATAGTCTGAAGAAAGATGTGTACCTATTCCAACCTTGTTGAGCCCTGAACGAACAATCTAAAAGATTTGTCATAATGTCAATTGACAGCCTGATTGATGTTTATAATATAGTTGTTTTTATAGAACTGGACCACAGCCTCCCGGCCAGTGTCTTATGGGAACTACTAAAGGCAAGTGTGGAATATGTGAAATATATCACTACATAAAAAAAGTCCTCCGCCGCGTCTGTCTGTTTGCGATAAACTCAAAAACTACTGCATGGATTTTCATGCTGTTTTCACCAATGGATAGAGTGGTTCTCGAGGAAGGTTTTAGTATATATTAACCGACATCCACGTGGGCGAAGCCGAAGGCATAGCTGTACTGAATTTAAAAAAAATAACGGGTACCCAGCAGGTAGGGCAACTATCATATTTTATATCATAGTCACATAGAACTGAATCATGAAACTGTTGAAATGATACATAAACTTACACCTGTATTCCCTGCAGGTAGTCGGCAGAGGTGGAGAGGGTTTACACCTATATCTTGAGAAATCATAGACACTTGCAGTGGTGCAGTGGAGCGGTGGTGGCCCAGAGGTAACGGCCCCGACTTACCAAGTTGTAGATCGTGGGTTCGAACCCAAGCAGCCACTATACTTTGTGTTAATGATTTCATAACCACTGCTCTCAAAACGGTGAAGGAAAACATCGTGAGGAAACCGGCCTGATCTAGAACCAAAAATTTGAAGATGTGACATCTACCAATCCGCTCTGGGTCCGCGTGGTAGATTATAGCCCACTCCCTCTCGTAGAGAGGAGGCCTACTGTGTCCCAGCAGTGAGAACATTATAGGCTGATTATGATAGGCCCTTGTAATAATAGGAAGTGACGGTATTGCCAGTAACCAGTCGTAATTATCCTACTAAGGCTGCTTCTAAGAAATTCCTAATGGATGAACCCATTGATGACACTTTTGCAGGTTCTGGTAATCGAAATCACCTCTAAACCAATTGCGCTTGCGACTCCTTTACCATCAAGCCAGTAATTAACTAATTATAAATTGTTTTTAACAACTAATCTAACTGCTTAGATATACAAAGTATAGTACAATTAGTAAGTACTTATCCTAAAAAACTTTGACGGCTCGGTCAGTTTCTAAGTGCAATAGCAAACAAAATCAACTAAAATTACGAGCATCTTTGTATAACTGAAAGGAATAGCAAAAAAGCAAGAAAACTGTTAGTTTTTGGGACGAATATTTCAAGCTTTGGATAATTCTGATAAAAGGCTAAAACTTACTAAAAGTCTTGATATTGATAAAATATAAGCAATACCAGTGGAAAGCTAAAAATATAAATGTAACAGAAGAAAATTTCCCGTTTGCCCAGCGGAAGTCAATTTATAGTGCCCTATATCTATTACAGCTTCTATCTAATCTATGGCTCATTCCACATTCATTTTACTCCATAAAAATCTTAAATCAATATATAACCATAAATAAAACCTGCTATATCTTTAACACAGCTTCAGTGTGGACCACGGTCGCGAGCCCTTCAAAATTAACCGGTTCCTATCTTCCATCCTTATCACACTCTAGAACTACAAGTATACCTGTCTCGTTTGCCCTTCGGACATTTTTTTATCTCACTCTCACCACCGCTGTAACTACCACTTTCCCTTTTCAAAGGACGAAGACACTAATATTTGGCATCCTTGTCATGTGTATGTAGTTTAGTATGTGTGTCTCTCTCTTCAGGAGTCAGGATTTGGCCTTGAGACTGAGATGCTGAGTCTGGTCAAAGTTATTTTTACTTTTTACTTGGAACGATGACTAAATGCACTAAGAAGCTAGTGGCAAGTCCTTCGCTTGTTTTATGGTATGTGTTTTCTGTAGGTGTGTGTATCCGAATGCTTATTATTATCTGTAGCTTTGTTGACCGTTGGTAGCCATTTTCGATTTTTGTATCATTATATCTTTATTTAATTTTTGATAGAATTCTAGCCGAATTGAATTAAAATCTTGGGTTTCCCAAATGAATCTTTAAACATATGTAGGTATGCAGTCATAAAAAATAATGAACACCTTAATAAAAATTTGATGAGCAATAAATAAATTAATTAAGCTACAAATAGCGTTTTAAATCACGGTTTATTAGAGGAATTAATATACAAGTTACATACTTTTAATTAAAAAAAAAGCCTGACAAAGAAATAAAATTCAAAAAAACTATTAAATGTAGCCATCGAGTTTATTTCAAGGGGAAAATACCGAAAACTCGGCCTTTAAACTCCTGCGCCGATTGCTAGCTTTTGTTCTAACTTTTCATCAGTTGAAAAGTTAGATTAAGAATTTTTATATATTTTTTCCGTTGATAATAACAGGCATAGATTCCGTCATTTCGACATGTGCATATTATAACAAAAATTTACACTGTTTAAATGTACATAATATATTGGGTTCCCACCAATGTAATTGGCGTTTTTTTCTAACAAATAGAGAACCAGTTGTTACGAGAAATGACCACTATTTTTTTTTAACTTAGCCGATACTTATTTTTGTCGCTTAATCTAAGTGGCATACGTTATCTTAGTTGTTAAATATTAGTGCATAAAAGTTTTAAAACATCAGTGTCCATGGTTGTTCTATAAATTACGAAAATGTTAGTATGAAAAATGTAACTTCTTTGAAATTCCCCATACAAAACGCTGATTTCATAGGTCCCGACCTAATATTACTCGGTACTATTCCGAGGAATAAGAAAGAAGTTTGACACTGATACTAAGGAGTCCTACGACGAATGAAATAAACAGGGCTAAGTACTTGAATAGACTTGTTCTGAAAAACCCAGTGCGTAAGCATTCGAAGACCTGTTATCTGTGCATTCCGAAATTGTAAGGCTGTGCGTAGATGTAAGACGCGCGTCAAGACCATCTTTCTTCGATCTATATCACCCGCTCCCTATAGCGTAACATAGTTGTTATAAGAATATTTCCAATCCATTGTGACATGGCTAAACTGTCAAAATGAAAGAAAATGCGAATCAATTGTCATTTTGTGTGCTATGTAATTATTGCCGGTTTCTTAATTGATAATTTCATGTTGAGAACTTGACACAAGTTGTGAACAAAGTCTACGTCATGCTGAAGCATGCTTCAAGGCGATTCGTTCGTTGTAGCCCGCGAAATTATAAACACCTTAAGTTCTTTGCAAAAAAAAATGAGTAAAATAGACGTCACCTTAAGTAAGACTTTGAGAAGTTCTCAAATTCTCAATTCGAAAATCGGGTGTTATGCTCGGCACAAATGAGCCACCGGTAACCCAGCGAAAAGCAGTTTACTTGCTTTTTCATACATTTTGTATGGCTTTTACGCACACGTGTGTGCCCGGTGGCGGCCACCTGCTACAGCAGTACTCAACACCGTGACCGCAGCAAGAGGAGTCTCCGGTGGCTGTGGTCGGTAGCTCGCCTTGCCGAGCCTTCTGGTCTAAGCTGTCTATAAGCAGACTATCGGTCTATGAAAATGAGCAAAATTCACATTAAAACAATGCTATTGTCATGATCATATGACATCACGCCTTTGTCCCCCAAAAGAGATAGGTATAAGTATAACTTACACCCTCATATCCAGTGTTTGAGTCCGATGTAATGGGGGGCGAGCCCATTGCCATCAACCGGGCACAAATTCAGACTTGGGGTTGGTTTTAAGAAAGTTTTTATTATGGTAATATTGCCCGAATAAAAAAAACGATATAAATCGTATTGGCTAAACCATAACATGTTCCCGAGCTGAGGATCGCACCATGCTTATCAGTCGTTGCGACAAAGTTGACAAAAAATCACTGAAAATACAGGTTGTCAGGGTAAACACCGTTGTCACTCAAACCATGGGTAGTTGACTTAAATATAAAAACAAATGACCGAGTAACAACAAAAAAAAAACGTAATTTTCATTAAAAGATTTTAAAAAGTTTCTATCCGACCCCGTGCTCGCTAGCGAAACAGCTGACTAACTGAGGGAAGGATCGCGCTCGTGGCCGGTCAGGTCACGTCCCGCACCCCCCGCCCGTGTTGAGACGCAAGTTCGTTGGGGCAACGAACTTGCTTCTTGTGTGGTAAGAAGTAGTTTTAAAAAACAGGAAATAAATGTAATTTTCCATTGATTTTACGTTCTATAAATGACACCAAACTTCTGATTTCAAGGATAACGGTGTTTACCCTAACACCCTGTATTGCTTGGACACGACCAAATTGTTGTGTCTGTGGCAGACAAAACTATTTTGACTCTAATGTGCACACTGTCTAAGCGGTTAGTCTTCTTCCTAAAGAGGAAAATGGAGTTATGAAGAATTTCTCCGTTGGATGAATCAGAAAGTTCTGACGTCATTTCATCGGTTTTTCCTTTCTTAACATAAGTTTAATTAGAGTTTTTCATAATTCCGGATTCCTAACTTAAAAATACGGCTTTTCTTTGAAAATCTTGTGATACCAATGATTGATAAATCAGTCGCTTTTCTACGTAGTCCTAGTAAAATTATCTTCTTTTCGCATCCAATTCTTTTAGGCACCCTTAATTGATTCATTAGGAAAAAAATCACACGAACTCCTTATGTTTTCGGCTACAGGAATACTTTGTGAAAACTACATAGTATAATGTTAATTCAATATTTTTGTATATTATCTTATTTTCTTTATTTTCCTAAAGCAGTGTCTGCCGATACTCAGTGCCTAACGAAAAAATATAATATGTAGCTTCGGGAAGAATTAGTTATAGATTACCGTATTTGATAATTTTAATATGAAGGACTGTGACTCTCGATATTCTGAGACATTTATGAACATAGGAAATATTGGGCAATATTACCATACTAAAAACTTCTTACAAACATTGTAAATAAAAATGAATTCCCTGTACCTACCCGAAAAACCCGGTACACACGTAGGTACTAAACAATCGTTAGACAGATCCTGAGACACATGATTGATACGTTAATTTTCTTTTCTGACTTTCGTATGATTGATTGACAAAAGATTACCATGTTATGCTTGTCTTACCCGTCGTGGTTTCCGCTGTATAAGTACCATTCATGCACCTGTGATACGTCACCTGTTAGGTATCCTCTGGTATTAGTACATCTGGTAGACTGTTGAAGATTACTCGTATTGCCAAGGCCCTAGCAATGACTACGTTGCCCTCTTTTTTCGTATCAAAAGTAAATCAGAACGACAGATTGTATCTATTTTTTCGCTTACATCGTTATCTAACTAATCAAAGTTCTACTACTGACAATTTTAAACAACGTATGGAAAGAAACGCTATAGTTATTTTATTTACGTTTAGTGCTACGCCTACATATCTAACCTACCTACTGCAAGCTATGAGTGTAACTGTGTTAAAAGAATCAATCAATTTTGGAAATCTTGGGAATTTTGCAATGATTTTTCAGGAAGAACCTTGGCAATTTGGTACCTATAAGGTTAAATTGAAAGTAAATCTAAAATCGCTGCATTTTCAGCATGTTAGGAAAACTACATTTTTTTAATGTAAGTAAGTTATTTACTATTGGTGTCTGTCATTGCTCCTGCTTGAGGCAGGACCGGGTCGTAAGGAACAAAGCCGAATGAAAGTAAAGATAAATTTCATGATAACTCATACAAATTCGTAAGTTCATCTCGCAGTTCAACGCACTGCAGCAATTACCGCGCCGCGCCGCGACCAAAACAAGCAAACACATCGACCTTGCGCGGAAAACCAAAAAAATCCCCCGCGCACCGTCCTGACCTACATACGACGCCACACGCGATAAAACGTATAAAATAACATAATAATAAGACTAAATAATAATAAAAAAGGAAGCGAGACTCAAAAATAAAAATAATAATCACAAGATTACGGTTACGCGGCGCGTAGTGGGCGCGTTTTTCATTCACGCTCCGGTGGAATAGTTCTCTTTTTAAAAAGGGGACGACGGTACGTGCCGCGGACTTGCCTTTTCTTTTATTTTCCGATTTCTTTCTTTTTTAATCATTTCACGAATATGGAGCGTTTTTATTTTCCCCGGGCGGACGGTCCTCCCATTCATGCGGCGGGTTGCTTGCCTTATGTCCGACTTTTTGTTGCTTGAAACAATTACGACTTACAACCGGTCGTAAGATTTGTCGGCTCGTGGTATGCCGTTTGTGTTTTTTGCTGTTACGTAATTGAAGAGCTAAGTTGTGACTTTGTGAGATGATGCTGATGAGATTGCTTTATTTAATGTTTTATTTGTTTGTTTTTAGTTGTGTTAAAATGGTAGCGGAAGGAGTTGAAAAACACAAGTAAAATGCAACAGACGTACGCGCACGAACGCTGCCATACTCTTATGGAAGTAGGAATTGACAACGGCTATTAAAAAAAAAACAAATTCAATGATCAAGGAGACAAATTAACAGTCCAACACCAAAAAACGACACCCAGTCAAAAAGAAAAAAGGTTAAGGCATACAGTACCTAATACCCAAACTCAAAAATAGAAGAATTAAGATCTTAGCACCCTGGGCGGTCAGCTCGCTGCCTTTTTACTGACTAACTAGTCTTGTGACCACAAAAAGAAGCTCTTGCCGAAACAGCAGACAAAATGGCGCATAATTTGGAACACCTTCGGGAAACACCTGTAATATGATTCATAGTACAGCTTGGCAAAAAAGAGTATGATGCGGTGACAAGTGAAACTAAATATTTTACTTTAAGTAATGCAGACCTATAATGTTGGCACTACTTTGCCGATAAGAGCTAATAGATTTTGAGTCAGTACAAGCAGCGTTTTTAACTATTTGTTTAAATAATTTTACTCAATTTCCCTTAAGAAGTGACCTATATGCGGTAGTGGCGCCCTCATTTTTTCCAAACTCTTTTTTACCAAGCTGTACATACATGTTGAGGTTTTGCCGAACGGTTTTCCAAATCTACGTTGTTTAGTGCACACCAACAAATAATACTTCTATCAATCCCTGGTGATAACAAATCTAATTTAGTCTACATTATATTTAAATGCTAGCTGCGCCTCGAGGTTTCAACCGCTTATGTCTCGATCCCGTGGGAATATCGGGATAAAAAGTATCCTATGTCCTATTCCAGGTCATGGTCTACCCCTGTGCCAAATTTCATCCAAATCCGTTCAGCCGTTTTAGCGTGAAAGCGTAACAGACAAACTCACTCTCGCATTTATAATATTACTAGCTTTTGCCCGCGGCTCCGCCCGCGTGTATGTCGGTTAGTATGTACTAAAACCTACCTCGAGAACCACTCTATCCATTGGTGAAAACAGCATGAAAATCGGTGCAGTAGTTTTTGATTTTATCGCGAACAGACAGACAGACAGTATAATATGTAAGGATAAGGGTAGTTAGGATATTTTAGTTTTAGGATTACTCGTCATCTCAGTGGTCCCCCCCTTTCTAACCGTATCATCCTTCACACAGTCCATCCTTCGTTTCATTTTTCATTCATACTCAAAGCTTTTTTCGCTCATGTTTTTTTACCAATGCTTGCGAATTATAAAATAATCAGCCTATAATGTTTCCACTGCTGGGACACAAGCCTCCTCTTTCTGTGAGAGAGAGTGGGCCGTAATCTACCAGGCCCAGTGCAGGTTGGTAGATGTCACATGTCTTCGATTTTTTTGGTTCTAGTAGGACATGCCGGTTTCCTCACGATGTTTACCGTTTTGTTTATATATTCTGCATCTCTTTAATTAATCCAGCGAACACAATTTTTTTTTTTTTTTTTTTTTTTTTTTTTTTCCTAGCCTATGCTGTCCCACTCCTGGGCAAAGGCCTCCCTCCACTCCTTCCATCTTTCACGAGCCCGCGCGTCTTCTTTCCAGTTTTGATGGAACCTATCCAGCTCGTCCCGCCATCTCCTACGTGGTCTGCCGCGACCCCGTCTCACTGTCTCAGGGCACCAGTTCTGTGCTATTTGGGCCCACAGTTTGTCAGGCATGCGGCAGACATGTCCTGCCCAGTCCCATTTAAGTTGGGCAGCCTTTTGAGCCACGTCGGCTATCTTTGTTTTGGAGCGCAGTACTGTGTTACGAACACGATCCGTTAATTTAACGCCTAGTATACTGCGCTCCATTGCTCGTTGGCAGACCTTGAGTTTGGACTTCTGGATGTTAGTCAAAGACCAAGTCTGTGCGCCATAGGTTAAGACGGGAAGAATACACATGTCCATGAGCCTGCGTTTCAGTGCCATAGGCAACTCACCCTTAAATAGTTCCTTCATGGACCAGTAGCTCTTCCAGGCGTTTTCCGTTCGTCTTGTGATTTCTTTATCTTGCCTCGCCTGGAAAGAGACTACTTGGCCCAAGTAAAGGTATTCCTGGACATGTTGTATTGTCTCCCCGTCTACTTTTATGCTTCCAGGTGTTTCGTTGCACATAACTTTGGTCTTTGACATATTCATCTTCAGTCCAACAGAACACAATTACAATGTTATTTATCAAACTTATTAAGGAATAAACTGGCCCGAGGTACATTCAAACTCAAACTAAAAGCATTTATTTCAATTAAATCATTAACAGGCACTTTTGTATTGTTAGTCAGAAATATGAAGCTAAGTAGGTACCTATGGAGAAGAACGGGCAAGAAACTCTACTAAAAAAAAAATATTTAAAAGAGTATCTTTTAAATATTTTTTTTTACAAAATATTGGTTACATCATTCATGTTGAAATGATGTGAGAACAATGTCGAAAGCATGTTAAAAGCGTCCGTAATAAAAATATAAAAAAACAATTCAACAATTAAAATAAGCCAAGGCAGCCAAAAGAAGACCAGTCCCAACTGACGGCGCCCGTTCACGAACATGATGCATGGCTCAGCACCATTTAGCTCAACCATTTTGAAGGGAGCTAAAGACAAAACCACAAGACAAAACCAAAGCAAGTTAAGTTCAATCACCCCTGCTCTGGTAACAGGTGTTAAGTGGCTTCAAGCACTAGAACCAGACTTTTTAGTCGGTAAAGAGGCACGTGTTTCCTCGGTAAAGTAATCATGGAGCCTGATAGAGCATTGTAAATAGTCTATCTTGCATCATTGCATCATTTGCTAGGCTTCCCTGTTTTTCCTGGCCATTTGAAGAACGGTAATTTTTAACAGGACTAGGGTTGAGATTGGTACTTGGTGCATGCGTCTCATTCTCAAGTCATGTTTTTTTTTATGGAAAGAAAGTAAAAAAGAAAGAATAGATAGTTAATTGATTCAGGCGTGACTTTGCGGAAATCCATTATGAAATACAATAGACGTAGATATATTTAGTAACGTATTCCGCTTGCTGGACGCAAAGTCTTTGCACTTTGCGTCCAGCGCTCGGTGTGGTAACATGTCGCGTTCTGGTTTGCAATTGGTCAATCGTCATCCTGAGGATGCCTCGTTGAGAGGTAAAACACGTGTCGATTTCTTACAGGGTTTTTATGACTCTTGGAGAATAGTTAAGCGGAATAGGTTACTAAATATATCTACGTCTATTGTATTTTTTTGTCGTCATTTAATTTATTACTTTCTTACTTACTTTAGTTTCTAAGCATGACTCATGTGAACTTGAGTGTAACTTAATCATTGGTGTGTCTATTCACACAATGGCATGTGCTGGCCTAGTCTGAACTAATGATATAACATAACACAACATCACGCTTTATTTCCTTGAAGGGTTGGGCAGAGGTGTACCAGTAGCACATCAACATTTCACCAGTTATGTTTTAAGTCCCATGTAACATGGGGGCGAGCCTATTGCCATCAACCGGACACAAATCCAGACTCCGGGCTGCTACTGAGAAATTCCTGATGTAAAAACCCAAAAACACTTTGCCCGACCAAGGAATCGAACACAAAGCCTCACGTTCAGCAGTAGCGCTTGCGAACTCTAGACCAACGAGCCAGTCCCACAGTAGGTCAGTCGGGCAATATTACCTACAAATGTGGAACTGGCTTCTTCATCAGAAAATCAATCTATACCTAATGTTCCCACTGCTGGGACACAGGCATCCTCTCAGTAAGAGGGAACGGGTCGTATACCACCATGCGAGCGAGACCACTGCGCTTTGGTGTGTGTCACAAATCGTCAGCACTGACATGCCGAATTTCCCCATTATGGCATGTGACCTCGGCTTTTCCTTGACCATTGTCACTGTCTTGATTTCTGTCTGAAATATTTTCTTGTTTCATACTTTTTATTAGAACGTGGTTTTTAAGTAGTCGGGTTTTAGTTTTTTATGTTTTCCTTCATCGTTTTGAGTGTTTTTGAGTGATGGAAAACATATTTTTATAGCAGAAAGTGCATGTCAGTCGATCTCACAACCTAAGAGTCGTAAGACGCTACTGTTACCGCTGGACCACTAAGGTAACGGTTTCCTAGAAGAGCGGTTGGCTGCCACGTCGGCCGCAGTGATGGCCGTCATGACAATGACGGCAGCGGGGTTTGAATTGGGCAGCGTTTGACGGCCCAACTTACTTTCATAAAAATAACGTTTCAGTGATGTCATAGTGACATCACTGAAACGTTATTTTGATTTTAATAAATCAAAATCAAAAGTCATTTATTCAAACTAAGCTGAGAATCAGCACTTTTTGAACGTCAAAATTACATAAGACAGTCCCCCAAAAACGCCCGCCCTTCACCACTTCCTAGTGCTTTAGCTGGGAAGAAGAAGTGGCGCAACACAAACTCCTCAGCAGCACAGTTGTCTGTCAGTTAGAAACAAAATATTCTATACATTCGCCGATGACCTGGCCGCAGGAATCCGCTGGGTGCGAGTAGCACAGAACCGGTCGAAATGCCAGTGCTTGGGGGAGGCCTATGTCCAGCAGTAGACGTCTTTCGGCTGAAATGATGATAATGATTCGCCTGTAAATTGCGGACGCTATGTTGCGGCCACCGCAGTCTTAGCAAACCCTAGCTTCATAGCTCTCTCCTTCTTCATTGCTTCACCATTGCATGCCCCTTCAAATCCTTTGCATTCATGCTCATTCATTCATTCTTTTCATGCTTTGCAGTTTGGCAGAAGTAAATTTTCTTTGTAAATTTAGGATTACGCCACGAATAAACGCTTTTTTTTCATTTTTCCTTAACCCAACTCCTAGAACAAGGCTGGCTTTCAGGTACGAATGTCAAAGAAATACTCGCTACCTCCATTTCTTCGCGTTAGAAAGTGTCTGAGCCTAGGCAACAACGCTCAAAAACGTTGTTTTTCCTCCGTAGAGTCGCCGATACTTGGTTTTTTTGTTTTTGCTTCGTTCGAGCTCCAATTTAACACTTGTCGTTGGCGTGGCGCCTTCGTCTTGTTGGCTAGGTGAGAAGTGGCCGTTGGTTTTTAATTTAAAGTTAATGTGACGATGGTACTTACTTAGAAGAAAATAAAATCTGAAAAGCATTTGGTTCGAGTAAGTATTATAAGCTAGTGAACTCATTTTTTTATAGGTAACAGCCACTGCGACAATTTGTAACCACGATAAAGAAAAACATGTATTGACAACTGGAAGGGAAGAATATTTATATTTAGGTAAGACTTTAAAACGAGGAAATTTGAAGACAATTCAATAGAAAATAGCATCTTTTCAGGGGGCCAAGTCTACTAATTTACAAACGTGTCAGTAGTCTCACAATGATGAGTTTTGATCATGCTTCATTTTTTATTCTTTTTACCTATTGTGGCACCATAATATTCTATCTTATATTCTAGGTGCATCGTATATTTTATTCTAGGTGCATCGTCTTCAAAGGTACTTAATTAATGTAGGTATACATAATATTGCTAAACATTTTAAAAGAGTAATGGTGGAGTTTCTTGCGTCTCCATACGAAACCTTTGGAAGGGGCGACTAGAATCAATTCTATTTTTTTGTAAATTTTAGCGTTCATAAGTGCCTTTTACCTTTTATTATTGCCTTTTATTTGAAGTAAATTATTTGACTTTGACTTTTTTACTGAGATGGTAGCGCATTTACGACGCATCGGTTTGTGGTTAAAATAAATGTCACTGACCACTTCTCTTCACTCCCACTATAGTGCGGTCAAATCAAAACTTTTTGCGTTCAAGAATGTCCGTAAAAAAGTCGCCCGTGTAATGACGATCTGATTTGTGGACGACCGTTAGCGTTGCGCAGGCGCTGCCCGACACCCATTGTCCGTTCGACTCCCGGCAAGAGTAAAAAGATCGCGATAAATACGTGAGCTGTTATTATGTACTGTTATATCGCAGATTTTCGACTAAAAATGTCATTTCAGGTTAATGATCGAACGTGATTTTTGTGTTTGTAATTGATTCTTATTAAGCTGTGGCGGTATTTTTGGAAACGTGACGGATTTGTATGGGCACGTAGTATTCTTTTAGAAAAATATAAAACTGAGATGTCATTTTTTGTTACAATATTATTTAGTCATTTGTTGTTGACTAAAGAAAGTCCATCATCGTTGTAAAAGATACGCTGAGATCATACTTAATTTAGCTGAGATGCTCCACTATGATAAAATCTACATTGAAACAAACTATCCCTGATAGTTTAAGATTTCGGCAGATAGACCCATCGGAACGGATATGTCTGTCTAAACAAGGAAAATCACACATTTGCTTGCATTTTTGTTTCTATAACTTACCTTCCATAATGCTATATGGTGACTAATTCACGCAAGCTTTTTGCTTTGAAGAGTACAGGAGCGCCATCTAGTCTGATATTACGAAACTAATCGGCTGAATTCTTGGCTTTAAAGTATAATATGAATTGTTTAGTTTTAGTTTTGTTAAAATTTGGTTACTAAGGTAGGTATCTTAATTAAATTCAGCCAAAATTTATATGTACTTGTCTGGGAAGAAAATAAAACCAACACATTCAAAAGAATTTCAGATTTTCAGTTTTTCAGTGACAATAGGTAATGCTAATTTCGAAATTACGACTTCCATTGTCGACGTTACGAATGTACATACATTATTTTGTAAATGTAATTAATGCATTTACAGGCAGCTCAAACTCATACAAACGTTATTGTCAGTTAGAGCTTAAAATATTTTTCACTGAGATCTGAGAGAGACGGCGCGAACGCAGTCTGTCTCTCACTACCAAAAATAACGCGTCCGAGTTATCCACATTAGGGATAATCGCAAGGGTCAACCTACCCGCAGTGCAATAGATAGGCCTCGGCCTGGGGGAACCGCCTTCATGATCACGGTTTCCCCTACGCCAGGTAAGTATGACTATTTTACAGAAAATCGCGAGAGTCGTTCAATGGCGGAGAATCTTAACACCGCAATTCAGAAAACGGGCTGAATTGTACAACGCCATCTATCGATGGAGTAGGAACTAAATTACACTGGCGGACAAAGCACTTTGTCGAACTGAGTCAAACAAGTTCATTTTGTTTACGCAAGAAAAAAATCAATTACAGAAGCGAGTGGTCCATAATTTGGACCTCCTTACAGCAACAGAGCGTCCGTCCATCTGTCTTAATGTGTTTATCGCGTGTGAACTTGTTTAAGATTCGAGAAATGCATTGAGGTGGTTACTACCGGTTACAGCAGAGACAAAAAACAATCGAAAATGTGGATGGATTTGTATTTAACGTTAAATGTATGGTGGACGTGGATCAACTTGCTTCTTTTCTCGCAAAGTGAAACAAATAAACGCACTGAGCTATAATAAATGAAATAAATCATTTATCATTTGTCTACAATACTATGCTTATCTGTTTCCGTGCATTTGCACTGGCGAAACATTCACGACGAAACATGTTGAAATTTCTATTTTCTGTCAATGTTCCATAGGTACATTTTTTTTCAGGAACTAGTAATTTCAACATGTTTTGCCTTGAATGTTTCGCCAGTGCAAACGCACGGTCAGGTAGATACTATTAAGTTAGACACTGCAAAAATGCATCCATTTTTTCTTTGTCAAATTTTTTTTTTACTTCCACTTATATCAAAAAGCACTTGCTGATACGAATGATCTAATAGGAATCATGAACGTTTTTTACCTTAGTTTCCTTATAATTTAATAAGTTATCCTTTTAATAAACAAATCAGAAACAGAATCCTTTATCACCTTCTGTCTGACCAACTCGTAACTTTAGGTTTAAGGGTCATATGTTTTATCGACCTCTAGTTTTTATGGGATTCTAGAAATAATGTTGAGTATTTGTCCTACAGACGTTCTTGGAACGAGTTGGGCTGGTTTGGTTTGGTGCGAGTGTACGGCACGGGATTTAATTATCTACTGCTATAAAATCATTATGCTATATTTATACCTGTTTATCTGATCTTGAAATTATTGGATGCAGAATAATGTTTGGTTAAAAGATTTTAACTAGGTAATAAAGTACCTACTTATATTCATTATTTTGGTGACTGTTTTTTTTTGGTCAACAGTGTACGACCCTAACACCCTGTAAAGGCCCGATCACACGTAACACAACAACATCACTACGACAACGTATGGACGGGCGCTAATTTGTATCAAAAAGGAATTTCGCTCGGATCGCATTTGACCGTTAAAAACAACCGTGTGGGCAACACCGACCACATCAAGACCACGTCGCAGCCACAACGCAACCACCAGCGAGACTGCGCACTAGCGACCGGCCACATCACAAACACAACGATCTGTCTGTCTGCGAAAACTAGCAACAACGTAACCACATCGCAATTACTAGCGACAACGCAACTGCAAGAAGTTGCAGCGACACTATTCACACGTAGGTGACCACTGCTTGCCCACATTTTCGTCGTGGTGTGGTTGTACTGGTTGTAGTACGTGTGAACGGGCCCTAACAGTGCATTCACACTATGTCCTGACGATTAATTTACCGTTTCATTTTGGTTGACAAAATTCGTGGACGACAGGTCCTACCTATATGAGAACACCTCCATTTAAATACACAAGCCACGACGCTGTATACGAGACGATAATCTGTCATCACGCGGTATAGTGGGAACTGGGCTTAAAAGGATGTTCGTTTTTCAGGAAACCTACTAAATATTAACGAAAACTTAGTGGAATTATCAAACCACGTAATGAGTTTGACAGCCTGTTAGTTAATTTTTGTGTTGATTAGCATTTCGGAAACCGAGTGTTAGCTAGTGAAGTAGTGAATAGGTAACTACTGTTGAGACATTTTTTGGTTTTTAAATAAAATACGCTATAGTATAAAGCTGTACAGCTTCGCACACTTGACAAAACATCGAGATTTCTTAGTTATATTTTAAGTAATATACACATAAATCTTCCGGAATACATTCTCTAAAATGATGTTGCAAGCCACATAAAAATCTGTTGCGTGGTTTAGAAGAACAACGCGGACATACAGACAAATACGAAAAGCGATTTTTTAATTATAGAAGCGGCACTAAATGCGGGTAGAATGTAATTATCTGATTACATAGCTGCTTTTAATTAGGTCAAAGTCAAAGTCAAATAATTTATTTCAAGTAGGCATATTTGAACGTCAAATACATAGAAATAGAAATAGAACTGATTCTAGTTGCCCCTTCCAAAAGGTAGTTTTCGTATGGAGAAGAATGGGCAAGAAACTCCACAGTTACTCTTTAAAAAAAAAAAGGATTTTAGGATAGGTATTGCATAACATTTGACACCCATCAGGTAAGCCACGTGCTGCAAGCATTTATTTTCTTCTTTGCTCTTCGGATTAACCAAAACAACAGCAAACAAAATAATTAATTAGATTAACACTACGAACAACTTACGTATTGTTAGTTTTGGCGCCAAGACGCCTGCTCCCATCTAATTTCATATCGCTCCATCTCCAAATCGTTATCGCACGCATCGATATGCTTTCTAAAACTCCAATTTTCTTTTACATTGTCGTGTTGAAGTGAACTGGCTCGGTTCGTATTTAATTCCTTATCAATGGTGCCACCGGGCGTCCCGTTATCTAATTTCTGAACGAATGGAGACGGCTGTTTAATCGATTAAGTCGATTAGTTTTAGTTTTTTTATATTTTATTTTAGTGCAACACTATCTTTAGTTTTTTCCCTTCTCTATGTGTGTCAAAAAGGAAATACACGCTATTCATTGTCCGGAAGCCTTTTATTTAAATAATCCAGTAAATCGCTAAAGAAATCCCCAACATGGTCCTTACGAGCGGATATAAATAAATAAAGAACTAAAACAGCGAAATTTACAAAAATAAAGGATTTTTAAGGAACTTCCAAAATTTGCGAAAAATTGCCGATCTTTTCAAGACGCCATTTTAACGGCATCGAAGATGCACGTTCGAAATAAATTTCGATTTGGCGAAAACCAATATTATTGGAGAGTATGGACAACTGGATAAGGATGTGGATTACACAGTGTTCAGCTAATAAATAAATACCCAATACTCTTAAATAGGTTTGTTGGTTAATTTCGCATAGGTTTCCTATAATGAAGGTCAGTGTCTACCTATTTTATTTTACTTAGATTGTTTGATTACATTATTTAAACGAAGTAGGATCTAGGTACTATTTGTTGTCCAAATATGATACCATTAGAACTTTAAACATTGAAAACGGTTGTTCAATTTGTTCATATTTCCTACTATAGTTTCAAATGTAAGTTAGCATCAAACGAACAATCTTTTAGGTAGATTACTTCACTTTGTTTGTTTCCAGGAAACAAACATTTAACTGAGAGGTATTTGGTACATTATAGATTTTTCATAACTGTGTTTTCAGTTTGATATCGGCCTCTCAAAATGTCTGACAAGGAGGAAAAGGACTTAATCAAAAGACGGGGAAGTTTTAAAGGACGTTTAACAGTTTTCTCTAATTTTGTAAAGGATTTGGAGGACCCACTAAATCTACTGCAGGTTGGTGAATTGCAACTTCGTTTAGCAAAGATGGAAAATGTATTTACACAGTATGACGAGGTTCAATTAAGATTGGAGTGCTTAGCGGAAGACATCGCTGCTCGAATCTCAGAGCGAGATGAGTTTGAATCTGCATACTATAGGATTGTTACACAAGCACAAGGTTTACTTTCACGTAACGTGAAATCAACCAAGGATGATCAGTCTGATAGTCATAATTGTTCAAGAATCAATAATCGTTCGCTTGTTAAATTACCTACGATACAACTACCTAAGTTTGGTGGTTCTTATGATAAGTGGTTGGAGTTTCGCGATACATTTTCTAGCTTGATACATGACAATGATGACATGGATGACATTACCAAATTCCATTACCTTAGGGCATCTCTTGAGGATTCAGCTGCTGTGGTAATACAATCTATAGAATTTTCTGCGATTAATTATTCTGTTGCATGGAACATTTTATGTGATCGATATGACAATAAGAGGCTTTTAATACAAAATCATATAAATGCATTAATACTCATTGAGCCAATCAAAAGGGAGTCATCTGTCACTTTAAAACATATTATTGATTCTATCAACAAGAACTTGCGCTCATTACAATCCTTAGGAGAACCTATAAAGCATTGGGACTCGCTTTTAATTCAAATAGTTACACATAAATTGGATTCTAAAACTTTCCGTGAATGGGAACAATTCAAAGGTGGCATAGATAAAAATAAATCAATAACATTAGACAATTTCTTAAGGTTTTTGCGAAATCGTTCAGATTTACTTGAAACTATTGAAAGTTCGCATTATAATGCCAGTAACACATGTAATCCAAAGACTAATAAACACAAGAGTATGGTATCTGTAACTAATACTTTAGCTAGTCGGCCTAACAGTGGTACTAATTCTCTGAAATCATGCCCTAAATGTCAAGGTGATCATCCCCTTAGTACTTGTTCACAATTTCTTGGACTTAGTAATGAACAGAGGTTAGAATTACTACCACAATTTAAAATATGTTTTAACTGCTTTAGATCAGGTCACTATGCAAATCATTGTAAATCAATTGGATGCAAGGTGTGTAAACGCAGGCACAACACACTTGTTCATGTTACAGATCCCAAGGTTAAGCCAACTGTTAACTCATCCACTTCAAGTGGTGATCGCGATAACACTGCTGGCGCGTCTGATGTACAATTGCCTACAAATAATGTTACATTATCAGCAAAAGTCACAACTAATGTCCAAAACAAAGGTGAAGTACTTTTAGCCACATCATTAATAAAGTTTTATGATGGCAACAACTGTGAACATCTCGGTCGTGCGATTTTGGACAGTGGCAGTACGTCATGCCTTATTACAGAAAAAATGTGTAACTTATTAAATTTGCCTACAATTAAAGTTAATGAGTCACTAATGGGTATAAATAATTCCAAGTCACCAATAGGGAAAATGTGTTGCGTTCCGATAAAGTCATTAAATGAAAACTTTTCTACTAATATTTACTGTTTCGTCTTACCCTTTATTACTGATAAAGTGCCTTGTCGTCAGTTGAATATTAATGAGTTGAATATTCCAAGTAATTTATGTCTAGCTGACCCATATTTTTATGCCCCATCTTCTGTTGATCTTATTATAGGTGCAGATGTTTTCTGGGATATTTTGGGTACAGATAAGATAAGTTTAGGTCATGGGAAACCGGTGCTATTTGAAACTAGACTTGGTTGGATAGCTTCAGGCCCTATTATGTTACATAGTAGCCAAGTGCCTTATGTATTTCCTATGTTATGTAATTTTGTAAACATTACCCATAACAAAAATAATGTTATACAGGATAGCTCGAGTACTGATGATATTCAAAACCTGTTGATGCGTTTTTGGCAACTTGAGGAAGTTAGCCATCAGTCATCAGTACATTCTAAAGAGGAACAAATGTGTGAAGAGCACTTTATAAATAATACAACACGTCTCAAGGATGGTCGTTTTTGTGTGAGAATACCATTAAAACAATCTCCTGACAGTTTAGGTGATTCTTTGCAAAGATCTAAACATTGTTTACTGTCATTAGAGCGCAGGAATAAGGGTCAACCATTATTCTGGAAACGGTATTGTGACTTTATGAAAGAATATATTGAGTTACAACACATGTCTAAATGCATACTTGATCCAGGTAAAGTTGCATACTTTATACCTCATCATGGTGTTGTACGTGAAAGTAGTTCAACTACTAAACTCAGAGTAGTATTTAATGCCAGTAGTCCAACTACCTCTGGAGTATCATTTAACCATTTACAAATGATAGGGCCTACAGTACAAAATGACTTGGTGTCAATACTTCTTCGATTTAGAAAATACCAGTATGTCATTTCGGCAGATGTAGAAAAGATGTACCGGCAGATACTGGTACACCCAGATGATAGGCATCTACAGCAGATCCTATGGCGAGATGACCCCTCGAAGCCTATGGAGGCGTACCAATTAAATACTATTACATACGGCACTGCTAGCGCACCATACCTTGCCACTAGGTGTTTAAAACAAATAGGGCTTGATTGTACAGACAGTAAAATTGGTGCTATTATAAAAAATGACTTTTATGTCGACGATCTGTTGTCAGGGGGGGATACAATTGAAGAGGTTCTAAATATACGCCATAAGGTAACATCAGAGTTAGCTGCAGCTGGAATGCCATTACGTAAATGGAAATCCAACAACGCTTATTTAATGTCTGACTTAGAACATTCTTCATTAAATTTGAATATTGGTTCAATGGAACCCTGTAAAACTTTAGGGCTCAGCTGGAACACTGAGACTGACATATTATATTTTTCAATTAATCCTAATATTTCTAATGCATTGACAAAACGCGGAATTCTTTCTACGATTGCTCAAATTTTTGATCCGCTAGGTCTATTAGCTCCTTGCATTATTACTATGAAAACTATTATGCAGAAACTTTGGGTGCATAAACTAGGTTGGGACGATCAGTTGCCATCAGATATATTGGCAGTATGGTCCAATGCAATTCGTAACTTATCAATGTTGAATGAATTGTGTGTTCCTCGAGTTGTATTAACCAATTCATATCAAACTATAGACTTGCACATATTCAGCGATGCATCGCAAGTAGCATACGGTGCATGCCTGTATGTCCGCAGTACAAATAATAATGATGTTTTGATTCGTCTTCTTACAGCCAAAAGTCGAGTGGCTCCAATTAAACCAACGACAATACCAAGATTAGAGCTCTGTGCAGTACTGGTTGGTGTTCGTCTTTACGAAAGGGTGTTATACGCTCTCCGCGCTCAAGTAAGGAGTGTCACCTTTTGGACTGACTCGACGGTTGTATTGGGTTGGCTCAAGATGATACCGAGTAAATTGCAGCCGTTTGTCCGCAACCGTGTTGCAGAGATATTAGACAAAACACCTTCATGTAGCTGGAGGCATGTACCTACTAATCTAAATCCCGCTGATCATATATCACGCGGAATCGATATAAGTCTTTTACAATCTTTAGATTTATGGTGGTCAGGCCCTGTATTTTTGAGATACGATGCCTCAAAGTGGCCTAGGAATCCAACAGTGACAACGGAACTTCCTGAAATTCGATCTGAAGTATCCTTGCTTGTCACTTCCGTAAATCCACAACCAGTTATAGAGTTTGATAGGTTCTCAAATTTCTCATCACTTAAACGGTCGGTAGCTTATGCTTTACGATTTGTTAAGACTTATGTTAAAAAACAACCACCTGTTAATCAATTTCTTAGTACGGATGAATTAAGGCACGCATTGTATTTCATTATAAGGCTTTCGCAAATAGATTCTTTCCCGGAATACGCGATGTTATTAAACAATAAGGATTTACCAAAAAAGAGTCCATTAATCAAGTTTAAAGTTTTCCTAGATGAAAACAAATTAATGCGTGTTGGAGGTCGCCTCACAAACTCACAATTTTGTTATGACAAAAAACACCCGTTATTACTACAGTCCACACATATTGTCACAAAATTGTTATTTGAATATATGCACAAACATCTTATGCACGCGGGGCCGCAATTGTTGCTAGCATCCATTAGAGAATATTACTGGCCGATCGGTGGTAAATATTTAGCTAAATCAGTTTATCGCAAATGCTTGTTGTGTTGTCGTATGAAAGGACAGACAGTCTCTCCTGTCATGGGTGATTTGCCACAGCAGCGTTTGAATCCCGGGGGATTCCCCTTTGAAACTGTCGGCGTTGATTATGCTGGACCTATAATGTCAGCAAATAGACAAGGACGAGGTTGTCGCCTTACTAAAGTTTATATAGTTCTTTTGTATGTTTTACAACCAAGGCAGTGCATATCGAGTTGGCAGGTGATTTAACAAGCAATAATTTCTTATCGGTTCTACGTAGATTTGTGTCGAGAAGAGGCAAGCCTAAGCACATCTACTCTGATAATGGGACCTCGTTTGTTGGTGCGTGTAATGATATTAGTAAATTTATAAAGAGTAGTTGCAATTCATTATCCAGTGACTTAGCTAATGAAGAAATAAACTTTCATTTTATTCCTCCTTACGCTCCTCACTTTGGAGGTCTTTGGGAGGCCGGTATTAAATCTACCAAATATCATTTAAAGCGAGTACTGGGAAATTGTAACCTTACGTTCGAAGAGCTGAACACTGTGTTAGTTCAAATAGAAGCTCTACTGAATTCTCGCCCACTTACACCACTTTCATCGGATCCCAGCGATTTGTCCCCGCTTACGCCTGGACATTTTATAATAGGACGACCGCTCACAGCACTGCCTACGCCAAACATTGAAGACCGTTCCGTAAATTACTTGACCAGATTCCAGAGAATCGAGCAACTTCGTCAACACTTTTGGGCCAGGTGGAGCAAAGAGTACGTCTCAGAGCTACAACATCGAGTGAAATGGCAATCCTGGACTAAGCCATTGGAAAAAGATACCCTCGTGCTCATCAAAGATGAGAATCTCCCACCTCTTAAATGGCGATTAGGTCGAGTAATAGATGTTTATCCCGGCAAAGATGGGATCAGTCGCGTCGCTGACATCAAGACGGCGTGCGGAGTGGTTCGACGAGCATTTAGCAAGATATGCCCTCTCCCGGTATCTTAGCAGAAGAATCTGGTTGAGAGAAGATCTCTCAACGCCGGGGGGAATGTTTAATCGATTAAGTCGATTAGTTTTAGTTTTTTTATATTTTATTTTAGTGCAACACTATCTTTAGTTTTTTCCCTTCTCTATGTGTGTCAAAAAGGAAATACACGCTATTCATTGTCCGGAAGCCTTTTATTTAAATAATCCAGTAAATCGCTAAAGAAATCCCCAACAACGGCCATTTTGCCGCCAACCGTGACCAATGCTACACTTTGGTGTCCGAGATTTTTATATTGAGAGTACAGACGTCTACAAAAAAATAACGGAAATTATAAAAAAAATGGTCGTTTTAGGAGAACTGAAATTGCATAATCATAAATGTAAAGAAAGCCCAAACATCACAAAATAAATATCCATCAAGACTTAGGTCTTATCTATATAAGAAGAAGAAGGGTCAAGTGATGGGAGGAGATAGGAGTAGGTAGGTACTAGGAGGTACCAATCTGCCTAGGCTTTTTCTAACAGCGTTTCGGTTGGCTTCCAGTCTAACCGGATGCAGCTGAATACCAGTATTTTACATGGAGCGATTGCCTAGCTGCCCTCCACAACCCGGTGAGGGTAGGTACTGAGTACCACGATAGCCCTTGGTAGGTAAGCCTGGTTGTAATACTTTTGGGCTACCCGTAATTCTCCCATACTAATATCCATATTCATACTAATATTATACATTCGAAAGGAACTCTGTCTGTCTGTCTGTTACCTTTCCACACCTAAACCACTGAACGGATTTCGACAAAATTTGGCAAGGAGATAGATGACATCCCGGGGAAGGACATAGGCTACTTTTTATCGACATACCACGCGGGCGAAGCCGCGGGTGGAAGCTAGTATTTTTATAAAATTTCTTTCTTCATTTCGTTCAAAAGAAAACGCTGATGCGTTCAGTGAAAGCAGAAATGAGGAAATGAATTTTACTTTTGTTTAGCGATTGTTCCAAAAAGCAAAATTCTAAGAAACACGAAAATTCTGAGAAACCTCAAAAATGAGGCATTTTTCCTCGACTTGCGAAAACTCAGGAGGAACAGAAAGTACAAAAACCTATTTTATAACAAAGCGAAGGTGTTATGAATACACCAAAAAAAAATCAAGTAATAAAAACTAAAACCCAACTACGACTTAAAAGGTATAAACAAGACACCACAGACAGACAAATTAAAAATCCGGAGTCACACGTGTTATAATAAATCGAACAGATTACGTGTGACTCCGGATTTTTAATTTGTCTGTCTGTGGTGTCGTGTTTATACCTTTTAAGTCGTAGTTGGGTTTTAGTTTTTATTACTTGATTTTTTTTTTAATTCTTTTGGGGTTATAATATATATATTTTTGAAATGTGCTCATTAAGCCCTTTCATTTGATACCCAACATGGTACGATTAAACCATTTTTTTTTTTAAGTTCCTCACTTTATGTCCTCTAAAGGGCGCCATTTTTAATTTAATGTGACTTCACATAGCCTATAACCAGCGGATAATCACGACGCTTCTAACGATACCTCATTTGTCAAATTGTGATAAGTGGTTTGGAAGATATGAGGGAACAGATGAACATACATACATACATACATACATACATACATACATACATACCGGTCAAAATCATAACCCTCCTTTTTTCTTCGCCGTAGTCGGGTAAAAATGAGGCTTATTAGATAGGCAGGTACTGAACCAATGTGAGAAAAAAATCCGACCATTACAATATTGGTACGTCACGAGGTGGCATCAATCACGTGTAGCCCCAATTAAGCTATTTGAAACCAGCTCGAGGTCACGGAAACACAAAAAACTTTGCAGAAGGAAGTAAAGGGTGAAAGTTTTCATTTACTTGGCATGTTGGTCTCCTACACATTCCCTGCCTGATTATAAGAGTGTCGGAGGGCAGACGCACAGACCAGGGGGCTTAAAACAGTCACTTTAGCAGAATCAATCTGCCTAGCCTTTTCCCAACTATGTTGGGGTCGGCTTCCAATCTAACCGGATGCAGCTGAATACCAGTATTTTACATGGAGCGACTGCCTATCTGACCTCCACAACCCAGTAACTGGGTAATACGATACCCCTTGGTTAGACTGGTTGTCAGACTTTCGTGCTTCTGACGACTCGTAACGACTGTCAAAGATCCACAAATGACAGCCGGGACCAACGGCTTAACATGCTTTCCGAGGCACGGAGGAGTCTCGATATGTGAAAATGGTCACCCATCTACGGACCAACCCCGGCAAGCGCAGCTTAACCTGATGGATCAACCCGAGCGGCTGTTATTACTTAGCCACGAGCTCCTCTCACTTTAGCAGAATCATAATAGGAAAATATTATGAATCATCGTAAAATGTCACAAACTGACAATAGATCTGCGTGCGATTCATATTACGAAATAATTTATAATTTATCCGTTTGACAATTTTCTATGGAGATTCGTAAAATGGTCCACACATGAATTGCTTTTGTGTCAAATTATAGGTATTGCTAATGACAACTGGAAATTCAGGAAATGAATTGCTTTTAGAGGAATTGATAATGTGGCCGTTTTAGGCCCCCTGGTAGCTGTAATTTTGAACTAAGCTTTTTACTGTAGTTGTGATTAATAATTATGTTGTTGCTAGTCATGTTGTGCGATTACGCTTTCGGTATTAATCCGATCAAAACCTGTAATGTGAACTTAGTGATAAACTGTGTTAACTGTTGTAGTTGCCTTGTATAAATAAATAAATAAGAAACACCATCATTCTCCTGCCCTTATCCCAATTTATTTAAGGTCGGCGCAACATAATCTTTTTTTTCTATACTTCTCTATTAGTCGTCATCTCGGTAGCCTCTTTCAGCCGTATCTTGTTCCATACGGTCCATTCATCATACAAAAATACAAAATACTCTACATAGTAGGTTATTGACATGTTTAGAGAGGAAAGCTTCTGCAACTGAGCCTAATTTCAGTTCAAGGCTGAATAGAAGAATCCTTTTGACACCATTGGGTTAGTATTAATAACCCATCATAATTATCATTGTGTTTTGTTACGTTACTTTCGTTGGTTAGCTGGAAATTTCAGCCAGGAAGAGATTTACCTGTGAAGAACATGAATTTTGTGCCTGAATTCACGAAAAATCCAGCTTTCATCCAATAAAGCCAGAAAATACACGCAAAAAGTAGCGATCCAAAACCTAATCGCGCAATTCAGAATCGCTAAGTTTTTTCAGGCTGCAAAATGAAACTTTTTAACCTGCCAATCAGTTTTAGTAACGTACATAACACCTTTGTTCCCCCAATTTCCCCCCAGCATAGCAAAATCCGTTTTTTAAATATTTACAGCTTAGTTATGTAGATACAAATTTTTGGTGCATGGCGAGCCGGGTGCGGCAGTTGCCATGGCAACCACGTCGTTGTTTTGCCGATCGGGCTTTGTCTATTCTTTTTTATTCTTGTTTGGCTTTTTTCGTACGGAAATATAGGCACAGGCATGGAGGCAGACAATGCCTTTTAAAGGGTAGTACCGTCGTATGTTAGATATTCGTATCGTATGCGTTTCGTGAATAACAATTAAATTGTAGCGAGCTACAGGTTTGATGGGCGTTTTTATTTATATGGAGCCAAAACTAGAGCCTTTACTCGTGCCAGCGCAGGTACCTACCGGTCTATCTACAACTACATACAAATGATATCTACTAAGTTCATTTTCTTGGATAAACTTAGGTATTTTTAGATGATACAAAGTCTAGTTCGTTGAAGAACCATTTATTTGATTCGTCGGTAATTTGGTTTTTCCGTTCCATTTCCATATAAGTATTAGTACCTAGCAGTCCGGAGTCTGGATTAATGCACGAGTTATGGCAATACGCTCGTCCCATTGGCTAGTAAAATGTAAGTTTAGGTACTATTAGTTATACAGGCACATCTCTGCCTGTGTTGTAAGTTGTCTAGGACGATCTGGATTACAATATACTTACCTGTATCGACCTACCTAAATAGTCGTAACTCTAAGGGCCAGTTTATCTTCTAGGCTGCAATTGTTTGTATCATTCAACCAATCATTAACAATTTGTCGCATTCATTTTGCGATGATTTTCATTCGTGAACTGGCATTGGCGTACATATTACATAGAAGTTTGAACTTTATAATCGAAACAAGCGAAAGCTTCATGACGGACTTAAGTAGGTATTTATGTAATATAAAATTGCTATTGCTATTGGATAATTCTTTTAATTTAATTTGCTGTAGGAATTACGTTAGGCGCACAATAAGGTGTAGTACCTACCTAGGTAATCGAAAGTGTTTTTTTTTAATTCTTTATTATTGACCGATGATTATTATAATAATAATTGTATGGTTATCAATGGGCCCTGAAGAAAAAACATCAAAATAATGTTAATTTACAGTTTAATCGTTAGATGATGTTAATACAATTTGAGTCTTGATATAATGTGATATGAAATATTTTAGATTGTTTCATGTAATTTCTTGATAACTATGCAGTTCATCACAAATAGACAACAGCGTGCGTTCTGAGTACTCGATAAAAAAAAACAGACACTTACAGGTTAATTTTCCGATATTACTACAATATCTTAGCTCTAAGATTACATAGTTTAGTTAGCTCTAAATAAGTTATTAATAACTTATTTTATGAAAGCAAAAAGGGAAAAACTAATGTTGAAGTAAAACAGGCACCTGATATGATTTAGGAATGCACCTGTCAAATCAAAATGATAACACTGAGCTGAAGTTATTCACAAATTCAAAGTGTTAAGTGTTGGCGAACAGTGTTTCGCAATATTATTTCTTAAAAATTTAGAATAATATTGTTAAAATAACCATGCTATCCAGCCTGAGAACTGGAGTACAGGGCGTGGTATGTCAGTTATAACATAAAACAAATGTTGTGACTGTTGTAAACAATCGTATTATATAATAACGTCTTGACGTTTGTGCGTTTCAACCGTGATGAAAATGTGATCGTATTTTCAGTTACGTGCTGCATCCAGGAATATCCAGACCAGCGCAGCTCTGCAGCATGAAAACCTGTTCGTCCATCGTGATAGTCCCGAGGACAACCCTGACATCCCGTTCGAATTCACGGAGCAGAACAAAAAGGTCAGTGACAGTCATCTGTTTCCACTAAACAATCGCCTTTTTGCTGTTCTTATTTCTAAATATCGCTGAATGTGACAGAATATTGTCATGTTTAATTTCCATGAATACGCTGTTTGTTAATTTCGAGTTAAATTAGGTTTGTTTTAATAGCAAATTATCTTAGGTTAACCTAACAAATTGATAACATTGAAAATCTTTTAATAGGTAGCTGTAGTTACCTCCAAGTAGTTGTATTGTGAACGCCTATCATTATTGTTTCATTAATTTTTTATAGTGAAATTGAGTGAACAGTATTTTATCTATAGGCAGTAAAAAATAAAGTGAAACTTTTTTTTCATTTCATAATGTCAGACTTTCTTCCTTGTAACTATTTATGAGGCATTCCATCAAGTTAAATTGTTTTAAAAAAGTTCAAATATTTCTTAAAAAGAACACTTATAATAACAATACCATTATCTTAAGTAATTTTTGAAGATATGTAAAAATATTTCTGAATCTTATTCCAGAGAATTGATGCCATACTAGGAATCTATCCCGAAGGACATAAGCGTGGAGCAATGATCCCGCTTCTTGATTTGGCTCAGCGTCAGGCCGGAGGCTGGCTACCCATCTCTGCCATGCACAAGGTAGCTGATATGCTCAAGCTGCCACGCATGAGGGTTTATGAGGTGGCTACGTTCTACACTATGTTTATTAGGTGAGTATTTAATTGAAAATACAATATTAATTAAAGAAACAGTTATGTTCTATTCTATGTTAAGGTGGATGGGCCAAGTTAAATTCAAATTTTCTTACGTTTTTTGCAATTTGCAGGTCAGTGTGAGGTTGTATGTTGATCTAAATATTATTTGCGGCCGTACAAATATGGGTTTACAAAATTATAAACATTAGAATCAGCAATACCACTCTCTAAGTTCATGAAAGTGCCAAATGTCATGATTTCATGAAATAGTCATTCAATGCACTTTCATGAACTTAGACAGATCACTTAGAGAATTTGAATTTTGCAGGCTACCTTAGCACATCCCCCTTGATGGGTTTGGTTTCCGTACTTAGCCCTTCTTATTATAGTAATAGTTACCTACTAATAGTTAATATACATAACATCACGCCTATATTCCCCGAAGGGTTAGCTAGAGGTGTATATAATCACACATTTCGCCAGTTGTGTTTAAGTCCCATGTAATAGGGGTTGAGCCTATTACCATCAGCCGGGCACAAATGCAGACTCCAGGCTGCTACTGAGAAATTCTAGACCTAAAAACTCAATATCACTTTGCCCGCTCTAGGTATTGAACCCAGGACCTCATGTTTAGCAGTTAGTTACCTATTAATAGTCTGTAATCATATAAAAACAGTTGCAACCATTGCCTTGCAATACTACATTTTAATAATAAATGATTTAAAAAAAAATCTTTTCGATACCTGCTGTACCAAGGAAATTTGACTGAACCCAAAATCCATTAAAAAAGGATCTTCCTCATGATCTTGCCGCCACCAGCTCATAGCTTGTGCGTGTGACTGGTATTAATTTATTTAAATAAAATATAAGCTTACAGTGGACACTGACTGGTGACTTTACCTTATTTTATATTTATTCAATAAAGAGGAAGGAAGGTTATGTAAAGTAATTAATAATTATTTTAACTTGCAGACGACCAATCGGCAAGTACCATCTCCAAGTCTGCACAACAACGCCCTGCTGGCTCCGTGGCTCTAATGACATCCTGAAGGCGCTTGTCGAGGGAACCCAATGTCAAGTTGGTGGCAACAGCCCCTGTGGAAAGTTCTCCATATCTGAGGTGAAAACATTTTTATATAAAAATCTTAAATTCATTCATTCACTGACATACAACGCACACCCTAAATTGTTGGGTCTCGAAGCATGATATTTTTCATAAGAGTTTCTTACATAACTGCCTTGTTGGTCAAGTGGTCGCAAGAGCTACCGCTGAGCATGAAGTACTGGGTGCGATTCCCGGGTCGGGCACAGTGTTATTGGATGTACAGTCGAAAAAATGTTATTCTGACCCATAAGCTTATTTTCTTACAGACATTCAAATACAATTAGGTCGACATTCGCGTAAACATACATTTCCTTGGTAACGACCTTGTCATCTGCCATCTTTATTATTTTGACGGTTTCAAACGATTTTTCGTCACAGTGGGTATTGATTCACTCAGCCTGACTGTACATCGGTGTAAGTAAAGTTGTTTGTTTATGAGTTTATCGCAGTAACATTACATCAAACTAAAGTATCGCCGATGCAAAAAGCATTGCAGTGAAACAGTATCAGAGCAACATACTCGAATTAATGAAATTCAAAGAAACAAGTTTCGCACTAGCAAAGTACACCCACTGGTCTCTTATCTTCTTCGTATCTTGCCTTTTTTTTCACAATACATATTATAAATTTAGCTCGGAGGAGCTCGTCGCTAAGTAATAACAGCTGCACTGGTCAATCCATCAGGCTAAGCTACGCTTGCCGGGGTTGGTCCGTGGATGGGTGACCATCTTTACATACCGAGACTCCTCCGTGCCTCGGAAAGCACGTTAAGCCGTAGGTCCCGACTGTCATTCATGGATCTTTGACAGTCGTTACGGGTCGTCAGAAGCCCGAAAGTCTGACAACCAGTCTTACCAAGGGGTATCGTATTACCCAGTTTTGTTGTTATTGAAATAAATTATTTAAATTATTTAGCTGCATCCGGTTAGACTGGAAGCCGACCCCAACATAGTTGGGAAAAGGCTAGGCAGATTGATTGACCTATAAACTTAAGTAGCATTCATTTGTTTTTCCAGGTTGAGTGTCTCGGTGCTTGTGTCAACGCTCCTATGGTCCAAGTGAACGACGATTACTACGTAAGTAGTCAACTTATACACATAACTGGCGAAATGTGGGTTATGTGGGGTACTATTGGGAAATACACCTCAGAACAGCCTTCGGGGAAAACACGCATACACACTCACATTTATAACCATTTACAATACGTTTACGAAACCGGCCTCACGTCACTTGACAGCGCTCTGTGTTGTTTTAGGGTTCCGAACCCAAAGGGTAAAACGGGACCCTATTACTAAGACTCCGCTGTCCGTTCGTCTGTCTGTCTGTTTGTTTGTCTGTCCGTCTGTCACCAGGCAGTCTGTCTCTCAAGAACAGTGATAGTTAGATGGTTGAAATTTTCACAGATGATGTATTTCTGTTGCCGCTATATTTTATTTAGTCTGAGGTTGGGACTAATACTTACATGTGCTTAGGTATTGATTTATTTGTATACTGAAGACCTCAAGTAAAAGTTATAACTTATTATCATTCTCTAGCTCTATCCCAATTTTATTAAATTTGTGGTCGGCGCAATATGTTTTTTTCTTCCATTCTCTATTAGTCGTCATCTCGGTAGTCACCCCCTTTCTAGCCATAATATCATATTTTAGACAGACCATCCATCGTTTCTTTGGTCTTCTCCTACTCATAATTCTCTTCAAGACATTTTCAATTTCAATTTTTTCCTTGTTTCCTCATTTCCTTTCCATTGTAACATAAATAGATTCAACTGGACTACACACTACAGGTGATATAGAATGATATTTTTTTCTCTATTTTTGCAGGAAGACCTGACAGTAGAAGACACTAAAGAAATAATTGAAAAACTGAAAAAAGATGAGAAACCGAAAGCTGGACCTAGGTATATACCCTTGTAGTACTTAATGTTTTTTTTTAATGTCTTCTCGCAGGTCACCCTAGGAGATTGTGTGCTGCTTAACCCGGCTATCTAGTGGATGCTTTAATAAATTAAGGCCAACAGCTAGGGCATAAACCTTCACTACATATTATAAAACAGTCCTCCGCCGCGTCTGTCTGTTCGCGATAAACTTAAAAACGACTGCACCGATTTTCATGCTGTTTTCACTAATGGATAGAGTGGTTCTCGAGGAAGGTTTTTGTATCCCAAAGTCCACGCGGGTGAAGCCGCGGGCATCAGCTAGTATAAACTAAACGGCTACACGCCAAGGGCACCCCCTGTCGGGAACGGACTTCGGCTTAGGGCGTCGCTGCGGATCGGATAGGAATTATTTAGAGATGAATTTAAAGCTACAGGCGCTGCGGCGAAGGCTGGCTCAGGGAAAGGTAGTAATATAGGGGAATTCCGAGACGTGTTAAAAATGTTGTGGCGACATCTACATCGCCACATGCGAACTACGCATCAAAGATCTGACGTCACATAAATTCTGCATCGCGCAATCAGAGTTTACCGCGCGATGGACATATATCTAATATCAATCATTGGGCAGTTGAGGATCCTCACTTTTCTATGGTGGATGAGTGAACTTTACACCCTGTTCCCTGCTTTACATCCCTAAAATTTCAAGTTTAATTTCGAAAATTCTTGGTTTTCTGTAGGTAAGTACTTATAAGTCTACAAAGTGTCTCTTGTTTCTTTATGAATGGACAAAAGAAAACCTAACCTATCCGAGCCGGGATGTCATAATCTTCGATGACCCCCATATACTGAGACCATGGGGACCTCATTTAGTTTGGTCGTTCCGGGCGGCTGAGTAGGTATATTATATTATATTATATCGCCTATTTTAACAACCTTAATGCCAAGATTTCCACAAGATGAGATGTTACAAAATATTGTAAGCAACAATATCTATTTGTTTTTTTTTCCTTTTCTCAGGAGTGGAAGATTCGCCTCCGAACCCCTAGGAGGGCTGACATCTTTGACTGAAGAACCTACCGGCCCTGGCTTCGGGCTACAAGACGGCTTGAAATCCTAGAACAAATGCTTTCAAGTTTTGTAAATCTTATTTATAGGCAATATTTAAATAAATCATTGTTAGATCAGTAGCTTTTTTTATTTATTTTAATTTTATTAAGTACCTAGTTAAGTGTAGTTCAGCAAGTGTGATCGCGACGATAGGTCTCAGGAGAAGAATTATTAAAATAAGTGGACTGTATAATATGTATAATGATGAAATGGAAATACAACAGTTAAAGGAAGTTATGAGAACAAATAATAATTATGAACAATAAAACGCGCAAGCGCAGCCGTGCGTGGAGGCGTACAACAGCTTACAGGCGTTTCGACGGCGCTCGCAATGGCTGTGAGGCCGGCTGACTCGCCGCTGTCCCCGCATCCCTCGTTCACTGCCGCCAGCGCGCGGCGATGTTGAGAAGAGGGTCTCAACAAAGTGAAATCACAACTGACTTGACTTGTTATAAGATCAAATTGTTGTATTATTAAATTATATTTCAAAAAAAAAAAAAACTGATCCAGAAAGAGATTGACCGCAGTGGTGAATGCAAGAGTGACTCCGGCGCTCTAACCAAAATTAAAGAAAATAAAACGAATAGCCATGTACGGTAATGGATAGCACAGATTAGATGTCCAATTTAATTACTAAAAAATTTAAAAAAGGAGCGAGGGAAATTAATCTAATCCATATTCACTTTAGCAGGAATTGTGTACCCTCGAGCCTCGACATAAGGCTGGTTTTGGATTGACCATTTTATTTCATTCAATAATTATAGGAGGGAAATAATTATGCAGATTACGCTTTATGTACCTACCTAATTACATAGGTACCAGCCATAAAAGGAAGCACAGAAAAGTAGGCAGCATTCTCATAAAAAATACTGATATACTTACATAGTACTTCCATATTGAATATCGATTATGATTTATAATTACTAGAAAGCCCTTGCGAAATTCTGATAAGCTAATTAGTAATGTGTGAGCTATCTCGTCGTATACTACGAAACTGCCAACTTACGTGCGATCACTGATAAGGAACACGTAAGATATGTACTTACTAATAGTAATTTTATTCAGTTGTGGCTATGTTACTGTCCAGTGTGTTACCTAGTATGTTATAAAAGTTATTTGTCTGAATAATTTAGGTGAGTTCGTAGGCAAACACTCGTTAACTAAAAGTACTTATGTACGGAATGTTATTATTTTGATTGAATGTAAGTGTAACCTCTTTTTTAATTCTTACTACCATTGATAAACGATCTGTTTTGTAAAAACGATGTCCTAAAATGAAAATAAAATTGCAGTGTCAAAATGGTGTTGATTTACAGATGACCCGTAGAAATAACAAAAATGAAACTTATAAAGAATATACGAAAATACAACTGTGGGACCCTAATGATCCTAATGATTCCTGGGACCAAACGAATGTAAGTAACCATGATTTACTTGTAGGAAAGTTTAGTTTATGTTGTTTGTTAGGTTATAATTATTTACAGTGAGAATTTTGTGATTATAGACAATTAGCAGAATTTCAGTCCATTACATTACTGCCTAGGCTTATTTATTTATTTATAAGCTTGTTGATAATTCGTTTAAAAACAGCCAAAATTCATCTGGCATTATTTCGTATTTTCATCTATCACGCGCCATAGTGGTGAGCACAGGTGATGCGGTAAGATTATATGGTATACATGTATAATCGACTAAATAGGTTCAAGGTTGCAACTATATTATTCATGAGTGAAATACTTATTATCATCACATCAACAAGTCCGCATAAGTAGAATCAAGAATAACTATGGCTTTGTATTCTGTCGAAGAATCGGAAGAATAAAATAAGAAATCTACTAATACAACTTTTTAGTTTAGTTTTCCACCTCTAGTGTCAAAAGCTATTGACATGTTAGTTCTGAAATGTCACTAGTTTCATTGCTTTTGCTACTTTCTGTCAGTGATTTTTCATTCGTTGGTTGTTCGTGTCGTCTTCTTGGGTGTGAAAATGTCTTTCGAGGCCTAAGCTGAAAGGCATTGTGTGAACGATGAAAAGTAGCCCCACGCGCAAATATGAAAATTTCTCCAACGACAACCAAGGGAAGGAAACGGACAAGTATTCTCTAGACAGCCAAGACACCGCCAGTGTGGTTAGTTTCGTTGTTGAAATTATTGATTTTGTTTGTGTACTGTCTAAGATGTTATTGATTTGTCGCGTTTTAATGTTTAGATTAGTCGTAGCGTATGTGTTATATCTTAACGCCTTTGCTAACTGCTGGGTTCGTCATGGGGATACAGACACCGCTGTGAATCAGCGTGCGAATTACCGACTGCTGTTTTGACCTACGTATGCGCGGCATACGACCTAGATCGTTCTAGTTCTAGATATTATGTTTCGAATTTTGATTGACCTTTTTATAACTTAACAGTTTGGTAATACTTCGTATTTTTACGACAACGGGTCGCTTTCTTTGGACCTTTCGTATTTTTAACGTTGCCAACTCGTTTTATGCCGCTTCTCGTATGGTATTTCGCACTTTTACTTTCACCTCAACACGTAATTGCGGTTACTTTTTACTTTGAACATAAGTACTTTTAAAATATTTCTGGTGAAATAATTTCTTGATTAATTATACTTAAGTAAGTACTTGAAATAATACTTACGCTCAACAGTATCTCCATAAAATGTGAACCCTTTAGTAGACAAAGCATTTTTTTTGTCTATGAGCTGTCTTTACTGTCTTATTTACCCAATTTGAATAAATAATGAGTTCAGTGCAATCAAGGGGCACCTGACTGGACTCCTATAATAGACAATGCATTTAAAAGAAATTAGTTTTTTTCATTAAACTGTCTTAACATTCTTATTTACTCATTGGTTATTCACCAATGAGTTCAGTGCAATTGAGGGATATATGTTTAGCCATAGATAGCTGCAGGTTGATGACGAAAATTTCAGAAGAGAGTTAAAAAAAAAATTAATTCATGATTTTAAGGATAGGAATAAACTATAGAAATCTATTCAACCAAATTTTGATTAAATATGAAACAAAATCAGCTTCTTTGCGAGACAAACAGTTGCTTCTTGAAATCAAAACCGCATTCAAACTTTTTTTGAGAATGATGATTCAGGCTGTAATCTAACAAAACCACAAGACTTGTTTGTACTAAGAGTACTACCTACAGAGTATCTTAGTGCTTACATACCTTTGTTTATCCTTATTAGTCAATTGCGAAAGGAAATTAACAAAAAAAAAAAAAAACTGAAGCAGTAATTAATTTTTTTATTTTTAAGTCACTCTTTAATGCTTTTGAATTATTCTGGCATGTTGGTAATTCATGAAAACATTCATTTTGCATTCCAACGTTCCTGTTGTATTTAAATAATCACAGGCAAAAAATTGATTATGATTAAAAAATATATATACATATAAGCTAGGTACTAGGTAATTTTATGAATTCCAAGCAGACAAAAGTTATGTTAAGATTATCCACATATTGTTAACATAGCACAATAGCATTCAGGAAAAATTTACATAGTTAAACAAAACAACGAATAAAAACTTTATTTGCTTAATAAATACTTAAATGCAATGCAATGCACCTGATATGTAAATGCATTAATTTATGGATATATTTAACATTTTGCTCAGCATCATGGATTTATGGCTTGCTAATTCCATTGTGGACCTCATTCAGCCATTAAATTATGAAGGACCACCAAAAAAAAAATGTTTTTTTTTTAACATTCCTTACCTTTAAATCTTTAAATACTATGAGTGTTTTTCTTTTATTTTTTACCTTTGTACATAATGTTAAAATTAGATTCTATATTTTATTTAAAATTGTAAATTAAACCATTTACAGTAAAAAAAAAAGTATATACTATCTTATACATTGTAGCAGCAAATCAATTTTCACACCTCCTACTTAAGACCTAGGCCAAATATTTTTAGATATTCGGGTAGCGCATGCATGGCCTAAAGAGGTGCCATAAAGAATATGAACAAAAAAAAAATATAGTATTTTTTTTTTTCGTTGTTATTAAATAATATAAAGATGTAAAATTTGTGAGTTTGTACTTTGTATGTAGGGGGTAATCTTTGGACTGACTGATCTGATCCCAAAAATTCTTTCACTAAAGGGTAGCTATTATCCCTCTGTGTCACAGGATATACTATTTTTTTAATTTTTATTGTGCAAATTGAAGTTGGTGGATTTGTTAAAATGAAAATGAAATGGTTCAATGAACAGACTGATCTTATCACCATAATTATTATCTTCTAGTAAAGATTGTATGGATTTAATTCATGGTTTAATATTAACTTTATCAGGCAATTAATTCTGTGATTTTATTCTGCATAGATTATGATAGTAGAAGTATAATGAATGAGTAATGAGTTACTAGCGACCCCCTCCCTGGCTTCGCACGGTTTTAACCTTTTAACAACTTGACAAAACATTGAAATTCTTTACTTTATTCATAAAAATTCTGTAAAAATTCTCTAATGATGGTGAAAACCGCATCAAAATCCGTAGCGTAGTTTAGAAGAATAATACTGTGACAGAGACAGACACGAAAAGCGACTTTATTTTAAAATATTTATATCTAGATAAATTTGGATTTTTCATCACTGGCTGCATGCATCTTTGAAAGTTAAAGGTTGAATGCATTAATTTAAACCTACTTACGTGTATGAAAAGTCATTTGTGGCACCTCATAATTTATGAGGCAGTCAGGTGACTTTTTATAAATAAAAGACTTACCTAACATTGCAAGTAAGTTGGTCAGTTTTCTTCAACTTTAACCTTATTACCACAAAACTGTGTATCAGCACCTATACCACGACGTATTGACGCCACTATTTTTCTAGTGTTAGCGAGAGACGGAGGTATACAAGGCCGTCACCATCCTTTTTTCGCAGTGGAATAATGATGGCATTAATACTTCAAAGTCAGCCCCCCGTTGTTTAGCCTAAACACCTTTTAAACATGACATTTCTTTATGGAGTATGACATAAAAATGACATTAGACACGCGTTGAACAAGTGTCTTATGTTTTTGTGGTAAGATCCTTAAACTTTATAGAAATAATTGTACTAGCTTCGTGGAGTTCAGAAATGATCCCACGGGAACGTACTACCGGGATAAAAATAGCATAATCAACCTTTTTAATGTACCCACTGCTGGGACACAGCTCAGGCGTCCTCTCTGTGAGGGAGTGGGCCATAATCCACGACGCGGCGTAATCCCGGTGCGGGTTGGTGGATGTCACATGTCTTCGAATTTTTGGTTCTAAGACATGCCGGTTTCCTCACGATGTTTTCCTTCACCGTTTTTGAGAGCAATGGTGATGAAATTATTTACACAAAGTAAAGCGCCTGTCGGGGTTCGAACCTACGACCTACAACTCGTAAGTCGCGGCCGTTACCACTGGGCCACCACTGCTCTCGATTATGTATGAGCACAAATCCAAACTCCAGACGGCTACTGAGAAATTCCAGATGCAAACACTTTGCACGACCCGGGAATCGAACCGAAGACCTCATGCTTAGCAGTAGCGCTTGCGACTAGACCAACAAGGCAGGCAACTAGGAAGTTTATATGTAAAGGTGTCTACTGTTTTTTGAAGTCGGTAAAAAATAATAAGCAATACAAGAAATATAATAAAATAAAATGGCACAATACATACACAAACTTACGCCTGTCTTCCCTTCCCTTTAGTATTTAAGCCTCGAGCAGACTGGCGCGACGCGACTCTAACAAAACAATTTCTAAGAAAACTTCACGGTATAACAATTACAGGCGTCGCGTAACGCCGTCGCGTCGCGCCAGTCTGCACGAGACGCGTCTATTTCCGACCACGATTGTCGTGTAGCTCTGTTTTGGATTTGACCTCTGATATAAACTAAAGGAGCAATGGTAAAAAAAAAATGTTTTTGTAATCTGTGGAGATAAATAATTTTTTTTTTTTAAATTGTAACCCTTTGGTAACGGACCCGATTTGAGAATTGTAGGTCGTGGATTCGACCCAAGAAGGCGCTTTACTTTGTGTAAATAATTCATCACCACTGTTCTAAAAACGGGGAATGAAAACACCGCGAGTAAACCGGCATGTCAAATGTTTGTTTCTACAAACATTTTCAGACGTGTGACATCTACCAACCCGCACTAGGCCCGCTCAAAGAGAGGAGATCTGTCCCAGCAGTGGGAGCAGTAGCAGTAGTTGGTGTGGGTGGTGGGCTGGCTGATTATGCTATAGAAATAGATAAAATCCAAGCAACATTTCCCTCCAGGCTGTCAAGTTTTTCCACTAATTTCGTTAACGTCGCAAGCTTTAATTTTAATTATTAAAAGGTTCGTTCGCGTTGGCGTCAAAACTTTGTGATTACATTAATTGCTTGTAACCCTTTCTGTGGAGCTTGTAATATTAATTGTTTAATTTTCACCAGGCTTTACTTGTCGCGGAGTTTGATCACAAAATTGTTTATTTATTTTCCATTGTTCAGTTTTAAGTAATATTGGGCAAGTAATTTTTGGGACGAGTTTTCATAAACGTGTGTCCAATGCGCGGCAAGAGCGCGGCAGCAACACGCGGCCTTTGCAGGACACATTTCTGCCGCGCTCTAGTGCGGACTAAACCGACGAATGTTTGCGCGACATATACGAGACACGGGCGCACTTCAGTTGGCATGACAGAGGTTGCATGTGTCGTAGCTCTGCTTATAATTCGTCAAAACACAATTACTGCCGAATGTTTGCTAGAAATGTTTTTTTGCGGCAGGTAGACAGAAACGTTCGCGCGGCAGTCGTCTAAACACAACGCGGCAGGCCGCGCGCGGCAGCCGCGCACGATTACCGCTCAATATTTGAACACACCTTAACGGTCTTTTCATCTTGAAGTAGGTCACGGTATGAAGAAGTAAATGGATAGTTTGAACAAGGTTTACTTAAAAATTCTATCTTCTTCTCTGGCCTCGCCTTTTTCTGTTACGCGGGGTCGGTTTTCCCAGTCATGCAACGCCATTAATTTGGGTCTTGTGCTTCGTCTTCGTAGGTCCCATCTCCCTCACCTTTCGGACCTCCATCATCCTTGTGGTTTGAGGTCTTCCTCTTTGTAGCCATGGAAAGGCACTTTTTCACGACCCCGTCATCTGTTCGTCCAAGTACACGACCGTACCATCCAGCCTGGACTCTTTTACTTTATCCGCTATTTCTGCATCCTAGGTTGCAGAAATATACTCATTTTAAATTCTATGATGAAAATTAATTTCGGTTTTCATAGCACATAACGGACCTACCCATGTTGGGTATAGGCACCATACCGAGTAACGCTTCGTAAGATTAAGCCTTTAGGGATATGGAGATTTTGGATGGCAAGGCTTAAACGTCCCCGGATTAAACCGTCATCGAAGGTCCCTTTTGGGTTCAACAGAGATAGTTGTCCCATTCAAATATAATCTTTAATTATTGCTTTAGCTGCGGCTACGTCCGCTTTCAAACTATTATTTGTTATAAACTTTAATTATAAAGGCCCTATGTTCTCTCTTGGTACGAGTTATTATGAACTCTTATTTCCAGGCAGTTTACGGCGTAATCAGAACTGCCTTGCAATTTCGTATTATGAATCGTCAAACAAGCCAGTCAGCGGTCACGTGACACCCTGGCCGCCTTCTGCCCGAATATTACCTAGCAATATACCGTACTACGAACCTTCGTTTGACATTTCTTGACATATTAAAACTGTTATTATGTAACCTCACAATCCATTCAATAAAAGCTCCTCTGAAGCAGCTTTTATTGAATGGATTGTGAATTGTTTTGGATTTATTAGGCGAAATTATTGGAGCGTTTTCTAGTTAACATAAAAAAATATCTGCTGTGACGAATATGTACCGTTTGAGTTTCTGGAAACTAGAAAGTGGCACTTCTGAGTGATAAAAATACTGAAAAAATACGGCGACAAAACGATAAAATTGCAAAACTCCCACAGCTTTTCCAACAGAACATAAGTTAGGCGCCGACGAGGGCGAAAACTCTCATCCACTGAACTATGTAGTAATAATTACAACTGCCTTTTAATATCTCGTTTATTTATTTTCATACTTAATTATACATTTTTAAATATTTTGTAAAAGTCATTAAAAACATCATTTGAAAATATAAACATAGGTCCGCCGGTATCGGGAGCAGGGTCCAAGCTACCAGTGGTTAGGGTTGCAGACTTGCAGAGACAGGAGCTTCCTCACAATGCGAACCTTATCTGCCTTCTGAATCAGGCCCTAGATCCAACTGCCTAACGAGAGCCTCGAGAGCTGCTGGTCGAGGCTTTCGGCCATCAGCCAGGCCATTGGCCGTTCCGACAATCGGCACAATGCAATGATAGCCAAAGCTCATATTCCACATGTCAACAACTGCCTCTATTAATAATATTATCATGATGAAAAGTGATTTTAAAAACACTTTAAGTATATTCATCCACCACCATATCCATCCCTAACCATATTTTTGTTTATACCTACTTCAAATCTAGTAGGTACTTAAAATTAAATAAAAATAATTTCTTCTTTGTGCAACAATGACAACAATTTATCATGAAGTTGTCAAATTCCCCGCTGAACTTCAAGTGGAGTACGTTCGGAAACTTAATCTCGCGTTACAATTTGCAAACACAAAATTATTAAATGAATTAATTATATAAGTAGCACAATATACATTGCGTTCATATTTTCACCTACTTTTAGTAACTAAAATAATTTTATTTATTATTTTTCATAAAATACGTGATTTAAAATCATAACTTACCGATAAATATTTCATTGTGTTTCTGAATGAGAGAATGGCAGAGAATTACAAGCCAGCCATAGACAAACTACCCAGCGTGAAGTCGTTCAGAATTATGAATGTCATAATACCAAATTTAACCATGCAGGGATATGAATTGCTTGGAACTTGCCAGGTTTTTTAAAAGTTCGTAATAGGCCCCCTGGTCTCTAACCTTTTTGAATTGAATGTGAATTCAAATTTTGAATAATCATGCCACCAAAATGATGGCCAGTACCAGACTTCAAGACTGCATTACGTTTTCAACTTTTTCTTTGACTCATGATTTTTTGGCCTATAAATACCTACATGGAAATGCACAGTGGCTCGATTTAAGAGGCTGGGACTGTAGATTCGTTATGCTTACACTTCCAAACGAGATAAGCGCCTTGCTCTAGGTACAAGAAATTCATCAAAACACAAGATTTTTCAACTGTAAAGAATTGTATTATAAATCAATCAACACCAAACAGGCATGAAGGTTTCACTTAGCACAAACCTTCGTCGGAATAAATTGAATATGTCATACGCATGCGCGGGAACAGCTGGTACTTCTATGATAATGCTGATGTTACATTACCTATCCTATCTACGCGTTTTTTATCATTATGAAGCTTGGCTGTGGTCCAAGTCAGGTCACTATAAGAGTATTGTAGCACGCGCCTTGTTTAGTAGTATCTGAGGTGCTGTGGCGTAATTCACGTAGACTTATGTTGAAGGTAACACAAGTAGTTGAGCAACGTGGAACGCGTAAGCGCATCGAATCGATAGTTACGCATTTCCTCGTACAAATGAGAAACGCCATGAATAGACTGGTTGCGGTAACAGTTAAACCACTTGCTTCTTTTGAGCAATGCAATGTAATTTTAAATAATTCTGCCAATAATTTGGCAACAATGAATGACATTGATTATAATTTAAATTAGAAATTAGGACAATAGAGGAAACCTCTTGCTTACCAGAAAATATAAATACTGGTTTAAATCATCAAAATGTTACAAAACGTTCTTCTTTAATATCCTCTCACCAATCAAATTGTAGTAATTTAAATAATAATAATAGTCTAAAAATAGTCCATCAGAATATACAGGGTGTGATAGGTAAGGAATTAGAATTGGAGCTGTTCATGAACTGTAGTTTTATTGATATCTTATGTGTAACTGAACATTGGTTAAAATTCCACCAGTTCATGTTCAGCTTTAACAACCACCAGGTTGCCAGCTCATTCAGCAGAGTTAATATGATACGCGGTGGGTCTCTAATAATTGTTCGTAACAATATGAAATTTAAAGAACGTAAGGATATTGTGAGCCTCTCTGTTGAGCGAGTTATTGAAATAGCTTGCATTGAGCTTGAGCAGTTCATTGTAATAAGCGTGTACAGGCCCCCATGTGCTTCATATGATATTTTTGAAAAATCTATGGAAGAAGTATTATTAAAGACTTCTAGCAGTAATAAAACAGTTGTTGTCTGTGGAGACTTCAACATCAATATATTAGAAAAACAACAGTAAATAAATTTATAACTCTATTAAAGTCGTATAACTTGTACAATACATTCTCTGAGCCGACTAGAATAACTGCCACTAGTGCTACCTGTATTGACAATATTTTTACAAACTTAAGACCTTCTAGCCATTTAATCTCTGACCACTGTGGCCAGTTAGTCACTTTCCTTCTGAAAATAGTCAGAGCTCAAAGAAAACTTGTGAGTTTTGTTCCTGTTAATAAAAGTCGCTTAGAACAATTTAAAAATAATTTAATGGAAAAGATACCCGGTTTGCCTTATCACAACGACCCGCATCAAGATTATACCGCACTATTTAACCTCATCAATTATGAGTTTGGGAAGGTTTTACCTCAAAAACATTGCCTGTTTGTGACCGCGTTATATTTAGTGATTGGGCAACACCAGGAATTTACAAAAGTAGGCAAAGGTTATTTGAATTATATCATGAAAAAACATATAACCATGATGAAACTTTTAAAGAATTTGTTAAGAAATATTCTAAAACTTTTAAAAGAGCCTGTTCCTCAGCAAAAGCCGTACACATTAAAAATAAAATAAAATCTTCTGGAAATAAAATTAAAACAACCTGGAATATTATTAATTCTGAAACGGGAAGTACAGAATCGGGGACAGTACGGAATCGTGACTTCCATCTAAAAATCAATGATGTAGATATTAAGGCAGACGTGGAGGTGGCAACCGAGTTTGAAAATTTCTTCACTACAGAATTCAGAGGGTCGATGTTAATGGCAAGAGATCTGCAGGATCTTCGGTCACCATGGGCGTTCCGCAGGGTTCAATTCTAGGTCCTTTCTTATTTCTCATTTATATTAATGACTTGCCTTACCACATAAGGGATAATCATAAGATCGTATTATTCGCAGATGACACATCCCTCATTTTTAAAATCAAACGTCAGTTAGTCAACTTTGAACAAGTTAACGATGCACTCTCTAAAGTTGTGCATTGGTTTAATGTAAATAATCTTCTCTTGAATGAAAAAAAGACTAAACTCATTAAATTTTCAACGCCAAATGTCAGGCAGCTATCTACCAATGTTAAAGTTAATGGAATAAAGTTGGGCCCCGTTGAATCGACAGTTTTTCTTGGAATAACCATTGACGGTAAATTACAATGGGGCCCACACATAGAAAAATTGTCAGGTAGGCTTAGTTCGGCCGCCTATGCCGTTAAAAAAATTAGACAGATAACTGACGTAGATACAGCCAGAATTGTTTAATTTAGTTATTTTCATAGTCTTCTGACTTATGGGATTCTTCTCTGGGGAGCCTGTGCGGACATTAATGCTATCGTTGTTTTACAGAAAAGGGCTGTTCGAGCCATTTACAACATAGGTCCAAGAGATTCCCTTCGAGAAAAAATCAAAGAAATAGATATTCTGGCTGTAGCCTCACAATACATATTTGAAAACCTATTGTATGTACACAAAAACATATAAAAGTTTAAGAAAATGTCCGATATTCATAGTTTAAATACCAGGAATAAACACAATCTTGCTGTACATCGCACTCGTCTCCACAGAGTAGGCAACTCGTTCATGGGTCAATATATACGCTTTTATAACAAACTTCCCATTGACATTCGAAACTTACCCATTAAACGATTTAAAAGCTGTATTAAAACCAAACTTTGTAAAAAAGGGTACTATAAAATTTCAGATTATTTAGAAGACAAAAATGCATGGGATTGAGCTGCTTGCTCTGCAATGTGACATTTTGAATATTATGGAAAACCATAAAAATATACCTACCAGTTTTATATACAAATTGACATTATTGAATATTATATACAAAATGACATGATGATTACTTGTAAAGTATTGTTTTATTGTGAATGTGAGGACTATGTGGATATTTATTTTTCGTTCTGTTAGTTTTAGCGAAGGTCTGGCAATTTGAGAACTTTATTCGACCTACCCAAATGTCTTTTCTTTGGTATTGTTCGTCGAGTCGTTGAGCTCCTTAAGTTCTGATTTGAGCTCTACTATTACTGACAAATGCTTGCACTGACTGGACAGGTCCACTCAAATCTGTGAGGTTCTTTCCTCAAAATACCATTTCAGACTCTAATCTACATGGTCCTCATATGGCCTGACCAAGATTATGTCTGGACTTTAAAGGAAACGGTGACCTCTGAGTTTGTTTCGGCCTTTCTTCTCAGAGTAGTCAGATAGGAAACGCCGACCTCATCTAGCTTATTTTTACAACTTTTTAATATGACAGAATAAACAATTTCATTTCATTTCATTTCAGTTTTACATGGAATTTAAATAACAAACAATCGCGCTGATTAGTTACCGACTCAACTGATAATTTGGCTATCGAAAAGATAATCGGAGCTAAAAATAACCAAATGTTGAAGTTATTTAATTCATGTAATAATTTGAAAGTTCTTAATTTCCTTACTAATAATCTACTTTCGTTGCAAATAAATGATTGAATGAATGAATGAATACAAGTATCTTTTTCAGCACCCTGATTGCACGATCGGTCAGAATTGGAATCGGTCCAAGCTAACTTTACTACCACAAAACCGTGTTTATCAGTTGTCTACAGGACATTTCTGTATGGAGTTCGACATAAAACTGTCACTAAACACACGTTGAACAAGTGTCCAAGTTTTTGTGGTAAGGCAATAATCTGTGGCGGTATCTACATCGCCACATGCGAACTACGCATCGAAGACCTGACGTCATACAAAAATCCTGACGTCACATAAATCCTGCATCGCGCAATTAGAGTTTACCGTGCAGTGAACATATATACAAAAAACCCAATATCAATCATTGGGCAGTTGCCCGCCAGACACAACACCCGTCTGGTCGGAGGATCCTCCCTTTTCTATGGGGGATGAGTGAACTTTACACCCTGTTCCTCATACCCCTAAATTGGTGACCCCGAATATGAACGTCAACGCAGCCTTCGTGCAACTACTCCAGCGTGACGTCATCATCATCACTCCCGCAAGCTATCAGTGAGGCGAGTCACACAGCCAAGCCAACACCCGAGGCGTCAACGGGTATCCTGACCACCAGCATGCAGCGAACGCGCATTCCTGGTCATCACTCTCAGCCTCATCACCCCGACCCACTGGGGCATCACCTCAATCACCTCAACCTCATCACCATGAGCCACTGGGGAATCACCGCAATCACCACAATCGCCGCAAACAGTTCCGACCCACCGCGAACAATGCGGCACCCGGTTCCGACTCACTGGAACCACAACTGGCACTGGCAAGCATCGCAAGATACAAGACTCAGCCCACTATCGACCTCCGGTCTCCGGAGGGGAGTGATGTGGCGGTATCTACATCGCCACATGCGAACTACGCATCGAAGACCTGACGTCATACAAAAATCCTGACGTCACATAAATCCTGCATCGCGCAATTAGAGTTTACCGTGCAGTGAACATATATACAAAAAACCCAATATCAATCATTGGGCAGTTGCCCGCCAGACACAACACCCGTCTGGTCGGAGGATCCTCCCTTTTCTATGGGGGATGAGTGAACTTTACACCCTGTTCCTCATACCCCTAAAAATCCATTGCTTTATAAGTTCGAAAAATAAATCTCTCTGAACTACGTAACTTACGAACTTATGAAGCAATGGATTAGACATTTATTTCGAACCGATTCAAATTCTGATTGATCGTGTATTACGCAATTGGGGTGGAGGTAAAGATAACAATTACGAACATAAACTCATGCCTTGTTCCCATAGGGGTAGGCAGAACCTACAGAAAGCTACCTAAAGATAACAATTGTTTAGCGAATGGCTCGGTACCTTTTATTTTTTTTTTGGTGTTGGAAAATCATCCAATGACTTCTCCCGCTCTGGGCGGAGCGGAAGGGCGTTTCAGACTTTTACTGAAACCCACTCCAGATCCCATGGCGGTAATCCGGCAAGGAGACACGCCGCCTCACGGGAGACCGTGCGGTATCCCCGGGCCAGCCGAATGGTCATGACCCTTTGGGACGCGTTCAACCGGCGGGCTGGCCGCAGCCTAAGAGAACGCGCCCACATGCATGGCTCGGTACCTAACAGACTATTCCTATTTTTGTTGTTGAAGCTTTCAGTGAAAGTTAATCTGTTTTCAAATCCCATATCTATTGGTTTGATTTGCTATTGTTCTCCGTCATCTTGTTTACCGTGTCTATAGCAATTTAAATAGTCAGCCCAGAATTTGTCACCTTCATTAGTTAATTGTTCAACTAATTAGCAGATTTTCTGATCACAGACTGAATTAGTCTTCCAGAAGCACATAACGTGGCTCGAATCCAATCACCTAAATGTTTATGTTGGTAAAAGCTTATATGATAAGTTATACAAATTGCTCTCTGCTAATAGTTTTTACAGTGTTAAGGAGTTCCTGGAACATAAAATCGCATGATGACTTATTGTTTCGTTATGCACGTATTTGCACGCTTATATCTGTTAAGCAAAACATTTTTGTTCACATTATTAACCTATCCATCTTTTATACCATGTTTTTAGCAAATAAATGAGTATTGATTATTGATATGGACACTAGCTTCCGCCCGCGGCTTCGCCCGCGTGGTATGTCGATAAAAAGTACCCTATGTCCTTCCCCAGGATGCCATCTATCTCCTTGCCAAATTTTGTCAAAATCCGTTCAGTGGTTTAGGCGTGAAAAGGTAATATACAGACAGACAAACAGAGTTACTTTCGAATTTATAATATTAGTATGGATTATTAGGATAGTTAGGATACCCGTTTCAGTACAATCTGTATTTAATAGATAATTAATTATGTAACGCGATCTCTGTTGTTGTAACATTGACGGACGATTAAATTACCTAATCAGCGGTACTGTTATTTTAATCGAGAATTGTCGTACTTTCCAGAAAATATACATACTTCCATACTATCCATACTTAAACACCCCTTTGCAAAAAAAATGGGCACCCTACGAGTCATTGGCTTTTGTATGGATAATATTAATATTTTTACTATGTCATTAGCATAAATGACTAATAATTTGTTTTATACCATGCCCCCTCTAAAAAGCTTATTTTATTCACTGAAAACAGTGAATAAAAAGCACTTTTAATCACTGTTTTGGGGTTTGAATTTAGAACACCAATTTGTTCGAACTCCATCTCAATGATATACAAACTCCTATTTGATTTGCGAACAGGAGTTTAGCATTAGAATTAAAACTGTTTTGTGTTCTTTGCTGTCATTATTAAATGGGCGCTATTTTATTTAAATATTGTAAGTTGTACGAACAAAAAGTTTAGGGTTTACTTAATAATAAATCGATTGAAAATGTTTTCAATTGATGAAAATGTGTTAACACCTGAGTTTATGAAATAGTAGAAAGGCCGATATAGTAGAAAGCTTGCTAACCAACAAATCACGGCTGGTTTACATCAAAGCCTACGATGAGTTTGGAGTGTGAGTTTGTTTGTTTGAGTAAATGGAAAAATGAAAATCAAGCTGACCACATTTTCAGAGTCTGTTTTCCTAACTCATTTCAATGAGTTGTCGAAGAAAAAGAAGTCATCGACCTTATGGAGTATGTATGTATGCTACGGTGTAGGTACTATAAAAACAAGGCATAAAATTGACATAACAACATACTCGAAGTTGCATATACTTTTCTCGTAGTTATGGTATAAAGTATAGTATGCAACTCTTGAATAAAACGGATTTATATCGAGGGCCAGAAATCGCTCGCGTCGTTCAGGATTCTAACACTTGAATCACTCCCTACGGTCGTGATTCAATCATCAAGAATCACTCCCTACGGTCGTGATTCAGTCGTTAGAATCCTTCACTTGCTCGTGATTCACCTATGGCCCTCGCTTTAAATCCGTCCTTTATTCACTAATTGCATAATATACTAATAATCAATAAGAATATAGTTTTTTGGCTACGCCCCTCTTCCAGCAGCGCTACAATTTTACTAGCTCTTATTGCTTTTTCAGCCATTACAATCGACACAAAGATATTACTTTTAAGTCACAATAAGGCTGGATTATGCGACAAACATAAATTATTCTACTAAAAATAACGAGAAGTTAGTTTAAGTTGCCAGGATAACCTTCTAACCGCAAACCTGCAAAATGTTAGTAAAAGTCACAAACGGAAAACGGGATTATAATTGTTTTTAAGCAAAAGTTTCGAATTTGGAATGAACTTTTTTTCTTACCCAGACTCTTTATTAAGTGCCAGTAACATAGTTTGGCTATTAAAACGTCTTTACAACTAAATGATTACCAAGAATGTACAAAAATCAAAACCGCCCGTTTTTTTTTGCAAAGCTGTTTGTATGTTTCCTTTTCACGCCTAAACCACTGAACGGATTTCGATAAAATTTGGCAAGGAGATAGATGACATCCCGGGGAAGGACATAGGCTACTTTATATCGACATAACATGCGGGTGAAGCCGCGGGCGGAAGCTAGTCCTCTATAAATCTTAACGGCTTTATTTCGGGAGTCCCGACCATTTTTTTTTAATACAAAATCGTGTCTAAAACTTGCTGGAAGTAAACAATGTACAATTATTTTGTACTAATGGGGAAAAGGCAAAGTTTCGTTACATTTCTAGTTGCTTTTAATGATGCATGTTGTTGGAAATGACCTATTTTTCTTCGTTGGCCACTGGGACAAAAGGTCGTGGGTTATTGATTAGTTAGAGCAATGCAATGGATGTCACCTTGCTCAATTTGTATTATTAACAATTGATAATGAAATGTAAAACCCTTGGTTCATGAGAGCATGAACCAAGGGTTTTACATTAATAAAAAGCCACTTCAGACATATTGTGTCTCTACACCATATGTCTGAAGTGGCTTTCTTGGTACAGTCGAACAAGCTATTTGGTATACAGGCAGATATCTTGCAACTACTTAATACAATTTTGTGAGTCTTTGCAGTAGTCAACCTATTACCTATTTCTGTCACCATTCCTATGTTTGCCAAGTGCTCTGGGACCCCAAGACGGAGACATTGGCAATTCCTCCAAAAGCAATTCATTTCCTGAATTCCCAGCCGTCATTAGCAATTCCTCTAATTTGACCTAAAATGGTGACACTTATTAGCTGAATCTTAAGTAAGTACTCATATGAATCATTATTCGGTGTAAATATTGCTGCATAAAAATGACTTACTTTATTATTAATAAAATGACCGTAATTTAAATTAATTAATTTTAATTTAACGTGAAACTACAATAAAGCAATTCATAATTTATGGACCATTTTACGAATCTCCATAGAAAACTGTCAAACAGATGAATTGCGTAATATGAATTCGCAGGTCATAATTATTATTATGAATTGTCAGTTTATGACATTTTACCATGATTCATAATACGATTCTGCCCAAAGTGGCCGTTTTAAGTGTTCGGCGTTTTACGTCTAGCGTGAAAATTTAAAACCGATGGTTGTTTCTGTTAATGAGAATGCCCGTACAGTTACGATTATCAGGCTAAATCTTATATCAGCATGAATAATCCCGCTTGCTGTCACTAATCTGTAATCTGTTACTACTAATCCGTTTTTATGGCAACACTTGTTAGAAATAAATAAAATAATGTTTATTTGGCATATTATTGTTTCATACGTACTACGTACCACAATGATATCAAAAACAAAGAAAAAAAATTAATAATAAAAAAAACTGTTTTTGTCCCCCACGGCTGGGCCAGGATTTCTGGAATGAAACCAGTAAAACTTTCAGCAGCCTTGCTCTAATTTGGGCAGGCCAGACATGCTTTTCAGGCTGTAAAAGTACTTACCAGGGTTGCGGGAAAGTCCTTACCAGGGTTGCGGGAAAGTCCGAAAGGGATACCGGGACCCTTGGCATCAGGCAACACGGGTGGGTTTTAGTCAGTAAAAGTCTGACACGCCCACCCGCTCTGCCCAGAGCGGGAGAAGTCATTTGATGGTTTTCAGCCCTAAAAAAGGCTGTAACAATACTGAAACCTCAATTCACTTGTTTTTTTTAAAACGACGAATTCTTTCATAAGCAGATTGTTTTCTCCTACCTATCGAATTATCAGTAACTGTCTCGTTAGTCTATCGGTATAAACACAAGAATCCTTCTTTTTTTTTTGTTGAATTTGTGAAATCATCCAATGACTTCTCCCGCTCTGGGCGGAGCGAAAGGGCGTGTCAGACTTTTACTGACTAAAACCTACCCGTGTTCCTTCAGTTGCCTGTTGCCAAGGTCCCGGTATCCATTTCGGACTTTCCCGCAACCCTGGCAGGAAGTACAAGAATCTTAGGACCGACATTCCGATCCTCAGCTCGGAAAACTGTTTTTGGGATTTTTAATTAGTGCTCGGTTGATGGCAATAGGCTCCTACCCTTTTTACGTAAGACTTTATACTTACACAAGCATAATGTGGGTGTCTCAATACACCTGAGTACACCCCAGCCTACGCCTTCTGGGGGTAAATACAGGTGCGATATTATGAATGATAAGTCTAAAACTGGTACTGAGCACTGCAAGCTATCGAAAGCTCTCGCATGGCTGAACACACGTCGTGCTAGTAATCAGAACCTGTCAGCTAAACGGGAGCTTATAATACTGATAATTTTATACTTTAGACATGTGGCTTCACATTAAAGACTGTTTTTATTTAATCTAGACTAATTTGACAGGTGCAAATTTCAACTACAATTTGAAAAAACAAACAACAATCACTTAAAATGTCAGATTGGTCTACGAAATTAAAATACAGACTTTAGACATTCGTTATTTTTACGACTGCAAGTATTGGCACTTTTAGAATGCTTGTGTCTGTTCATCTTAAAAAGGGGTTTGTGAAGAGGTGTGCCCAAAAGCTCTTACAATACTTCTCAGCAGGCGTAGCATGGCGTTTTCTATCTCTACGAAGAATAGACATAGCTTTTTCTATACAAAGTGACAGTTCGTTTCTTCATTTTTGACATCCACCGTAGAAATCTTTCTACAATCTGTAATTTTGTCTTTCATTTCTAACGATCTTTGTCTAGGCCTTTTTGTAGGTAGACTATTTCGGAAGAAAGTTTTCTATCCTTACTGTCAAAATCACACTGACAACCGATAAATCCTATGTCAAAACAAAGAATTTTGAGTCAAATTATGTAAAAGAGTGACTTTCGTAAAAAGTGCAGTTGACTCTTCTTTGCTGCCGTCTCGTACTATCTACTGTCTACAGGAAACGTCATTTTTGTCTAATCTTCCGTAGACAAAACAGTGCTCATGCTACGCCTGCTGGTCTCTAGGAAATAATCTTCCTGCTCCTTTCTTATTTGGTTCGATGCAGCACGTTACTAACTTCTTCCATACATCACTATCAGCCGCCATTTCAGTATTTACGCCCATATCAGGGACCATTGACTTCGCAGGATTTCTTTAAGAACGTTGGTTCATAGTTCCTCCAGAATAACTGAACCCAAGAAAGACTTCATACATAATCAGCCTATAATCTCTGCAGATTTGGCAGAGAACGAGAGAAGTTAAAGATTAATGTATTCTACGCACAATCCCCCCGGAATCATAATCAGCCTATAATGTTCCCACAGCTGGGACACAGGCCTCCTCTCTATGAGAGGGAGTGGGCCGTAATCCACCACGCGGGCCCAGTGCGTGTTGGTAGATGTCACATGTCTTCGATTTTTTGGTACTAAGACATGCCGGTTTCCTCATGATGTTTTCCTTCACCGTTTTGAGAGCAGTGGTGATGAAATTATTTACACAAAGTAAAGAGCCTGTTAGGGTTCGAACCTTTGACCAACAACTCGTAAGTCGCGGCAGTTACCACTGGGCCACCACTGCTCGTCAAACTTCATAATTTTGCCAATTTGCGAGAGCCGTACCCTGTATCCCGTTGACTACTGCAAGCCAAAAGCGAGTCCAGCTCAGAGAAAAACTCGAATGATTTTCCTTCTACCTATTAACTAACTATAACTAACTAATTTAACGTTACAAATATTACTACAAGCCCGTTGATTATTCCGCGTTTAAGAACACGTCATGAATAAACGGAGCCATCGTTCATTTACCAGTAATTATTTACGATCAGTCTGACGTCGCTCTACGGTGCGTGCAAACGTGTTTTTAGCATTTAACCCCGTATATAAAAACATACGTTTTGGTCCTCTTTTCGCGTCCACATACTTGGGATAGCAACAGGTATTGTTTTTGAAGGTTGTTCAGTGAAATTGGTGCGTATTTTTTTAAGTTTTCTCTGTACTTTTGAGCAAACTTTTGGACGTTTTTTTGTTTGGGAAGTTCAACGGTTTCTGTCGAGTTTCTATGAGAGTCAGTGTTTTCTTTACTTTGAGGTTTATTGCTGTATTCCCAGCTTGAAGTTACTTGGTTTATGGTGTTGGTGAAATCAATGGATATTGACGATGTGCTCGGGAGATGAGACAAGTTTTGTGCAAAATCTAATAGACTATTCATTGAACAAGAAAATTGTTAGCCCATCTTCTATTTGATTGATAAGCTGTTCGTATAAAACCGGTCGATAAGCAGCTGTTCAATCAGGTTTACCATAGATCAAATTATTTATTATTGTTATCTGCGGAATATAATTAATAACGGGTATAAATTGAACCGGGTTCCGATGCGTTCTCACGGTCAACAATGTTTCTCAAGATGCTCTTAGGATCGCAGTTATTTCGTTATCATTTATGAGAGTGTTGAGGATGTCTTGAATTTTAAGACCGCGTTCACAGAAAACTAATAGTCAGTCGCTGATTTTGAGCAGACTCACAATCGGCAACTGTGATACATGGTATTTCTGTGATAGCGTGTGATGTGAACGAAAATTTGAAAAAAATAAACAAAAACCTATAATTTGACAAACAGTAAACTGCGTAACGCTCGCGAATAATCGGCGGCTGATAAAGTAGGAATAGGATGTCCTTGAATTATTTCGTACAAACTTCTCATTGATATGTCAAGCTATTGTAAACAAATCTCAACGAACGGAACGCAACTGACGTTTGTTTGACAGCTGAAACGTCACAGCTTGAATTGACAATCGTAGTATTTATTTTGCTAGCTTAAAAAAATATTTGATATCTCTATTTCAGAATGTTATGTCGAAATCTGTGATCTCTAGAAACGAATTTATTCTCAAGCATAGTTATCCGGATACTTTTCTCTTTGCTTATTATCCTTACTTAATCTTATTATAAATGCGAAAGTAACTCTGTCTGTCTGTCTGTCCCGCTTTCACGCCAAAACGACTGAACCGATTTAAATGAAATTTGGTACACAGGTAGTCTAGAGCCTGAGAAAGAACATAGGCTACTTTTTATCGACATACCACGCGGGCATCAGCTAGTAGATTATAAAAGAAAGTTTTTATTTAAAAGTAATTACTTATATTTACTTTTATGGATAGAATGAAACCTAACGAATGCTATCGATAAAACTTGTATGTTTTTACTAGAAAAATACTTCATTAATTTGATTGAAGTACACTTCCCCCCATGTTTTTGTCACATGTCGCATGACATGTGTCATGCAATGAAGTGTTACTTATTTGTTTTTTGTCGAAATACTTTACGGTGCGATAACAGACGGCACGTTCCTACTTATTAAATACAGTTAAGTTAAACACGCAATCTGGGGAATCCTATAAGTACCAGACATGATTATGCGCATGACTCATCATCAGCATTCTCCCACATCCCAATTTATTTGTAGTCAGCGCAACATGTCTTTTACTTCCAAAACGGTAATATTGATGACTGCACATTATAATAATTATAAATATTTGTCTGGACTTCTTAATTGGTAAACAAATGACACGTGGTGCAGCGAGTTACAATTTTGAAAAAATCCTGGTTAATTCGAAGCTTTTTATCATTGTAATTCATACCGTATATGCTTCTTACTAAAATCAAACTTTCCTTAAACCGATCTCTGATGTAAAAACTCCGTACCAAGCTTGTTTACAAACGTGGACATAAAAAAAAAATACACTATAGTTTGACTCTAGAATGTCTCTGGTTTTCCATTAGTGACATTAAAACTTTTTGTTGCAGCATTCCACGGAGGAGGGGGGCGGGGGGCGGCGTGGGTTGATCGACGTGAGCGCAGGCGCAGGCGACATGTGGATCAGCGCCGTCGAGAGCTCCATACTGGCCTGGGAGGAGGTAAGATTAGAAGAAACTAACAAGTAAAAATGGGAGATTAAGCAAACCGTAACAAACAAAAAAACAATATCCATACTTATCAATCAATCAACTCAGCATACCACAGTCTACTGGACATAGGCTTCTCGCAGGCTGCGAGAAAACACCCAAAATCCTAAAACAAAAAACAGTGTGTGGTGCCATTATAGAAGTGAAAACTTCGACTGGAGCCGCGTATACGCGATTCAGCGTTAGCGACCAACTGGACCCGAGTATACCTGTTCACTGTTCAGAAAGATTGACTTCAAAAATTGTGCTCTAATCTAGTGTGACGTTTTTTTATTATATTTACGCATCTGCGGCTGTGACGTTTTTTATCGAAATTCTGGAAACTATAAATACATAATACAAAACCGGACGAACTGTATTTCATGGTAATGGATACCATGAAATACAGTTCGTCCTATCCTAACTAATATTGTAAATGCGAAAGTGTTGTTGTTTGTTTCGCTTTTACGCTAAAACGGCTGAACGGATTTTTTTTTTTTTTTTTAAATAATTTTTTTTTAAAAGAAGATGCCTCGTTGAGGGGTGAAACACGTGTCGATTTCTTACAGGTTTTTTATGACTCTTGAAGAATAGTCAAGCGGAATAGGTTACTAAATATATCTACGTCTATTGTATTTTATAATGGATTTCCGCAAAGTCACGCCTGAATCAATTAACTATCTTTTCCAATCATATTTCATAGTTGATTGGTGTTGTAGGTTGTTATATAGGTACTCTTGATTTCTAGATTTGTTAACTGTAGGTAGGTAGATTAATGCTCGGTTCCTATAAACAAAAAAAAAATCAAGTAATAAAAACTAAAACCCAACTACGACTTAAAAGGTATAAACAAGACACCACAGACAGACAAATTAAAAATCCGGAGTCACACGTGTTAGGGCATAAATCGAACAGATTACATGGCTCCGGATTTTTAATTTGTCTGTCTGTCGTGTCTTGTTTATACCTTTTAAGTCGTAGTTGGGTTTTAGTTTTTATTACTTGATTTTTTTTTAAATTCTTTTGGGGTTATAATATATATATTTTTGAAATGTGCTCATTAAGCCCTTTCATTTGATACCCAACATGGTACGATCAAACCATTTTTTTTTTTAAGTTCCTCACTTTATGTCTTCTAGAGGGCGCCATTTTTAATTTAATGTGACTTCACATATCCTATAACCAGCGGACAATCACGACGCTTCTAACGATACCTCATTTGTCAAATTGTGATAAGTGGTTTGGAAGATAGGAGGGAACAGATGAACATACATACATACATACCGGTCAAAATCATAACCCTCCTTTTTTCTTCGCCGTAGTCGGGTAAAAACGAATCGTTTTGGTTACCAATGGTAGCATTTTCTATTGCCAAACTGGGCATATAAATAGATTCGAAAGGTAATTTTACCTGTGATAGCTACTTCTATATGGGAGGGTCTACTATGCAAAGCTATGAAGTCTTTGCTTCATTATTACTAAAGATACAAGACTCTTAATATTAACCAATAACGGTCCGTAAATTATAGGAATCGGTCAAAAATAAATCAAAGCCAATGATGGCACAGTGTGTCATTCATCATCTGCCGAGCCTTTTCCCAACTATGTTGGGGTCGGCTTCCAGTCTAACCGGATGCAGCTGAATACCAGTATTTTACATGGAGCGACTGCCTATCTGACCTCCACAACCCAGTAACTGGGTAATACAATACCCCTTGGTAAGACTGGTTGTCAGACTTTCGAGCTTCTGACGACCCGTAACGACTGTCAAAGATCCGCAAATGACAGCCGGGACCAACGGCTTAACGTGCTTTCCGAGGCACGGAGGAGTCTCAATATGTAAAGATGGTCACCCATCCACGGGCCAACCCCGGCAAGCGTAGCTTAACCTCATGGATCGACCAGTGCGGCTGTTATTACTTAGCCACGAGCTCCTCCGCACAGTGTGTCATTGATAAAATGATAAGTTAAAGACGACCTCATAATATCTCCAGTACGTAATGAAATCTGTATTTCGATAAGAGCCAGATAAAATAAGTCTTAAATGCTTTATAGTACCTATTATCTACTTAATCATCCTATAAGTTTTATATAAGTATAACATAGCAGAGGTGAACTTATAGTACACCCACATTTCGCCAGTTATGTTTAAGTTCCACGTAATAGGGGGCGAGCCTATTGCTATCAACCGGGCACAAATCTAGACTCCGGGCTGCTACTGAGAAATTCCTAATGTAAAACCCAATAACGCTTAGCCCGACCCGGAAGTCGAATCCAAGACCACAGGATACACACTAAGACATTTATTCCATAAAAATATACATTTTGTTTACCTACTCTAGCAAATATGATGATCGTTCATTTTTACCCGACTACGGCGAAGAAAAAGGAGGGTTATGATTTTGACCGGTATGTTTGTATGTATGTATGTTCATCTGTTCCCTTGTATCTTCTACACCACTCATCACAATTTGACAAATGAGGTATCGTTGAAGCGTCGTGATTGTCCGCTGGTTATAGGATATGTGAAGTCACATTAAATTAAAAATGGCGCCCTCTAGAAGACATAAAGTGAGGAACTTAAAAAAAAAAATATTGTTTAATCGTACTATGTTGGGTATCAAATGATAGGGCTTAATGAGCACATTTCAAAAATATATATATTATAACCCCAAAATAATTTAAAAAAAATTAAATAATAAAAACTAAAGCCCAACTACGACTGAAAAGGTATAAACAAGACACCACAGACAGACAAATTAAAAATCCGGAGTCAGACGTAATCTGTTCGATTTATGCCGCCCTAACACGTGTGACTCCGGCTTTTTAATTTGTCTGTCTGTGGTGTCTTGTTTATACCTTTTCAGTCGTAGTTGGGTTTTAGTTTTTATTACTTAATTTTTTTTTTGCTGCAAATATTTCGCACGAGTGCAATGGCGACATGTCAAAGTCAAAATTATCGAGAGTTCTCTGCAGATTTGGCAGAGAATGAGAGAAGTTAAATATTAACGTATTCTACACACAATCCCCCGGAATGGAATGTTCTAGAATATAAATTAATGATGGTGATTCGAAAACCCCATCAAACTCCATTGTCAACTTAAAAAGAATTAAGCGGACACACAAAGAAACTTTGTTTTATACTATGTAGACCATCCGCCAAAGGTGAGAATAGAGTTGTAAGAAATACGGCACCTGTCCCCAACCAACATCGTCCAGCCCCAGGAGCATCTGCCGCCCGGACGTGACTTTCGCTGGCCTATATAGAAAGCAATCAATTGACTGACCAATCCATCCATACTAATATTATAAATTCGAAAGTAACTCTGTCTGTCTGTCGGATTTCCATAAAATTTGGCAAGGAGATAGATGACATCCCGGGGAAGGACATAGGCTACTACTTTTTATCGAAATACCACGCGGGCGAAGCTGCGGGCGGAAGCTAGTTGTCCATATGTTGGAGTGTCCAAAGTGTCCCTGTCCATACACCTGAAAACACTGATGCGGCGTTTGGCGTGGCCACCTACTGGGCCCAACTCATCTTACATGATAACATATTTTGCCATCGAATCGAAAAGATGAAGAAGACTATGTTTTCTGATTTTAGATATCTGTGTGATTTTACTCCCAAGCTTTACCTATGTATATTGAAAGCAACTTACCTACTATTACGAGTCTAATGGCTTTTTATGACCTTCATAAAATAATATTCCACAGACGATTCTCGACCACAAACCATATTGATTTTACAGACGCTATTTCCTGTACAAATAAATAGAGCATCTTGTGGCAATAATACGTAGCCGGGTGTTGACTCAATTATTTACTGAAAGGTCAGTACCTACGGGCTACGGTAACGATGACCTAGCGAGTTCACGCTCCAAGGTTTGTTTATTCACGGAAATGAAAAATCCAATCATAAACTAAACTAGAAAAGAAAAGCTATGCATTAGTTATAAACTCAGGTTACCGATTCTTCAGTTTACTATGCTGAAATGCTGTAATGAAGACTCGAAGGCTTAAACTTAATAACTTAAACGTGAATAAATTAATCTGGCAAATAAATAGGGACAACTTCAATGTTCGCGTGGCGCATTCTTGACTGTGGACACTGGAAAGATCAGCACCTATACCACGACGTATTAATGCCACCATTTTTACAGTGTTAGTGAGAGACGGAGCTATACAAGGGCGCTAGCATCATCCTTTTTTCGCAGTGGAATAATGATGGCATTAATACTTCAAAGTCAGCCCCCAGGTGTTAGAAAAGATTCTTGAATTTAGAAGTTATTCTCATCATCACCTGCTTAGCCTTTTCCCAATCATATTACAACTAAGTTACTGGGTAATACGATACCCCTTGGTAAGACTGGTTTTCAGACTTTCGGGTTTCTGACCACCCGCAGGTAACAACTGTCAGATCTACAAATGACAGCCGGGACCAACGGTATTCGGGGTTCTCATTTATCAAGAACTAGCTTCCGCCCGCGGTTTCGCCCGCGTGGTATGTCGATAAAAAGTACCCTATGTCCTTCCTCATCACACAGATATTATAATACTACGTACAGATACCCAATCCCATACAAAGAAATGACACCACCCAAGTCTGGCTATTGAGCTGGCTATTTTTCTAACAGATGGCAGCATCATCGACTCACTAATTGCCAGAGACCGTAGTTTTAAAACGCCATCTAGGACTAGATTTTTTCTTCCTTTTTTTACGTTTTTTCTTCCTAGGTGTTCAATCCTTATATTTCTACGTAAAGTACTAGATTTAAAAAAAATGTTGTTTGATTTTCCTTAATGATACGACTAAACGATTCAAGTTTAAAGTGACCTGTCATCACTTTAGTAAAACGCCATCTATTGCAAAGAGCTCTCAACCAAATGATTAACAGATGGCTACTTTATCATTCTAAGGATTCGAATTGAAGTAAGAGGCTTAATTTAAGTTTTTTGTTGAAAATACGAGATTTATGAGTGTAAATACATAAATCAGCATTAAACAAAGATCTTTTGATTTTTACTAATATTACTTTAGCCAAAATTTGCCGTATAACGCTTTTTAGTAATTGTTAATTTCATAATTGTTACATTATGCTGCCATCTATGATTTTTTTCAAGACTAATTATAATTTGTTCGAGTTGGGACCCCATGCCCAGGATGCCATCTATCTCTTTGCCAAATTTTGTCGAAATCCGTTCAGTGCCTTAAGCGTGAAAAGGTAACATACGGACAGACAGAGTTACTTTCGAATTTATAATATTAGTATGGATTCAAGGCGACCTGTACCTTGCGTGGATAATACTGGGGCTACACTTCGCGTTATCGCGAACTTTTCTTCGTGCGCTCTCTCTCGCATACCCTCGATGTCTCGCTGAGCAACAGAGAGCGCACGAAGAAAAGTTCGCGATAACGCGAGGCGTAGCCCCAGCATGAGAACCCACAAACAAAGAATTACTTACAACATCATGAATCCCTCAAGCCGTCATCGTTCCTTGACTTCTAAGGACTGATAATGATAATTTCCTCTATTATTATGACTCAAAATGTCTTTATCTTGCCTTAGTTATGAGTAGACATTCAAGTGGGCTTAGATAACATTTACAATCTTCATAAAGACTTTACTAGACTAGAGATTCTTTATTGTTTGTCTAAATTGAAAACATAATTATTTAAATAGTTATGAATCTACATGGTAAACTGCTCCTTAGTAACGGCTGAGCGTTGGGTCATGTTACGTAGTGTCATAAGGTCCGTTTTACAATCTTCATAAAGACTTTACTAGACTAGAGATTCTTTATTGTTTGTCTAAATTGAAAACATAATTATTTAAATAGTTATGAATCTACATGGTAAACTGCTCCTTAGTAACGGCTGAGCGTTGGGTCATGTTACGTAGTGTCATAAGGTCCGTTTTACAATCTTCATAAAGACTTTACTAGACTAGAGATTCTTTATTGTTTGTCTAAATTGAAAACATAATTATTTAAATAGTTATGAATCTACATGGTAAACTGCTCCTTAGTAACGGCTGAGCGTTGGGTCATGTTACGTAGTGTCATAAGGTCCGTTTTACAATCTTCATAAAGACTTTACTAGACTAGAGATTCTTTATTGTTTGTCTAAATTGAAAACATAATTATTTAAATAGTTATGAATCTACATGGTAAACTGCTCCTTAGTAACGGCTGAGCGTTGGGTCATGTTACGTAGTGTCATAAGGTCCGTTTTACAATCTTCATAAAGACTTTACTAGACTAGAGATTCTTTATTGTTTGTCTAAATTGAAAACATAATCATTTAAATAGTTATGAATCTACATGGTAAACTACTCCTTAGTAACGGCTGAGTGTGGGTCATGTTACGTAGTGTCATAAGGTCCGTTTTACAATCTTCATAAAGACTTTACTAGACTAGAGATTCTTTATTGTTTGTCTAAATTGAAAACATAATCATTTAAATAGTTATGAATCTACATGGTAAACTACTCCTTAGTAACGGCTGAGTGTGGGTCATGTTACGTAGTGTCATAAGGTCCGTCCATTAGGAAATTCTAAGCAGTAGTCTGAGGTCTAGATTTGTTCCCAGATAATGCATAATTGCACCGTCACATATGCTCATTTATGTCTGCGTACAGGCAGAAGGAAGGTAGGGTCTAAACCAGTGGCGCATCGGCACCCCGCTTTAAAAGGTTATAACGCAACCACAAAATTAACGTAAGTAAGTAGTAGATGTCTTGCCACGCGGCGGCTGATTTTAAGGCGCCGAGCAGACCGACGGATAAATTATCCGCGAAGATAAAACGTATGGAAATGTATGCAATAACGCACACGTAGGATAAATAAATTGTCGGGATTTCCTCATCTCATGGATGGCCTGTACCCATTATTTGTCTGTCGTGGGTGCTGGAGCCCCCGAGTCCCCAAACAGTCGGGGCCCCTAGGACACCTCTCCGTTCCTCCGTTTCGGGGAACACCAGTCATAATTTTATCAAGCCATATCACTAATAGTCACACCACTCACATAATTAAACGTAAACACATAACAGTAATAGTCCAACATCCGACATACGTCAATATCCCTAAACACAGGAACGAAATTTACATACAAACAGATAACAGATGTCTTCGCCCATAACGATAACATTCACATCACTATAAAAGATCGATGAAATGTAACATCACTTTGTCACAACACTACGGTCCCAATTCGATTGTTAACGATTGATTGATTGAACGCGCGGCTGTATGGGACGCAATTTGTTTAAAGAGTAGAAGAAAATAGGACGCCTTTAAACGATTGGCTGTTTGTCATTTGGTTTAGAATTAACATTTATATGTATAAGCAAGGATCTTCACGACTGTCTTTACGGGTAGTCAAGAGCCCAAAAGTCTGACAGCGACTTTTGGGCTCTTGACACTTGACTCTTACCAAGGGTTATCATGTTATCTAGTAACTATAGGTATTCAGCTGCATCCGGTTAGACTGGAAACCGACCCCAACGTAATTGGGAAAAGGCTAGGCAGATTGATGCTCTGCCTGCCTCATGCTCACTGGCTCAGAAACATACTTAGTTTTTGCGTCAAAATTTGTTAAAATAATAATAATGTTGATTTTTCTTTAATAACTTTGTGGAATCGTGGTCCTTAGACGTTCCCAAAGATTTGTCAAATTACATGAACACTGAAGTACGTAAATAAAATAACTGGGCATAGCCTGCCTCCTTTTCTCTTGACGAATAGGTGAAGAGCCAGTCTTTTATTCATTTGAGGTGAAGATTTGAGAGACAAAAGAATGGTCTTGACTATGCTATGATGGTATATAAAATATGTATGTGTATTTTCCGGGCGTTAACGAGAATTGAGGGGGACTTGATAACGATACTGCGTAGTGCAATCAAGTCGGGAAGCGGTACATTCCTGATTCCTGTAGGTAAGCGTTCAGACAGTCGTGTCAAATTACTCTTGATTAATTATAGTTAATTGACTCTGCGTCTGGCGCTCGTCGTGACAACACGTCGTGTTCGGGTTCGCGACAAGTCAATCGTCATCCTGAGGATGGCTCGTTGAGAGGTGAAACATGGCGATTTCTTACAGGGTTTTTTTATGCCTCTTTAGGAATAGAAAATCGGAATAGGCTACTAAATATATCTACGTCTCTTTCATTATATAATTGTAGCCATAGAGTTTCTTGATTTTCTTTATAGTGCTTTTCTTCCTAGGGCCTGAATGAAAGCTCCTTCTTTTGATTTACATAATTGCGGACAGAATTAGGGTCTTGAATGTAGAGGTATCCAATTCCCATATCGAGATATCCAATTATTATAGGTATGTTACCTGTAATAATTGGATTCTACCTGAACTGTATCTTACTAAAGTGCTCAAAATATAAAATTTCACCGATATATCGTTTTTTTTTTTCGATATATCTAAATCGATATTTACATATTTTTTTAAATCGATAAGTACGATGTATATCGATACTCTTTGGCAGTTCTTGCATCCCTACTGGACACAGGCCGCCTCCCCCGAGCATTGTGAATATCACGGGGTCGGTATTAAGGCTCGTCTACCACAATCCCTTGGCTCGTCTTCAGTTTAATTGTATTGCCGGCCACCTCCATCCCTCGTCCTCTCTCTCCATAAAGAAATACATTACCATCGATCCTAATTCTGCCTAGCATTAGGAAACCCAACTGTGTTGGGGTCTGCTTCCACGCTAACCAAATGCAGCTGAATACCAATTTTACATGGAGTGGCTGCTTATCTGACCTCCACTACTGGGTAACACGATAGCCCTTGGTAAGACTGGTAATACAGATGCTATTCACTCAACATCATAGCTGCCATAGAAAGCAAAGATGCTATCAGTGTCAAGAGGCTTTACTAGTGAAGCCTATTTGCATACTGACCCAGTTTCCATATCTATTAGGTTATATGAGCCCCATGTTGCCATTAAATCCTACTTCTAATGGGCTATTTGCATCTCAATTGTGACGGTAGTAATTAATTTTGATGTGTTTTTGTTTGTAGACTAATCAATGATGCTTCGTTTCACGGGTATCGTTAGTAGGGTGTAGGGTGATGTATTGTATACAGGCTGTAAGGGTAAACAGTCTTGTCATTCAAACCATGGGTAGTTGACTTAAATATAAAAATAAATGACCGAACACAACAAAAAAAAACGTCATTTTCATTAAAAGATTTTAAAAAGTTTCTATCCGACACCGTGCTCTCTAGCGAAACAGCTGACTGACTGAGAGAGGGGTCGCGCTCGCGGCCGGTCAGGTCACATCCCGTACCCCCCGCCCGTGTTGAGACGCAAGTTCGTTGCCCTAGCGCATAGGACAACGAACTTGCGTCTCTTGTGGTAAAATGTAGATTTAAAAAAACGAAAAATTGTAATTTTCCATTGATTTTACGTTCTATAAATGAAACCAAACCACTGGTTGCAAGGATAACGGTGTTTACCCTAACACCCTGTATACATACAGTTACGCTTTCTTCCCACGGGGGTAGGCAGAAACTACAGAACCTGCTACGATCCTTACATACTTACTGTTTTTGCTTCGTTTACGTTCATGAGTTTACGGTCTCGCAACCGGCATACGTGTATGCCGGTTGCGAGTAAACATAATGCCGGTCGCGAGTAACATCATCAATAACGTATGGGTACTGTTAGGGTATATTTTTAACCAACTTCTTCAAAAAGGAGGAGGTTCTCGATTCTTTTTTTGTTTGGTAGGTCATGCTTCAGAGGTGGTCCCATATAAATTGTATTAATTTTGCTTGCGTAGTTTTTGAGTTAGCTTCAATAATTACGTATTTTTCCCACTTTGCGTATGTAGACGATAAAATTATTTCACTCCGTCACTGTTATTTACATAGCAGATAACGGTATACGAATTTGTGTGAGGTAGGAACCACAGCTAAAAAGTGTAAAATAAAAACTTTTTACATAAAAAACAACCGACTTCAAAAAACAAACGCAAAAAAAGTGAAAAATAACTTTAATTTCGGAAGTCGGTGGCAATAAACGAAAATTGAAAAGCAGACACCTACTTCCGAAATTAAAGTTATTTTTGAGTAATTTATTTTGTACACTTGTTATCTCGTAGCGGCTTATCTAATAGGTGCAATGAAATGAACGACATTCAATATACCTTTATTGGGGCAAGATCCAAGGGGCGAGCGGGGCCTACACCATTTGGATACTAAAGCAAGACTATCTGTGACCTTGTTTCGTATATAAAGTATAGAATCGATTATAAAGAAAGCTTTTGTTGTATTAATAACATCAGAATAATAAAAGCTTTTCATAATCGAACTTACATCAAAAAGTCATCCATTTGTGTGGATAAGACTTATTATCTTTACTACTTTTGGGAGAAATTGAATTCATGAGCGCTCTTAAGAGGTCACTGTAGAGATGCAAGAAGTGCCAAAAAGTATCGATACAATTATATAGTACCGATATTTAAAAAAAAAAACAATATCGATTTCGATATATCTAAAAAAAAAATTACATAGTTTTATATTCGTCTCGTCGGCTTTTGCGAAAAACAGGTTTAAAAAAAAACATTTGGGTGTGTAACGCATCTGTTATTTACATATTATTTCCGGAAATCGTATGTTATTTAATTGAATAGAACCGGTCGCTAATAGTGTGACTCGCTTCAATCTATTTCGACACATTTTTTCACACGTGACGAATTGTGACTTTTCTAAATCGGGGATTTTGTTCTATGATCAGAGCCAAGTTCGGATTAAACGATTTCTTTCTAGATATTGGTGAACAAGTTATTTAGCTGAATACCAGTATTTTACATGGAGCGACTGCCTATCTGGCTTCCACAACCCAGAAAATGGGCAATACGATACCCCTTGATACGACTGTTTGTTAGACTTTCGGGCTTCTGACGACCCGTAACGACTGAGAAAAATCCACGAATGACAGCCGGAATCATCGGCGTTGCTTTCCGAGGCACGGAGGAGTCTCGGTATGTAAAGATGGTTACGCATCCACAGACCAACCCCGGCAGGAGTAGCTTAACCTGATGGATCGACCCGTGCGGCTGTTATTACTTAGCCAAACGAAAAGACATCTATTTGTTTTGCCTTTTTTGGACTAGTCATCATGCTACCACGTCTTAGGGATAGGTATCGTCCCATGTCCAGTATAACATTTGTTCATTCAATACCTCCAATAATTCAGCATGAAAAACAAATACTTATTGTCACATAATCGAGCTCTGCACAACCAACTGTACAAATAAAACTATTCGTTTTATCTTTAAACCTATTCTATCTTCAGTGACGCAAAACCACACTATACCTACTACACACAAATAAGAAAGTGAATTTGTCTATAAGTCTGTTTGATAGTTTTAACTGTGTTATTACTAAAATGATGGTTGGAAAATGTCACTCTGGGCATTGGACCCACCCAGGGTTGCGGGCAACGAAAGGGATACTGGGACCCGTGGCAACAGGCAACTTAAGGAATACGGGTGGGTTCTCATCAGTAAAAGTCTGACACGCCCTTCCGCTCCGCCCAGAGCGGGGAAGTCATTTGATGATTTCCCAACCTTAAAAAAAAAAACAGCTACTGGACCAACGATAATTTTCATTCTAAAAAGTTGAAAATGCAGCGTAGTCGCCACTCTACCTTTGGCATCTGGTACACACGGCTACACATCAAGCTATACATTTCCAGCATAAGCTGACTTCGCATTGTAAGGAAATTCTATACAAAGCGAGATCAGCATAAACTGAAAATGTATAGCTTGATGTGTACCCGTGTGCACAACACGGGACTAGTGATGATATTTTTATAATAGTTCAACTGTAATTGAGTTAATTATGTTTTAGAACCATTTCAGCACGCGTAGCGTTTCCACAGTATAAACGGGTTTTGTCGACGGAAGAATAGACAAAATGACAGAATGTGCATCTGTGGTATGTTGTTAACACTAGGCGTGCTGGATAAGATAACAGATGACTATCGGTTTAAGTTCCTTACAGCCAATGTTATTAATACAAACTTTGATAAATAATAACTTTCCATAAAAATCATTGAACCGTTTTCCTGAAAACTTACATATAAAGCTACGATTTCAGCGCTGGCGGCATTTGTAAAGGTGCTCGCGGCGGAAAAGCACAAAGCTTTTTTTCGGCTTTTCATAAGCCTTGCGGGTCGGCAGTAAAGCATAATCTGTATAAAAAAGGTCAACTATCGTGGTAGTAAGGTAGGATTAAAACACTAAATAGCACAATGAACCCTCTTCATTCTCTTGGTATGACGTAAATGAATCACTTAAATCGGATACTTATAAATTGAAAATTGCCAATCAACATCATCATCACCATTCTCATGCCCTTATCCCAATTTATTTGGGCTCGGTACAAGATTTTTTTTATTATTCGATTGCAAATCGCCAACCATGGTCTAAAAAAATTGATTGAAAACCAGAAATCTATCTACCAAGGATAAAGAATTTTAAAAAATTACTGCGGGGTTATTTATTTATTAAACTTTATGCACAAGTAAAAACTACTGTACAAAGGCGGACTTAATGCCTGAGGCATTTTCTGACAGATGAATGACCTGATTGATGAGCTCAGCAGCACCAATGTCGGCTGTTCAGTAGATGGTGTTATGGTTAATAATCTGAGCTATGCAGATGACATGGTGCTGCTGAGCCCATCAATCAGCGCCCTCCGGAAATTGCTTGTGGTATGTGAGTCCTATGCGGCGACGCATGGGCTTACATATAACGTCAAGAAATCGCAATTGGTGATTTTTAAGTGCAAAAATGTGTCGTTAGGTGACGTTCCTCCGGTAACTATTAGCGGAACACCATTGCAGCGTGTTACTCGGGTTAAGTACCTAGGACATCTGGTCACGGAGGACTTATCTGATGATGCAGATTTGGACAGGGAGCGTAGGGCGTTGGCGGTTCGGTGCAATATGTTAGCCCGCAGGTTTGCACGTTGTAGTGGGGATGTTAAGGTGTATCTTTTTAAGGCCTACTGCCAAACCTTCTACACGTGCAGCTTGTGGGTGAAGTATACGCAGAGGGCCTACAACGTTCTACGTGTTCAGTATAATAATGGGTTTAGGATGTTGATGGGGCTTCCGCGCTTCTGCAGCGCTTCGCAGATGTTTGCGGAGGCCCGTGTTGACGATTTTCATGCCATAATGAGAAAGCGGGCGGCGTCAATAATGGGTAGGATGCGCGGAAGCTCCAACAATATCCTCAAAACATTGGGCGACAAAGTGGACAGCCCCTTTATTAGGCACTGGATGCGGAGGCACGTGCCAACATGTGTTGAGCCACGTAATTATTAGTAGTCGGTTAGGTTAGTTTGTAAGTTTTTCACTAACATAGTTTCTAAGTCTCTGTTACTAATACTATATGGATTGTATGTTTTTTTATGTGTGATCCGCAATAAATGAATTATATATATATATTTTCTACCAGTCAACCTTAGGGTGGTGCAGATACAGACATGGAATGGTTATTTCGTTTAACCACCCCATAAATCCAGCCTACGGTGGATACTCGGAAGTGTTTGTCCGAGAATTCACCCTAGGCCTAGTTGGTTACACGGAATTTATAGGTTTAGGGTGGATTCGCGGACATACGTTTCTGATTATCCACCTTAGGGTGGATTTTTTGGTTCGCACTGCGTAGTTCTAGCTTAATTAACAATCAATACGTAAATGTATCTTAGCATTTCAGCATCGTTGAGGCGTAATTAAGTGAAAATTGTTTGGAAATGATCAAAGACTCTCTGAAGATTTATAATTAATTAATTAATTACACTCGCGCTCTCGCTTTTATTGAAGCTTCGTGTGTTGTAGACGCGTTGAGTTGGCACCGTCCGCTCGACTGTAAAATGGGGCAATTGCTTCTGAGAACTATTGATAGTTTTTGTTGATATAATGGGTTTTAAATAGTAAATGGACCTGGATTATAAAATCTGGTCCTTCGAGCCGGATTCTTCTTAAGAGGAGATGTCTCGAACAAAAACTATGTTGCAACCTTTTTAGACCTTCATAATAATCTCGACTTGTATGTAGGTATTAAAATAAGCACCACGTTTTCCTCCAATGTAGGTACCTACCTACACAAATTAGTCGTGTATCGTTAAAATTGTTATGTAGTTTAAATTATTAATATCTTTTGACGTCAATAAGGAAAACTTACATAAATTTGCGTAGTTTGTATTTTTTGCACCTAAAATAAATAAGTATGATACCTATACCTTAAGCGAAGGTATTTAATTTAATACGTTTTTATGATACATTTACCTACATACACATTATAAATTAGATGAAGGGTGCTTGTAAAAACTGCTAGAGGCACTTTGAAGGCATCAAAATGTATATACACACATACATTATGTATTGACGACCTATAGGTACCTATATGTATTAAGTAAAGGCTCGTGCAAACTGGCGCGATATCGCGGGCGCGACAGGCCGCGCTACCCATGTCGCGCCTGTTTGTTCCAGCCTTTAGTTAGGGATCTCGCGCACTAGACGGCCACGAACACGAACTGTGGTCGCACGAACCAGGTACTTAAACTATAAAAAGGCTATTTTTGAAATACATAGGCTACTTTTCATTCTAGATTGCAGACGAAGTCGCGGGCAACAGCTAGTAATCTATAAAGCCTCGCAAAGCATCTCTATTATTAAACCACTTATTAAAACAGTAAGTCCGCTTAATTACTCAATTGTTAGTTGATCTCTCTCTCTAGAGCAATCTTTATAACGGTAATTGCGGCCTGAACACGCACGCGCACATCTTCGGACTAAATCGGTTGTGATTGGATCCAATGGGTCGTTATGATTAAATCAGTCTCCAGACATCTCGTTGGGATTGGTCAATTTGTTTCGACGTTTTTTTTTTGGTCCTGTTAGCGTGGTTGATGAGAAAGTATTTGATTAAATGATTGGGTAGATTGGACGTAGTGTGAGAAAAGTGTATTGGGTCTCAAAGTTGCATTAATACTCGTGCAAACTGGCGCGATATCGTGGGTGCGACAGGCAGCTTAACATTTGTCGCGCCCGCGATATCGCGCCGATAGCCGATAGTCGCCGATAGTCTGGACGGGCTTTTAGGACACTCAGACCAAATAAAAAACCAAGACAGAGCGCTGCGAACATACCCCTTGGTAAGACTGGTTGTCAGACTTTCGGGCTTATGACGAACCGTAAAGACTGTCAAAGATCTAGGAATGACAGCCTGATGCATGATGAAATGATGATAGTATTTTTGAAGCCGTCTGCCGAAAATAAAATGTAATGGCAGTAGAAAGTAACATAGGTAATTAACTCGAACAATGAAAGCTTAATATTTCTACTAACAAAGAACGGACTTTCATTACCGCTATTGGATAATTACGGACATTTTAAACTAATGGAATCACAATATTAATGGCTGTTACCTACCGTTGTTTTAACCTGTGACATTTCCTTGAATTTGTGGCCATGATACAAAAATAATTCCTGGTCCTTTGAAACGGGGCACGTGATTGGCTTAAAGCTAATTGGCTCTGACGCGGGTGTTTCAAACTTTGTTGTTATTTGTGGAATAATTTAATAAAAGAGAATCTGGAACACAGACTTTTGAGGAAGGATGACTTAAATGGAAATTCATTTAGGTATTTAAATAAGGTTAAGGATCAGCACTTTTCAGATCTCAAATTAGTCTGAATTTCAGCTCTAGCTTCCAAACTTCGATTTAAAGCATTGAACTAATACCGGGACCCTTGGCAACAGGCAACTGAAGGAACACGGGTGGGTTTTAGTCAGTAACAGTCTGACAGCCCTCCCGGTCCGTCCAGAGCGGGAGAAGTCATTTGATGATTTCCCACAATAAAAAAAACAAAATGTTGGTTGAATGGTCAAGCAAGAGATAGTTGGTGGCAGAGGGCGGTTATATTGCCATTAACCGGGCACAAATCCCGACTCCAGCGTTTTCAAACCCCTAGGGATGCGCTGTGTTGGATTCGTAACGCTCGGTGGGACGCCGAGAGTTGAAAATCCAGAGCACAGTCAAAACCTTAGCGTTTAAAAAGCGCCCGTGCGAATGTGGGCGAAGTTGCTCTTTATCTACCAGATTTCCTACATCACAACTGTGGCTAGAGACTTTCTATCTTCTTAACCCCTTTTCTTTCCCCCCAGGTGGCAGAACGTCTAAACGTAGACGTTCGCCGTGGCCTGTCATGGCGCGAAGCCAACGACCGCATGAACTTCGTCGGCCCCAACGAGTTCCAGGTCAAGGAACAGGAACCGCTATGGAAGAAGTACATAGAGCAGTTCCAGAACCCGCTCATACTGCTGCTGCTTGGTAAGTAGACTTACAAATATGTTCATCCTTATAGTTTAGTATGGTCTTCAAACGGCCATTATTGTGTATCATGTTTTACCTTCGTGTAGGATTCTTTATACCCTCGAAGCATCCTAAAGGCTGGATGGATTTCAACACATAAAAAGTTTAACTGTTTATCGACTTGTCTAGGTTGCGCGATGGTTACATATAGACTAAGGTTTTTTTTTTAACCAAAGCGCGAATTTTAGACGTCAATAATTCATTTCAAAAGTCAGCAATTCATTAAAAAAAAAGACCTTATCCATGTGGGGTATAAAAATGAAGGGCATGAGGACACGATTACAAAAATATACCTAACACAAAAAAACCCGACTACAATTCCAAAGTTCAAAACAAGCTCAAGTTTTAATAAACAGTCTGATGTGGCGGTGACCAACTGTATCAGACTTCTTAGATGCAGTTTTTTTATATTTTTTCGATCTATATTTTTATCAGGGTTTGTATGAATGACTTCACTGCTCACAAAGGGTCACCTTGTAAATTGTATGTCACAAAATGTCAGATGTCGGCGATCGACCGCAGTCAACCAGACCGCGCCCTAGAATATGACGGCGTCCCGAACAGACCGGTATATTGTTATATTCGTCCATCTCGTCTCGATTTAGTGCTGTCTGTGTACACCCAGCCCAATGACCAGGCTACTACTACTAATACATATAGAAAGACCTAGCTGTGACTATACAGGGTATTTAATGATTAATGCACTCAATCCAGTTATTATTGACCATTCATCCTAGCAAAATTCTTTATAGTACATACAATCGTATTATAAACGTGAGCATGTTTGGTCTTGAAACGAATTCGTTACTCATGAACTTAGTCTGTAGAATGTTAAATAAACAACTCTCTATTTATGGTTTCCATTGGTTACGTATCAAGATATTTTTAAGTGATTTCAAATAGAACAGAGTTTACTCGTAAACTTTTAGTGTTTGCCTCGTCTAGTCTCTGGAATTTAAATCCTTGATGACGTGACGTGTTCAGCACGTAGTCCGAATAGGAGATACGTTTTAGGCCACACTGCCAATGTTTAAAAAGTACTATTTACACCATGTCCAGGGGTCTACTATGAGACGTAACACAAGCCTGTAAAGCTCAAACCACACACAAGGCGGGTGCGTGTCGGGAGCGGGTCGGGCGCGGGAGTAAGGCGGGCATAATAAATTGTAATTCAAGGAATTATATAGATGTCAACACAAAGAACGCGGGCGCGCGACGTGCGCGGAGCGTGTCGTATTTGTTTTTGTGAATATTTACAAAAAAAGTGTTCTATTTGGCGATGGATCTCTGGATTATGAAGATTTTAAATATATGTCTGCGCCCGACCCGCTGCCGTCGTGCGCCCGACCCCCCGACCCGCAGCCGTCACGCGCCCGCGCAGTGTGTGTTTTGCGCTTCAAAGTAAATAAATTACATTCATTAAACTGTGAGCTAAGGAAATGCTTTACATAAGTAAAGTCCGCAAAAAGGTAATTTTCTTAGACCTTATAAGGATGCATTTACTGTGAAATTTCCTGTATTGCACCATTCCCATGGAATGGCCTGCACTGTACCTCCTGCCGCAGGTTATGAAAAGTTAACAGAACTAGGTACATCATTCGGATTATTTATTTCATTGATAAAATGTAAAGTCAGAAATATTTTATAAGCAAATTGACAAACCAACTTATATTGTCCGTATATTCAAATTTGACAGACCAACGTATATTGTCCGTATATTCAAATCATAGCAGTAATTATTTGACATCATAATCTGCCTAGCCTTTTCCCAACTATGTTGGGGTTGGCTTCCAGTAATACGGGCCTTAGTATCTCCGTCTCCTTTCTAACTCTGAATATTTGGTTCTATTCTTCGGTTTGGAAGCGCGAAGATGTGTCTGGATATGCTAGCAAAATGTGTCTCGACAATCCTTTAGTTAGTCTGATCACTCATGTATGATTACAATGCAATTTCACATGACGGGGTCTATGTATAATTATTATTTTAGACGTGAACATTATGTATAATGTTCACGTCAAGTAGAAATTGGGAGAAAGATGCTGAATATGCAGCATCTGTTAATAAGCTTCGTTCCTTCCTATCCTCGACGAAAACGGCTACCTTCACTCATTCCCAACTTCCGCAGGATCATTCAAATCCTATGCATGTTGCACTAAACTTTCTACTTTTGAAGTATCCTCGTAATTTGACCGTCGCACTTTCAAATACGTACCACCTCGAGTTCATTGACTTACGTTCTACAAAATAGTTAATTTATATGCAGCCTTCTTAGTTATATACGTAGATATCTAGATTTGTGCACGCAAAAAATGTTCTGTTTCGTTACACGAATTGAACTTGTAGCATCCGTTTTGTGACCTAGATACCTACACATTTTATTAACATTACAATCGATCACGTATCTAATATTGGTGTTAACGCCTAGAATTTCAATAAACCTTTGTATGATACCTACGAAAACAGGCACGTTTTTTAGCGTTCTATAAAACACTACTACTTATTGGACCTGTACGGGAAAATTTTACTAAACCTTTATACCGAGTTTAAGTCTTAACCTGCGAATAAATTTTTAATTATTGACAGTTTTTGCCATACAAAAACTGACGACGATAATTTTATTCCACGTATAAAAGATATCGGACTTTTATCAAATCAGGAATCCCTAAGCCGGATAATTATTAAATACCTATATGACGAGCACCCCAATTGCGCTACACACTTTAAATACTTGACCAGCACCCCAATTGCGCTACACACTTTAAATACTTGACCAGCACCCCAATTGCGCTACACACTTTAAATACTTGACCAGCACCCCAATTGCGCTACACACTTTAAATACTTGAACAGCACCCCAATTGCGCTACACACTTTAAATACTTGAACAGCACCCCAATTGCGCTACACACTTTAAATACTTGAACAGTACCCCAATTGCGCTACACACTTTAAATACTTGACCACCACCCCAATTGCGCTACACACTTTAAATACTTGACCAGCACCCCAATTGCGCTACACACTTTAAATACTTGACCAGCACCCCAATTGCGCTACACACTTTAAATACTTGACCAGCACCCCAATTGCGCTACACACTTTAAATACTTGACCAGCACCCCAATTGCGCTACACACTTTTAATACTTGAACAGCACCCCAATTGCGCTACACACTTTAAATACTTGAACAGTACCCCAATTGCGCTACACACTTTAAATACTTGACCACCACCCAAATTGCGCTACACACTTTAAATACTTGACCACCACCCCAATTGCGCTACACACTTTAAATACTTGACCATCACCCCAATTGCGCTACACACTTTAAATGCATGAACATCACCCCAATTGCGCTACACACTTTAAATACTTGAACAGCACCCCAATTGCGCTACACACTTTAAATACTTGACCATCACCCCAATTGCGCTACACACTTTAAATACTTGACCAGCACCCCAATTGCGCTTCACACTTTAAATTACAATTCGAAGGATTTTAAAGGAAATTGCTAATCTATTGCTTCAAATGTTTGACTGCTCGAAAATTCGTCTGCTCGACAACGTAACTGACGTAATGACGTAATGTTGAATTGTCAAAATGAAAGCCACTAATACTGTAATTGAAATGCAAGTAGATAATTCATATTACTATGATAACTAAAAAAGTATACTTAGTTATTTTTACGTGAAAACGTAAAATATTAGTCACGAGTTGGCAATATTTATCAATTATCATTTTGCAATAAATGAGACATTAATTTTTAGTAGAACAGATACTTAGGTTGCCTATTGGACCTGCCAGGGCTGCGGGAAAGTCCGAAAGGGATATCGGGGCCCTTGGCAACAGGCAACTGAAGGAACACGGGTGGGTTTTAGTCAGTAAAAGTCTGACACGCCATCCCGCTCCTCCCAGAGCGGGAGAAGTCATTCGAAGATTTCACATCCTCAAAAAAAAAAAGTTTGCCTCTCGGACATTACCATTGATCTAAAACGCAAATGATATCCAAACATCGTCCATATTGATCGAATTACGGTATTGTACGACAAAATGTTTAATGAATAATTAATGATCAGTTAAGGTTTGTGTAATTGTAAAGTCTTTGGTGACCTTTGTTTTTTTTTTTCAGCTAAAGCTTTCGCCATCTATAATGGGTGATAATGAATGGGATCCCCCATTCATTATTCATGATCACCCACTGTAATTAGATGGCGAAAGCTTTGGCTGAAAAAAAAAAAAAAAAATCACCAGAATTTTGTTGGTCCTCGTGGTTGTGGCTTCTAAAACATCTGGCAAGATAGAGATCGGCCTCTCTTTTGTGCAAATTCCCTATGACTTCATTACGCTTGTAAAAACTCCCAGCAGATTGCGGTTGTTGTTCTACATTTTGCTGGAGCGCAGATCATAGAAGCCCATCAGTTGAAATTCTTGGCCCCTGGTTTATCTTGTCCTTATTACAGTATTTACAGTTTATTTGGGGTCGATCTTCTACTTCCATACTTCTTTATTAGTCGTCATCTCCGTAGTCACCCCTTTCTAGCCCTATCATCTTTCTGTCTGTCTGTCTGTGTGTGTCTGTCATCTGCCTTGTATCTGTCTGTGCTCTGTATCACCATAATCAATGATAGCTTTAAACTATCTCCTATTCTCATCCTATACAAACGTTAACATTCACTGTATCGATCAGAATGTTCAAACATTTACGTGCTTCAGGCCACAATTTAGCCAAGCTTTTAGCTAGACGTAAATTTATTCAGAGCACCTGTGACTTGACTTAGTTTAATATTGTACCTACCTGGAAATTGCCCGGAACACCTGACGTGTCGTAGGGATGTCAGTTATCTAACTTTTAAACGGTCGGTCCTAATATCTTTACCTGCTTAGAGAAGATGTATTGTATTAAGTATGCCTATGCTTTGATCTGATTCTGGTTTTACGCTATCTTAATCTTATATTAATTAAAAGAAGAACGATTGACCTAAATATATTATTCAACTATTATCATCTGCAAACTCTACCTAAATATATTATTCAACTATTATCATCTGCAAACTCTACCTAAATCCATACTCCATACTAATATTATAAATTCGAAAGTAACTCTGTCTGTCTATCTGTCTGTCTGTCTGTCCGTCTGTATGTTACCTTTTCGCGCCTAAACCACTGCACGGATTTCTATAAAATTTGGCAAGAAGATAGATGGCATCCCGGGGAAGGGCATAGGCTACTTTTTATCGACATACCACGCGGGCGAAGTCGTGGTCGGAAGCTAGTCTGAAGTAATCGCGACTGCACTGTGAGACTGACCATAGAAAATTTTACTAGAATTTCAAGCATCGTCTTCGTTCTCAGCTTGTTGATACCGATCTAAATTTCGTGAACCCATAGGCATATGGCAGAGGTTAGATACCATAGTGCTGATATACTATGGTATCTAACCTATGTCATATAGTATGATGTGGTATAACGGGTGATCGCTACTCCACCTCCAAGCGCGTATTTTGCGTACAGCAGCACTATGGTAACTATTTGGTAATATCAATTTAAGCTCGTGATTATTGTTAAAACATGATAAGAAATAGAGTGATCTGCCCTAAGCCCTAATCTTCAGAGACAAAGCAACGAAACAGGCAACCCTAACAATATTACCGCCGGCCGTCAGCATCAAAACTTATTAACACCATTTCTAAGGGTCAGCCAACATTGTTCACATCACATCGCTTAGTGAAAACAAGTGGCTGTTACGACACCCTTGTCTCTGATAGATTAGTTGAATAGTGGCAACCCTATAAATTTTTGCGAGGCAGCAGCAAACCTTGATGTTTGATAAACACGTAGTCTATGGGTTGCCGGTGACGTTGATCTAACAGCTTAGGACAGGGCTGCCCAAACTGTGCGTCGCGACGCCCAGGAGCGTCGTAAGGCGATCTAAATTGTTGTAGATCTAAGCAGGTGCAGTCATTATGAACAAGTACAGATCGAAAATAAATTAGATAAGATATAGAAAAGCAATTTCGAAACTTGAGCCTCGTTTTGAGAAACTATGCTCAGAAAAGCAAGCACATCCTTTTTATTAATACCTTATAAAGATAAAAAGGGCACACCCATTAATTTAAAAAAAAAGGTATTCAAAAATGAAAGCTACCACAGTAGCTTTAATTTTTTTAATGTTTTGTTTTTTATTTTCTAATAAAGAATTTAGATGCTATTTGGAGTTTTTCTGACAAAATTGTTATTAGGCTAGAACTACAACTAGTAGGTAAATGTATTGCAAGAAGGCCAGGGCGTCGCAAAAATATGGCAACTTCCCAAGGGCGTCACAGTTAAAATAAGTTTGGGAAGCCCTGGCTTAGGATAAGAGGCCTAACGACACCCTACCGACTGTCGTAATGAGGGTAGGCCATATTGGAAAGGTCTATGCTCCCACTTCACTCTGACAGATTTCTATTCTATCAGCCTATTGGTTGGATAAGTGAATTTTGATTGGAATTTGAAGGGCGCAGGATATTAGAAGGTAATTCACATGATTGGGTTCGTAATTAATGTCGTATGTTGATGGTTAGTCGAATCGGTGTGTTATAAATAAACTGCTGGAACCCTGTAGAAGTTGCTACGGAATTATTATGTTCCTTCATCTTTCACAGTTAGTTTCTTAGAACTCTAATTTTGGTTAGTTCATCGAACCGGACTGAGGAGCATTCAAATGAGTGGCTGAGATGTATTGGTATCGAACCAACAAAGGTGCCTTCGACTTTTGAGTTTCATGATGAGCAGCTGAAATATCCACAATTATAGTTCTACTAGCTGCGCCCCGTGGTTTCACCCGCGTAGGTCTCGGTCTCGTGGGAATATAGGGATAAAAAATATCCGATGTCCTATTCCAGGTCATGGTCTACCGATGTGCCAAATGTCATCTAAATCCGTTCAGCCGTTCTAGCGTAACAAACAAACTCACTTTCACATTTATAATATTAGCTCTTTCATTGCTAACTCTGTATTCTATTGTGATGCTAATCATGTTTTCCACCTTTTGTTTCTTGGTACAAAAGCTGTGAACGTTATTTTTATAATGCCTACAATCAGAAAATATGTTCGATTATAAATAACTACAAGAAGTAATAATGGGATAAATAAAAAAAAAATCAAGTAATAAAAACTAAAACCCAACTACGACTTAAAAGGTATAAACAAGACACCACAGACAGAAAAATTAAAAATCCGGAGTCACACGTGTTAGGGCATAAAACGAACAGATTACGTGTGACTCCGGATTTTTAATTTGTCTGTCTGTGGTGTCTTGTTTATACCTTTTAAGTCGTAGTTGGGTTTTAGTTTTTATTACTTGATTTTTTTTTAAATTCTTTTGGGGTTTCTAATATATATATTTTTGAAATGTGCTCATTAAGCCCTTTCATTTGATACCCAACATGGTACGATTAAACCATTTATTTTTTTAAGATCCTCACTTTATGTCCTCTAGAGGGCGCCATTTTTAATGTGACTTCACATAGCCTATAACCAGCGGACAATCACGACGCTTCTAACGATACCTCATTTGTCAAATTGTGATAAGTGGTTTGGAAGATAGGAGGGAACAGATGAACATACATACATACATACATACATACATACATACCGGTCAAAATCATAACCCTCCTTTTTCTTCGCCGTAGTCGGGTAATGACAAAAAGGATAAATGTAGATACACGTAACTTAAACCGGACCTGTAACCTTCGTTTGTTATTCTGTTCACCGTGAAATAAACAGTGTGTTAGGTAAAATGTCGAAAATCAACATTCAAATCATAATTCAAAGGAACCTTGTGAAAAAAGCTTTTTGAATGTGTACGAGATCTAAACGCTGTAGCGTCAGGTCATAGAAAAATAAATATACCTTGGTAGGTACAGGAAAACATACAGCTGCAGACTTGCATAATCATTGAGAAGCAGCGCAGCATTACAAAGTAGCTGTTCCAAAAATAAAGAATATTATTAAAATAAGCTTGAACACGTCAAGGAATGCATACAACGACGGTACGAACGTCGGGTATAAATAACCGCAACCAAAACGACTATTTTTGGGACAATCTTGACATTTATCTCAATTGCCAGATTTTCCTCTCTAGTATTTTTTACATTTGTTTGCAAATAAAAGTACAAACAACTTTAGCTAAACCCGTTAAAGATTGTTTTGACCTTCGGAACTGCAAAATAATCTTGTTTTATATGCGATTACTATTTTATTTATTTATTTTATTTTATTTTTGTTTATTTGTGAAACATAGATGTTTACATAGGTGTTTACATGAATAGGGGGTGCGCTATGTTTTGTCATAATTTAAGACATACAAATTTATAAGTGACACATTAGGTGTCATTAAATTATTGTTCTATAAAGAAATAATATTTTAAATTAATTAAATACATGAACAGAAAAGAAAAGAACATCACACAAAATAAAATCAATAAATTGTAATAGTACTTAATATTAAAATTCATTTTTATAATAATTGGTCATTCAAAAATTCATTTACAGCATAATAACATTTGCCAATTAATAATTTAGTCAGAGCTTTTTTAAACTTATTTAATGTCATGTTTTTGATGTCATCAGGAATTTTATTAAACACTAGGTGCCATACCAAAAAAACTTTTTCGCATCAATGCGGTCTTACACTTTTATTAAACACTTTAGGTGCCATACCAAAAAAACTTTTTCGCATCAATGCGGTCTTACACTTTTATTAAACACTTTAGGTGCCATACCAAAAAAACTTTTTCGCATCAATGCGGTCTTACACTTTTATTAAACACTTTAGGTGCCATACCAAAAAAACTTTTTCGCATCAATGCGGTCTTACACTTTTATTAAACACTTTAGGTGCCATACCAAAAAAACTTTTTCGCATCAATACGGTCTTACACTTTTGATGACATAGTTTATTTAAGTATTGGGCACGTAATGGAGTTTGTCTAGTAGATGATATTTTTTCAAATAATTGGGTGTTCCTTTTCACAAATAACGCAGTTTCCAAAATGTATAATGCTGGAAGGTTCAGTATTTTTAAAGACTTAAAATAAGGTCTATTTAATCTACTATGTGCTGGCAGTTTTATTATCTGCAATTTCTTGTTTCAATGTGTCATGTCTGATCAACTTTCTTAAGTTTGGAGCAAAGCCCAATTGTACTTGCTATGTCCAGGGTTAGATCCTAAACTTATATTCCTTTCCGTTAGAAATACCGTTTGGAGGACATTGGATGGTAGGATGATGTTCTCAAAGGTTGAGAAACGTTTGGATGGGATGAAAATATCGAATAGTTGTTACTAGGCGTACAGGCTGTGTTTGTGTAAGTAATTTTCATAGGCTCTAGACAATATTATGCTTGGTGAAAGTAAACACAAGTATTTACAAAGAAGATCGGTTACGTATATGTCGCATCATGACAGCAGGGAGGGGTTATGCTTCCGTCCTCGGACATTGTTGTGGGCTGTTTGTGGATCTCAGGCAATTAAAAGATGATATCAGCTTCTTACACTTAGTTTATGGACACTTAGTTTATACAGTTACACAAATCATAATCAACAACTAATGGCCTAATTAATCTTGTTAATAATAATAACAGAAATGAAATAATTAAACTTTGGAATTATAATGTGCGCACGCGTCTCATGAACGTGTGACAGTTCCTAGGGATGAAGGGTGACTGGCGCTCCTGTTGTTCCCGCGCCCTCGCCCGTCGGTCCTTAGACTCCGTCATAGCGCACCGACTGAGAGTACTTCAGTCAGCAACACTGTATTCCATGCGACATATATATACTCAAACCTCCTTCCACTTACGGAGTCAGTGTCTGTCTGTGTCTATCTTTCACATTGAACTTTTATCTTCTTTTAAATGTATTTCTTCTGTTGCATACAGATCGTACACAGATTTGAATAATAGGGTTTAATCCCTATTATTCAAATCTAGTAACATAAATACCATCATGTCCTTCCTGAGGTACGAATTTACCTATTGCCAATATTCATCGATATTTTCGCAGTAATATTTTTTGGCTGGATTAGTCCCTTCCCTAGAGTCATCACTGACATATCCGCTATGCATAATTCTGGGAGAAATATTTCAAGCAACACGAAAATACAGTACAGCTAACTGCACATCAACTTGACATGTACACATCAGTCAGCTTGTACAACTAACCACACGTTCATGGTGTCAAAATAACTTTGACAGCGTTTTTATGTCCCAGCAGTAAGTGCGGCTTTCGTACTTCAAGTGTAGTAACTGACATGTAGTTGACCGTACTTACGTGTTATTTTGCGGTATCCGAGGTCATTGTCATGGCCCGCATGCACTTGATACCCGAACCTGTTCTTGCGCAGTTTTTTATGCGACTAGTCACGCTTCGAGAGACATTAGCGAATGGATGTGAGCCTCATTATTATTATGAGTACCTTGTGTTCTAAAGGTTTTAATTAGCATTTTGTTTGTGGTCTTCTAAACGGTTTCTTTTTTGTAATTCTTGTTTTAAAATTCAGGTGTTTCTGTAGTTGACCTTTGAGAAGGTCTTTTCCTTAAAATTATTATCTTACCAGCTGTTGCCTGCGACTTCGTCTGCGATCCAGGATGAAAACTAGTATTTCTCAGTAGCAGCCTGGAGTTTGGATACATACCGAGACTCCTCCGTACCTCGGAAAGCACGTTAAGCCGTTGGTCCCGGCTGTCATTCGTGGGTCTTTGACAGTTGTTACTGGTTGTTAGAATCCCGAAAGTCTGACAACTAGTCTTACCAAGGGGTATCGTATAACCTAATTACTAGGTTGTAGAGGTCAGATAGGCAGTCGCTCCATGTATAATACTGGTATTCAGCTGCATCCGGTTAGACTGGAAGCCGACCCCAACATAGTTGGGAAAAGGCTAGACGGATTGCAGATTTGGTAATGCGGCGGGGCGCGTCATTCATTTCAGAGTGGACGATATACCTTGGTTTCTCCCAGAGATAGTTCTACACATAACAAAAAGTATTGAAGTCACGCGATCATTGTTTAAATAAGCGAAACCATCACAATATAGCCCGGTAGCCATATTATTATTGAATCAGTGATGTACCTACAGCGATCGTGATCTGAAATCAATAACTTATAACGATAACAAAAGAATGTTTTCAATTATATCTTCATGGCTCATGGGAAATTGTAAACTTTGTACAATTTGTTTGTATTCTTGTATCGATCTGGCATAGAATGACGATGTTATTATTAAGTCCTTTTAAAGGTCGGGCCATTTTGTGTGCAGAAAAACTGTGGGGTAGTTCCGTAACACAGTCACAATCCCAATTATTTTGACAATTTAACAATATTCCTTTTTTTGTGGTTTGGAAATCATCAAATGAGTTCTCCCGCTCTGGGGGGAGCGGGAGGGCGTGTCCGACTTTTACTGACTAAAACCCACCCGTGTTCCTTCAGTTGCCTGTTGCCAAGGGTCCTGGTATCACTTTCGGTCTTTCCCGCAGCCCTGCCAGGAAATGGAGAGACCTACGTCCAGCAGTGGACTGCTATAGTAGGCTGATGATGAATGACTGTATGATTGGCCAGACCGCACTTGAAATACTTAAAATAATATTAAAACAACGTTTAACCGGCATTTATAACTGGACCACTTAAAAGTAACGTCGCACGGTGGATCGAAAATCAGCTGTAGAAGACATAGGATCTCGATTTCTTAAATGTTATTTTTTTTGCTGGAAATGACTTCTGCTGATCATTACTGTTCTATAAAATGTCATATGAAGTAAATGTGTGCACAAATGGAAGAGTTATAATTTTTATAAGAAAAAAATGTATGGAGCTAGTATGAAAAATCGAATTATCTCCTAAACGGCATGTTTAACCGTAATATCCTTGGAGGTGGTCATAGTGCTAATTATTTATAATTTTTTGGTTGCGGATTTGACGAAAAATTTCATGCCGTTTTTTTTTTAAATCGTCAAAATATTTTTATTTGTTTTTTCATATGAAACGATTCCTTTTAGTGTTTATGTTGAAGAAAACGGACTTTTAACTACACGTAACATAAAATAGCATCACTCCTATATTTCCGAAGGAGTTGGCAGAGGTTTATAATACACCCACACGTAGACAACTATGTTTGAGCTAGATATTTATCAACACATCATGAGTTTTAAAACTTTTCATACAACCAAATTACCAATTGTTTACTCTTCTAATGAGTCCGAAAAGAAGTGATTAAGTAACTACACTGATTAGGTCTTCTAATGAGTCTTTATAGGTGATTTAATGATTTTCAATATCTCACGACAATGCCAACTATGGATTACATTCAACTTTTCCTGATAAGTAAACTAATTTGTTAATTAGCAGTGCTATGAGTTCTAAGAATAGTTAGTGACAATTATAAATTTTCATTAGCTAATGAGAAGATAACTAATGAGGGTAGTTACCTCATTATTGGCGTTTTGCAATAAAAGGGCTAAAGTTTTGTTTTATAATTTAGTTTGTTCACAACTGTGTAACTGCTAACACTAAATCTGCGACTATAAAATCTTAGAATGGAAAGTTTAATCACGAATTTAGACTTGTTTGTTCTTCTACGAAGTGAGAATACTTCATTTGATCATGGAGTATTGTTCAGTGCAGTTGTATCCCGCATAGGCGATTGCCTGTCTGACGAAGATCGTGTTGTTCTCAAAGAATTTTGTCGGAGATTTACGCGAGCCGCTTTACAAAGGTGGCAGAAATCCAACCGATTCCTTGATAATTTCAGGAGAAAGTACGAGAATTGGTTGGGAGCAAATATTGATTGGCCGAGTTTTGTGCAAAGTTTAATCAAGAACCAAGTGTTGATGAGATACCAAGAGCGCCCTCAGTCTCTCCAGAACCGTTGACATCAACGTCCATTGGAACAATGACGAAAACATCCCGTAAACCATTCGAAGATCTGGGAAGTAAACAAAAAAAGAGAAGATCTGATGAACACACAGGCGAAGATTCCAGTGAATTGGCATATGCAGCTGCAGCACGTTTAAAAGAAGAAGGGCATGGAGATATCGCCTCTGTCATCGAATACATGATGAAAAATCCTGAAGCAGCCGCTAAATTAAATGAAACGCTTAAGAAACCAGCGAAAACAATCATATTTACGTCAGAAAAGGCGCTTGGATTGCTTCTTTCGCTAAAACTCTCAAAGTGGCAATATTTACGTTGCGAGAGGCTGCCATTCGGGAAGGTGCTAAGGATTTATCCATCTTACTATAAAGTGCAACAAACTAAGCTTGATTGCTACCCTCCGAAGCAATCAGTGACAGTTACTGATTCATCGGCTAGGATTACACTTCAAGCTTTACTTGATATCACAGTTACAAGAATCCTTCAAAGCCTTTCTAAGGAAGAGCATAACAAGCAGTTGAAGCTGATATCCAAGTGGGGATTTGATGGTGCTTCTAACCAAAGCCGATACAAGCAGAAAATGGAGGGTGAGGAAGATGACTCGAGCATTTTCATGACCTCCTTGGTGCCACTTAAACTGACAGATGGAGACAACATCTTATGGACGAACCCTAAACCATACTCAGTTTTGTATTGTCGTCCAGTTCAGTTTACTTTTGTAAAGGAGAGTGAAGCAGTTGTCCTTGAGCTGAAAAAACAAATGGATGAAGAAATTGAGGCCCTTATCCCCACAAAGTGCAATAATAATAATAGGGTGACTCATGAACTAATGATGACGATGATCGACGCTAAAGTTTGCACTTACCTTTCTGAAGCTAGATAAAATGCATCGTGCTACCTGTGCTTAGCAAAGCCTACAGAAATGAACCGCTTAGATGCTGTAACATCAAAAATTGTGTGTTCTGACCTGGCTCGGGAACCACCAATGACGGGAATACTGCAAGAAAATTCTTTGAGTTTCCTAATAAAACCGCAGCTATAACCGGTTTGGATGAAGACCTCATCAAAAGATTTGCTGTAATTTTACAAGCAATTACATCTGGAGAGCAGGTCGATATAATAAAATTTAGAGATTATGCCCGCAAAACAGCAGAAAAGTACGTATTATTATACGACTGGTACTACATGTCGTCAACCGTTCATAAATTATTAATCCATGGGGCTGACATAATTGAGAAAAATAATATTGTGCCGATTGGGACTCTCGGAAGAAGCCTCAGAGTCTCGAAACAAAGATTTTAGGAGGTTTCGAGAACATCATTCGCGGAAAAGAAGGAGGCAGGATTCCAATCAAGACATTTTAAATATGCTTGTTGTTTCTTCGGATCCTTTGCTAAGTGCACAAAGGCCTAAGTTAGATGCCAAGAAAAAGCAGAGCTTTTTTGCTGAAACTCTCGACTTAATTCAATTTCAGGAAACTGAGTTCGAGTTTTTGGATATATCCAATCTGGATGCTAACTCAGAATTGGAGTCTGACAACGAGAGTGACAAGGAAAATTTGTAAAAAAATTATATATATTTTAAATTATATATATTTGTAAATTTGTATTTGAGTCTGTTTGGTTTTTTTTTTGTAATATTTAATGATATTTTGTCTTTTTTTTTATTTATTTTACTTTATTTTACAAATGCTTAGTATTAATTCCTTAAATTAAATTATTTTGTATATAATATAACTTTATATGTTACTTAAATAAGAGTTTGATAATCTTTTTTTATTTAAATTAATAAAAATGTGTCAAAAAACAGCAATTTTTTTATTTAATTTTTCTTGTTTTGTGTGTTCTTAATATTTGGGTTAATAACATATCGAACTTTTTAACTTGGACACTAAAAGGGATCGTTTTACATGTAAAAATAAATAAAAATATTTAGACGATTTTTTTAAAAAAACGGCATTAAATTTTTCGTCAAATTGGCAACCAAAAAATCATAAATAATTAGCACTATGACCACCTCCAAGGATATTACGGTTAAACATGCCGTTTAGGATATAATTCGATTTTTCATACTAGCTTCATACAAATTTTTCGTAAAAAAATTATATTTCCTTCGTTTTTGGGCAGAATTAACTCGGGTATCATTTTTGTACATAGTAAAGATCAGCAGAAGTCATTTCCAGCAAAAAAAATAACATTTAAGAAATCGAGATCCTATGTCTTCTACAGCCGATTTTCGATCCACCGTGCGTCGCCAGCCCGCCCTGCCCTTAACTACAGGATTCAGTTTTATTGACACGTTTACTTCTGGATTTCATAACGGTACTTTTTACCTGACTGCCCCAGAAGTAATGTTTTTCGAGAGTATGTATGTATGTATGTATGTATGTCTATTTCTTTGGCACACTCTGTAGCCTAAACGGCTTGATGGATTTTAACATACGAGGTGAAGTTAGGGTCGTCTTAATTGTGGGAGTGACATAGCTATATTCTTTTAGTATATTTCATCTGCAAATACAAAAAAAGGAGAGGAAAGTTAAAAAAAAAAAAACAATATTGGTATCAAATAAAAGCTAGTAATGAGTTAGTACCAAATATATACAGGGTGATTGGAAGCTAGGTGCAAAGTCTTAAGGGGGTGATGGTTGACAGTATTTGGAGCATTTTGAACCATACTTGTCAAAGACGAAGTGTTTTTTTTTTTTTTTTTCCCTATAACTTTTTTTTTTATATCAATAAAATATCCCAATTTCTGACTGGTAATTACCAAGAGTGCTCCAGTTAAAGTTGAAAAAAAATTACAAGACACTTTTAAAGTCGTAGAACACTTAGAAAATGTGAACAATTTGCGTAGATTAGGTAATTTTTTTTTTAAATAAAATAGCCGCAATCATTCAAACCTTTTTAAAACATGCTCAAAATGCTCCAAAGGGTGTCAACTGTCACCCTGTTAAGGCTTTGCACCCAGCTTCCAATCACCCTGTATATTAATAAAACTAAAAAGCTTGAAATAAAATAAATTATTTAAAAAACAAAAAACCCGACTGCAAAAACCTATGACCGAAAAGTGAAAAACAAGCATTGAACTTTGTTTATTGTAAGGTATTGCAGGCCAGGGGACAAACAAAAGTTACACCATATTTCAGGTTTGTCCTCAGCCGGGTGTCACAGGATATATTTTATGTGAAAAACAATAAAATTCTTCTTGGGCAGAAGTTCTTGGGTTTTAGATAAGTAAGTATTAAAATTTTACTTTTTTTTTTCTTAGTTTATTAGCTAAATGAAGAGTAAAACTGGCTTTAATACACCATTAAAACTATAGACTTAGGCCATTAAAACTTAGCTTAGGTAAATGTTATTAAATACTAAGATTAACATCTTAGTATTTAATAACATTTACCTAAGCTCATAGATAAGGCAAAAAAAAGTAAATGGGTGCTATTTTCTAGTACGTTCTAGTCTATAAATTAAATACATATATCCGTAGGTAATGTCTGTTTTTATTAGCAAGGTGGTATCAATTCTTATGTGTTAAATGCTATTGCTAAGTCACGATAACTCTTTACATTTTAATGTTTCACTTATCTCAGTTGCCTAGCCACAGACGGAAAATATTTACGGCCTAGTTTAGTTACATAATAGTAAATATGTAATGTTGAACTGAACTGCCGTGTGTGATTCATAAGAAAAACGGGGTGAGTGGGACATTTTAATCAAAGGGGCAAGATCTAAGGGGCGAGCACGTGGCACCGTTGGTGAACACCTTGCATTGCTATTTTTTTTTAGCCTAATCTGTCTATAACGTTCCCACTATTGGGAAACATCCACGCGTCCTCTCTGTAAGTGGGTCGTAATCTAACACTCGGGCCCTGTACAGGTTTGGTGGGTGTCACGTCATGTCTTTGGTTTTTGGGTTCTAGGCCATTTTCTAACGACGTTTTCCTTCACTGTTTTGATAGCTTATTTTTATTTACCAAATAGAACTATAGTCGCTTGCTTAGATTCCTTAGATTCCCAGAATTTCAGCTTTTCAAAAGCACTGAAAAATATTACATATTTTATACACGTGCTAGTTCAATGTTCCTTCATTTTCTTTTTATTTTATTACAAAACGTTGATAAAATTTACCTTCGTGCAACATGTTGACGTAAATAATAAAATCTAAATTTTTATAGCAATGCTTTGCGTGGCTAATCTACTGCTTATACACGGTCAGAATTGTGTCATGAAGATACTTTTATGTCCGCACGTGTTTTATCTGTTTAACAGGTATACCCAATATGTTGTATTTGTTATACAAAAGTGTTATGTAACAGATGAATGACACTTCATTTCCTGAATTTCCAGCTGTCATTAGCAATTCCTCTAATTTGACACAAAAGCAATTCATAATTATGTGGACCATTTTACGAATCTCCATAGAAAACTGTCAAACAGATGAATTATTTCTTATTTCGACATATGAATCGCACGCAGATCATAATATATTAAGAACTAGCTGCGCCCTACGGTTTTACCCGCGTAAGTCTCGATCCCGTGGGAATATCGGGATAAAAAGTATCCTATATGTTAATCCAGGTTATAAACTGTCTGTTTTCCAAATTTCATCCAAATCCATTCGGCCATTTTTGCGTTATTGAGTAACAAACATCCAACATCCGAATTTTTCTTTCTTTCTTTCTTTCTTTCAAATACACAAACTTTCACATTTATAATGTTAGTAGGAATGTCACAAACTGACAATCCTACTAAGGATTGTCAGTTTGTGACATTTTACGGATGATTCATAATACTTTCCTATTATGATTCTGTCTAAGAGTTGGCAGGAGCTTTATAATGTACAGTCACGGACTTTAATTGATGAGCCTCCTGGCACTGTTCGTATTTTAGCCGTGTAATGCAAATCGGGTTTATTCGGTTCCCGACACGCAAAGTCATATGTCTTCGTATTAGAAGAAGAAAATTATATTTCATACCGGTTGGCTAACCTGAGAGTCACCTTGACAGCAGAGTGACTACTCAAAGTCAACCAATTGCAGGTCTAGCAACAGTAACCTAGCAACGATAAATAATTGTTGCTAGGTTACTGTTGCGATAGTAACGTTAGCGTACGGAGAAATTCTCTGACATCGATATTTCAACTGTCACTGTCTTCAGTTAAGTTTTCAGAATTATTGAATTAATGAGCTATGATTCAAAGGAGGTCAGTATCAAATAGACTTAATGCAACATTGTATTTATTTTTAGCATTAAGAACTTATTAGTCAACCTCTATGGTTAAGACTATTTCCGATTAAAAGTAATTTATTTGTCATCTTGATATTTCAACTGTCACTGTCTTCAGTTATGTTTTCATAATTCTTATTAGTCAACCTCTATGGATAAGACTATTTCCGATTAAAAGTAATTTATTTGTCATCTTCATATTTCAACTGTCACTGTCTTCAGTTATGTTTTCATAATTATCGAGTTAATGAGCTATGATTCAAAGGAGGTCGGTATCAAATAGATTGGATAAACTTAATGCAACATTGTATTTATTTTTAAAATTGAGAACTTATTAGTCAACCTCTATGGATATTTCCGATTAAAAGTAATTTATTTGTCATCTTGTTTACGAGCTTGCGATTTGAGTTCGTGTTTAATCGTGTAATCTCGTGAATGTATGAAACTGCAAATTTGAAAAGTTTGAAGGTGGCTCATCAATTAAAGTCCGTGACTGTACCTACACTTGAAAAGAAAACTGAAGACACAAATTTAGTAAATAAAGCATACTATGACAGAACGAGTTCCTAGACGAAAGATTTGTATTGACATATAGCTATTTGATTTGATTATTAATTTTCTTGTGTTTGTTAATTTACTTTTTTTGATAATTATTTTTTGGATTTTTATATTATTTTTTGTTGTTGACATGATTATTGTCCTAATTAATTATTTTGTTTTTAATGTTCTGTTTGGTTTTTTGGTATTTTAAATTTACTACAATATTATTATTGCTCTTTGACTAGGTACAATTAAATAATAATATTTCTTAACATTTGCATTAATAATATTCTTGACATTTGCATTAATAATATTCTTGACATTTGCACGTCACATCAAAATCCACCTTCGTTATTATTATAACATAAGGAAGTCTTGCGCAGACCCAGCGGTTTAGGCTGTACGTTGTCTGTTGTGACTAACCTGGTGTCAGAGTTTTAAAGCCGCCCATGGGACTCTGACTTGGCTTCGCATGCCGTCGAGAAAAATCTCTCAGGCATTTCCTCACGATGTTTTCCTTCACCGTTTTTGAAGCAAGTGATAATAATACAATATGCACATGAGTCCGAAAAGTCAGATGTGCGTGGCTTGGGTTCGAACTCGATACCTATTATGTCAGTCAGAGAATTTAAGATTTTTTTATTAGTAGATTATTAGAAGCCCTTCTTTGGAATTAATGGATTTTAATTTGAGCTTTTGTTTCCCGGTAGTTATAACCTGGGAGTCTTGGCTCGAGTGACTACGCTGCTTCTCTTGGTAGTACCTAGTCCCGTAGGTGACTAGGTACCTACGGGACTACTACCAAGAGTCCTGTCAAGACTACTGTCAAGCCCTGTAAAAAATAAACAGATAGTTATACAGAAGGAGCTCGTGGCTAAGTAATACCAGCCGCATGGGTCGATTCGTCAGGTTAAGCTACGCTTGCCGGGGTTGGTCCGTGGATGGGTGACCACGTGATGGGAAAGCACGTTAAGTCGTTGGTCGCGGTTGTCGTTCGTTGATCTTTGACAGTCGTTACGGGTCTTTAGAAGCCCGAAAGTCTGATCACCAGTTTTACCAAAGGATATCGTATTACCCAGTTACTGGGTTGTGGAGGTCAGACAGGCAGTCGCTCCATGTAAAATACTGGTATTCAGCTGCATCCGGTTAGACTGGAAGCTGAACCCAATATAGTTGGGAAAAGGCTAGGTAGATTGAGTTATACAACGAAAATAATATCGTATGTCAGAACTGTAATCTGTAGTTCTACGATGAGTTGCGATTGTTACCGGGGTCCATTAATGAGCTCAATTACGACGAGTTTACGATCAAATCGTGTAATAAGCCGTATCATTGACGCAGTGTGGCTGTGGACGGAAACGTAAATAATAGGTACGTTTTGGAAATAATAGCTTTGTAACCATGAAGGTGAAATTAGTGCTTAGTCTCTCGTGCCTCATCACTCGTAAAATGAATGCGAGAATTCCGCAGATCATGTAATAATAATACCAGCCTATTATTCCCCTGCCAGGGTTGCGGGAAAGTCCGAAAGGGATACCGGGACCTTTGGCAACGGGCAACTGAAGAAACACGGGTGGGTTTTAGTCAGTAAAAGTCTGACACGCCCTCACGCTCCGCCCAGAGCAGGAGAAGCCATTTGACGACTTCCCACCCTCAAAAAAAAAGTGCTATTATTCCCACTGTAGGCCAAAGGCCTCTTCTCATACTGAGAAGGCACGAGTACAGATCACCATGCTTGCTCTCGACGAGTGGCGATTTCAGACTTATTATTACTAGCTGTGAGCAGTGGTGGCCCAGTGGTAACGGCTACGACTAGATTATGGGTAGGTTCGAACCCCGACAGGCGCTTTACTTTGTGTAAATTATTTCATCTCCACTGCTCTCAAAACGGTGAAGGAAAACATCGTGAGGAAACCGGCATGTCCTAGAACCAAATTCGAAGACATGCGACAGCTATCAACCCGTACTGGGCCCGCGTGGTGGATTACGGCCCACTCCCTCTCACAGAGAGGAGGACTATGTCTCAGCAGTGGGAACACTATTAGGCTGATTATGCTATTACTAGCTTAGCCCGTGATATCGTCCTCGTGAAATTTCTTGTTTCCATCGAAATTCTGTAATCGCGAAAGAACAATCAGCTGCATTGTGACGACTTATTCAAACATGAATGTAGGGAACAGCTGATTTTTTGTCCCAATTTTAGATTTCGTCCCATCGTATTGAAAGTTGTTCATAATGAGGAGTACCCCTTAAGTGTCTATAATATAATATAATTATTCGAAAGTAACGATACCTTTTCACGACTAAACCACTAAACGTATTTCGACAAAATTTGGCAAGGAGACATAGATGGCATCCTGGGGAAGGACATTTCTAAAATAATCATATAGGGGGTGATGTAAGGGATGAAAGTTTGTTTAGTAGGAAACCCAGCATTTCTTAAGTATCTCGGTAGTAAGTTCCCGTGAGACGATATCCGATATCCACGCAGGCGAAGCCGCGGGCAAGAGCTAGTATACTATAACGATAAAAATGTGATGATCATAAATTAATATTGAATTAAAAAAATATACCTATTTCTTCATTATTCTTCCACTAACAGCCGTCAATAAAGCCGAAGAAAATTAGTACATTAGTGTCGCGGCCTGCAACTGGGCTATTGATGGACGACCGTGAAATTGTGTGCCTCGGCTTGTCCATCAATAGCTGGTTGCGGCCAAGGCTTGTATAGTACTTTTCTCAAACAATGCGCGGAAATTCAAACTAAGTAAATTAATTATAATTTCTAGAATCAATGACGAACAACGATAATTTTTCACGCGCCAATAGTGTTCATTTGTTTCTTCTTTATTTAAAACAGCTCTATTTGCAAGCCAAATCGAAATTCAAATAAAATCTTTGATGCGCTGAAGTAAAAAGTTCGTTCCATTTTTAAATAACACAACAGATATGAGTTTTCATAGTAATTTATTTGGCCGCTAAACACGACAGATATGGATTTTTATACTTACTTTTCCGGCCGCATCGCCATTTGTTTTTGAACAGTACAGCAATTTCGATTTATCTCGAAGAAGGTTGTCAAAATAATGCTCGAATTTCCAAGCATGTTTGAGAAAAAGTTTTTTTTTGAAATAGCACTAAACAGTACCATTGTCTTTTAACAGAGGTCGAATGGCTAAATTATGCATAGGTTTCTAGTACCTAACGAGTTTGTATTCGATAAATCGAGTCTGTTTCATGAAATATTGATAGCTATGTGACCTTTAAACGGTTGCACCTGCTTTTCATTCACCATGGTATTATTACGAGGTTATTTCAAGGGTCGACTGCCTCGTTGGTCTAGTGGTCGCTAGTGCTACTGCTGAGCAGGAGGTCCGGGTTCGATTCTCAGGTCGGGCATAATGCTATTGGGTTTTCCTTTATAGAATTTCTCAGTAGCAGTCCGGAGTCTGGATTTGTGCCCGGTTGATGGCAATAGGCTCGCCCCCTATTACATGGGACTTAATTGGCGAAATGTGGGTGTAGGTACTATAGGTACACCTCTGCCCAACCTTTCGAGGAAACAAGGCGTGATGTTATGTTATTTCGTGGGTTTCTTTGGTAATAGTTCAGAGTTGTAGGGGCTTAGGTTACTACGGAAAATAATGGTTTAAAGTTTGTAATTCTAAAAGAACGAAATTTCCCAATATCTGTGAGATTCACAAAAGTTTGGCAGTCAGTGGGGGGTACCGGGGTTGATTGACCAGAGACCAACTGTACGTGTACGGTAGGTAGGTACAGTGAAAGGTGCTGTCTTCTGTCCAGGTACTACGGCGGAGCCTGGTCAGTCCGCACCTTTCATATTTTTGGCTACTTAAACCAACCTAGCTCTTTGGCAGTCCTTGCCATCCCTGGCTTCATGAACTTTGGTGCCTTTTCACCTACATGCAGCTAAAATTGAGCACTAAAAGAGGTAAAAATTGTGAGTTTGTATGTAGGGTGTAATCTTCCGAACTGCTGATCCGATTACAAAAATTTTTTCATTGATAGAAAGCTCTATTGGTGAGTGTTATGTGAGTTTAGTTAAAACGAGAAACTTCACGCGAACGAAGTCGCGGGCAGACGCTACTGTTATGTACTGTATGTTATAAACAGTATGCGTTGAAGCGAGTTGCATTGCACATAATATGTGAGTGGGGTGAGGACAGTATGACGCATTGTTTACAAATAGCCCTCTCAAAATAGATTAGCACATAAGTCATACTTAACGATCGATAGAATGTAATCTATTTGTGATATTTTAACACGGTCATTCAGTGATGCGTGCGCGACTCGTAAAAGGTCTATAAACATTTTTTTTGGGTATTTTCTCATTTGGAATTTCTTGTGAATCATCGAAAGATATTGGTTTTATTTATCGTTGTTGTTAATTATAAACATAAAGATTTTTTCTTTCATTGGTGTCCAAATCATTCAGACTAACCCATACTATATACTAAAAACCCCATGTGTTATGCAAATAAATTAATTTGATTTTGAAGAGAATTAAAAGAAAATAAGAGCTAAAATATAAGAGTGACATAAAACTTACAAACGGGGAATATTGGCTTTTAAGATTGATTGCACTCAGTCTTGATTCTACCAACATAGGTACTTACCAAAGAGTATTAAACCACTTGAGAGCTGATAGACCGATTTCGTCTAGGCACACGACTCACCACTGCGGGCCGGGGGACAAAGACATTACAGCGGTTGTGATTGGCCGATGCAACAATGTCAGGACGAAAGTCCCAAACATAGTGAGGCACAAGTCAGTTTTGCAACAATAATATCGATATCGATAAAATCGACGTCGATTCGACGATTTCCTAATTGAACAATAATTAATTTGAATTTCACTTATGAGAATTTATTTTATTTATTTATTTATTTTATTTATTTATTTATTTATTTATTTAAATAGAACGGCCGAAGCCAATTACACTATTTAATATAATTTGAGATAAAATAAAATTGATTCAACTCAGTCATGTATTCTTCTCACAAAACTTCAAACATTCCGATAGTATCACCTTCCATTCATCCGCAAACATATCAAGATCTGTGTTTGAGTCCAGGAGAGCGTTAATAGCGCCTAATGTCCGAGGGATGGGTGACTTGGAGTGCGCAACTGTGCGGCAAGTTGGAACAGCCAGTAAGCGGTGTTTCCTGCCGCGACAGTAATTGTCAGGGACAAATAGACTGCAGGTTACATTATGCACCTTGCACAAGTCCGAGGTCATGTGTTTTCATGGCCCTCGGAACGCGCCACCGTCGGGTTCCCAAATTACGGTAGGAGGGGTTCACATCGGCGTCGAGTCGACGATGAAGTACCTAGGACTCGTCCTCGACAGCCGGTGGAACTTCGTTGAGCATTTCCGACGTTTGGCTCCCAGGCTGGACCGGGCTGGAGCTGCCTTGGGGCGTCTCCTGCCCAATCTGGGGGGTCCAAACGCCTCCTGCCGGAGGCTATACGCGGGGGTCGTGCGGTCCATGGCCCTTTACGGGGCACCGGTGTGGGCGCGTTCCCTTAGGCTGCGGCCAGCCCGCCGGTTGAACGCGTCCCAAAGGGTCATGGCCATTCGGCTGGCCCGGGGATACCGCACGGTCTCCCGCGAGGCGGCGAGCCTCCTGGCCGGATTACCGCCATGGGATCTGGAGGCGAAGGTCCTCGCGCACATATGGGAGTGGCGCGAGGAGATGAAGCGCCGGGGCGTAACTCCGCTGCCGCGAGTAATCGCGGCTCAGCGGACAGAGCTCCGGCAGGATCTCATGGCGGCATGGAGAGTGCGATTGTCGCAACCCAGTGCTGGGCACGCCACAATTGCGGCGATAAGTCCCCTCTTTGAGGAGTGGCTAGAGAGGCGCCACGGCGTCCTCACCTTCCGCCTGACGCAGGTCCTCACCGGACACGGTTGCTTCGGGAGGTTCCTGTTTCGTATAAGGCGGGAGGAAACGCCCGGGTGTCACCACTGTGTGGATCGCCCGGAGGACACGGTGGAGCATACGGTGGAGGTCTGCCCCGCTTGGGCGGAGCCCCGCCGTGTCCTCTTGGAGGCGATTGGCGGCGGTGACCTCTCGCGTCCGGCTCTGGTCCAGGCCATGGTACGGAGCGAGAGGGCATGGGAAGCAGTCACCTCCTTCTGCGAAGCAGTAATGCTCGCGAAGGAGGAGGCGGAACGCGTGAGGGAGAGGCAAAGTTTGCGCCCTCACGCCCCTAACCGCCGCCGCCGCTGGAGACGCCCTGGGCGTCGGGAATCCCAGGCGGATTCCCGGCCACCATAGGCGCGGGCTTGCGGACGGCGAGCAATGGGTAGCTCGCCGTCCGATCAGGACCAGGCCCGGGTCGATGGCGCGTCGTGTTCCACGCGCGCCTCAAAGAGATGTCAGCACAATTGGCGGGGTCCGCTAGGACCGATGCCTGCCAGGGTTGCGGGTTAGTCCGAAAGGGATACCGGGACCTTGGCAACAGGCAACTGAAGGAACACGGGTGGGTTTTAGTCAGTAAAAGTCTGACACGCCCTTCCGCTCCACCCAGAGCGGGAGAAGTCATTGGATGATTTCCCACCCTCAAAAAAAAAAAAAAAAAAAAGGTTACATTATGCAACTCAGAGTCATCAATAATCCCCCGAAAAACTTTAAATATCAGTATCATCTGATCGCGCGACCGTCTTACTTCTAGAGAATTGAAACCCAAGCAGCCCAATATGAATTTAGTGGGATACAAAAAGGGATAAAACCCGTACATATGCTTGTAAAGGTATCTAAGGAATGCTTTTTGCACTTTCTCCAAAGCTAACACATACTGCTTCTCAAAAGGATTCCATACGCACGCACTAGACTCAAGCTTGCTACGGACCAATGCTCCAAAAAGAAGCCTGATAACGTGGGGGTTGCGGAAGTCGCGACAGTTTCTCAATACAAAGCCAAGGCGCCTGAAGGACTCCTTGGCAGTGGATGCGATGTGGTCGCGAAAAGTGAGCTTACGGTCAAATGTGACTCCAAGGTCTTTCATGGAATCAGTTCTTGTGATTGTTTCTCCATTCAGCTTGTATAGAAAGTTGACTGGGCGCCGCATTCGACCGAAAGACATCACGCAACACTTTAACTTGTTAAATTCCATTTTATTCTCTAAGCTCCACTTAAATACTGAGTCAATGTCTGATTGCAGAGCTTGGCAATCGTGCTCAGATTTGATTTCATGAAATAGTTTTAAGTCATCAGCATATAAGAGGGATCTGGCATTCGCAACCACATCAGGGAGGTCATTTATCATCAAAATGAAAAGGAGAGGGCCGACTACCGAACCTTGACTCACACCGGAGCGAGTGTGGTATGGGAGTGACTCGTACAAACCTAATCTGACAAATTGTTGTCGGTCCCGCAAATAATCTGCCAAAAGCCGTAGAAGCTTTGGAGCAACGCCTAACGCACTGAGCTTTGACAGCAAGATGTCGTTATTGACTCTGTCGAACGCCTTTTTAAAATCAAAGTAAACCACGTCTACCTGGCGTCTATTTAGCGTTATTGTTCTATCCGAAAGGAAATGACATTGCTATTACTTATTTTTAATCTGCTGTGAAATGCCTTGAATTAACAACGCTATATTTATTTGGAATACAATTTTCTCTGTGAACTGCATTAATCCACTTTTCTTAAGGTTACGGAATATTTTGAAATCTAAAATGTAAACATTAAGTACTTAATGTTATTTTTTTACCATTAGGAAACATCGTAATTTTTATCGTCAATAATATAGTTGCTTTATTATGAAGTTATCACAACACTCTCCAGTATCAGTGCAGATAGAAAGGGACAGACGTATTGCAATACCCTAGTGAGAGAAAGGGACAAAAAGACATCAACGCGGTGTACTTTTTTTGTGACCCTTTACGTATCAACCAGTTTATCTTGAGCCCTGCAATAAATTCATAATATTATTAAATTACAAATATATTCTACTTACCGATGAAAAGTAATGCTATCTTTTTTATAGGTGGATGTTCTAGACGATTTTCCACACCAATTAACCGAACAATAACTCATAATTGTTTATTATTATGTTTTTAAGATCAAAATTACCGCGTGTGCAGAGTTCCAACCACTGGTCAAAACTAAAATGGCCACTCATATCGTCATCTAGTATCTGTTCAATTAAACTGATGTGTCGTGAGCCCGAGTCGCCCGCATGAGCAGTCAAGAGGCTATATAGTCATTGGTACTTACCTATCTTCTTCGTTTTACACACATAAATACATAATACACTCACGCCGAGCCACGCCTTTTTCCCATGGGGTAGGCAGAACCTACAGAACCTAACCTGCTACGATCTTTACATACTCCTTTTGCTTCGTTTACGTTCATCTCACGCGCACTTCGTTCTACATGCCAAGAAAAACGGAGGGAAATCTTTACCTAAATTGACATTACATAGTCCTATATTAACGCCTTAGGACCTCGTGGCTAAGTAATAACAGCCGCACGGGTCGATACATCAGCTTAAGCTACGCTTGCCGTGGTTGGTCCGTGGATGGGCGACCCTCTTCATATACCGAGACTCTTCCGTGTCTCGAAAAGCACGTTAAGCCGTTGGTCCCAGGTGTCATTCGTGGATCTTTCGACAGTCATTACGGGTCGTCAGAAGCCCGAAAGTCTGACAACCAGTCTTACCAAGGCGTATATCGTATTATCCAGTTACTGGGTTGTGGAGGTCAGATAGGCAGTCGCTCCATATAAAATACTGGTATTCAGCTGCATCCGGTAAGACTGGAAGACCGACCGACCCCAACATAGTTGAGAAAAGGCTAGGCAGATTTTGAGTCTTATATTAACGCCATGTTTTCTTTGTCTCCAGGCTCAGCAGTGGTGAGCGTGTGTATGCGGCAGTTCGACGACGCCATATCGATCACGGTGGCCATCATGATCGTCGTCACCGTGGCGTTCGTCCAGGAGTATCGCTCTGAGAAGTCGCTGGAAGAACTGAATAAGTTGGTGCCTCCATCATGTAACTGGTAAGTTGGATTTACAATCTTATTATGACGTGTTATATCAACCATTATGACTGTGTTATGTTCGGTTTAGACCAAACGAGCTAATGCACGTTCTATCCGGATTCTCTATTATTTATGTATAAACAGGGTACATTTTGTGTAGTGGTTCTATGTTCGTTTGGTCTAGCATAATCATCCTATAATGTTCCCACTGCTGGGACACTGCACAGTCCTCCACAATCTCTCTGTGAGACGCAGTGGGCCGCAATCCACCACGCGGGCCCAGTGCGGGTTGATAGATGTCACATGTCTTTGAATTTTTGGTTCTAGGACATGTCGATTTCCTCACGATGATTTCCTTCACCGTTTTGAGAGCAGTGGTTATGAAATAATTTACACAAAGTAAACCATTCAAGAAATCCTGGGACACCTTCGAATGGTTGCTTACTGGCTATGTGGTTCTGTCAACTTAATTTTAACTGCCTATTGTCTTTACATTTTACAAGCCTAGATGACTTATTGGTGATTCGCACGAATTTACTCGACCGAAACGGGCGAATCGACACTTAAATAATACGATTTTTTCTTGAAGCGATTCACACGAAGCCTACAAATAAATGAACTCTGCTTAGGTAGTAAACATTCTTGACGTAATTACTGTCAACTATGCACAAGCAGCATTGTTCTGTTATGCAACGGAAGATTCTAGATTAATTTGTGCCACGAAGAGAAAGGTAGTCTTTTCCATGCTGCCATTATAAAATACAATCTTGAAACATTAAAAAATCATGCTGATTCTATTGAAAAGACCACATCTTCCAAATTATAGGGAGGGTGCTTAGAAATATGAATGGCTCTTGATTTTTCTGTGTCATTATATAATTCTGCTTCAGGGGCAGAGGCCTTCCTTCCCTCCTACCACTTGTCTCTATACAATTTTGATTATTAATAAAACATGCTGGAATTTCTCAGTAACCGCCCGGAGTCTGGATTTGAGCCCGGTTGATGGCGAAATGTGGGTGTACTATCCACACTGGACTATACACACCTCTGCCTAACCTTTCGGTGGATATAGGCGTGCTGTTATGTATAATGCGGCATAATTTAGTTTTCATGTCTTTTTAATCTATTTGAGTTGTTTACGTACTTTGCTACCAACATCAAATCAACTTTGGCCACGTACGTAGTAGGGTAAATATCGACTAAATAATGACGTACACAATTTATTTCGATTAATCCAGTCGCATTGACAATAGAGTTGATTACTACTTAATTAATGGCTGTCGTTGACATTGGCCGGAGATAGGGACGTCTAGTCCTTTGATTAAGCTTAATTAGTATTAACGTTTTTATTGACGGTTCTAGGCTCTTATTATTTTGGTATTTTCACGTCACGTCGGGGACATCGATTTAGAGGTATGAGGAACAGAGTGTAAAGTTCTCTCATCCTTTGTAGAAAAGGGAGGATCCTCCGACCAGATTAATGTTGGAATAAATGTTGACCATGCGGTAAACTCTAATTGCGCGATGCAGGATTTTTTGTGACGTCAGGTCTTTGATGCGATGGCATGTGGATGTAGATGTCGCCACAGTATTATAGATGTTTATATCTTGTTTGTCTATTGTGATGTCCACCAACCCACCCGTGCGCTTAGATTACGGCCCACTCCATGACCTTGAGGATCCCAATGTCCCTGGACACTGCAGTGGGAACATTTTAAGCCGATTATGCTTATGCTATGTCTTCTGTCGAATTTGCTGCGTACGTTTATCTTCTAACCCTTATAACCATTGGGTTACCACGTAAAACACAGGAACAGAGTTGAATTATGATGTTATCGCCTAATTGGTCGCAAATAAGTCTCAGGAGCAGGTCATTGGTTCGCGTACATTGCAAAATCATGCTGTACGAAATTTTCCATTGAATAATTGGCCATTATTTCGCTTCCTATTATGATGTCAATGGCGGTTTATGACTGACTGACTGTTCGAATCATCGTTAATTTGAAAGTACCTGTAAATGGTCTAATTGAAAGAATTTTTTTGATTTTGATTGGGTGTTAGGTACTGACAACAAAAGAGTGTGTTATGCAGTTTGTATTGCTAGCAAAAAACATCTTTGCATAGCATGAAACTTAAGAGCTTATACTACATACTACTCGCGGACTGAGTGAGATCGAGACGAAGTGGGGTGCTGGCGGATCCAAGGCTCGAATTGTTTATGTAAATAAAGAAATCAAAATGTTGAGTATATACTAATAGGGTTTGGCATCTGACTAACTGACCAAGATTGACTTTTTGAATTGAAATGGTTGCTTTGACTTCAGTATCTAAGAACCATTTTTTCTCTCCACAGTCTCCGTGAAGGCAGTCTCGAACACTTCCTAGCACGGAACTTGGTACCCGGAGACATTGTCCACCTGAACGTTGGCGACCGCGTGCCAGCCGACCTTCGACTCTATGACTCCACAGACCTGGCCATCGACGAGTCTTCCTTCACCGGAGAGACGGAACCTGCCGTGAAGAGTGTGTTACCAAACAAGGCGGCTGCGGGACGGGTCAATAAGGATAATATTGCCTTCTTGGGGACGCTTGTTAGATGTGGTAATGCGAAGGTAAGGTTCTTTTATCATGTAGTTTTTTGCCAACCGACCTTCGACTCTATGACTCCATAGACCTGAACATTGACGAGATTTAAGAATTAAAAAGATTTAAAAAATATATATTTAAGAAATCCTATCGTAACATACACCCCTTTGCAAAAAAAAACACGGGCTGTTTTGATTTTCGTACATTATTGATAATCATTTAGTTGTAAATAGGTTTTAATAGCCAAACTATGTTACTGGCACTTAATAAAGAGTCTGGGTAAGAAAAAAAGTTAATTCCAAATTCGAAACTTTTGTTTAAAAACAATAATAATCCCGTTTTCCGTTTGTGACTTTTACTAACATTTTGCAGGTTTGCGGTTAGAAGGTTATCCTGGCAACTAAAACTAATACTGGCAAATAATTTATGTTTGTCGCATAATCCACCTTTATTATGACTTAAAAGTGATATCTTTGTGTCGATTGTAATGGCAGAAAAAGATAAGAGCCGGTAAAATTGTAGCACTGCTGGAAGGGTGTAGCCAAAAAACTATATTCTTATTGATTATAACAAATTACTAGTCATTTATGCTACTGACATAGTAAAAATATTAATTTTATCCATACAAAAGCCAATGAATCTTAAGGTGCCCGTTTTTTTTGCAAAGGGGTGTATTAACCAAATTATATGGCGTGTCTTACTACCTCCTAAGAGTTCCGCCTAATTTATCTGACTGATAGTTTCACATAAATTCTATTTTATTTTTGAGTGGTTAGCCTAGTTGGTTGGTTGGTGGTTGCCTATTCGGGCACTGAGAAAAAGGTACTTCTTAAAAAAGGTTGCCTGAAAAAAGGTTTTGAAATCTCGAGGTCGACCATACTGATTATGGTTTGCCACTATTTAATGCGTTGGTTAAAAAGTAACGTTCATATGTTTACACAAGCTTATTTCTTTATTCCAGGGTATAGTAGTAAGCACGGGCGAACGATCTGAATTCGGCGACATCTTCCGAATGATGCAAGCTGAGGAGGCTCCGAAGACTCCTCTACAGAAGTCCATGGACACCCTGGGCGCCCAGCTGTCCTTGTACTCTTTCTGCATCATCGGCTTCATCATGGTGACTGGCTGGTTGCAAGGGAAGGCGCTACAGGACATGTTTACAATCAGCGTTAGTTTGGCTGTGGCAGCTATTCCTGAGGGTAAGTGTGGTCAACGGACTTTTGTTATTTAGAGCAGCATATTTTCACAGTACTTTTTTAATAGTTTAGGGATCCCTGAAATATACCGTCCGAAAACATTTCAAAATAGTTTCCAAGTGGACCAATATTTAATTTCAATCCGTCCATTTATCTATACATAAACAGCCTATAATTTTTCCACTGCTGGGAGACAGGCCTCCTCTCTGTGAGAGGGAGTGGGCCGTAATCCACCACGCGGGCCCAGTGCGGGTTGGTAGATGTCACACGTCTTCGAATTTTTTATTCTAAGACATGCCAGTTTCCTCACGATGTTTTCCTTCACCGTTTTGAGAGCAGTGGTGATGAAATTATTTACACAAAGTAAAGCGCCTGTCAGAGTTCGAACCAACGACCTACAACTCGTAAGTCGCGGCCTTTACCACTTGGTCACCACTACTCCAGTTATCTATGCACGATTTTATTCCAAAATGTATCATTTTTTATACTTACTATCAAGAATAATCTAAGTAGAACCCTCGGTTAAAACTTACCCAAAACAGAAATAACCTGAACATTTTATCCCCAGGTCTTCCTATCGTCGTAACCGTGACCTTAGCCCTGGGTGTGATGCGCATGGCTAAGAGGAACGCGATCGTCAAGAAACTACCCACTGTCGAGACCCTGGGATGTGTCAATGTTATCTGCAGTGATAAGACAGGTTATTATTATCTACATTCATAACATTATGCTCTATTCCCCGAATGGATAGGCAGAGGAATATTTCGCTAGTTATTTTATAAGTATCATGTTATATGGGGCGAGCCTTTTGCCTTTGAAAGCTGGGAACGAAACACCATACTTCGGGCGGCGATTAAGAATTTCTTAATGACTCTTCTTACACCCCAAAGTGATGTATCCATTTCGTGGTAAATAAACTGGTGGTTCATGAACATCTACAATTATAGAGACTATCTGATGTATCTATCACATAATTAAAGTAATGTAATATGTAGTGTAATTTAATTCTTTTTACCTATTTTGGTACAGTAATCTTATTCTAGGTGCATCGTATTCACGTATAATAATATAATTGATGCATGAAAAATATTGTTAAATATTTTAAAAAGAGTAATGGTGGAGTTTCTTGCCCATTCTTCTCTAAACGAAAACTACCTTTTGGAAGGGGATTTTTTTTTTGTTTTTACGTTCAAAAGTGCCTTTTATCTGCCTAATTGAAATAAATTATTTGACTTTGACTTTATCCTAGAGACAAAGTTGAAATGTTTCGTGTGCTTGTAATTACACGTGTACCCATACCCACCAAACACGCTGCATAGTGACAGTTATTGACATTGAGGTTGTACTTCCTCGTACGAGCTCCTTCACAAAGGCCTCTACTATTACATACGTCTAACTAAAATCTTAACTATCTTATTTATAGGGACTCTAACAAAGAACGAGATGACAGTGACAACTATATCGACGTCTGGCGGCCATATTGCTGAGGTGACGGGCACCGGGTACAACGCGTGCGGCGACATACAGCTGCGCGCGTATAAGGGACGCGATCTGGATGTGGCGAGGATGGCTGTTAATACTATGTTGGAGGTAAAACTACATATAATTTGCACCATAGAGCCACATTAAAGTATTCAAAAACGTTAAGCTGTGTGGCACGCATTATTTATACGGAATTACTGATTGATCTAGAAATAAATCATCAGATGCGACCTTAGCTGAGATTGCTAGTCAAATCTGCACTTTCGTGTCAATGAAAGTATACGCTCGGAGATTCTACAGAATACATGCGATCGATTCGTCCCTGTCTGATACGAAAATCAGTCGAACTGGATTTTCAACGGATACTTCAGCTTAGTATCACGTCTGCGACTCTGATAGATTCTATGTTTAATTTTTAGATATTTCTTTATAGCTTTAGAGTCTGGATCAAGCTTCGAGTACATAAGTTAGCAACTTATTAATATCTATCTACTTTCCACCCCAGGTGGGCGTGCTGTGCAACAACGCGACGGTCCGCGACGAGACGCTGTACGGGCAGCCCACCGAGGGCGCGCTGCTGGCCGTCGCGCTCAAGCACGGCCTGCACGACGTGCGCGAGCACTACACGCGCCTGCACGAGATACCCTTCAGGTACGTAGTCAGCACGGCCTGCACGACGTGCGCGAGCACTACACGCGCCTGCACGAGATACCCTTCAGGTACGTAGCATCATTATTCCTCTGAATGACGGCTACTGCTGGACATAAGCATCCCTAAGGATTGCCACAACGATCTCTCCCTCTCCGATCTGACAGAATCCTGCATCACGCAAGCAATGTTTACTTAATCAGCCTATAATTTTCTCCTTGATGGGACACAGTCGTCTTCTCTTAGTGAGAAACTGACCCGTGATCTACCAGGCGAGCCAAGTGCGGGTTCACTATAACCAGTCTTACCAGTCTCTTATACAAATAAAAAAAGAAAATACATTACAGATACCTACGGTACCGCTTATAGCTTTTACTCTTATAACGTATTCAGAACTAAGTAAAAAATTGTAAATTGCCTTTAGTGACTTCATTTTATAATAATCGAACTAAAACAAAACCATATTATTACAGTTCAGAAACGAAGATGATGGTAGTGAAATGCGCGCCAAAATTCGCTGACGGCAAGTTGAAAGAGGAGGTGTTCGTGAAAGGTGCCATAGAGAAGGTGTTGCCGCTCTGCACGCAGTACGTCGATAGTAGCGGCAACTACGCGCCCATGACCAAGGAGAAACAAAACGATTTTCTGGGTGAAGCTTATAATATTGCTAGGATGGGTGAGTCTTTTTTTCATAATATTTTTTCTGTTGTATTTATGTCTTTGTTTTGCTTTAAGGGACATGCAGGCACTTCTATACTAAGAGAAAATTGTATATTTAATAAATTTATAACTACGTAGGTGTACAATAGTGTAGTATTGATGTTCGTATCTGGGTAATATCGTTATAAGTATTAAAGTTGTGGTTAAATGTTAAACTAAAATTTACTGAGATTGAAAAAGCATTATTGAGAAGTGAAATCACTTCTATATGGAATATATCCTTTTTCTATATTAACTAAGATAGGTACTACACTTTTAAGCTCGAGTGACGTACTTTCAGGCCCTCGCTACGCTCAGGATTCTACTTTAGAGTACCTCGCTATGCTCAGGGTTCTACTCTAGAATTCAGAGCGGAGCGAAGGATAGAAAGAAAGAAACACTCTCGCCTTTAAAATAGTTTGTTGCTCGCTAGGCAAATAATCTTCAATTTATTTATTTCCTTAGGCCTCCGCATCATCGCCCTGTGTCGCGGCGCCCGCCTGGAGGCGCTGACGTACGCCGGCGTGTGCGGCGTGTGCGACCCGCCGCGGGACGGCGTGCGGGACGCTGTGGCCACGCTGGCGCGGGCCTCCGTCGACGTCAAGATGGTCACTGGAGACGCCAGGCCTACTGCTCTAGCTGTGGGTATGTATACACACAGTGCGGGACGCTGTGGCCACGCTGGCGCGGGCCTCCGTCGACGTCAAGATGGTCACTGGAGACGCCAGGCCTACTGCTCTAGCTGTGGGTATGTATACACACAGTGCGGGACGCTGTGGCCACGCTGGCGCGGGCCTCCGTCGACGTCAAGATGGTCACTGGAGACGCCAGGCCTACTGCTCTAGCTGTGGGTATGTATACACACAGTGCGGGACGCTGTGGCCACGCTGGCGCGGGCCTCCGTCGACGTCAAGATGGTCACTGGAGACGCCAGGCCTACTGCTCTAGCTGTGGGTATGTATACACACAGTGCGGGACGCTGTGGCCACGCTGGCGCGGGCCTCCGTCGACGTCAAGATGGTCACTGGAGACGCCAGGCCTACTGCTCTAGCTGTGGGTATGTATACACACAGTGCGGGACGCTGTGGCCACGCTGGCGCGGGCCTCCGTCGACGTCAAGATGGTCACTGGAGACGCCAGGCCTACTGCTCTAGCTGTGGGTATGTATACACACAGTGCGGGACGCTGTGGCCACGCTGGCGCGGGCCTCCGTCGACGTCAAGATGGTCACTGGAGACGCCAGGCCTACTGCTCTAGCTGTGGGTATGTATACACACAGTGCGGGACGCTGTGGCCACGCTGGCGCGGGCCTCCGTCGACGTCAAGATGGTCACTGGAGACGCCAGGCCTACTGCTCTAGCTGTGGGTATGTATACACACAGTGCGGGACGCTGTGGCCACGCTGGCGCGGGCCTCCGTCGACGTCAAGATGGTCACTGGAGACGCCAGGCCTACTGCTCTAGCTGTGGGTATGTATACACACAGTGCGGGACGCTGTGGCCACGCTGGCGCGGGCCTCCGTCGACGTCAAGATGGTCACTGGAGACGCCAGGCCTACTGCTCTAGCTGTGGGTATGTATACACACAGTGCGGGACGCTGTGGCCACGCTGGCGCGGGCCTCCGTCGACGTCAAGATGGTCACTGGAGACGCCAGGCCTACTGCTCTAGCTGTGGGTATGTATACACACAGTGCGGGACGCTGTGGCCACGCTGGCGCGGGCCTCCGTCGACGTCAAGATGGTCACTGGAGACGCCAGGCCTACTGCTCTAGCTGTGGGTATGTATACACACAGTGCGGGACGCTGTGGCCACGCTGGCGCGGGCCTCCGTCGACGTCAAGATGGTCACTGGAGACGCCAGGCCTACTGCTCTAGCTGTGGGTATGTATACACACAGTGCGGGACGCTGTGGCCACGCTGGCGCGGGCCTCCGTCGACGTCAAGATGGTCACTGGAGACGCCAGGCCTACTGCTCTAGCTGTGGGTATGTATACACACAGTGCGGGACGCTGTGGCCACGCTGGCGCGGGCCTCCGTCGACGTCAAGATGGTCACTGGAGACGCCAGGCCTACTGCTCTAGCTGTGGGTATGTATACACACAGTGCGGGACGCTGTGGCCACGCTGGCGCGGGCCTCCGTCGACGTCAAGATGGTCACTGGAGACGCCAGGCCTACTGCTCTAGCTGTGGGTATGTATACACACAGTGCGGGACGCTGTGGCCACGCTGGCGCGGGCCTCCGTCGACGTCAAGATGGTCACTGGAGACGCCAGGCCTACTGCTCTAGCTGTGGGTATGTATACACACAGTGCGGGACGCTGTGGCCACGCTGGCGCGGGCCTCCGTCGACGTCAAGATGGTCACTGGAGACGCCAGGCCTACTGCTCTAGCTGTGGGTATGTATACACACAGTGCGGGACGCTGTGGCCACGCTGGCGCGGGCCTCCGTCGACGTCAAGATGGTCACTGGAGACGCCAGGCCTACTGCTCTAGCTGTGGGTATGTATACACACAGTGCGGGACGCTGTGGCCACGCTGGCGCGGGCCTCCGTCGACGTCAAGATGGTCACTGGAGACGCCAGGCCTACTGCTCTAGCTGTGGGTATGTATACACACAGTGCGGGACGCTGTGGCCACGCTGGCGCGGGCCTCCGTCGACGTCAAGATGGTCACTGGAGACGCCAGGCCTACTGCTCTAGCTGTGGGTATGTATACACACAGTGCGGGACGCTGTGGCCACGCTGGCGCGGGCCTCCGTCGACGTCAAGATGGTCACTGGAGACGCCAGGCCTACTGCTCTAGCTGTGGGTATGTATACACACAGTGCGGGACGCTGTGGCCACGCTGGCGCGGGCCTCCGTCGACGTCAAGATGGTCACTGGAGACGCCAGGCCTACTGCTCTAGCTGTGGGTATGTATACACACAGTGCGGGACGCTGTGGCCACGCTGGCGCGGGCCTCCGTCGACGTCAAGATGGTCACTGGAGACGCCAGGCCTACTGCTCTAGCTGTGGGTATGTATACACACAGTGCGGGACGCTGTGGCCACGCTGGCGCGGGCCTCCGTCGACGTCAAGATGGTCACTGGAGACGCCAGGCCTACTGCTCTAGCTGTGGGTATGTATACACACAGTGCGGGACGCTGTGGCCACGCTGGCGCGGGCCTCCGTCGACGTCAAGATGGTCACTGGAGACGCCAGGCCTACTGCTCTAGCTGTGGGTATGTATACACACAGTGCGGGACGCTGTGGCCACGCTGGCGCGGGCCTCCGTCGACGTCAAGATGGTCACTGGAGACGCCAGGCCTACTGCTCTAGCTGTGGGTATGTATACACACAGTGCGGGACGCTGTGGCCACGCTGGCGCGGGCCTCCGTCGACGTCAAGATGGTCACTGGAGACGCCAGGCCTACTGCTCTAGCTGTGGGTATGTATACACACAGTGCGGGACGCTGTGGCCACGCTGGCGCGGGCCTCCGTCGACGTCAAGATGGTCACTGGAGACGCCAGGCCTACTGCTCTAGCTGTTGGTATTTTAGGGAAACTTCGTACTGTCTTGTATATGGAATGAAACTAGTTTTTAGTGATAATGTATTCTTTATTTTCTTAGGATATATTATAGCATTTTGGATCCTGTACATAGTGGTATGCTCCCTAAACACACATTATAATGCACCAATCAGAAAGGTCGTGCGCCTTTCGTATTTCGTCAACGGCACTTACGCGTCTCCATATATAAACGCGCAGCGCCGCGAGCGTCGTCTTCAGTCAGTAGCCCGGCGCGCAGGTGAGCGACGTGCTGCCTGGCGCGCAGTGCGCGGGTGTCGGTGCTGTGTGTAGGCCACTACAGTATGTATACGTACACTGCAGCTTCACACTGCAGATCAAAGGCACAGACGCCCCCCTTCTATGCAAACGATCGTGAAATAAAATGTACATGTTAAACCAACTACTGCAGTAATTAATGTTTATATTTCAGCACAAATGGTCGGCCTGGATGTGCTGCATTCGCAGTCGTTGGCCGGAGATCAACTGGACGCTATGACCGACGAAGAACTGGACAGAATGATTGACACTGTAAGCTAATAATAAAGTTAATTTATTTTATAGCAATATGTATGGAACAAATATTAGTAGCACTATTTATTTATCCTTCAATTGGGGCGCCATACACCAATCTACAGTACGATTCAAACTTAATGGCGGCTCGGAGCCCCCCTGGCCCCGCTGACACATGAAATTGTTACCGCGCAGCAACTCGCCTCATATTTCGGCCGCCATTACGTTTGAATCGAACTGCAGACAACTACTGTGCAAACGAACAAGATTTTATATCTATCTCTTTAAATAAGTGTTTCATTCGTTTTTTAAATATTGTTAACCTAGATATCGTAATATTCGTTTTGTTATCAGGTGAGCGTATTCTACAGGGTGACTCCTAAACACAAGCTGGCTATTGTGAAGTCATTGCAGAGGGTCGGAAACATCGTAGGCATGACAGGTAACTAGCACTCACATTAAGTAAATACTGGGAAATCTTTACTTCCTTGCAGTTCCCTAGCCTTATATTTGTTTACACAATCTATACATCTTTTTAGCTAAAACACTTGCTTTCACTTCGTCCTTTATTTTTCTTTTTTTTAATTTTGGTATAAGTATGACCAAATAAAACTATAACCCTCTCTGTGTTTTATTGGTTAGACCATTTGTCTCACACCCCAAAGATCTCTAATTCGATTCAAACGGGGGCAAACAATTCTGCTAGGTTTGGTTGGTGGTAGGGCTTGTTCCAAAAAAAAGTCATTTTTTAAACCTGTATTTTTTTAACTCCCGGGGCCGTATTATGACGTGTTAATCCCACCATTTTTCCAGTGTGAGAGAGCGACGGAGCTATACAAGGCCGCTAGCACCATCCCGTTATCGCAGTGGAATAATGATGGCATTAATACTTCATTATACGGCCCCAGGGCCGTGCTTAACAAAACTTACAAGTCTACACGTTCACAAGTTACCTAGTGTATGTTAATTTTCGTTAAATTCATATGGAGATGACAGTGTCCCAGCATTGGGAACATTAGTTCCCACTACTGGGACACGGGCATCATTTAAACATTTATTGCGGTACTAAGCACGACACTTATAAACTTGTAAAATGGAATAGAGAGTCGCCGGACACTCTCAGGATTTGTTATGATTTTCTAGAAGTTGTAACTTACGAATAATTTTTTGATAAACAAAATCACGAATAAAAGTGTCAAAATATAAGTACTTGGCAACAATGCTTGTAAGTTTTGATAAACAGGGCACTGGTCAATAGCCTCCCTTTCTACCACCATTTACTTTACACATGATTACAATAGCAATACTATATCCTGAAAACAGGTGACGGTGTTAACGACGGCGTGGCTCTGAAGCGCGCGGACATCGGCATAGCGATGGGCCGCAACGGTACCGACGTGTGCAAGGAAGCCGCCGACATGATACTTGTTGATGATGACTTTGCTACTATCATGTGAGTTTATATCACAGTTACCTTTTTTATCTAGGACCTAGAACATAAGCCCTCCGCACAATCGCTATTTTTGCATCCAAAAAATGCACAATAGCTACTCGCTTTTGCATTTATAATATTAGTTAGGGTCAGTTTACACCGAGACGCGAAGCGACGCGCACTTTTATACAGGATGTTAGGGTAAACACCGTTATCCTTGCAACCAGTGGTTTGGTTTCATTTATAGAACGTAAAATCAATGGAAAATTACAACTTTTTTTCTTCTTTTTTTTAAATCTACATTTTACCACAAGAGACGCAAGTTCGTTGCCCTATGCGCTAGGGCAACGAACTTGCGTCTCAACACGGGCGGGGGGTGCGGGACGTGACCTGACCGGCCGCGAGCGCGAGCCCTCCCTCAGTCAGTCAGCTGATTCGCTAGCAAGCACGGTGTCGGATATAAACTTTTTAAAATCTTTTAATGAAAATAACGTTTTGTTTTTGTGGTGTTCGGTCATTTATTTTTATATTTAAGTCAACTACCCATGGTTTGAATGACAAGAGTGTTTACCCTTACACCCTGTATGATCCGATATAATATCGAATTTATTTACTACACAATAAGGTACACGCGCTGCGCAGCACCGCGCATCTCAGCGTACTTTGACACGTGGCAATGTTCGCACTGAAATTATACCTTTTCGTGAAGAACATAAGTTCGATAATTGTTAAAAGTGAGCAGCGTCGCGTCGCTTACCGTCGCGGTCTGAGCTGACCCTAAGGATGCATATTTCAACTAGCTTCATATTTTTGACTGATCGACCACTTGACAATTCAAAAGTACCTGTTATTGGTTTATTTACAGACGTTAATTGCCGGGTGAAATGCTTTTTTATGTATGGTTGTCTAATCCTTGTATAATTTCGTACAGCGCCGCCATAGAAGAAGGCAAGTGCATATTCTACAACATCCGCAACTTCGTGCGCTTCCAGCTGTCGACGTCTATCGCGGCTCTGTCGCTCATCGCGCTCGCCACGCTCATGGGCATACCCAACCCGCTCAACGCTATGCAGATACTCTGGATTAATATTATTATGGACGGTCAGTACTAATCTTTTTAAATAGAGTATTTATTTCTGTAGATCTTTGTCAGGTTTTCTTCAATGGAAATGTCTTTTTGAAACCGTTTTATAAGAAGTCTAGCCACCTGCCTCTGCACGCACGATTTTTAGAACTTGATAAAACAGACATTTTTCTTGGACCCTGCTCCCGACACCGGCGGGCATCTATTTTTTATATTTTTAAATGTTTTTTTATATTTTTATTTGAATTTAAGAAATATTTAAAAATGTAATTAGTTAAGAAAATAAATAAATAAACATTTTTCTTTATTATTATGTTTTGGGAGTTGTAAAAGCCGTGCGCAGCAGGAGCGGGTCACTAGCCCATACTTATATTATAAATACGAAAGTAACTCTTGTCTGTCTGTCTGTCTGTATGTTACCTTTTCACGTCTAAGCCACTGAACGGAGTTCGTCAAAATTTGGCAAGGAGATAGATGGCACCCTGGGGAAGAATAGGCTACTTTTTATCGACATGACGCGCGGGTGAAGCCGCAGGCGGAAGCTAGTAAGATATAGACAGAAGCTGTTGGTAATACTTTATTTTTTAATAAATAAATTAACATTATTTTTTACGCTACTTATTATAGTTATTTGTGCAACTGTTGTATAATAAAGGAGAATTATTTAATTCGAAATTATTTACAGTTGCATACAAGACTTTATCTACACCCACGATATGAAATACCATTCCTCCTCTATAAAGCACTTTTAATCACTATTTTGATGTTTGAATTTAGAACACACCAATATATTCGACCTTCATCTCATTGATATACAACCTCCTTGCGAGAAAATACTCGATACAAACTCCTTGTGCAAGGAATACTCGACATACAAACTCTTTGTGCAAATAACTCGTCGAGATTTGATTGGTCTATGGCGGTATCTTCATCGCCACATGCGAACTACGCATCAAAGACCTGACGTCACACAAAAATCCTGATGTCACATATATCCTGATGTCACATAAATCCTGACGTCACATAAATCCTGCATCGCGCAATTAGTTTACCGCGTGATGGACATATACAAGAATCCAACATCAATCATTGGGCAGTAGCCCGCCAGACACGACATCCGTCTGGTTGGAGGATCCCCTTTTCTATACAGGATGAGTGAACTTTACTCTCTGTTCCTCATACCCCTAAAGGTCGACATTTTCGACAAGGAGTTATTAGAATAAAAACTTATGTTCTTTGCTGTCATTTTGAATACTGTATTGGCGCTATTTTGAATACTGTAAGTTGTAGTTTAGTGTTACTTAACAATAAATCGATTGAAAACGCATTAAAGTGATGAAGATGTGTTAACACCTGGGTTTATGAAAGAGAGGGCGGCCGATATAGTGCGAAAATTGCTAGCCAACAAATCACGGCTGGTTTATATCAAAGCCAACGATGAGTTTCGCAAATGGAAAAATAAAAATCAAGCTTCTGGCACATTTTCAGAGCCTGTTTTCCCTTATTTTAATGAGCTGTCGAAGAAGAAGATGTACTATAAAATAAGGCCTAAAATTGACATAAAAACATACTCGAAGTTGCAAGCCTACCTTAAAAGGCTACAAACCGACATTTTTCTTCATTAAATGTCTATTTTCGCTTAAATCTTTCTTTTTCTCGTAGTCATGGTATAAAGTAATATATTAAGCAACTCTTGAATAAAAAAATTATATCGTGGGCCATGAATCACGAGCAAGTGAAGGATTCTAACAACTGAATCACGACCGTAGGGAATCATGATGATTGAATCACGAGTGTAGCGAGTGATTCAAGGGTTAGAATCCTGAGCGTCGCGAGTGATTCATGGCCCTCGATATACATTTTTCATCATCATCATCTATGGTCCTCGTTTTAAATCTGTTCTTTATTCACTAACTGCATAATATACTATATTTTAATGCATGACATCATGACACCTGTACCCCAGGCCCGCCCGCGCAGTCGCTGGGCGTGGAGCCGGTGGACCACTCGGTGCTGCGGCGCCGGCCGCGCGACACCACGCGCCGCATCATCTCGCGCGCGCTGCTGCTCAACGTGCTGCTGTCGGCTGGCATCATCATCGCGGGCACGCTGTGGGTCTTCAATAGAGAGGTGACCTTTGTTGCTGTTCAGGTGGAAGAGGCCCAGGGAACTTAGTAGTAGTGAGATACGAAGGTCTGCCCAGTATTTAGTGCAATAGCTTGCACCTTTAGTGCAATAGCTTGCACCTTTTGTTCAAGAACGTGGAACATCGTGCCTCTTAAGTGCCAACAGCGTGCCACTATATTGCAACAGCGTGCACCTAAAGTGCAACAGTTTGCACCTTTTGACCCTGTATTGCTAAAATATAACAATTTGAAACTGTACATAGGTTTGTTTTTGTGTTAAAAAAATATAATTCTTGAACCTCATTCTTATCATAATTTCTCATTCCAGATGTCGGACAACAAGATAACCCCCCGCGATACGACAATGACGTTCACCTGCTTCGTTCTCTTCGACATGTTCAACGCGCTCTCGTGTCGGTCGCAGACCAAGTCCCTGTTCCAAGTGGGGTTGTTCTCCAACAAGATGTTCTTAGTGGCCGTGACCCTGAGTTTGGTGGGACAGATGCTGGTTATATACTTCCCGCCGCTGCAGAGGGTGTTCCAGACTGAGGCGTTGACTGGGCATGGTATGTTGATGAAAGGATTATTGGACTATTTTACACTTATTGCATTGCACAATGTTTTAGGTGATACTAACTTTAAAATGTTATGAGATCAATGAACCCTGTCGGAAACAGCAAAATAGTAAGAAAGAGAAAGCTTCGTAAACTTATCAGTCTACTGAACTTATATGGTAGATTTTTATAACCCCCGACGGAAAAAGAGGGGTGTTATAAGTTTAACGTGAGTATCTGTGTGTCTGTCTGCGCCATCGTAGCTGCCAAACGGCCGAACCGATCTTGATTTTTTTGGTTTTGTTTGAAAGGTGACTTGATCGAGAGTGTTAATATAAAACAAAAGTTTATTAGATTCTTTGTTTTTGTGGGGGGTTTTTTACATTTTTAATTTATTTTAACTTGTGACTAAAGCATTTGAATAGATAATAACATACTGCAATTCACAATCTCAGATTCACTTTCATCATCATTCACTTTCATCGCCTACTTTCTCAGCCCTCTGCTCTAGCTTATGTATTTGAGTGACCATTTTGTAATAAGAAGGGATTTTGATTCCAATGTAATTTGAACATTGCCATGTATGACATTGGGTTAGTTGTTCCAAAACTTGATCACTATTTCAGATTCTAAATACAAATATATGACATGTATCTTCTTCATAGGAAACTATGTTTTGGAATAGGTAAGAGACTGACTCCTTGACTAGAAGTAAATGGACAATTTGAAATAAAGAATTGAGGTGTTCTGATCTGGTTTGAATTGGTACATCGACTTGATAGTACTTAATATTTATTTATTTGTTTATTCCCAACTAATGCGATAAACTATTACGATAATGTACTTATCTAACTCTTATCCTATAAAATTTTGTAACTTATTACAAATAAAGCATTCTTTGTGAACTCACTCAGAGAACAACAGAATAGGTCCGAGTCATTAGCTATGAGGTTGAGAGTGCGGAGCGCACGCGTCAGTGGCCTCACGTAATAGATCGGTCGCGCGCTCCGCCCGCAGGCGTCGCCCACGCACCTGTGCGGAACACAAACCTATGTGCCCTAAAATGACCGCATTATGTACTTTCCCTCGTATATGTACCAGTTTTAAACACAATATGTTCTCACCACACATTAATTACTTCCAGACATAATATTCCTCGTTTGCCTGACATCAAGCGTATTCATAGTAAGTGAAGTCAAGAAACTGATCGAGCGAACCTTGAAGAAGCGGTCCGCAGGCAAGTTCACCTCCAAGACCCGGGACGCGATGGACTTCGTATGACACAAGCCCGACGGCAAGGCGCAATAAGTGCCCACGCTGGCCCATGCTGGGCAACAAGTGCCCACGCTGGCCCATGCTGGCGGGGCGGCCACACTAGTGGGACATGCGACGCGAGTGATCCAACCGTGTCGTTCCAATTAGGACTATTAGACATTCAAAATTTTAACGGCCCACGTAGTGTAGGTGAGGCAGGTGTGAGTGTGTCGTGTGAGAGTGAGTTGGGTGCGGGCGAGTCTCGTGCGGGCGAGTCTCGTGCGGGCGAGGCTTGTGCGGGCGAACCTCGTGCGAGCAGTTCGTGCGCGTTCAGCGGCGCCTGCGAATGCTCGCGAGCGCCGTTCTCCATATACGACGGCAAAATCAATATTCCTATGAATTTCTAGTTATGGCCCAAAATATCGCAGTATTTTTGTGTGACACACTTTATTTATTAAGTTTTTTGTCTTGTTTACATTAAGTACCTAAGTGGAATTTGTGAATTTATATTTTCGACTTTTTTATGTGCGGGACGAAATTGGACGTATATTTTTTTAGTTTATTTTTTAGTTATTATTAGAATAAAATGCGTGTGTCGTATATGGGAGTGCTACTTATGTGTTAATAATGTAAGTTGATGTAGTAGCCTGTATTTAGAAAAAAACCTGAGAATGCAGAGTTTTACAGTATGCAAGGGTAAACACCGTTGTCACTCAAACCATGGGTAGTTGACTTAAATATATAAATAAATGACCCAGTAACAACAACAAAAAAAAACCTTATTTTCACTAAAAGATTTTAAAAAGTAAATATCCGTCACTGTCCCGATACTCACGGATACGCGTTCGAAAGAGCTGTGAGACAGCTGACGGCCGGTCATGTAACGTCCCGCGCGCCCCGCCCGCCCCCGCCAACCGCCGGCCGCGGCCGGTCGTTGCCCTTGCGTGTAGGGTGAAATATTCTTGTGGAAAAATGTAGATATTCATTAAAAAAAAATAATTGTATTTTTCCATTTATTTTACGTTCTATAAGTGAAACCAAACCACTAGTTTCAAGGATAACGGTGTTTACACTAACACCCTGTATATTCTTAAACTTATAAAGTTGTTATTATATTATATCAAATCTCATTAGATCGTATAAATAGTATATAAAGCTCTGCAATCTTGGGAGTAATTTGGAGAAGAAAACGTATTCTCTCAATATTGCATTTACATTATGACAATTTCATACCCATAAAAAAATGAACAATAGAAATTAGTGAATCATTGACAGTGACAATACCATAATCATTATGTTTACGTCACAATTAAAACCAGAGTAATATCATAAAACTACGTCTAAGATCATAAAACTAATATCATAAAACTACGTCTAATAGGCCGTGTCCTAACCGAAAGCAATCGTCGCGCTCGATTATATAGATATGACGTACTCCCACGATGAATCTATCGCGGTTTTACGTCATAATTCATGTAAACGATCGCGTATTCGCGCTACATTCGGTTTCAGGTTAGGACACAGGGATAGACTTTTAATTATTTTGACGATTAACACAGAATAGCAAGTAAATGGATGAGACATCGCCACGACAGTATGGCAGTTATAAATTACATGGGTTTTCCATTTATTACTGCCCTCAAGGACATCATTCCTGTAACTTCAATAATAAGTATTTAATACAATAGAACTGCTAGGCACTTGCACCAGTAACTTATATCAATAATTATATAAAAAATATTTTATTTATTTCTCATTATAATAATAAGGCCATCGATGTTGCAAACTCGCTTAGAATATTTCCATCTAGAAGTGTCATTAGCTTCGATAGGAATAGAAAAGTTTTAAAAATAATTGTTAGATAAACGTCTCCCTTCTATAAAACTAGTGTACTTATAAAATATTAAATACATAATTTAACGGGTATATTCGTATCGTGTCGTTTAACGTTGTAAAATAGAGATGGCGATATACAGGTCGTATACATCTGTCTCGCTCACACAATGTAGTTTTTTAACATTCTTAGGACCTAAAGGGTTAGGCTTATTGCTATGTATAATAGCTTAAAAAGCTTATATCTATTTAAATAATCAATATTTATTTAATTCTGCGGATTATTCAAACATTGTATCTTATTGGATGTAGACATATTTAAATTGATATATAAAATTTTGATTATGGTAGGTAATTTAGACTAGCGAGATAAATCGACTAGATTTAAGTAATCTGAAGGCCAATTCTCTAACTTAAAAATGGTTCACATTCCAGTCGCAAATTTGTCAAAAATGTTGGTAAATTGATAGTGTTTTTGACAGATTGCGAATGAGATGCGAACGTTCTTAAAAATACGTGAATTGCCCCTCTGTAGTCGTGTTTCCCCTGTCAGAAATACTAACACCTCAGTATAAATAAGTAACAGTATTTTATCTTTATACAAAACTGCCGAAACGACGCGCTTCGAATTCTCAGTGTATATCAGTACGCAATAGTAACGAGTGCGCGGCAGTGACGCACGGACCTGAAATTTTATCTACCGAGCGGCCGTAGGTAATTATTTCAAGGTCTATGCCGATATATAATACTGTTAATTGATTATACTGTGCTAATAACTCCCATGTATTTTAAAGACTTACATGATCTGTTGTTAAATCAAATGACTGACTGTGATGACTGGTTATTGATATTCTGGTCAATCAATTACAACCAGGGCTTGAAATACCGGTATTTTTGGGAACCGATACCATTGGCCTTGGTGTGATACCGTTACCAGACGTAGTACCTGTACTATTGGCATTTATAATCAGTATTTGTACTGTGCCGGTACCAAACAAATTATGATGATGATTATGATGATGATGATTACGATGATGATGATGATTACGATGATGACATGAGATTCGACAACAGATTAACTGAGAGACTTTTAAAATTATAGGGAAAATATTATATTAGACGAATCGACTATAATCTATATAATAATGTGTTGTCATTAATTGCAATTTTAACTTGCATTGTAGAGAGGACTATGTGGACCATAGAAAATAATCTTAACCAGCTGACTTTTATATTATAATAATATTATATATAGTAATGCAACTTATATCATCATACGATATCTTGACTGCGTTAGACGCATAAAACATTTAAAAATAATAAATAATAATATTATTATCTAAGTAGTTTGTGTTACGTACTACCCAAAGGGGAATTAAATATTCTAAATTATTAAAAATGTATCCTTGATATTAAATTTTCATGTTTGTAGTGTATGGTATTATCATCTCTCACTTATATGACTTAGGGCTGATTTTACCAAAGTCAGATATCTTTTATCCGTGGAATAAAAATGGCGTCTGACAGTTTCTGTATGGAAAAACTGTCAAAAATTCAAAATTTATTCGCAGCATAAGACTTATACTCGGTATAAAAGTTTGGTGAAATTCGCCCTTAGGGAAGGAATTTGAAATATGGATTTTTTACACCCGGTATTTGTGGACTTTTTAACAAATATCGAACTTATTTTCTTAACCAAAAGGTATAATTTCAGTACGAGGCTTGACACGTGTCAAAGTACGCTGAAATGCGCGGTGCTGCGCAGCGCGTGTACCTTATTGTGTAGTAAATAAATTCGATATTGTATCGGACCATAAGAAAGTGCGCTTCACGTCGCGTCTCGGTGTGAACTGACCCTTACAGTCTGAAATAAAAACACCCAATCAAAATCGCTTAACAAGAGTTTTAAGAATTGGGTGTTCGTAATTGGAATATGTAACGGTCTAACATTGTCTATTCCTAGACAAAGACATGTGCTAGAGTAAAAACAAGCGTGGTTTGTCTATGTAATCTGTTAGCTGTAATATTGCTTATGGTGCAGCTTAATATTGTCTATTTAAAAGTAAATTGAAAGTATTCTTATTATATCCATATGTTGTATTTAAATGTTCATAAACTATCCATTTATGATGTCTACTTGTGAAAACTTTTGAACATACTGCGGGAATCGGAATTATGATATTGTGTCACATTTATTGAGACACAGCCTTTAGTAATGGCTGAGTGATGATAATATTACTGGCTGTATTTTCGGGTTATTTTCAGGAATTCTTAATATTTATACAATTGGACTAAATAAAAGTCGAAAATGTCGTGAAAAGTCAATAAAAATACACAATAACAATTCCGATTGCACAAAAGTATGTGCCATTAAAATAATTTCGTTTGGGAGTGTGTGTTGGCTGTGATAATCAATGATATGGCCCCGGATGATATTACAAGGTTTTATTATAATTAAATCCGTTCTTTTGTGTATACTATGGTAAACGTCCACTAAGGAAGGCGCGGTCATCAAACGTGGAGCGAGACGGCACGAGATTAGTGTAGAGAAAATCCTATACTAAATATTCACCGTCCTACTTTTACTTTTTATGACCTCGACTGTCACATTTTGGCGTTTACGATAACAATTTTTTGGCGCTAAACTATGATAATATGTCTATGGAATGTCCTTTAGTATATTAACATTACATTTTTGTGTTTCACAATTTACCAATTATCATTTATCTCAGTAGATTTCGGTCTTACATGGTGCTTGATATGTACCGTATGGGAGTTGACATTTTTTTATTGTATTCTTATCCCAATGAATTCATTTTATTGTGTATATCGACTGCTAGAACCAGATTTGAGTGGATGACAGTGGGTTGACGAGGGAATATAGACCTAATGCTCTTTGATGGTGTTTATATGGGGTCGTATTATGGCGAGTTAGAGCCATTTTTGTTGCAGTGTGGGTGATAGATGGGGCTATACAAGGCGAATAGCACCATCGATATTTACTGACTTTAATACTTCATAATAAAGCCTTAAATAAACTATATAGCCAGGTTTTGTTCTGAAAGGGGCGGTGGATGCATCCCGAGCTGCAATATTATGTTTCGGAATCGGAAAAAGAAATCTGATTATTGAATATCGATACGTTCTTATTAATTAAATTTTCGTTTACAGTCTGTCTGTGTGACTGCGTTTTTCTACCATCGGTTTTGTACCATCATTGAGAATGTATTCCGAATTTATAATGTATAAATGAATATTAAACTTATCTCGATGGTTTGTCAAGTCGTAAAAACCGTGCGAAGCAGTGATAAAATAAAAAGGGTTGACAAGCCTCATCATCATTGCCTAACCTTTTCCCAACTATATTGGGGTATGATTCCAGTCTAACCGGATGCAGCTGAATATCAGTATTTTACATTCATGGAGCAACTGCCTGTCTGACCTCCACAACCCAGTTACTGTCCACTGTCATCCATTTGACCAAATCCGTCTCTAGTACAATTTTAATGTTAAAGATTCTTGTGAACCTTGTATCTATTAGCGGTATAACGTCATATGTTGTCATAATATTTGTTAGTGAATGTAATTCCTTTTTATTCTTAGTTAAATTATTATGAAATCGTATCAAACTTCTGCTTTTAAGCATTTATGATCTTCAACACGACTTTTGAACAACTAACCACAAAAAAGGTTTTATTTTTTGAACGCATAAAGTACATTATTTACCATTTTGGTTATGTTGTATTAAGTGAGTTGTCAAATTTTCAGATATATTCGTAATTTGAGGGTACAAGTAATTCAAAAGTCGTGTATTTGTATGAAATAGAAGTGATAGTATGTATTGTTTCCATGTGATCCCGAGTCATATCTGTAAGTTTGTGTCTCTGCGAATTATATTGTCTCCTAGCTGTCGTACTACTAAAGCGGCGGCACGTCTAGCGAGTAACGAAGAAAAAAGCGCTTCAGTCGATAAATTGTAGTTTTATTGATGACATAAACCGTCATAAAATTTACGCGTTTTGACATACGTGACATCAGTCATTTTCATGGATATCGATGTTAGTCGATTTAAAAAATATCGACTATTCGCTAGACGCGTCCCCTCACTATTCATAAGATATTCGATGTTTTAAACTACCTACAAGTAAATGTAAAGTAGGGATTGACTCTCTGTAGTATTTAAGGCACTTAGGGCATTTCGACGAGACGTAGGAGGTTACAAATTTTAATGTATTTGAAATTATAAAAAAAATATTATAAATGTAATATCAATTAATTGATCAAAGTATTTGTAGTCTTTTATAAGGTTGGGTGGGGCTGCAATTTTTGTGATGCCAGTGAGAAACGAAAACACCAGTCCTGTAAAGTACTTGTTTTGTGTCCGTGTGAGTAAATGCTAAAAATATAAAACTAGGTGAAAAAATGCTAAAGGACTATGCACCTGTAGCATTTTTTCACCCAGTTTTATATATTTTTAGCACGCTATGTCGTAGGAATCGTTTTGTCTACATAATGTTCAGCGATGTTTACTTTAGTCCAGTGATATTGCGTGTAAAATGAGTAGCAGGAAATTGGTTTCCTAGCAATTAGTTTTTAGCTGATGATCACAATCATTTGTACAAAAATATTGCGCGTACGCACATACTCACACAAGCGCAAAGCTGTATTGGACTGATAAACTGTCACTAAAATATTCATACATCAATGTCGCAATGATTTCAGTCCCAGTTAATAATTTTGTATTCTAAATACATCTCTCAAACTGTTTTCACCTCTTTGTAAAATAGTGAAATTGTGGAATAAACCAGTTAATTAATGTATAGTTTACAGTTGAATTGGCGGTTACACTGTTTAGGGTAGATTTACGAACGAAAGATCCGTAATTTTTTTGATATGGATTCAAGCTTTCGAAATTTTTGAAGTGAAAACTTCTTTAGGCGCGTTGAGCACTTTTTGGGTGAACAAAAATCACTTTTTGGGGAACTCGCGTCATCGTCACGCTTGAAGTGATTTGTTTTTTTAGCGCCATCTACCGTCTACTGTTTGAATTACATTGAGGTTACGCATTGTTGCTTAGTTTTCACTTCTATCAGCAGTCCCGTATGGGCTTTTCACTTCGCTTTTCTCTCTAAACAGTGTGTCCCGCCCTCAAAATGATAGTCAAATAATGTTACAGTTTCGTATGGCGAAGGAATCTAATGTCTTAGCTATACGAGCAGACATGTACACCGTGCAAATAAAAATAGTCCCAAATGTGGATAAGTCTTTTATTTACCGACCTTTTCCTATGTTCCATGTCCAATGTTTGAAAAATAAAATTGAAGATGACTACAATAGGTACATCAATATGATGCCAAGCATAACTTGATATAAGTGTGCGTTTGCACTGGCGAAACATTCACAATAAAACATGTTACAATCTCTATTTTCTGTCAATGTTCCATAACAGGAAAAAATTCTTCAGTTGCCGTTAACTTAAAACTGAAAATGTTAATACGACTTCATGCTATAAAAATCCAACAGTAATGAGGTAAAGGTCAAAACAAAACAAGGTTAGTCGGCTACCTACTAAAGAGTGCATCATAAAATTGGAAACGCAATCTGAACACTGGTTTGGTATCGTGTTACAAAAGTGTGGTGATTTCACACGGAAATAATAAAATTACCTTCCCTTTCCATTCAAATTTCAATTGAGCACGGGAAGGCAAAAACGCTTATCTTACTTAAAAAGACTTATTAAACAATTCAGTCGCAGTCTTCAAACAATATCTATGTTCTTAAAACTATCACAGCGCGACAACTTTGACGTAGTCCACCAGCATTTGAGGCTCGTTCCAGGTCTCAAACCAGGCGTTCATGTCCTGCCAGAAGTTGAGCAGTCCTTTCCTGCTGGGGTTGGTCCAGGGCTTAGGGCGGTCGTTCACGGTCTTCACACCATCGGGAAACTCTGTTATGCTGCCTGCTCCCAATCCCAGGGTTATGTAGAACTGGGAACATAGAATTAAGGGGGTAAGTACTTGTCAGAGCTATGATGATGTTTGTGAGAGCTATGATTTCCTTTTTTGCGGAATTTTTATAACTTTTACAGGGGAAAAAATCCAGTAAAACGATTTAAAAAATAAAAAGTTGTATTTTTCTAAATAGAACGGTAAAATAGGAGAATAGGGCCAAACTAGCGCGATTTCGCGGATGCGACAGGCAGCGCTAACCTTGTCGAGCCTGTTTATGGGAGCCTTAATACTTACATGATCATCGAAGGGCGCCATCTTTGATCCCATCTGTAGCAAAGTGCGCGGGAGTTGTGCACACTCTGCAGGGAAGCGCCCGCGCAGTCCACTCGCCGTTGGCTCAACTCGTGCCCACTCTACTCCGTCCACCGAAAGCGTTATGCGATCTGTGTAGGAAACAATGGTTTTAGACACCTAGAAATAGCATAAGTATCATCAATTATGCTAAAGAAAATAATCTAGGTAGGTACATACTTAAAAAAATCTTAAATTCATTCATTCACTGACAGACAACGCACTGCCAAAATAGCTGGGTCTAGAAGGAGATGTATTAAATTTTTCACGAGGGTTCCGTAAACGAAAGTGAACACTTATTAGAAATTCATCCCTGAAAGGGGTTAAATCGGGGATTACTGAAAACCTACAAGTACTATAAACCTTAAAATTATCAATCTAAAAACCAAATTATTTCATGAATCAACCAGTTTACGACCGGAATTTTGTACATAAGTAAATTACCTACCTATATCCTACTACACTAGTCTTTTACTCTATTCTTTATCAGTTACTTAAATTAAATTAGAGATTACCTGGAGCCCACCGGACTGAATACTCGTGGTAATCGTCTCCCCAGAGTCCATTATTTAGCATTCTGTTGTTTAGTAAGGTATTATGACACTGGAAATCCATGATGGGTCCACCGAAGAGAACCTAAAATGGAATAGAAAATCGATAAATCATTTAGCCGCCTGAAAGTATAGGTAAGTCCGATGCCTATAAGACATCTCTACCTACCGCAAGTGCCAGAAACAAAGGTGAAAGTTCTCATGTGGCTCTCATTTGGCTACAGCCCCCAAATGAAAGACATTTCAGCTTTGTTGCAATAATACCTGACAATAATCTGGTCCACCACCATTTCTAACGTCAAGCATCCTCGTTGTCAAGCACAATGAGGATCCTTGACGTTAGAAATGGTGGTGGATCAGACGTTTCACAATATGCTCTGCTACTATACAGGATGTTAAGGTAAACACCGTTATCCTTGAAACCAGTGGATACAGAACGTAAAGTCAATAGAAACTGACAACTTTTTTTTTTAATTCTACATTTTACTACAAGATTATTTCACCCTTTCACCCTCAACACGGGCGGGGGGTGCGGAACGTGACCTCACCGGCCGCGACCGCGACCCCTCCCTCAGTCAGTCAGCCGTTTCGCTAGCGAGCACGGTGTCGGATAGAAACTTTTTAAAACATTTTTTTGGTTTGAGTGACAGCGGTGTTTACCCTTACACCCTGTATAATCGGGTGCTAAACTGTAATAAGTATATAAGTGTATAAGTAGGTACCTTATTCGAGTAATCAGAAGTACCACTGCTGAGCTCTCGGTTGCCGCGGGCAGAGGCTATTTGGAGAACTCCAGAACTGTAGTGCAGGCTTCCGTATTTTTGCAGGAATGGCTCCAGTAAGATTTCTGGAAGTAAACAAATAGGTTTCCCTAAACACTGGGTATTTTTCTGGTGAAAGGACTGTGCGAAAGATGATAGAAAGGGAGTGACTACCATGATGACGAAGAAAAGAGAATTGTGGAAGGAAAATACATGTTGCGCGGACCACAAATATGTAAATTGGGTTAGGTGCAGGAGAATGATGATGGGTAGGTACAAACTATCAATCAATCTCTTGTCTCAAAGATATCAGTGCAGGTATCTAGCTATATATTATATCAGATGACCGCAATCAATCGCTGGGGAAGGCTAAGCTTATCTAGCAATGGACATCTTTCAACTGAAATGATAAGGTTGATGAATGGAATTAGGCAGGATGCCCCCTATTAAGTAGGGGTTTTCATAGGGTTTGTAACAAAACTGACGAAATGATCCAGATAACTTTCTTTTGAAGAATTCTTGCGTGATGTATCTACCCCCTAATGTACCTTTAGAAAGAAAAAAAGACAGAAAGAAAGAAAATACGTTTATGACGCAAAAAACGACGCAAAGCTTAACGCAAAAAAGAAAAGAATAAGAAAAGGTTGCGGGAAACACACACGTGTCACATCCACGCAAAACGGCTATCGCTCAGCAATTTGCTCCGACCCTCTCCGACCTCGGGCTCTGTCTTGCATAGGCAAGACAGAGCCCCAGCGCTGGTTTTCAGTGACAGCCGGCGCTGAAGTATGTTACCTGGATATATCCAATCTCCTTGCGGCAACTTGGCTCTAACTGTGACAGTTCCATAGGTAAACGCGAAGCCTTTGCTCGTGATCCTGCCACTGACGATGGGCGGAAGGATGTCTGCGCCAGACGCTTGCTTCATGCAGGCCTCGGCTGATGATGTGCACCTGAAAGAAGGTAGGCCGAAATTATTATTATATGAACAAATATACAAGCCGTGTGCCCAATGAGATTTTCCATCGGAAAAATGACAAACTGCGATACAAATATCCCCCTACCCAGATAGGGGAGGTTGTTTTTTAAATCCTTCATTATACTCTAGTGCATTTTATGCTGTTAGACCCAGTGCTAAGGCTGTGCGTTGAACTTGAGATTTTTATTAAGTAGGTAGATAGTTTTTGCCAGCCCTTTGGTGGCTGAAAAGCAATCGTCGATCACTGTTTTTGTGGATTCTGAAACATTTCTCCGACATTTGTTTCGCCGTTGAACGGATCACCGACAGAACGATTCACTTTTCTTTATTTCACCGATATAACGTTTCAACGAAGAACGATTCGCCGACAGAACGATTCACTTTTGAAAATTTCATCGATAGAATCTTCCATCGGCGAACGATTCGCACACAAATGTTCGTCTGCCCCTGGGGTATAAAACATAGATATTCGACATGTAGACCTATTTCCATTTATTGTTTACACCCGAATCAAGTTGTGAAGACTAAACTTACAGTTATATAATGTCGCAGGGAAATGAGGAAACCAGTGATTCCACGAAATCCCTAGGGGAGCAGTCTTTGGGGACTGCCGATAAAAGTGAAAACTAAGCAACAATGCGTAACCTCAACGTAATTCAAACGGTAGACGGTAGATGGCGCTAAAAACATTTCTTCAAGCGTGACGGTGACGATGATGCGAATTCCATGATTTTTGTTAACATAAAAAGTTCTCAACGCGCCTAAAGAAGTTTTCACTTAAAAAATAATCAACAATTCAGCTTACCCACTAAACAAATTGATAGAGCCGGAATAGATGGACTCGTCAGTGAAGCCAGGTTGTCTCTGCTGCAACTTGGGAGATATGCGTAGCTTGCCATCGGACACCGACACAGTCGGGTCAGAAGTTAGACGCTGGTATGACACGAATGGGAAATTCTGAAGACAATACAAAGAGACAAAGATCAGGGAAATTTTCTTATGTTTTTTTGCAATTTGCAGGTCAGTGTCAGGTTATCAATCAATCTGCCTAGCCTTTTCCCAACTATCTTGGGGTCGGCTTCCAGTCTAACCGGATGCAGCTGAATACCAGTATTTTACATGGAGCGACTGCCTATCTGACCTACACATTTCCACAACCCAGTAACTGGGCAATACGATACCCCTAGGTAAGACTGATTGTCAGACTTTCGGGCTTCTGACGACCAGTAACGACTGTCAAAGATCCACAAATAGTCATTCAATAGGGCAGCAGCCCGGAGTCTGGATTTCTGCCCAACTCTTCGGGGTAACAAGGCGTGATGTTATGTTTATGTGATGGTTTATGGTTTAAAATACGATCGATTTATAAGTCCAGTCTTCAGTCTTGTATGAACCGTTAACATAGTCATAGGATCAAAGTGTGTCAGAAGGAAATCAATAAGTTAGGTACAATAATAACTACACTAACACTAACTATAATAATAACCTGTAAGTCGCCTTAGCCCTTAGTTTAAAAAGACATATTTATTTTATCGAACATCTAATTATTCTAATTTTGCGCAAAATATTCTAATTTTGCGCAAAATATGATTGAACATTCTTGACCCTATGTCTGCGCTTCTTTTTGTGAACCTCCAACCTCTAGGACCCCAAAATATTCCTATTTTGGGGTCCTAAAATATTTAATAGCCAAGTAACAGCGACTAAGCGAGGGAGGGTTACTTGCAAGTAGCGCTCGCTGCGCTCCCACGGCTCAACGCGCTTCGCACGCTCGGCTCGAACGCGGGTTGGTCTTAGTTCTAACCTAACCTAACTCAATTGGTCGGGGTGTCTTCGCTTAGTTTCTGCGACCAACTGTGAGAAACGCCAGAAAGTTACAAAGAAGTTCAATTATAAAATAAGTGCGCAAATTTTTTTTTGATCCGCATTTTAATATTTCCCTTTTAAAAATGTTACCACAATCACGTAAGGTTTTATTATTTCGTGTTATCTCCACTAACTTTCAGAGTAATTTTGTAAGCATAATCCCCTTTTCCCAAAAGAAAATCCACTTATTAGATGACAGACATAACCCAACCATCATTAGAAAACAAATTAGTTTATAAGGTAAAATAATTATTGCATCTTGCTAAAACCACAAAGCAAGACATTGAGTCAGCAAATAAAAAGTCCCTCGAGGGAGTCATTAACAGGTTTCAAGAATTCAAACGTAGGACGCTGCGGTCAGTGACCCTGAACAGAATGCGGGACAGTTTTGCAGTAGACATGTCCGATAATAATTGTTTGGGGAGGACGATTCTTAGGTATTTTAAATCTTATTGTTTCTTATCGTTTCTCGGGTAAAGACTGATAGGCGATGTGAGGCACTACTTCGAAGAGCTAAAAACCATGAAAAACACCACGCTAAACCTCATAATTACTGCGGTCTTAGCAACAACTAAGATCATTATTTTTTCTGAGTTTAGAATACGGTGACGAAAACCCAAATAATATTAAGTACTTAGTATGAAATCGTCAACGCGACAAGAATGTTAGTTAGGTGATCGATTTCGTGCTTTTTCTGTACCTATGTGAAGAGGCCTTTGCGTATTGATCTACCTGTTATATAATAAATAAGTAACGAAGTCAAAAATGAAAATTGTAAAAATACAACCTAAAAAAGGTATTGCTACGATTATGGCAATCGTAGCAATAACTTTTCTTTTTTTTTTTCCTAGCCTACGCTGTCCCGCTCCTGGGCAAAGGCCTCCCTCCACTCCTTCCATCTTTCGCGAGCCCGCGCGTTTTTAGCCGCCGAAAATATAGTTTTTAGTTTTTTTTTCTGTTTGTCCGTTTGCCTGGGAGTATGTTCCGGATTGGCGCAAAAACGGCTGAACGGATTAGGATGAAGTTTGGCACACAGATATTTTATAACCTGGATTAACATATTATAGGGTACTTTTAATCCCGGTAGTACGTCCCCGTGGCATATTTACCGCCGTAGCATATACGGCGGTAAATATGCCACGGGAAGGGGTGAAGTCATGAGCTAAAGCTAGTAATAAATAAAATACTGTATACCGGGGTGTTAACAGGCAGGAACTGTTCAATCTGCCACATGTTATCCCGGAAATTGTCGAAGTTCTCCTCGAATATCGTCTGGCCTGCGCAGGCGCTTCCTCCGCGCACCTTCGTCACTGTTGGTTTGCATCCTGTAGTGATAGGAGTGTCGGTTGCCAACCGGTCTTGAAGTGCTGGAAATGTAGATAAAACAGTTGAATAATTTATATGACTATAAATCCTGGCTGATTACCAGGCTGCGGGAAAGTCCGAAAGGAATACCGGGGCCCTTGGCAACAGGCAACTGAAGGAACACGGGTGGCTTTTAGTCAGTAAAAGTCTGACATGCCCTCCCGCTCCACCCAGAGCGGGAGAAGTCATTTGATGATTTCCAAAGCACAAAAAAAAACCTGATTACCTGATGTCCCAGAAGGGGTAGGTGTTTAGTATGTAGGTAGGTACTTGACATTTCAGTAGGTAGCTTACAATTGAATAATTTTAAGTCATCAACATCTTGCTAGTGTTTACTCACTGTAGGCGAACGACTGTTAAAGATCCACGAATGAACGCGGGACGCGCTTAACGGGTTTCCGAGACACGGAGGAGTCATCATCTGCCTAGCCTTTTCCCAACTATGTTGGGGTCGGCTTCCAGTCTAACCGGATGCAGCTGAATACCAGTATTTTACATGGAGCGACTGCCTATCTTATCTCCACAACCCAGTAACTGGGTAATACGATACCCCTTGGTAAGACTGTTTGTCAGACTTTCGGGCTTCTGACGATCCGTCACGACTTTTAAAGATCCACAAATGACAGCCGGGACCAACGGCTTAACGAGCCGAGACACGGAGGAGTCTCGGTATGTAAAGATGGTAATCCATTCACGGACCAACCCTGGCACGAATAGCTTAACCTGTTGGATCGACCCGTGCGGCTGTTATTACTTAGCCACGAGCTCCTCTCCTCTCTCTAGAATCTTCACTCAATGTAAAATAAAACTAGGTTCCACATTGGTTACTCTATTACTGTCCCACTGTTGGGCAAAGACTTCTCAAACAGAGAAGGCATGTATGAGCATTGATTACCATGCTTCTCAAGACGGGTTAGCGATTTCAGACAGTTAGTGAAGGATATGTACCAACCAGTGACAGTGTAGCTCAGTTTATCCTTGATATACCCAGCCCTGTCTGCCGACACCACGACGTAGTAGTTGATGACGTCGCCAACCTTCAGTTCCAGGTCCGGATCCTCAACAGTCCACCTTCCGTCCTTGGCTTGGATCACTTCTCCTGTAATGGCTCCCACGTCCTTGTTTCCTATTGGACGGTTCACGTTGCCTTGGAACACGAAGAGGCTGACTTTTGGTGCATCTGGAATTTGGAGGGAAAAGTTAAGAGTTTAACCGCCTTACAACGCTTTGTCTTCTTCTTTCAAAAGTCAAATTACTTTTGAAAGAAGAAGACAAAACGTTGTGTAACTATACAGGCGCTATACAACGTTTATTAGTAAGGCGGTAAATGTTTAGATGTATATAAAGGAGTATATAGAAATTAGAGAATAAGACAATGTATGGAAGTAAAAGTTGGTGTCGGTGCAAAATCGTTGAACATATTAGTAAATATCGTACTTACCATTATGTTTTATTTTTCTATGCCTAATCCAGACTAGATCAAATGTAACTAACGCTCCGAAATAGAATGCTTCTCATTTACTTATAAATTTAAACTTAAACTTTACTTTTAAATCATTGGTGGCGGTGCGATTTTGAACACAATCGGAGTAGGAGCTTCGTTTTCATAGAGATTTTCTATTCGATGTAAGAAGTTTTTTTTGTGTAAGTATCAGCACCTTTTTGCATAGTAATAATGATATCTAACGTGTGATGTTAGCGTATCTTTTGTCGATGTTTAAAAAATTATAATAAACAAGATAAATACCGGGGAATCACATTTTTTTGTTGTTATTCTTTTCAGAAAATCGTGACGAACTCCAATGAATGTTGATAAAAATAAAATGGCTGCGTAATCTCTTTCTTTGGTTCTGTGGTTTTTTTTTTGTGGATTTTCATTTTCATCGTTATCTTACGTGAAAGCCGCCACAGCTGGACAAAATAAGCCCCCGCAAGCTGTTCTAAGTTTTTTTCATATTATAATAAAATGTTTCGCACATGGCACACATGTAAATATAAATATTAAAATATAATAGTATCTAAATACATCCCTTTCCAAAAAAAAACAGGCACCTTCACAGTCATTGGCTTTTGCATGGATAATATTAATATTTTTACTATGTCATTAGCATAAATGACTAGTAATTTGTTATAATCAATAAGAATATAGTTTTTTGGCTACACCCCTCTTCCAGCAGCGCTACAATTTTACTAGTTCTTATTGCTTTTTCTGCCATTACAATCAACACAAAGATATAACTTTTAAGTCACAATAAGGCTGGATTATGCGACAAATATAAATTATTCTACTAAAAATAACGAGAAGTTAGTTTTAGTTGCCAGGATAACCTTCTAACCGCAAACCTGCAAAATGTTAGTAAAAGTCACAAACGGAAAACGGGATTATTATTGTTTTTAAACAAAAGTTTCGAATATGGAATTAACTTTTTTTCTTACCAAGACTCTTTATAAGTGCCAGTAACATAGTTTGGCTATTAAAACCTCTTTACAACTAAATGATTACCAATAATGTACAAAAATCAAAACCGCCCGTTTTTTTTGCTAAGGGGTGTATTATAATTTTAATTGGCTGTTCAATGGTCGTGCCATCTCTATTATAAAATAATGGTCCACTGGCATTATATTTGTACTTTGATTGACCATCATTCACTGACAAGTAATTATTAGTTTTATTTATTGCTATCGATTTATGTATAGCAAGTATATGTGCTATTAAATTTGCTTGAGTATAGTAGGTATAGTATATGAGATAGTCGTAGATTCGAATTTGCCAATTGTTGTATCAGTGACCTAAGGTCAAAGCGAGCATAAACAATGTTTTGTGTTATAATTTCTTCCATAAATCTCCATTCTTCATTCTATTATCAATTTATCATCTTAAATTTCACTCAATATTCTTCCATCGTTTATAGGGTCTACTTTTTTTATATGAAACTTTACTCATACCTACAGTTTAACATGTTTTATAAAAGTTTTATTATAGGTATTGATCACCTACTTAATCGCAAAGTTTGTTAACAATTTGTCTCATCTGTTTATTAATTACTGATAAACAAACATTTAACACCAGACTTATAAACTAAAACATTAACTTTTACGTACCTGGTATAGATGCCCTAAATCCTTTAGGTTTTAGAGCTGCAATAGTCACATCTGGTATTTGATACTGAGCACATATCGTTTGTATAACAATAAACAGAGTTACGAACGACGCGACACGTCTGCTCCCTTGGGCAGTCATGTTGTTACTGAATGTACCTACTTAATTCGTACTTTTTGCAAGACATGGCTGCTTATTTTATTATTGTGTGAGTGTGACTCAGATAATACTGTCACTTTAAACTTTTTCTGAGAGAAGTCATTGTGTTGTGAGTTTTATATGGAATTGGTGGTCTATGTCGTTATGTTTGATGTCGGAAGTTGGTGTCTTTGATTTATTTAGGCTGGTTAATTAATAAATATTTGTAAGAAAGAATTGGTTTTTGCCTTTAAAGCGTTTTATTCTGTATCTCCGAAGTAATAGGTGATCGGTTCGGATCGGTTAGCTGATCGGCAAAACCGTACAGTCGACTGACTCATCACTACTATTGCGGTGGGTTTCGTAGTCGCAAGCGCGAGTGCTGTGCGTGGGCCTGGGTTCGATTCGTGGGTCGGGAAAAGTGATATTGGGTTTTTCCATTAGGAACTTCTCAGTAACAGCCCGGAGTTTGGAAGTTAGTGGTGTGATACCCCCGTGTCTTGGAAAGCAGCTCCGGTCGCGTCGGATTGCCGTCCCATCGGAATATGAGAGTGAGGGACGAGAGAGTGCACCTGTGTCTGCACACTTGTGCGCTATAATATCTCCAACGGCGATGACTAGTCTCCGTTGAGATGTGATTGGCTGCCATGGACGAAATTCGGTCTGGAGGACTATTAATTATTAGTTTGTTTGTTTGAAAAAAACAGTTTTTAATTTCAATGTCAGGATTTAGTAGTTAATTTCTAAATACTCTTATGCATTCAATTTATTGTCGTACATCGTCTCCATTTTGTATAGTAGGATGTAGGAATCTTACCTACAACTTCATTACAGTTTTTCAACCTTATTCAAAATAAACGCAGACAGGCGGGACGCAACAGCTCGACGCGACTCTATTAGAACTATGTCTATGAAAACTTCATGGAAATTGTTCTACCAGAATTACGTCGCACCTTCGCGTCGAGCCTGTCTGCGGGAGCCTTTACCTACATTTGATATAGTGCGACGTGTGCGATAAACTTTGCATTGTTATTATTTATAACTTTAACGTTGAACTTTAATTAACGAAACGGCATTCCAGTATTGATGTATTAATTGCAAGTTTTACGATGATAGTTATTAATTTAGCATAACAAGATAAGACGGACGATTTAGCGAGAAACGTTTTATTTATAAATATTAGTTAATCAATATGAGGAAAACGGGTACGTACGAGTCACAGTTTATGGGTAATTTTGAGGTTGGGAATTCAGCAGGTTGGAACTAACTCGAAGAATTTTAGGTTCATTCACAGAAATAATTTAAAATATAAATTATATAAAGTTGTAATGGCTTCGAGGAAGAGACGATTATGTAATTTTGTATTATAATGGTGTAAATTGGGAGGTTTTTTGGTAGTAGGGAATTTGCCTTCGTAATAAAAAAGCTGTTAGAAACTGGATCCTATTGTGGTACACCTGCACGCCATATGCAAACTATGCAAAGCACTGACGTCACGTTAAATCCTGCATCGCACAAGCAGAGTTTACTGCGCGACGAGTATACATTATACAAACGTCCCGACGTCAATCGTTGGGCAGTAGCCCACTAGACACAACACCCGGTCGGAGGATCCTCCCTTTTCTATAGAGGATGAGTGAACTTTACACCCTGTTCCTCATACCTCTATACTATCATTTTATGATTGCTTGTGTGACCTTTTTCAAACTTTCATTATTTCGGCTGGTTTCTGGGCTTCACGGCCATGTTATGACAGTCAAGAGGAAATCAGTAAAAGTCAATTAAAAAGTAGAAAATATTTATTTAATCTTAAAATTAGGCAGTTGAGGTCTCAATATGAAGACATTTTTGCATCTGAAACAAACAAACAAACGACTGAAATGATTTTATTATTATGTTTAACAGAGGCACTAGTGTGCGTTTATTTTAACCATCTCGACTTTACGCATCGACCGCGTTCGGCGCTCCGATTGGCCCTTCACCAGTGAAGGCCAGTGAAGGGCCAATCGGAGCGCTGAACGCGGTCGATGCGTAAAGTCGAGATAGTTAAAAGAAACTCACACTAGGGCCTCTGAACAAAGATTTTCTATGGGTTCTGCCTACCCTCATGAGAAGGTGTCAGTTTATTAGTCACAACGACCTTACAACATGTTGGCAAGTATTAAAGGTTGTATTGTTTTACGAATCAGAAATCGGTTTCATCGGAAAACATGTTCAGTGCTAACTTTTACCGGCAGCTTCAAGTGGAGTTCGGAAATTATCCCATGGGAATGTACTGCCGGGATCAAAAGTATCCTATGTCCTAACCGAGCTCATGGTCTACCTGTGTGCCAAATTTCATCAAAATTCGTTCAGCCGTTAAGGCGTGAATGAGTAGAAGAATACGGAATTTCGACGCACAAAATATCGATAAATGCTAATACGATGCTACAAAATTGCGATACACGTTACTGCGAACGATCTTCACTGCGATAGTACTTGATTTCGATGTACGTTACGATAGGTTAGTCATGCAAACAGACAGAGTTACATTCACATTTATAATATGCAGGTATCTAAGTCAACGGCTCGTACCCGTAACTTGAGGCTTACCTTCTACAAAGCATAAACCCTGACGTAATCCACCTCCAGGGCGCTGGTGTCTTCATACCAGGTGGAGAACCACTGGTCGCGAGCGTTCCAGAAGTTCAGCATGGCCTTAGTGGCGCGGTTGTTCCACGGCTTGCCGGTGATGTCGGGGAACTCGTGGACACCACCCACGTTGATGCCCAGGGAGACGTAGAACTGTGGAAACGAGAATAATTGGGGGAATACGTTATTTATCATTTAAATAAAGGTACTTTTTTTAGTCTTTGTATTTTCTTATGAGCTGACATCGCGTCGCCCAAGGAACATATATAATCAGCTACGGCGAGGCATCGACGGAAGAACTCGACATACAATTTGACAGTGTGCTCTCATGCACATGCTTGTACAATAACTCCGCAGTGCCCTCTCCCATACTATCTTCAAAACTGTTTTGTATATTTTCTTCTATAGATATGAGCCGCAATTGTACATAGGTGAGTTTAAATGAATAGCAATGCCCTCTGATGCATCCAAAAGACAGGATTTTTTTTCTGTTGATTATGTTGCCATAATAAACATTTACTTACCTCCAAAGGCTTATTATACCATATTTAATAATCGTGCCGAATGTTTTATAAATACTATAATAGCAATTTAATTATGATCTATACGAAATAGATACTAACACTTCAAATTTTTATATGGATGATAGGTAATAGATAAGATACCAAAATGTCGTTAGGAAATGAATGTCTTCAAAACAGTGTTTTTTTATACAAGAGTATGTCATAAAGATGACATATTTAAATATATTGCTATATTAAAAAAAAAGCATTTACTGTCATGATATTATTATTTTCCCGACCCCTTATAATGCTGCCGCATGCAACGGAAAAACTCGACACACAATTTGACAGCGTGCGTTCAGAGACAAGTTCATTCTACCAAGCAGTTTATAGCCAACCGCTCGGTCCACATAATTATGCAACCTAGATCCCATCTTGACCTTTTAACAAAATCCCATAAAACTGTAAAAGTTGATCTGGTTTTCAAAACTACATCTAAAATAACTATCGGACTCGTCATAAAAATCAGTGCAGACGGTATATTAGCTTTGTAAGATCCTTGTGCTCATATACCCCTTTGCAAAAAAAACGGGCACCTTATCAGTCATTCGTCAACGAATCACATTTTTTTGTTGTTATTCTTTTCATAAAATCGTGACGAACTCCAATGAATGTTGATAAAAATAAAATGGCTGCGTAATCTCTTTCTTTGGTTCTGTGTTTTTTTTTGGTGGATTTTCATTTTCATCGTTATCTTACGTGAAAGCCGCCCACAGCTGGACAAAATGAGCCCCCGCAAGGTGTTCTAAGTTTTTTTCATATTATAATAAAATGTTTCGCACATGGCACACATGTAAATATAAATATTAAAATATAATAGTATCTATATACATCCCTTTGTAAAAAAAAACGGGCACCTTCACAGTCATTGGCTTTTGTATGGATAATATTAATATTTTTACTATGTCATTAGCATAAATGACTAGTAATTTGTTATAATCAATAAGAATATAGTTTTTTGGCTACACCCCTCTTCCAGCAGCGCTACAATTTTACTAGCTCTTATTGCTTTTTGTGCCATTACAATCGACACAAAGATATCACTTTTAAGACACAATAAGGCTGGATTATGCGACAAACATAAATTATTCTACTAAAAATAAAGAGAAGTTAGTTTTAGTTGCCAGGATAAACTTCTAACCGCAAACCTGCAAAATGTTAGTAAAAGTCACAAACGGAAAACGGGATTATTATTGTTTTTAAACAAAAGTTTCGAATTTGGAATTAACTTTTTTTCATACCCAGACTCTTTATTAAGTGCCAGTAACATAGTTTGGCTATTAAAACGTCTTTACAACTAAATGATTACCAATAATGTACAAAAATAAAACCGCCCGTTTTTTTTTGCAAAGGGGTGTAGAATCAAAACAGTTCTATTTTTGTCACAGAATAGAAGTGGTTTACAGTATCATTTTCGAAGAAAAAGTTTCAAAGGTTTCTACTGACTAGTTCATCGAAGGGCGCCATGACAGTTCCCTTGAGCCACTGCGCTGCTGAGACCACGTTGTTGTCGATAGCAGTCTTGTAGAACCCTTCCAATGGAGGATTCACCTCGCCGTATTTCTCGCCATCCACGAAGAGAGAGATACCGTCTGGAAGAAAAATGAAGATATTTTTAGCCGACATCTTCAAAAAGAAGGAGGTACTCACGAATTGAGAACCTTCTTCTGTATGTTTTTTTTTGTGTTTATGTTTCGCGATTACTCCGCCAATTATGAATTGATTTTGATGATTATTTTTTTGTTTGGTAGGTGGTCCCACATAAATTTTATTAACTTTGCTTGCGTAGTTTTTGAGTTAGTTTCAATATTACGTATTTTTCCCTCTTAGTATAAGTTTTCGCTGTTCCAAGTTACTCCGTCACTGTTATTTACATAACAGGAAGGTAGTGCTATTCGAATTTGTGTGAGGTAGGTACCACAACTAAAAAGTGAAAAATTAAAACTTTTTACAAAAGAAAAACACCGACTTCCAAAAAAAACAAAAAAACAATAAAGTGAAAAATTACTTAAGTTTCGGAAGTCGGTGGCAAAAAACGAAAATTGAACAACAAAGAAGCCGACTTCCGAAATTAAAGTAGTATTTTTCATTTTTTTGTGGTTTTTTTGGAAGTCGATTGATTATTTTTTTTTTGTAAAAAAGTTTTTATAATCCATTGTAATGGAGCTGCCGTGTGCAGACCTAACGAAAAATTGGGCTATAATTTGCTAATCTATTAAAGCAGGATTGTTTTTCTCATCAGTCCAGCTGAATACTTAATTAAAACAAACGCCGCCCAATTTAAGAACTTTAATCTTGTATTGTGACTTTGCGGGCATTTTTCATCATTTTCTACCGTGAAGATCACGTACAAGTCTCTTGGCACAGTAAGCTACACTGAAGATTCATTTAAAGGTGGTATAAAATAATATAAATTGATCACCTGGCCTCCATTCCAGTGAGTAATTGTGGAACTCTTTGCTCCATAGGTCAGATCCCGCCTTCTCCTGCAAATACTTAGATCTGGAACAGAACAATAAGTTTTTGTTATATAAAATCAGCTTTTTGGGTTCCAAAGGGGAAATAATGAGGATAATTTCTCGAGAAATAATTACATTACGATAGGTGCACCATACGAAGCATATTACCACCTATCCTAACTATTTCGCTAAATGTATTTACTTATACGTAATTCCCAAGTGTGGTAATTTACTGAAAAAATATTTTAATGTAAAATACTGGTATTCAGCTGTATCATGTTAGACTGGAAGCTGACTACAACATAGTTGTGAAAAGGCTAAGCAGATTGTTTTTTTCCCAAGTGAGGTAATTTGCCATTACCTGTCCGTAAATTCAGTATCTAGGTAACTACTGAAAAATTCCCATTTGAAAACCCGTGATGGGTTATCAAATGGGAATTTTAACTAACAAACCTAGGATCCAAAGCTCAGCAGATCGACGCGGTAATCCATCTTAAAGTACACATATAATAGTGTAATATTATGGAATGATGTTAGCAATAAAATTACTATGACTTTAAGACTTAGAGGGGATATATACATCGGGAATCCCAGGCGGATTCCTGGCCACCATAGGCGCGGGCTTGGGGACGGCGAGCAATGGGCAGCTCGCCGTCCGATTAGGACCAGGCCCGGGCTACGCGCGCCTCAAAGAGATGTCAGCACAATTGGCGGGGTCCGCTAGGACCGATGCCTGCCAGGGTTGCGGGTTAGTCCGAAAGGGATACCGGGACGGACCTTGGCAACAGGCAACTGAAGGAACACGGGTGGGTTTTAGTCAGTAAAAGTCTGACACGCCCTTCCGCTCCACCCAGAGCGGGAGAAGTCATGGGATGATTTCCCACCCCCAAAAAAAAAAAAGGGGGGTATATAAACAAAGAGAGAGAGAGAAGCGAATAATATCAACTATCAACTCCAAAAATATACTGAACAGCTACCAACCTGTAAGGTTCAGAGTCGCACATGATGGGTCCCGCGTACAGTTTCTTTGCAAATTCTACGTTGCCCTTGGCGGTGGCTATGCGCAGGAGTCCAGATGCGTAGTTGCGAACGCCGTAGACGAAGTCACGAGGCTCCAGCTGGATCTCTGGAAAAACAACGCTATAATCAAAAAGTCATCTAAATTGGTTCAGCCGTTTTTTAGGAAAATCGCAAATATACAAACATTGATGTCATTTTTTCATTTTGAAGTTAAAATAAAGCAGCGCAGAAGTTGAAGAAGTTGAAGGGGTAGGCAACCGTGAATGGTACTGTCACATTTTCCTTCTCTTCTTCTTTAACATAATATCATCACGCCTGTATTCCCCGAAAGGTTAGGCAGAGATGTGCCTAGAGTACATCTTTTATCAAAGGCACTTTAAATGTCAACATTTACAAAAAACTTGAATTGATTCTAGTTGCCCCTTTCAAAAGGTAGTAAGTCCCATGTTATAGCATAATATACTTAACTAGCTGCGCCCCGCGGTTTCACCCGCGTAAGTCTCGAACCCGTGGAAATATCGGGATAAAAAGTATCCTATGTGTTAATCCAGGTTAAAAACTATCTGTTTGCCAAATCCATTCATTAGTTTTTACGTGAAAGAGTAACAACCATCCATCCATCCATACTTACAAACTTTCGCGTTTATAATATTAGTTAGATAGTTAGACTAATTTAATAATACCGCAAACCACTTTACCCGACCTCGGGATAACCCAAGATCCTGAGTTCAGCAGTCAAGCTTGAGACTGCTTGACCACCAAGGCATTCAGAGCCAACATTTGTAGTCAAGTTCCCACGACGGCTTACCAGGGTAAATCCAGTCTCCCAAAGGCATTTTAGCGCTGATCTCGACCCTGCCGTACTTGAAGGCGAACTTGTTCTTGGTGGTGACCTTGGAGGTGATGATGGGCGGCAGAATCTGAGGACCAGACGCCTCCCGGGAACACTCCATCGTGCCAATAATGCCCGTGCATCTAATGGGATGTTAGATTACGATGTATGAATGAAAAGTGCGTAAAGGATACATAATAAGCATCTCCCTGCATTTTCGATGACACCATTTTTGGTTCAAAGTCTCGGAAACAAAAACTTAGTTTTTCACCACTCAATGAGTTGAAATATACTTATATACGCAACTGTTATATAATAAGGGGTATTGAAACACGAATGTGGTAGCACATGCGTGTTTTAATACCTAATTATTTAACTATATTTCAACTCATTGAGTGGTGAGAAAACTAAGATTTTATCTACACCCACGATATGAATCTTCTAAAAAGTTTCGTTACAATACCAATATCGAACAAAAATGGCGCGGTACGACGTGAATTAGAATTTTTCGAATTCGAATGTATGTTTTGTTTTTAAATTGCGGTGCTTTGTTAGTGAAACGCTCGTGAATGACAATGTTCTTTAGTTGAAATGAGTTGCATTATGAAATTCAGTACAATATTATAACACCCGTTTGGATGATTATGGTTACTATGCCACTGGTTGTTTTGACTGAATGTTGGCAATAAGCTAACTGTTTCAGAAACTTTTAGAGAGGATTTATAGCATGCGTGTAGATAAAAGAATATATAGGTACCTAGGTACAATACGAAAATCAACGTATAATATACATGTGTGTATATTGAGAAAAAATCTTTTCCTGTTATAGTAAAAACATTATTATATGAACACGAAAATCGGTTACCCTCGTACTTTTATTCATATTGTAACGGTAAACGATTACATCACGCAATCTTCGGAGTGTTAAAGAAAGAAGGATGAAATAAAGGTTAGTCGTTTTTGTACGAATTTCGTAAAAATAAGCGAAAGAAAACATTTATTGTTATTCTCAAATGAGACTGTCGTCGCCTTTTTGCTTCCAAATAAATGTAAGTAGGTATTTACTTGGGTATGTAATAGGTACAATATTTTTGACTTTTTTGTGAATATTTTTTTGGTGAAAATATTCATTATACGCACGCCTAGTATCAAGCTATATTATTCCAGTTTATGCTGATCTCGCATTGTATAAGATTTCCGTACAATGCAAGGTCAGCTTATACTAGAAGTAGGATAGCTTGATGTGTAGCCGTGTGTAAAATTGTTCCAAATCCATCTCAATTTAAATCATAATAAACCGCTGTTCTTACCTAGCTGTAATATCAAGCGTCTGCCTCACGAAGTCGTCTCCATACTTGGACTCCAGGGTGATCGGTTTAATGGACAGGCGTCCATCCCTCACGTGAAGATTGCGGTCGTTGAGGTACACGTTGAAAGGGAAGTCCTAGATAAAAGAAATTAATATTTTTAGATAAGACATAGGTAAACCTTCTTGGCATATGTATGTGCTCTTAAAATTCACTTCGAAATTAAAACTAGTGAGCTTTTTAATTGTGTGCAGCCTCTTGGTGAAGTTAGAAGTGTACTTTACAGACTTTACAGGATATTACCCCATTGCGGTTGCACATATCTACTTCGTGGCAATAACCAAGTAGGTTATATATAGTCTTGGCTCTAGCAATTGAAATTAAAAGCGCAAATCGATTGCGTGGATCAACGGTAACCAATCGAGGTAGATACATACTGATCGAATTAAAAACGACCATTTTAAAACAGACTTTATGGATCAATTCCGCACCATCGATTGAATTAAACGTGACGCATTAAAAACAATCGACGTTCATTGAATGTAATCCAGATGCTATGCAACATGATTATGACACTGGGTCGATCTGGACGTCGCTGTCATTGATAGAGAACAATGTAGTTGCGCCATAGCGAAAATGAAGCGTTGACTTACAAAGTGGATACATGTATGAATAAGGCATCAAAATCCAACTCACCGGTTCCCCAGGAAACTTGATCTCAGGAGTCCAAACCTTCCCCTTTTCTATTCCAGAATTAAAGTTATCTTCAAAAAGCAGCTGCCCCTTGCAGATAAACCCTGGTACGTTGACCTTGGACACTGATATCTCACACGGAAACTGCCCGTTCTGGGGAGCGGCCGCATACGCAGCAGATGGAGCTGATGGGGCTGGCCCAGAGTTTTGTGGGGCTTGAGTAGGCCTGGAGGCTTGCGTGGCTTCGAGGGGGATTCCGTCTGTTGGGTTGACGGGGTTGCCTCCTTCGTCGACGTATCCTGGAAAACGAGTTGGAATTTAGGAATGGCTTGATGGTTGATGAATACTAAATGGATTTTCTTGTCGTAGAGTGGTGCGTATAGTGGTGGCGAACGATACATTTTAGCAAAGAGTATTAGCACTATAAGTATGAAAATTATGTTGTTGAAATCCGAACTCAAATTATAAATGTGAAATTGAGTTTGTTTCTTCGTCATCAACATTGTGAGGAAACCGGCATATCCTAGAACCAAAAAATCGATGGTGGATTACGATCCACTCCCTCTCACTAAAAGGAGGCATGTGTCCCAGCAGTGGGAACATTATAGGCTAATTATGCATACAACTGAAGGGAAATTCTCGTATTTTAAGAAAGAACTCTAACATCCTAATCTGTCTCAATCTGTAAAAAAATAGCTCAAATTTTTGTACATTTTTAAATACATCCGGGAATTGGCCTATGGATCATGAACACTTTCAAAGACAAGCCATTTCTAAAGAGTCAAGAAAAGACGCAAATACTCTAAAGAAAGCGATTTACAAAGGAAAGATGGCTGAACGACTTTCACAGGTGTTAAGATGTTGAAGAGAACCCTTATGTTTGTAGCCTCCCCTTGAGCTTTGAACCTATTGTGCTCGAGGAACTCTGAAATATTGGAGTTACGGGAAAATAATTTTATTTAAAACTAGCACCGCCCCGCGGTTTCACCCGCATAGGTCCCGATCCCGTGGGAATATCAGGATTAAAAGTATTTTATGTGTTAATCCAGGTTATAAACTGTCTGTGTGCCAAATTTTATTCAAATTCGTTTAGTAGTTTTTGCGTGAAAGAGTAACAAACTTCCATCCATACATCCATCCATCCATCCTCATAAACTTTCATGTTTATAATATTAGTAGGATGTTTTTATCTTTAGATATTGTATAAGAAAGGTTAGTATTAATATCATCATCTGCCTAGCAACTATGTTGAGGTTTTATAATTAAAATAAATAGGTATCTGCTAGAATAAATTTTCGTTAGTTCACATAGCAAACGGATTTTTTTAAGCAGGAAAATATCTTTGCAATAGTACCTATATTACTGATTAACTGCAATTTGGTTCATGACCTTTCGATATACTTATCGGAACTTACATACACTTAAAGTGGTGATAGACGTGCGAGCAAGTACGCGTACTTATGGCTCGGCGAGGTTACTAGCCCGTCTACCATCGCCGCGAGCCGCGAGCTGCGAGCAAATTCGACAATGAAATTTTGAGCAAGCTTCACGTGTGTCACCGACGGCGAGCAAGGTCGCGAACTTTAAGTACGCATGTCTATCACCCACTTTACATTACGCGTGCGGTAAACTCTACTTGCGCGATACAGGATTTGCGTGACGTCACTGTAATGCGTAGTTCGCATATGGCGATGTAGATGCCGCCGCTAGTTCAACCAAAGTTCATCAATAGGTAGGTACAGTATTCGCAATGTTTGCAATGTTGGAGCACCTTCTCCTGACTGAATCCTGACTTCTTAGCAATTCCTAACTATTCTAGCCTACATCCAAAACCCACATAAAACTTACCTGTAACCTTCCACTCTCCATTATCCTGTCTGTAACCCAGTCCATTCTTGATGACGTAAGTCCAGAAATACACAGTGTCTCCGATTTTGAGTTCAGCGTTCCTGTCTCTGAAGATCCACCTTCCATTCTTGGCCTTGGTGATGTCTCTGGACCAGTACCCAGCTTCTAGGCCTTCCATTTCTTCGTTGAGCTTGCCGTGGAAGGCGAAGAGTGAGAAGCCATCGTCTGGAAGAAGGAGATGAGTCAGGATTTTGATATTTGTCTTGTTCGGGTCGATCACATTCGATTCGACAATATTTTTTATAGATTTACTCGTCTCATCAAGGAATCTCGTACGATTTTAATAATAATTGTTTAATATTATGTCTTTGTCTATTTACCGAAAAAAACTAGACCACAAGGTCATTACCGATTTAAAACCTTAATAACAGGCTCTCAAGTGACGTAATAATTATTGAAGAATTAAATATATAATAGCAAATATATAAAAGTTGTGGTTTTAATCGCTGTTTGTGATTATTTACGGTTCGTTATCGAATCGACTACGAAATTATTAAATGGTGATGGATAAATTGAGTATTTAACATATTATAACTTAACTAGTTTTTGACCAAGTCTTCGTCGGCTTAGTTTTCACACGCTTCAATATGGCTCCCCTAGAGATGTCGTCATATTCAATTCAAATATTCATATTATTTTTAGTCAACTAAAAAGGCATAAACAAGACATCACAGACAGACAAATTAAAAATCCGGAGTCACACGTAATCTGATAAATTTATACCCTAACACGTGTGACTTCGGATTTTTAATTTGTCTGTCTGTAATTTCATGTTTATATTTTTTTAGTTGATTTCTTGTCGTAGTTGGGTTTTAGTTTTATAATAACTTTTATTTTTTTAAATGTTACATTCATATTTTGACCACAAAGCACTGAAAAACATGTTTATCAATCATCGTCATCCATTTTTAACCGACTTCTTCAAAAAGGAGGAGGTTCTCAATTCGTCTGTATGTTTTTTTTTTTTTTTTTTTGTATGTATGTTACTCGATTACTCCGCCAATTATGAATCGATTTTGATGATTCTTTTTTTGTTTGGTAGGTCAAGCTTCAGAGGTGGTCCCAAATAAATTGTATTAATTTTGCTTGCGTAGTTTTTGAGTTAGCTTCAATAATTACGTATTTTTCCCACATTGCGTATGTAGACGATATCTTAATCATCATTTACATAGCAGATAACGGTATACTAATTTGTGTGGGGTAGGTACCTACCTACAACTAAAAAGTGAAAAATAAAAACTTTTTACAAAAAAACAACCGACTTCACAAAAAGAAGGAAGTCGGAAGTCGGTGGCAAAAAACGAAAATTGAAAAGCAAAGACACCGACTTCCGAAATTAAAGTTATTTTCCGCTTTTTTAGTGTTTTTTTGTGAAGTCGGTTGTTTTTTTTTTTGTAAAAAGTTTTTATTCTAATAATGTTTGCCTTTGCGGTTTAGGGAAGGCCAAGTTTAGACAATCCAGTATGCTGATGAGGTCAACAATTATTTACAATACGTAGGAACTAAATAATGTACATTTGACAGCTAAATCCACCGCAGATTCGGAATGCGTGAATCGTGAATGCGCCCGCGGCGCGCGGCGTCTCTTTGCTTGTCACCACAGATAACACCAATAGACAAGTGATGTTGGAACGTCTGGCGTGTTTCATGCACAAATTAACGTTTATAGTTACGGTTTTTATTATTGTATTATTTTTTATTGTTTTATTATTTATTTATTTTTATGTTGTAACCCATAAGGTAAGATTTATATATTGTGTCTGTAGGCGAGTCCGTGACATCACAGCGGGCCCTATCAGAATACCAGCGCTGCGGTATTTATTTATCTAAATATCGCAGCATTATGCTGAGGTAGGAGCCTTTTTGGCCTCGCACAGGTAGCCTAAGTATTTTTGTTAGTTTTAATTTTTCTTTTAATTTAATTTAGTACCTACTTACTTTATATTACTGATTGTTTTTCCTGTGCGTGTCCCAAATAAAATATTTTTCTTTCTTTTCTTTCTTTCTTTTCTTTTATGCCGTACACGTCATTTTCATTATGTTTATTAATAGCTGATGCTCGCTGCTTCGCCCGAGTGTGTGTCGGTACTAAAACCTTCCTCGAGAACCACTCTATCATAAAAATCGGTGCAGTAGTTTTTGAGTTTATCGCGAACAGACAGACGCGGCGGAAGACTTTGTTTTATAATATGTATCCTATGTAAGGATGACCGAATTCGCCATGGTGCTACGTAGGTCCTTTTCAACTATTTATCGTTTAATGTCATGCTTAAATATCAATCTGCCTAGCCTTTTCCCAAATATTTTGAGGTCGGCTTCCAGTCTAACACTTCAGGGGGGCTTAAAACAGCCACTTTGGCAGAATCATAATAGGAAAATATAATGAATCATGGTAAAACTTCACAAACTGGCAATTCAATTCAATCTGCGTGCGATTCTTATTACGAAATAATTCATCTGTTTGACAGTTTTCTATGGAGATTCGTAAAAAATGGTCCATATTGAATTGCTTTTGTGTCAAATTAGAGGAATTGCAAATGACAGCTGTAAATTCAGGAAATGCTTTAAGAGGAATTGCTAATGTGGCTGGTTTAGGCCCCCAGAACTAATAAAGGAGAATGACTTTCTTCCAATAAGTATTTATTAAAATCCCTCCCCTGAAGTATTATTACTTTATTAGATATTGGGAAAATGTTCGGGAATTTAATTATTACCTACTTATAATATAACTTTCGGTAAAAGGCCGTCAGAAGTTAATATCATATTTTAATTGAGCGAATTAGAATAATGAACTTTGATAAAGATGAAGATTTAATCATTGATGGACATTTCTTTTCTTCGTTCAATGAATTTTTGGTTAATTTGGGTTCCAAAACTTTAGGGTTCCGTACCGGAGGTTGCCAAAAGGAACCCTATTACTAAGCGTCCGCTGTCCGGCCGTCTGTCAGCGAGCTGTATTTAATGAATCGTAATAGGTAGACAGTAGAAAATAAACTATCTGTGTGCTAAATTTCATCCAAATCCGTACAGCCGTTTGTGCGTAGGTAATTGAGTAGTTAACCATCATCCAAACATACATACATATATACATACATATTTACATGTATGATAATCAGAGATCGGATAATCGGATGCATAAGAAATTAGGGAAGCAGCTTTTTAATAAAAAAAAATCTTAGTACGGAATTCTAAAAAAATACCGGGAATGCACAAATAATCGAATACATGGTATGGAAACGACTTATCAACCCTATTATGAAGGTTACTTTCGCGGTGTTCCATGTTAACATAAAAATTAATATAAGTACTATAAACATGTTTTAACGAAACTCGAGGTACCGAGTGGTTTGTCACTATGTGCTATGCCAGTTTGGACTGCTACTTTACGACATTTATTTGGTCAAAAATGCCCTTTATCAATTCCGGAATCGCGGTATTTTTGGGTCGGTTCAAAAGTGGGATATTAGGTAGCACCTGAACGTAAGTAAATATACATTGGACTATATAAGCAGAACTCTAAAGTCGATCCTGGAATCCTGGGATTTTTTCAATACAAAAGCGCGTTCCATAATGACCAACACCTCAACTTTAGGTAAATATGCATCCGATTATCCGATCTCTAATGATAATAGTAGGGTTTATGTTCACTTCTACTCTTACACACGGCGTCTACACCCCTTTTTACCCGACTGCGTTGATCTTTATCAAATCAAATAATTTTTAATTCAGGAATACACCCGTATAATTTATAACCGCAGGTGTTTATACAGGGCGTTAGGGTGAACACCGTTATCCTTGCAACCAGTGGTTTGGTTTCATTTATAGAACGTAAAATCAATGAAAATTACAACATTTATTATTTATTTTTTAACCTTCATTGAACCACAAGAGACGGAAGTTCGTTGCCCTATGCGCTAGGGCAACGAACTTGCGTCTCAACACGGGTTGCGGGATGTGACCTGACCGGCCGCGGGCGCAACCTCTCCCTCAGTCTGTCAGCTGTTTCGCTAGAGCACGGTGTCGGATAGAAACTTTTTAAAATCTTTTAATGAAAATAACGTTTTTTTTTTGTTGTGTTCAGTCATTTATTTTTAGATTTAAGTCAACTACCCATGGTTTGAATGACAAGAGTGTTTACCCTTACAGCCTGTATATTCATTCATATCCTGTATGCTGGAGAAAAATAAAAGAGTGAAAATATACGTAGGTGGATACCCCTACGTATTTTTCTGTAACTTTCTTCTTGTCTCTTTATGTGTGTACATACACGGTAAAATAAATACATAACATCCATGAAAATGTTCAGGATCTTTAGTTGAAGGGTTAAGCTGTGGAAATCGCGCTCTCATAAAAATCATAACAATATAAGCTAATACCTATGCTAATTATGCAATATGATCTACATAATTATCAATTTCATGCTAGGATTCCCAAGACTATGCCAGTTTATAAAACTGATAACCTGTAATGATGAAAGGTTATCTTTAAGTAGGTTAACACCTACTTAAAGATAACCTTTCATCTCGTGCCACACAGCTAAAATCACTGTAATCTGTGTTTTTCAAAGTTATATAAATACTGAAATACGATGCCTGTACCTATTTTGTTGGTATACCTACAATTTATAGGTTTTCGTGTGATATGAAGAGCTATGTTCACGTTCACCATGTTCTTGTTCGTTCGTGCGTACAGTGTGTGGCTCTAATGCGGCTCAGAACATGCGGCGAGTCGCTGTGCAGTAACAATTTCATGAGACAGTGAGAGTGAGGGGTGGGGTACTGCGCAGCGAGTAGCTAACTTCTCGCCATTAAGTTTGAATCAAAGTGTACACGCCTTAAAGCTTCGCTACGAGTATATTCAATTCTGCCGCGTTTTCACTGCCAAGCGAATATTTTGTTCAGAGCAAAATGTTTTCTGTTCTGACAATGTTCGCTCAAAACAGAAAACATCTGTTTTTACTATACCTTGCCGAGCGAACATTATGTTCAGAGCAAATGTTTGCTGTTCTACCGATAGTAAATGCTCGCTCGCCAGGACGTCGTTTTCACTGAAAGAATGTGCAAGCGAGTATTCGTTCGCCGAGTCGAACCGATCATCACTGAACAAACTCATGTTCGCTCGCTCAAGTGTTTTAAAATAACGCGCGAACAAACGCTTGCTCATTCAGAACTGTTCAGAAAATTGACAACGCAGCTTCAGATGTATGAGAGGTCTTTGCCCTGCAGTAGGACACTTAAGTCTTGCTGACCGGTTTAGTATAACAGTAACTACGTGTAGTTCAGTGGAGGTCAGATATTTAAGGTAATTTCGGACATTAGGGCGCGGGCGGGCCACACCGCAACGCAAAATTCTTTCCACATCACTTTCATACATTTTGTATAAACCACTGAAGGTATACCTACTACGGGCATGCAGGCAGCACTTTTTGTATTGAAATGCGGCTGTAATAGTTATGTGCTTGCCTTCATAATTTAGTGATTAAGTTATAATTAAATAATTGATTTGTTTAATATAGGTACAGTGACAGTGAGGTACAGTAATATGACGGAGGGCGTACAAATGTTTGTAATTAAGTAATCAAGCCAGGCAAGTCTCATTGATTAAATTAAATACCCCTGGACCGTAAAAAATAATAATTATTATAAAGAATCACACATTTAATAATACAAATTAATTAATAATAAATAGCAAAAGAAATCAATGTCAATAACAAAGATACTTTTTTTTGCATTATATTATTAATGTGTAAATACTAGCTTTAACCCGCGAAACACTGATTTATGTTTTTGTATTTTTTAATTCATATATTTAGGCACCTCTTTAGGTCATGCATGACTGTCATGAGCTATCCGAATATCCAAAAATATTTGACCTAGGCCTAAAGGGAGGGGCGTGAAAATTGATCCGCTGTTACAATGTTTAAATATATTATACGTACGACGCAGACGTCACTAAATCATAATTCTTCTCTTCTTGTTCCAGTATTGTACTGTCTAAAATTCTTTTTCATTTTTCCTTTCGCAGGTCTGCTAGAAGACTTAAGACATAAGCAGTACCTGTGTTTTACTGTGTGTACATTAATTATTTATTTATACTTCATAATCAGCGCATAAACGTGTAGAACCTAGCGTTGGTACCTACATGGGATTCCCAATGTACCGTTGTACCGTAGACCGTACGTCGGTGATAACTTTTTGACCTTGGACTGGCCTAGCGTAGTACGTATAGTTTCACTAGCATAAGAGAATTTAAAAAAAAACAACCGGATTAAAAACCTCCTTTTTTGAAGTTGGTTAATACAGAAGAGCGTAAACTGGTTTTGTTACCACTGACGTACATAATAGTCACAATCACCAATCAAACCAATTGATGATCGCAGTTTACCTTCAAATTAAACTATTATAAGAATACTTCCATTTTTTTTGTTTTTTTAATTTATTCATAGACCAATAGTGTTTTTCTCTAAACATCACTTCGAAATTCAAACAGTGCCGTGATGTGAATCCGGGAAACAAAAAAAAAACTAGAATTTCTGACGTCGCGATCGTTATTCTTTGTTGCTTTTGTTTTTGCCACCGACTTCGGAAATTAACGTCCTATAGATAACAAAAAAAACTCGCTGAATGCTACACTCTTTTATTTTGTCGGTTAAAAAACAAGTGAGTTCGTCCACGAATTGGAAACGTTGAATGAGATTCAAAGTGAACTTTAAAAAATAATTATTACTAAGATTTAATATCTAAACAAGTTGAACAAACCTGGTACAGAAACCCTTAATCCTTTAGGATATATAGCTTCTAATTTAGCTTCAGGCACTTCATAACACAGCACATATTTAATACTAATTATATAAAATAAAAATAACACACAAACATTCGCCATTGTTCTCAAAATCTCATCACACACAGATTTAAATGAAAATAAACGACTTCATTTACGTTAAACGCGTTTCAATATTTAAATAATTGACTAGATGTGTCAGTGTTTGTTGGTTTGTGGTGTCCGACTGAGAAGAACGGGTTGTGTTCCTCGTAATACCTAATGGACGGATGTGTTTTTTGTAAGCCTGCGGTCACACTACAGTCATTTGCCGTGTTTATAAATTTACTTACTTAAGATCATTTCTGTGACGATTATTTTGACGAAAACACGTTAGTGTTGGTTTATTATATTCTATATCTAAATAAACGAAAACATATTCGACAATGTGTTTGTAGTTTATTTCATTAGATGTAAAGTTCTTTGTGTTTTTGATGGTTTAGTTAAAGTTTATGTAAATTGTTTATGTTTGTCATGCTCTATACTATCAGTTCAGTAGGTAACACACGCATACACACAACGTACATTAAAGAGATTAGCAACAGGCTCATCAAAAATCAATAAAATAAACTGTTCCACCGAACCGCACTTATCAAAATTTTTTTTCAGTGCTGTTAGTGGAAGTTCTCAGGTGCGGTTCGGACAAGTGCTGTTGAAATCAGTGCTATGCGTGGAATACCTCGTTTTAAAATATTCGTAGGCACATTTTAATCATACATGTTTATTAGTCAGTCACACAGATTATTCATTATCTGTAAAAGTATCCACTGAATGTTGCAAAATCATAGTTTTTTTTTCTGGGCGTACTTAGTTATTAGTTATGTAATATCATTAAAGAATGGTCTTATATAATAATTATAAAATAATAGTGCGTATTGGATTCATGTTGGAAAATAATTGAAAACTAAGTGAACATAAGAAAAACCTATGCCGTACGAATTTTACAATAGTGTGTTCATGCTCTAATAATCACACGTAGTTTAAAATATTTTAGCAATTTGTTCAATACTGTGGTGATTCAATAATATAGTGTTGGTATACGTTGACCTTTGTCTTTGTAAATATACTAAAATATTAATTATGTGTTTGTATTCTGCGGTTATATGAGCACTTAGCCAAAAACAACATGAGATGACGAATTGATTATTATGTTCCCATATTTTGGTTTCTGGAGACCGTAATTAGAATATTAAAATCAATCGTTGCAGTATTTTAGTCGTTATTTTTTTATTTATTCGAAATTGAAAAAATATAACTCTCCTGCTCTTATCACAATTTATTTGGGGTCGACGCAACATGTCTTCTTCCGTAGACATCCACTACACTCCCCCACCTCCCCCCCTTTTCCAACTAGTTCTTCTTGGCTTCTCTATTAGTCGCCATCTCAGTCACCCCCTTTCTAGCCATATCATCTTTCACACAGTCCATCCATCGTTTCATTAGTCTTGCCCTACTCTTATAAGACAAGTAGCCTTCGACATACCCTCATGACACTCATTATGTATTGTCAATGTCGAGAATTTCATCCTTTCTAAAGCCATAATTATTCTTTAATGAAATTCTCAAATTGAGACGGGTTTTATACACAGACTGATTTTTCAAGAGAAGCCTTTTTCAGGCTAACTATGACTTAAATTGCGAACAATAATCTATTTAAACGATGCACAACATCGTGCATGTCATGTGTATTTACACATGACATGCACATGATTATTCATTATCTGTAAAAGTATCCACTGAATGTTGCAAAATCATAGTTTTTTTTTCTGGGCGTACTTAGTTATTAGTTATGTAATATCATTAAAGAATGGTCTTATATAATAATTATAAAATAATAGTGCGTATTGGATTCATGTTGGAAAATAATTGAAAACTATACTATAATCTATTTAAACGATGCACAACATCGTGCATGTCATGTGTAAATAAGACCCGTCACATAGCCATCAACGTAACATTGCACAAAAATAATTGCTGGGAAACGACTTTTATTTTTGGTGTGAAATATCGTTGTTTACGGCAAACATTGTGTTTATGGGTGCATGCAACAGTACAGGGTCGTGGGGGTATTTAAAATTAAGTTACAACATTTAAATCTTGTTTTGTTTAAAAATCGTCTGAAGTAAGGTCCCAGGCATGGTTCAGGACATAAAAAAAATATCACAATGACGGAAGTAACAAGGGACTTTCGGCTTCATTATGCGTCTTTTTACACCCGTTATACTCATGTTTTGGGCTAATAAAAATGATCTCAAACTCGAAGCATTTGCTTCAAAAACCAATTAGGTACAGGCATTTTTGAATCGTCAAGGAGTCGGTCAGTCAGAAAGATGAAGCTAGATGCCTATTCCAAAGCGTAGAAGGTTTCCTTCCTTTTACACTCTGTCATTACTTAAAATCACGCACTGACTTATTAGTACTACTTGTAACAATGTTAGGACTATTGTAATATCGTATACTTTTACAATCTTTGTAAATATGTGAGCACCATGTATCTGGTTATTAATTTATTCATTATTGCTCCATTTATAATTCTTTTTACCTTTTGTGATACAGTAATCTTATTGTAGGTGCATCGTCTTCACATATAATTATATAATTCATGTATACAAAATATTGTAAAACATTTTTAAAAGAGTAACGGTGGAGTTTCTTGCCCATTCTTCTCCATACGAAAACTACCTTTTGGAAGGGGCAACTAGAATCAATTCTATTTCTTTGTTTTGACGTTCAAAAGTGCCCTAAATGTGCCTATTTGAAATAAATTATTTGACTTTGACTTTATGGAGAAGAACGAGCAGAAAACTCCACGGACACTCTTTTAAATCAAAATATTGTGATCTTTTTGTTTTATAAAACACTATTTACAGATTGGTTATTATCACAATTTGAAAAAAAAACAATGTAGATATTTTCCCTGTTCCGAGTATCTAATAATAATTATATAAAATATAATAGCTGTTTATATTGATGGCGGCAATACTGCTCTTGAAAACCGGTATCATTAAGTGTTTGTATTTGTGAATAGTTTGTGATGGAGTTAACGCTAATAATAATTCGCTATATTATCATGTTGCAAACCATACTAATAACACGTAGTGAAGTCAAGATATCAACGCATCGCGTAGATAAAAATAAAATAAATAATTATCTTAATTAAAATTAGGTTTTCCAAAATTGATCGGTAGCTATTTTCAAGTTGGTTTTTAGTTAATTACAATTAAGAAAAGTCCAAAATACAGTGCTATTTTTCCTTGTTGTCAATCTTTTTTTTAAGAATTTAGTTTTGATAAGAAGAAGGTAAAATCCCACCAAAAAAAATACATGTAAAATGTTGCCAAGACGAAACCATATGGCTCGCACTGTCAATAAGTTATCAGATCTCATGTAGAGCCAAGCTTCTAACTCTATACGCCCTAATTATACAAGCCCTAACTTCACAAACTCTACACCTTAGTCAAAATATGTGCCGCTTGCCGGGAATCCCGCTCTCGGCGTTGAGAAGTTTATAGCTTTAGAGACTGTGATTGAAAAGAAATAACAGAGTTATCTCAATAACCGCCATCTTTTCTACTACTTTAATAATTTATGTAAATATAGTTAAGTATGGATGTACCTACTCGTGTACCTAAAGTCGGATTCAGACGTGTGTAATGTAATACGAATGTGTGGATGGCATAGAAACTCGACGCGAATTTTCTTTGTTTTATATTAATCTTATGTTTTTAGATTTTTAATTCGACACCTCTTTAGGTCATGAGCTATCAGAATATCAAAAAATATTTGGCCTAGGTCTTATAGGGGTGCGTGAAAATTGATTCGTCTGTTACAATGTTTAATAGATGCTGGATTAAAATGTCATACTGGTCTAAACCTAAATAAGTATAGGAGTAGGAGGATAACGATGACTAAGCAGATCAATCAATCTGCCTAGCCTTTTCCCAACTATGTTGGGGTTGGCTTCCAGTCTAACCGGATGCAGCTGAATACCAGTATTTTACAGGGAGCGACTGCCTATCTGACCTCCACAATACAGTAACTGGGTAATAGGTACGATACCCCTTGGTAAGACTGGTTGTCAGACTTTCGGGCGTCTGACGACCCGTAACGACTGTCAAAGATCCACGACTGATAGCCGGGACCAACGGCTTAACGTGCTTTCCGAGGCACGTAGGAGTCTCGATAGGTAAAGATGGACACCCATCCATGGACCAATCCCGGCAAGCGAAGTTTAACCTGATGGATCGACCCGTGCGGCTGTTATTACTTAGCCACGAGCTCTTCAACGATGACTAAGCAGATAATATCCAGTTAACCGTTATACAAAGTATTCATACCCTGGACTTTTTGCAATATCAGAAAAAACTTCAAAGTGTCTTCAAAAAATTACATATTCCGTCTCAAAGATGATGAGATCAATGGCAATCGCACTGCATTCGCAGCAAAAAACTTGTTGTTAACCTTGAAATAAAGCAATATCAGTCTTGTAAACATATGACTATTAAGGCGTGTGACGTACTATACTTACATCAAACAATGGGAACTAATTCTAGGTATTTTGATCGAATTAACTTTAGGTACTTAAGTTTATCTTGCCATGTCTCCTCCCATTCCTCCTTACCATGATACTTACTCCTTTTGTCTATATAGCGACTTGCCCCTGGTTCGCACGGTTTTAAAACAATTGGTTGTCAAAACATCGAGGTACCTAAATAATAATAATGCAAGTTGAATATTAAGGGGGATGCGCTAAGGTAGCCCGTAAAATTCAAAGGAATACATTTTTGGGCGAAATTTGAGTCGGGCCAAACAAAAAAAAAAGCTATATTCCGAAAGATTACCTTTTTGTCTTCATTTTTTATTATTACAAGCCATTACTTTAATTAGATTACTGTTAATTATTTTAACTAAAACATACTGAAAACAGTATTTTTCTAAATCGTATAACAGTGCAGGAAATTGTCCTACAGATTTGGTCCAATCGTAAAAAGTGAAGAGAATAACGTGTTCTAACGGAATATGTAATTTTTTTGTTTGGCACTTTCATTGTTTAGCCCAAAATGAATGATCTCCTTTCTTTATACGTTTTTGCATTTAGCAGGTCAGTGTCAGGTTGTTTGTTGATTAAAATATGATTCGCGGCCGCCGTAGGACGGTAGGTGTAGGGTTTCGATTTGTAACTTTTTTTAAATAATGTTCTATTAAGTCGGAAACACGAAAATAAAACACAATGTTTTATTCTTAACATTATTTTATCTAAAGAGCGTATACCTTAACGTAGTCTACCCTCAAATCGCCGTTATACCACGAAGGATGCCAGGACTCTTTGTTTTTCCAGAAGTCAAACATTGCCTTACTGGCACTGTTCCTCCAGGGTTTGTCTTCCAAGTCATCGGCGAAGTCGTTGACTCCTCCCACGCGGAGTCCAAGAGTCAAATGGAACTGGGAAAAGAAAAGAAAAAGCACATAAGTACAGTCAGGCTACGTGAATCATGACCCACTTTGACGATAAATCGTTTGAAACCGTCAAAATAACAAAGATGGCAGATGAAAAATTCGTTACCAAGGAAATGTATATTTACGTGAATGTCGACGTAATTGTATTTGAATGCCTGTAAGAAAACAGGCTTATGGTTGGTCAGAATTCAATTTTTTCGACTGTACATACAAAAGGCATTGGGATACGCTACTCTTGCCGGGATAGATGACCATCTTTACGTATCGAGACTCCTCCGTGCCTCGGAAAGCACGTTAAGCCGTTGGTCCCGACTGTCATTCGTGGATCTTTCACAGTCGTTACAGGTCGTCAGAAGCGCGAAAGTCCGACAACCAGTCTTTTCAAGAGGTATCGTATTACTCAGCTACTGGGTTGTGGAGGTCAGATAGGCAGTCGCTCCATGTAAAATACTGGTATTCAGCTGCGTCCGATGAGACTGGAAGCCGACCCCAACATAGTTGGGAAAAGACTAGGCAGATTGATTGACTGACTTTAATATTAATTAATACTCGTACCAGCTTATTATCATCCCATTGCAGGGCAAAGCCTTCTTCTCATACAGCGAAGGCACGAGTATATATACACCACTCTTGCTCTACACGGGTTGGCGATTTCAGAGTAATATTGTCTAGTCCATTTTCTTTGAATACCATAGATTATATATGAGATCTCTCGTACCATCTGATCCAGCGGCGCCATGACAGTTCCCCTCTGCCAGTGCCACGCATGACCAACGTTGTTTTTCTTTGCGACCTCAGAGAAACCCGCGCCTGGGTTGACGGTACCGTACTCCTCACCATCCACTAGCAAATCCATGCCATCTGAAACAGACATAGAAGTGAAAACTAAGCAACAGCGTAACCTCAACGTAATTCAAACGGTAGACGGTAGATGGCGCTAAAATACAAATCACTTCAAGCGTGACGATAACGCGAGGTCCATGATTTTTGTTCACCCAAAAAGTGCTCAAAGCGTCCAAAGAAGTTTTAATAAATAAAAAATATGGTCACACGCCTAAATAACTTTTTAGCGCTTTACCTGGTCTCCAAATCAAGGTATAGTTATGAAAGTCCTTGTGCCAGCTGTCGATCCCGATCTTCTCATGCATCAGCAAAGACCTGTACGGCTCGGAATTACTGAGCACGGGACCTCCGTACAGCTTCTTGGCTAGACCAGGGTTTCCTCGGACGAAGGCGATTCGCATCAGACCAGATTCGAAGTTATTAGGACCGTATGCGTTGTCTGATGGTTCCAGGTTGATTTCTGGAAAATTAAAAGTATTAATTAGATGGTGAATAACTGGATTAACAAGGAACTTTGCTGAGGAGAAATCGAGAGAAGAAGGTTTTTGCAGTAGGGTTTTTTGTATTTGAAATAATTTGTTTTATTTCAAGCTTTTTAGTTATATTATTATACATATTTGGAATTAACTCATTACTAGCTTTTATTTGATACCAATATTTTAGTAATTTATTTAAAAAAGAATATTCCCGTCCCTTTTTTTGCATTTTCAGATGAAATATATAAAAAAAATTATAGCCTATGTCACTTCCACAATTAAGACAAACCTAACGACACCTCGTATGTTAAAATCTACCAAGCCGTTTAGGCTACAGAGCGTGCCAAAGAAATAGACATACTACTTATATACCTACATACATACAAACATACAAACATACTCTCGAAAAACATTACCCTCCTTCTGGGGCAGTCAGGTAAAAAAGGGTTGGTTTAATTTTGCCCTTTCAGATAGTTTAGCCTAACTCTCAGTATGTATTTTGCCCACAAAGTTCAATCTGCAATTCAGTTATTCTGATACCAACCCATAATAAAGATTCAAGTCATACGCGTTTTACTGTCTTAGAGAATCAATCAGTCAATCCACCAAGCCCTTTCCCAACAATGTATGTTTGGACCAGTTTCCAATCTAACAGTCTAACGGGATGCAACTGAATACCAGTATTTGTCATGGAGTGACTCAACCAGTCTTACCAAGGGGTATCGTATTACCCAGTTACTGGGTTGTGGAGGTCAGACAGGCAGTCGCTCCATGTAAAATACTGGTATTCAGCTGCATCCGGTTAGACTGGAAGCCGACCCCAACATAGTTGGGAAAAGGCTAGGAAGATTGATTGATTTATTGGAACAAAAAACACTTTACAATTTTTGTGTACGATACGTTAATACTGCGTTAGTTTAGTAACTGTGTCGCAGTTATTAGCCACGCGCCCCTCTGTGATAGCCTTAGAATATTAACTAACACGTATTTTTTACTAACCTGGCATAATCCAGCTGCCAGACGGTAATTTCGCGCGCACTTCTACCCTTCCGAACATGAAGTTGAAACTGCGTCGTGTGGTGATCTTCGCCGTCGTCACAGGCGGTAATATCTGAGCCCCTGACGCCACTTGCCTACACTCTGGCGTGTCTGCCTTGCCTGTGCACCTGAAATAATTAAGGGAACTTGATAATATGGCGGTCATGCAACAAATTATATGCAGGATTATTCTACAGGTGTAGACCAAAGGGATACGAAATCTTTAACTATACATAATAGTTTATAACAAAGCCGCTTTACGTGTCTGTCTGGCTTTTTTTTTTTTGAGTTTGTGAAATCATCCAAAGACTTCTCCCGCTCTGGGCGGAGCGGAAGGGCGTGTCAGACTTTTATGACTAAAACCCACCCGTGTTCCTTCAGTTGCCTATTGCCAAGGTCCCGGTATCCCTTTTGGACTAACCCGCAACCCTGGCAGGATGTGTCTGTCTGGCTTGGATCTTCTAAACTACTGAATAGAGTAGTGATGCGGTTTTCACCATCATTTGGAGCATTTATTGTGAAATGCACTGAAATCTCGATGTTTTGACACGTTGGCAATTGGCATTCCAAGCGTGCAGGGGCGGTTCGTTAGGATGTACACTCTGTGTCCGACACTCGGCGTTCGCGACAAGTCAATCGTTATCCTGAGGATGCCCCGTTGAGAGGTGATACACGTGTCGTTTTCTTACAGGATTATTTATTTACTCTTACCACTTACATAATTTTTTACAGATGGGAACCCAAGACAACAATGTAGTCCCAATTTTCACACTCAGATTCAGACTAACTCTTTACGAATAGTAAAGCGGAATAGGTTACAAAATATTATAGTATCTACGTCTGTTATATTTTATAATGGCTTTCTGCAAAGTCATGCCTGAATAAATTATATTATCTCCGCAATAGCTGTCGCAAGAAGCGTGTGCCTTGAGCGTGTAGCTCGTGGCCACGGGCACAGATATTATAATACTACGTACAGATACCCAATCCCATATAAAGAAATGACACCACCCTAAGTCTGGCTATTGAGCTGGCTATTTTTCTTCCCCATTTTTTTAACAGATGGCAGCATCATCGACTCACTAATTGCCAGAGACCGTAGTTTTAAAACGCCATCTAGCAGTCTTGCCTAGGTACAAGGCAAGACTCCAGGATTTTTTGTTCCTTTTTTTACGTTTTTTTCTTCCTAGGCGTTCAATTCTTATATTTCTACGTAAAGTACTAGATAAAAAAAAATGCTGTTTGATTTTCCTTAATGAAACGACTAAACGTTTCAAGTTTAAAGTGACCTGTCATCACTTTAGTAAAACGCCATTTATTGCAACAGATAGCTACTTTATCATTCTAAGGATTCGAATTGAAGAAATTAAGCCAAAATTTGCCGTATAACGCTTTTTAGTAATTGTTAATTTCATAATTGTTACATTATGCTGCCATCTATGATTTTTTTTCAAGACTAATTATAATTTGTTCGAGTTGGGACCACGCCACGGGGTAAGTTCTTCCCGATACCAGAAAAAACGAAGTACTGGTATATATATATGATATGTACCTGACATCCAAATCCAGGGCCTGATGAAGGAATCCTTCCCGGCGTTGTGACTCAGTCAGCACCGGAGTGATGACAAAGGAACCCTCCTGAAAGCTTACCGTGTTGTCCGGAATGTACACGTTGAACGGATAGTCCTGTAATGAGAAATGGATACATAGTTGATTTTGCCTAGAGCTGATCTTTTATTTTTTATCAATCAATATCTTTATTCTACGCTCTTCCTCCTTATGGAAGCAGTCACACCTCATGGAAAAAATTGACCAAATTGTTCGCGGGACCGAAAAGTTGACCGCGAAAATTTTAGCCCCCTGCCTGGTTGACTATGAAGTGCTTTAAGTTAAATAAAAACAAAGAAAAATGAAAAAAAATAAAATAAAGAAAGAAGAGATATCTTTATTGTGGATATACAATATTATTTTTTGTTTATGCTAAACCCGAAAAGGGGTCATTGTACTCATCATTTTGAACAACTTTTTCTATGGGACCATCCTTAAAATCGCGAAAAAAAATCAGCTGTTCCATACATTTGTGTTCTCTTAATCGACAAAATGTATGGAACAGCTGAGTATACTATTCAATATTGTCATATCATCATCAGCCTTTTCTCAACTATGTTAGGGTCGGCTTCCAGTCTAACCGGATGCAGCTGAGTACTATTATTCAATATTTAATATTGTCATGTGCGGTACTGAATTGTTCTGAACGATCGATATTATCGATCAACCACAATGTATCTTTAAGTGCACTGAACTAACCGGTTCTGTTGGAAACTGGATCATCGCGTCCCATTTCTTCAGCTCCCTAAGACTAGTTACGTCGAAGTCCTCATTGAATATCAATTGGTCCTTGCAAATATTTGAATAACCTTGAACCTTGGTTTTGGAAATCAGACAGTCCGGTGCTAATGTGTTATATCTCTTATCTATTATGTCATCTTTATCAGGAGTTGACGTCTTTTTAGGAGTTTGAGGGCCGGGTGGAACCTGGCCAGTTTTACCATTTACTGGTGTGCCAGCTTCTTTGACGAATTCTAGAAAAAATATAGAGGCAAAAATTTAAATGGTTTACTTTTCCTCGAAACTTGGATATTTTACATGGGTGCGTTTAAATAGCCTCCCCAAATGGCCATACATAAATGTACGTTTAGCGCTTAATGAGGACCTAGAAAAAGTGACATTCTACCAGTGCTAATGCTAATGGACAAGTCAAAAATGTAAAGGACTGACATAAGCCACCGAAAAGCTTATGTCAGTCCTGTTGAAAGTCGTTGTAGAAATACGTAACGCTTTGGGCCATCACAATATAATTGGAAGAAAACTTACCAGAAACTGTGTATTCCAGGTCTGTGTTCATATATCCTTTTCCATTCTTGAGGACATATATCCAGTAGAAAATCGTGTCTCCAATCTCAAGCTCACTATCACGGTTTTTGTAAACCCAATACCCATCTTTGGATCTTACAACATCTTGCTTTATATCACCTTCGCTTAGTCCTTTGAATTCTTTATTAATATTTCCACGGAACCCGAATAATGTATAACCGTCATCTAAAAAAGAAGGATTAATTACTCTAGCTGTTGCAGTCACTGACATTAGTAAGCTTTCAGTGATAGGCACGAATTGAATTCATGTTTATTTAAATTCGTTCGATTTGTGAACTGATTACAAGAACTTCATTATCAATTAAAAAATCCTCGCGTTCTTTCCGACCATCAGTTTAATATTCTTTAAGTTTCGACAAGGTGTGGCGGGACAAAATCTTGCGATGTTAAGAACTTCACAAGTTAGTAGCTACTGCCGAATCGATATCATATGACTCTTAACTTTTTGTCTCCTCTGAATGTGTTTGCGATTTGCACCATTCTTTACGAAGTAAAAGTTTAAATGGCTTCATGTAATTGTAGAAAGAATTTCTCCTTTCTAAAAAAAAACAGGATTCATAACCCTTTGCAACCGGGAGCTACAAAACTCGCATAGATCGGCAAAAACTTAGTAAACGTTTTAAAACTGCTTAAGCGGTTCTGGAAAAAATACTGAAAAAAATCTCATGACAGCTGGTCTTCAGCAATCAGACCCTCACGTTCGTGAGGTTCAGGAATAATTTGCTAGTCGCACGATCGTGAGTATGTGTAAATAATGAATGATTTAGTTCGATAATTCACATAAATTAAAATAAAATATCAATATTTATGTTCCGTATTTACTTTAATCAGTCAGTATTATAAGAAAACTAAAATTATTTAATAAAATCAGGTATTATAAATGAGATCTTCTTAATTTCTACAATCAGAACAAAAATAAAACACAAATAAACTATAATCACTTCAATAATCAATGAGATCAACAATCAATTAAATCGATATTTGTATTATTGTGTATGATAAGTCTTAAAACAATTTTTATCGCGAGATAAACATAAATACACGTCACATTTTTCACACCTAATTTTAGAACGACTGCTGCAGGTTTCCAACCTACAGGTCCTCGGCGCTGGTAGGAAAATGCTCGTACCCATCATATCGTTTCTCTGCTGACGGTCTATTCGCTGGTCTATATATTTTATAATCGCGACGAGGGACTGACAAGTGGTCATCATCTTCACTGTCCCTTCGAGCTCTATCTGGACAGCAAGATAAGGCATCGGCCACATCCAAGCGGAAATCGAGTAAAGGCATCGTGTCTTTTCTGGGATAATTGTTACTCTTGCAGTCGTTTCTATACAGCCTCCAAGAGTTCACCAATGCGAGGTCTAAAAAGTGCGTTAACACTTTTAAGGTCCATTTTTTTGTTTTGATGAAGGTTCTGTAATATTCCATCTGTTGATCGAGTACATCGACTCCTCCCATGTATTGGTTATAATTTTTTAGTTTATCTACGAATGGAGCCTGCTTCCATATTCTTTTCCTGCTACTTGGTGTGGAAGCAGATCTTCCTCGACTACATGGTGTCGACGTCGATCTTCGTCCTCGAGTACTTGTGGTTGATATCAGTCGCTCAGAAGATACATGTACTGACCTTTGTCGATGTGATGACCGACGTGACGTGGATGATAACGATGGGCAAGGCGGCTGCATAGTTGATGGAGACTGCGTCCTCGACGGAGTAGGATGTTGCGCATTCAATGAAGCAGGAGGTTGCGGCGCCGATGAAGCTGGGGGTTGCGGCGCCGATGAAGATGGAGGTTGCACCGCCGGCGGAGATGTCAATGGTATCGTATGGTTAATTATTTCTTCATCTTCGTTAGGATTGTCACCATCGGAGAGATCTTCACTAGCCAATTGAGCAAACAGGGTATTTGGTTCAAAATCCAATTCGTACTCGTCATCCTCAAAATCTTCAATCTCCGATAGATTTCCGTCCAGCAATTGATGTAATATTGCATCATCCGTAATTCGAACCCCTAATAAAGAAGAAAAGGCCATTTTAACACACTATGGAACCAAAACAACAAATAAAACACAAAATAACAAAATGTAAAAACTTCATGTGTTGTGCGACCGATGTTGCATGATCGTGCGTGTTCAATTTTGACAGAAAATTATTACGAAACTGATGGTCCAATTAGCAAAAATCTGATGACTATGTCTGAAGAAACATATATTTAACCAAATATTATCAAATAATATCAAATATTCCAATACAAATACTAAAAATCGATCTACTTACGTGCGGAGGCGCGGGAATCTAAAAACGCAGCCATCCCTCACTCGGTTTTCGACGAACTGGCAGGACAAAACGTGCGCGCACAATGCAAAACTATTTTTTTACTCATTCTTACATAGACTCACGAACGATCGGGCTAGGTTGCGTTCGCAAAAGTTGTTTCAAATTTTGCCTAGAATTTAGTTAAGTCAAAACTCACGGTCATTTCAACTCGGGTGGAAAGGGATAATTATTCTTCGAATCAACAATCTCTGTCCTGTTTGTTTCTTGGTCAATGAATTTAAGAAGACAATCTTCATCACTACTAATCGTCAAATAACGAACCACTTTGAAAATCAAAAGTCATAATAGGCTGAGAATCAGCAATTTTTGAACGTCAAAATTACTGAAAGTCACCACTTCCTAGTGCTTAAGCTGGGAAGAAGCAGTAGCGCAACGAAGTCCTGAGCAGCAAAAGCCAAAAAAAAAATTGACATAATAAGCGGTCTTACCTTTCAAAGTCACTCTAAACCCTTTGGGATACAAAGCTTCAACTACTGGTGTAGGAACCTGGTAGTCTTCATTCCTTCTCTGAGCTTCACATATTGCAATAAACACAAATAAACAAATAAATACAGCTTTATCGACACACGTCATGTCTCGCTCAGTTGTGAAACCGACTGATTCGATTCACGGTGTAGAAGCTACATAATATCTTAGGCACAGGCCGGTTTTGGAAGGTCGGATGTTCAAAAGCAGGAAAATTCAAAATCGAAAAGTAGATTCTTGGTAATTAATAGGTTTTAGTTTTTTGTGGTTAAAGTTAGCATGTTTATGAGTTCGTCATATTTTTTTATTTTTTTTTATTATCATTCTTATTATCATTTTGTGATTAAGGATATATTGATATGTGATCGGATGATTGTACGCATGATAGAATCTGAATTGAACATTTTTATTACATAGTTGACGACTTCCTTAATGATGAATTACTAGGGTATTTCCATTTGACATTTTTTTTTACTGCTGCAACCTTTATACCATTTTAAATTTTTTTATTAGTACCTATGACATTTTTAATGTAATTCAAACGATTTGACTTGCTTATTATATTTCAAACGATTTGACATGCTTATTGTAATTCAAACGATTTGTCATTAATTTTGTATATTTTGTATTTTAATTTCTAAATTTTTATTTAAAATTAAAATGTCTTATATGTTTATGTAAATTAAATATGTTTTGAACGCCCATGTGACGGTAGAACATGGAGCAGTATTATAATAAAGAAAACATCTATGTAATAATTACCCATGCTTGCAAACGAATAAATTATTATTTTGATTTGATTTGATAGTTTCGCCTTTAGTGAGTAAAATTTAATTCGAGTGAGGCTTAGCTCTTTTATGTAGTTCTGTACTTTGTGTAGATTCCAGTTGTTCTCTTTAAGGATTTATGAGGATAGATAATATTTTATCACTTGTGTGATTCTTCAAATATGTCTTCAAATATGTTTCTTTCTAGATAACTCTTACGAAGCTGATAGTCTTTTTTACCAAGGCAGTCAGGAATGTTGATTGTTTTCAGCTTTCATATTTTTAATAGACTTACTTACAGTGGAAAATAGTGGGAATGAGACATACTTTTTTATTTGGGTATTTAAAAAGTACGGATTGCATCATTATTTACATCCGCTTTTATGAAAAGTATTATTCGATATTATTTCGTCAGACGTATTTGAAAAAAAAACAGAACCATTCTCTTTAACTAAACAGGAAAAACTGAAGACAGTCAAAAATAAAACAAAACATAAAGTTACATAATTTTATTAAAAGAATCTTATGAAATATAATCTCAGAAACATCACAAATATCACTTTATATGTCTACAACGCGTACACTTTGATGGAATCCACTCTCAAGTTGGTGTTATACCAAGATGGATACCAGGAGTTCTTTTGTCTCCAGAAGTCGAGTCTGGCTTTACTGCCGCCGTTCCTCCAGGGTTTATCCGGAAGATTATCGCTGAAGTCATGGACACCTCCCACACGAAGACCGAGTGACAGGTAGAACTGGAAGAGGATGGGACTATTATTTTAATGACCAATAGAACAAACTTGCATGAATATAAAAATGTTTATGGAGGAAGAGGAAGGCCAAACAAAAGATGAATTATGTGAGAAAAAGTGACTGTTTTAAGCAGGGGGCTTAACCCCCTGCTTAAAACAGTCACTTTGGCAGAATCATAACAGGAAAATATGATGAATCATCGTAAAACGTCACAAACTGTCAATTCATAATAAGACCTGCGTGCGATACATATTACGAAATAATTAATCTGTTTGACAGTATTCTATTGAATGATCGTGTGACGAAACGTCCACAAGTAATATGGGACAAGGGCAGGAATTTGGTTGATAACTAAAAATTTCGAAATACTAAAAAATACTAAAATGTCCTACCAAATGGTACGGGTCATAGACTGATAGACCACACAGCCCAAACTATTGACGAAACAAAAAAAAAATCAAAATCCGGAGTCACACGTGCTTTTTCACACGTGTGACTCCGGATTTTGGATTTGTCTGTCTGTGATGACGTCTTGTTTATACCTCTTTAGTTGACTTTTTTGTCGTAGTTGGGTTTTAGTTTTTATAACTTTAATTTTTTCTTGTTAAATGTTTATATTTTCTACATATACAACAAAGTTACCGTCTCATCGAGTGGCGCCATGATAGATCCTGTTGACCAGATGTTAGCATGCGGCACGGCTTTCACGTCCACACTCTCGGAGAATCCCGTTCCAGGGTTGATGTCGCCGTACTGTTCACCGTCTACTAGGAGCTGAAGTCCGTCTAAGAAAGGGAGTATGGTTAGGTTAGAGGTGCTGTAGTAAGGGTGGAAATTTTTACAACTGTTACTAATATCGAAATGTACGGATTGTACGGTGTTGGATTTAATCTTTCAATGAAGATTAAATTCTTCTTCCTAAAACTATTAATGCAAGAATTTTCTTCTGTCTTGGCCCAAACAGACCACCGGCACCGGCTTAATTGAAAATAGTGACTGATGTCTATTCCAAACATCTTGTCGGTTCTCTAAGTAAAATAGAATAGACGTAGATATATTTAGTAACCTAATACGATTAACTATACTTCAAGAGTCATAAAAAACCCCGTAACTCATAGGAATCCGACACGTGTTTCTCCTCTCAACGAGGCATCCTCAGGATGATGATTGAAATCAGAACACGCGTCGTGTTCTGATTTGCAACTGTCAATAACGTGGCGACGTAGTATCTCTAAGTAGTCTGTGCGTGGCGACGTGTTGCCACACCGAGCGCTGGACGCAGAGTGAATCAAATCGCCCGACACCCCCACAATAGGATTGATTTTTCTTGGATTGGTTTTCTAAGCATGTAATACCAACATTATCAACCAAGTTGAAGTAATCATACAGTACAGTGCGGGTTTAATTTCTTAAGGATCTTAGAATTCTGTTTTATATTTAAAGTACTAAAGTCCATAAAATAAGAAGAATTGTTTGAACACCAAAAATCTTTATAAAATCTTACCAATTTTCCAAATCATAGTATAATTATGATAATCCTTATTCCAGTTATCGATTCCAATCTTTTCCTTCATTAATATGGACCTGTATATATCAGAGTCAGAAAGGACGGGTCCTCCATACAACTTCTTGGCAAGACTGGGGTTCCCTCGAGCGAAGGCCACGCGCATCAGACCCGATGCATAGCTTTGGGTTCCGTATCTGTTTTCGGTAGGTTCCAGGTTGATTTCTAGAATGGAAATTGGGTGTGATTGATGTGGCAAAAAATAGGCTATCTTTAATAGGTTTGTGTTTGAAAATTCGAAGCAAAATCCTCTTGGAACGTACAATTCTCCTAGTTATAGTATTTATATATCGACGATGTAGTATCAATATCTAATAACTACAAAACCATGACTTTATAGGAAGCGAAAAAAACCTGCATTGCGCAAGCGGGGTTTACCGCACGACGTCCCGACACCAATGGTCGTGCAGTAGCCCACCAGACACAACATCCGTCTGGTCGGAGGATCCTCCCTTTTCTATAGAGAATGAGTGAACTTTACACCCTGTTCCTCACACCTATTTAGTATCTTTAATATCTGAAACAGATCTAAGCCTTCCAGAACTTTCCGCTTACCAGGTATAAGCCAGCTGCCCGCAGGTAGTTTTGCCCTCACTTCAATTCTGCCGAATGTGAACCCGAATCTATGCTTCGTAGTAATCTTGCCAGTTATGACTGGTGGTATAATCATAGCACCTGACGCCACGTGTCTGCATTCTGATGTGCCCAACTGACCTGTACACCTGGAGATAGAGAATAAATTAGATGGAATGAAGACCTGCTTGCTTTTGGAGTGGTACATTACAAGTGGAAATGATGTCTGTCGATAGTGCATAGTTATATGTACCATTTATACAGACAGCATCACATCTGTATTCGTTCGGCAGAGGTATATGTTCCTGCCAGGGTTGCGGCCTGCCAGGGTTGCGGTCTCCTGCCAGAGTTGTGGGAAAGTCCGTAAGGGATACCGGGACCTTGACAATAGGCAACTGAAGGAACACGGGTGGGTTTTATTCAGTTAAAGTCTGACACGCCCTCCCGCTCCGCCCAGAGCGGGAGAAGTCATTTGATAAATTCCCACCCTCAAAAAAAAAAAGATGTATATGTTGTTGTAATCATGAGCAAAAATATGTATACACTCAGCAAGATTCTATAACGATTTTCTCGTGGAATAGTGATTGCAGAGAATTGATACATATTTCATAATAATAGGGGGTTCCAAAATACTATTTTCGTTATAACATGCAATTACAATCAATACAGTAGGAGAAAATCACTTTTAAAAGTTGCTAAGTGTATACATATTAGTGCTTGTGACTGTACATCCAAATATCGCCAGTTATTTTTTAAGTTCTATGTAATTGGGGGCGAAATATAGTCATCAACTAGGCATAGTGCATAGCTTCTTAGACATTAATAATTTTACAAACAAATAGTAGTGTTTCTAATGAACGGAAATCAGAAAGTGATCCAAATACCATAAAAAATATTTACCTTATTACCACAACCGTGTTGATCAGTTGTTTAGGTAGGTTTTTAAACACCTTTTGAACATGACATTTCTGTATGGAGATTGACATGACTGACATTATCGAGTATTTCGGGACATCGCATCGCCAAGCGGTTGGTCGACTCTTTACGTGATCAGAGGACTGGCCTATTTTTAGGTCAAAGTATCATCAGCATTGCCATCGAACGTGGCAACGGTGCCAGCCTTTTGGGCACTTTTCCCATTGAAGAAATTGATTGATTGATTGATTGCGTTGCGAAGGAATTTTTTGACGCCCAATGACCTCTACCCCTTTTTGAAACAAATGTGAGTAGGTACATGTTCGGTTCGTGCACGGCGCGCGCTGCATTTACACTGTTGAAATACACCTTCCACGTTACATTGCATGTTACCTTTCATCAGTTTGTACGCAGCATTAGATTAGTGAGCACCAACCTCATAGTAAGATCAAGAGTTCCAGTGGAGACGTATCCCTCGTGGTATAGTGAGTCTGTCAGCACGGGGGTGATGACCAGGGAACCGTCTTCAAAGCTTATAGTTTTTTCCGGATCGTACACGTTGAAGGGATAGTCCTGTAACAAGTATTTGAGGTAAGAACAGAAAGACCTACGTACAGAGAAGGTTCTAGTTTGTCAGTTGATGAGCTATGGAATGTTCATAATGTTTCAAAATTATAGAGACACGGAATGTTGGACTGTTAATGCACAATGACCACAGCTTTTTACACATCGTAAAGCATAAATTCTAGACTGCTAGAGTCTATTTAAATCCTTGTTTCCAATATTGGTGTTATTTCCACTTAAACAAACATTAACAACTTTATATACGTGTAAATAAAGTTGATTTTAGACTGACTAGTACCGTTGAAAAAGTCATAAAAAAATACATGAAATACATGTTTGGCAAATAAATTGCGAACGCGGAAGAGGTAGGATAGGTTTGTCAATTAGGTCCATTTGTTTGCAAGTCACACATTTGCTTATCTTGCCGTGGGTCGCAGCGGACGATCCCGCCTACATTTTCATATGAAGCTGCCGTGGGCTGTTGCTGTGGAGAAAAATTATGCAACGTGATTTTACGGTCGCTATTTGATGACACTGTTTTGTTAGGAAAGCTGAGCTTTAATTTGATTTAAATAAATTACAGTCTTGAAAAAAAAAAAGTTATTTACTATTTTATCCGGTTAACTAACTTTGTTAAGTAGTTTTATAAATATTTATAAGAAGGTCTGAAATAAAATGGTAAAGGTCACAGACATATTAATTAAGCCCCGATAAAAATTATGTTAAGTATTTCGAATTATCCGATTCTAAACAGGTTTTTGAATTAGTATTAATTGTAATGCAGTCAATATTGCACTTTTTGTGAGGCTTTTTCTTGTTTTAAATACATAAACTGGTTTTTTATTTATTTAATGATATATAATACAGAGGTGTTATTTAATTCTAAACTCGCCAAACTTTTACGTTCGATGGCGAGAGGCGCTCTTTTTCCGACCTTACGCACATACACAGTCATGATGTCTAACCTTTTACTATAAAAAATCGAAGACATGACTGTGTGACATCTACCAGCCCGCACTTCCGCGTAGTGGATTGCGACCCACTCCCTCTCACAGAGAAGCTGTGTCGTAGCTGTGGCAAGCAACAATAAAGGCTAACTCCCTGGTGCTTGCGACTTTGTCTACGAGTATTTTATATTTTTGTTTTGTAACATCTGTCCTGCAATCTGTGGGAGATGATTTAGTGAAAAGCGACGGAAGTGTGTTACAGGAAACTGGTGAAGCGCGCGCGGTGCTAGAGGTGGCTGTCAGATTGTACCAATCCAATTTCCGAGAGGTTAGTACTGTCAGCCAAGATATCAGATGTTATATACACATGCGTCTACTGTATGTAAGGCTCTCTCGTTTTTTTTTAAACAAAGATCTGGAATGAAAAGTAATCTAAGTCCTACTCCAGGTTCCAGGCTACCTATTCGTCTTTCATAACGATTGGTTCAGGGGTTACTTTCTAGATTGTATTTTGCTATGCATATGATATTTACATACCGGATCTTGGGGGAACTTGACTTCTGCCAACCAACTGGGTGAGTCCTTAAGCCTAGAACCATTGAAGTCTTCGCTGAAGATCAGATCTCCCTTGCAGACGGGGCTGCTTCCCGCGACCTTAGTGGGTGTCGGCAGACAGTTTCTAGAGGGTATCGTGGGAAGAGGAGAGTACGTGCCCTGGGTTTGAGGAACAGGTGTGGCTGGTGTAGGCACTTGAGGTGGGATTTTGGATGGGTCAGCTGGTGATCCGTCTTCGTTAACATATTCTGGAAGTTGGAAGCAGTGTTGTGAGGATTTATTGCAAGCGACCCGAATATATTACAAAGGTTGCACATAATATGTTTCCTTGCATATATGGTGTGCAAAGTTGTAATTGTAATAAAATTCATAAAAAGTCTGTAAAAATAAATATAAATCGGGTTTATTGTGCCAGAATCTGGCTACGTTCACAGCATATTTAGTAGCAACGACTCATTCATAGGCCCTTCCGGAAGCAGTTGAGCAGTGAGCAGACATTGTGGGCCTTACCACAAAAACTTAGACACTTGTTCAACGCGTGTCTAACGTCAGTTTTATGTCAAACTCCATACAGAAATGTCATGTTTAAAAGGTGTTTAGACTAAACAGCTGATAAACACGGGTTTGTGGTAATAAGGTGTGTGTCTTAGAAGGTATATTTGGATACATTTTGATGAATAGTAAATACTTTGAAGAAAATTGTTGAATTGTTAAACTTTTACCTGTAACAGTCCATTCTCCATTATCTTGTCTGTAGCCCAACCCATTTTTGATGACGTAAGTCCAGAAGTAGATCTTGTCTCCAAGTTTCAGCTCCGCATTCCGGTCTCTGAAGACCCACTGTCCATTCTTAACTTTGGTGATGTCACGAGCCCATTGACCAGCTTCTAGGCCGTCCATCTCTACGTTGAGGTTGCCGTGGAAGGCCATAAGCGTGAAGCCATCGTCTGGAAAAGATTTGAATGGGTCTTTAGAATGGAATTTGGGCCTATATACCTATGGCGCGTTGTGCCTTTCGCGCGCGTTGCGCCTTTTTGTTGAAATAATTCTTAGTGCTGCATTGTCCTTCCAAGGTCTGTAATTTTTTAATGCCAGCTTTGAAGTGAAGCAAGACAAGCAACGTGAGTATACAATTCGTGTAGGTACTTGAAACTGTAGTCAAAAGTTTGTTTTTAATTTTTTTCTTCGTTTTTTATGCAATTTTAATATCGACTATTTGTTGTACACACGGCTATACATCAAGCTATACATTTCCAGTTTATACTGATCTCACATTGTATAGGATTTCCGTATAATGCGAGGTCAGCTTATACTGGAAATGTATAGTTTGATGTGTAGCCGTGTGTACCTATGAGTATGAACAGCTAATTTATTATCTTCTTCTCTAAGTCGTTTCACACAACACTAAATACGAAAAAGAAAAAAAATCTTTAATAAAATTAAAAAATAACAAATTCTAACTGGTTTTTCAATACAAGAATATTAATATTATGTTTGTATGACTACAATTAATGGCTGTATATAACTATATCTTTAAAATAGTGGCGCAAAAACGGCTGAACGGATTTGGACGAAAATTGGCACACAGTTTATAACCTGGATACCACATAGCGTGGGCGTAGCAGCGGGCAAAAGGTAGTATAGAATAATATGATCAAAAACTGTGTCTCAAGAAGTTCGAGCATTTGATGGCCACTACTAAAGCGTCTCATAATGATCGTTGGTACCTACTTCCATATTATAATTCAATTTGAACATGTTTTTGTTGGCAAAGCAAACCTGTTGTACCATGTTTGTATAAATTACTTGTCACGAGACTGGATACTGTGGTCATTGCCTTTTTGTCATGGAACTCTTTGGACTTCGCGTCAATAACCACTGGCCAGAAGAATGATGGTTCCTAGCTACTTAAAAATGAAAAATGTTTTTTGGCAAACTAGTTTTGGAATTTAAGTAACGATTTTGTATAAATTGACAAACTTAATTTAAAGTTTTCCTGTTAACTGCCAGACCGAAATTCCGATGATGTCTTTTATTTTTTTGATTTTTGAGACGAAATGAATAAAATCTATTTTGTGTTCATTTTCGTATTTTAAGTTCTCTAAAATAAGGACTTAAAATTAAGTGTCAGGTATTTTAGTATGCGACTGATGTTTCCCAAATGGAATAAAATGTACCCACGGGCCATGTCCAAGATTTTGGAGGAGAATTTTATTGTTAGTGCCCCAACGAACTTCATTTTAGTACCTATGGAATGTTCAAAAGGAGATTAAAAAAAAAATACATTTCTTTTTCTTTTCAAGTGAAGTAAAATTGCACAAAAAGAATTGCTGGGAAACGACTTTTATTTTTGGTGTGAAAAGTCGCTGTTTACGGTAGTGCGCAACGTAACGCACACGAAACATAGTGCATAGGGGTGCATGCAACGGTTCAGGATTTGTTGGGGTATTTACAATTAAGATAAAACATTTAAAACTTGCTGTCTTTAAAATCGCCTGAAAAATTTGGAAATTTGGCCTTCAGTATCTCCGTAACCAGAAGGTTCCCAGATATGGTCCAGAACAAAAAAATGATCACAATGACGGGAATAACAAGTGAAAAAAAAAAAAAATGAAAAAGCGTTTATTCGCAGAAATAATTCATATCACCTAAATATTACCTCTGCCAAACTGCACAGCAGTTTGTTGGCAGACGCAGCTCCTTTTTTAATAAATTTAGACATATTTAACACTTTTCCACCTATAGGTACGCTAAACTATTAATGAATTCATGAATTCTCAAACAAACAAGTCTTCAAACATACTGAATATTTGAAAAAACTTGCTTGTCTGAGAATTGTCACTAGTGACTTTTGGCTTCGTTTCAGTGTCTTTTTAAACCCTTTATGTAGACCGGACATTACGAGAATAACTCATGTGTGTAATGGGCATCATAGAGGGGCGCATAGTGCTCAGCGTCTCGTCGGTTAAAATCCAACAAGCCGTTTAAGCTGCAGAGAGTGCCAATGAAATAGACATACATACATACATACTCTCGAAAACCATTACCCTTCTTCAGGGGCAGTTGGGTAATGAAAAATCAATAATTACAGACTGATGATATCTATTTATTTCTGGCCAACCAACAATTGTTTATACTATTATATGTTCAAATAAAGATTCTTATATCAAAGGGTTAGTATAACAATTTATTATAGGTTAGCACCGCATGCCCCATAAAGTAATAAGTGTAAAATTTTAAAGACAAAATTAAAAATAATTAATTATTATTGTATATTTAATTATTATTGTGTATTTAATTATTGTATTAATGTTGTAGCTTTAGGAAACGCAATACCTAGTGTCAAGAAAATATGCAGCAATAATATTCAAAAAGAACTAGGAGACTCAGAATTCTTTAGGGATTCAGTCATGCAAGCTTATTTTTATTGCGACAATCTTTCGTAATAAAATTACCCTTTTTCTTATTCTTTCCCCGAATTTGGATCCTCTGCCTTCTCTCGAGGTATCCAAATATGCGTGAATAAAATATCGAATAACGCGATATGGTAATTTTATTATTCGATCAAAATGTTAAGGTTTCGGATTTCTGATTTTTTGACATTCAATTAATATTGCACTGTAAAATATTGCAGAAATAAAAAAAACAGTAAAAAAAACTTAACATTCTCCTTTTTATTGTGCAGTATCTATTTATGAATTCTACAGTATTTATACTAAAGAAAAAAAAAATCACTTATTTCAGGCGTAGTTTACTTTTAAAATGGTGAAAGCTAAAATGCAAATGCTGAAAAAGTCATCAGGTGAAAATTGATGAGTCTAACAAAGGCATTGTTTGGCCCAATAGATGGGACAGGTCACGTAAACTACATAGCTAGTGATCCATCATACTCTGTGACACCGTGACACGTAATCTAGTGAGAGGTCCATTGCTTGATTTAATTTCTGACTTTATTTACTAAATGCGTCAGGTTCGTGAACGGACGCCGTCAGTAGAAACTGGTCATCTCTTAGCTGCCATAGCTTATTTTAATTTAATTTAATTTTTGAATTGTTTAATTTTTTTTCTTTTTATTACGGACGCTTTAAAGTTACGCATCGTGTAGTGTATAATTTCAACATGAATAATAATAAATAAATAAATAATTCTTTATTGCCATGAAAACAGGTTACAAAATATTTGAGACCCTGGCTCCAGAACTAGGTTAGAGTACCTGTATTTAAGGAGCCAGGACTTCTTCCATTTAGGTCACAATAAGCAATTAAATAAATTATGTTACTTAAAATTAAGTTTTAAAATAGAAAAAGAAAAAATGTAATTGGATTTTAATAAAATACTCAAAACAAGATTATTATAAATGTGGATTTAAACAAAAATTAAAGAGAGATTTAAATTGAATGATGTAACCATATTTTAATTTAAAAGAGTGTGCGTGGCGTTTCTTGCCCGTTCTTCTCCATAGGAACCTACTACGCTTTGGAAGGGGCAACTAGCTTCATTCAAAAGTACCTATATTTGGTTTATTGAAAATAAATGCTTTGATTTTGAGTTTTGAAGAAGGTTTTTGATAGCAACAAGCAAGGGGGTTCATTTGGTGGTTTATTTGCAATGCCATTTCAGAGACAAATTTTAATTTTCTTCAAACCGGAACTCGTTTTTCCCAGCTAAAGCACTAGGAAGTGGTAAAGGGAGGGCGTTTTAGGAGAATGTCTTATGTAATTTTAACGTTCAAAAAGTGCTGATTCTCAGCCTAATTTGAATAATAATTGATTTTTGATTTTGACAGAGCTACGCTATATAAATTATTAAGTACTAGCTGCGCCTCGCATAAGTCTAAACTCCGTAAGAGTATCGGAATAAAAAGTATCCTATGGCCTAAATCAGGTCTTGGTCTACCCATGTGCCAAATTTAATTCAAATCTTTTCAGCCATTTCAGCGTGAAAGAGTAACAAATAAACATACAAAAAATCAAATCTTTTCACTTTTTATTATAATAGGATTAGTTTAGATGGTGGGAGTATTTCCCCAGAGTAAATAACAGTTCAGCTGCCAGTCATCAGTTTCATTGTAGTTTTTTTTTTTTGCACTTGACGACTGTCTTTTGTTTGTTTGAGTGTTGCTAGCAGAAAAATATTTCCTTAATTTTTTTTTTTGAGATGGGGTAAATCCGTCAAAATAATTATTAGTGTGCACATTCGATTGATTGTTGTATAAATTATGACCTAATATCTAAAACGCATGTCTACAATAATAACACCATTCTCCTGTGGTTTTGTAATATTGCGTTAATGACTTATTATTGAATTACCTAAATATACCTAAGACTATGCATCAATTTATGTATTTAAATGACAAATACTATAATGTTGTTTATCTAATTAAAGGAAAAATAGATGAATAAAGTTATCAGTTTCCTCGTATGTTTGCACATGACATGACGACTTTCTTACTTTGAGTATTGCCAGAAGAAAAACATTTTCTTGTTATTATTTTGAGATGGGGTAAGTCCGTCAAAAACTATTTGTGTACAATCGAATATTCTGTATGATCTAATATCTAAAATGCAAATGTTTAACGTAACAAAACCATTTTCCTATGTAACAGTGCGCTAATTAATTACTGAACTACCTAAATATACACAATGCATTATATTATGTACTTAAATGAGTTCATGTGTGTATGTTATATAGATTTTGAGTTATTGAGGGGTGAAAAGTAGCTCCAAATGGTTTGTGTAATAAAACCTATTATTTTCCTAATTTAAGGAAAATAAGTTGCTTTATTCTTCAAGGTAGGTACCGTTTTCAAAGTTGATGTTACTTAACAAAACTTAAACTCACGCCTTCTCCCCATGGGGGGTAAGCGGGAACTATAGAACGCCAAATGCCTTGTCTACGTTGAATGACTTGCTTCGTCTACGTTCATACCCGCCGCGCCGTTGCGAGTCCATACTTTTTCAATGTGAATTTCAGTAATAGTTTTATAATAGGGAATATGCATGTGATTCAAATATGGGTAATTTTTTTTTTATAAACTATATTACCTACTTCAGAATTATGCCTCCATCAATATTTTTGAATAAAATTTCTTTTTGAGCGAGAAATTAATTTTTAAAAAGTCCCAAAAAACTGTGGGTAATTCAAATACTTGAAAAACTAAGAGCCGATGTGACGTAACAATCCGGGATAACAATCAAAATGTCAATGTCAAGTCAATCAACAAGTGTCAAGTCAATGACTTGACAGTTGCTTGTTTGTTTTCACGGACTGTGACGTCACCACACCAAGCGCGCCAAATGGAGGGCGTTTAAATAGCCCGGATCGGTTGGATATTTTAAAACATTTTTTAAGTAATTTAAAATTGCTTTTTTGCCGTCGAATTTTTTTTAACTATTATTTGACGATATAAATGGCATTAGGATCATCTCTTGATAAAAGTTTAATACCAAAGTTTCAGTGGATATAATATTAACGAAACAATGCTGTCTTTAATACTCAAGGGGGAAGGAAAGAACCTTCGAGGTCCAAACGTCAACTTGTAAGATATTTTTAAGGATAGTTGAATAAACCGAAGAATTATCATAAATAAAAGGAAAACGGAAAATAAAATATACACAACATAATTAATTAGCTACGAGAGGAGAGAAGCTCGTGGCTAAGTAAAAACAGCCGCACGGGGTCGATCCATCAGGTTAAGCTACGCTTGCCGGGGTTGGTCCGTGGATGGGTGACCATCTTTACATACCGAACCCCCTCCGTGCCCGTGTTACTGGTCAGATAGGCAGTCGCTCCATGTAAAATATTGGTATTTTTTTATATTTGTTTATTTATTCAGCTGCATCCGGTTAGACTGGAAGCCGACCCCAAAATAGTTGGGAAAAGGCTAGGCAGATTGAATTAATTAGCTGCGCATGAAATAATAATTTGCAATTTAAATATTTTGTAATGGTTTTCTGAATTCGAAAACCGGCTTCGATTCATTTTGGAAAAGATTTAAAAATTAATTGTAACATAGTTGGGGAAATAAAGAGGCCAGATGATGATGAGGTAAGCGTCTGTCCGCCATCTTGTGCCTTCCAAATTCAAATGATGACAGTTCAACCATAAACCTCCAACTGTCACTATCAAGACACAATAGAATTTTAATTGTTATCAGCCATATATAGGCCAATCAACAGATGAGCGGTACCATCATAATCATACAGTCGCCCTAGCCTTTTCCCTCCGCCGAAAAATTGTCCATAGACGGCTCAGCGTCTTACTCTTTTAAAATGGTTTTACAATATTTTTTATACAATGAAATTCGTTTTTTAATCCCGTAGAATAATTTGACAGGTGCAAATGTCAAACACCATATTGAAAAAACAAACAACAATAATTTGAAATGTCAATTTAGTCTACGAGATTATAAAACGAACTAAATTTACCTACTTATATAGTTTGTTTTTTTTAATGCTGGTATTCAGCTGCATCCGGTTGGACTGGAAGCCGACCCCAACATCGTTGGGAAAAGGCTAGGCAAATGATGACGATAGTTTTTTTTTTAAACTTTATATACTATATATAATTATTATACAACTAATTAAAACCTAAATAAAATTAACTATCCAAACTATACAAGGTGGAGACGACAATACGACAGAAAATAAAACTCCGTATAACTAATGACGTTCTCGGTCTACATACAAAAAAATGATGAAATATATTCAATAGTTTAGTTACAATAGCTAGTCAAAGATCGGCAAATCCCATACTCGGCCTATCACTACTATTTAGTTTGTTTGAAAAAATGACTTTTTAATTTCGATGTTAGGATTTATTTGATAGTTCCACTGAAATACTCTAATGCATTAGTATTGCCAGTGTTTTCATTTATTGTTGTATTGTCGTCTCCACATTGTATAGTTATTATATGTGAAGACGAAGTGATGAGATAACAGTTCATAACATAAATATAGCGTCAACGACCTTATCATTAACGCTATAGTTCATAGTATATTTGTGAAGGTTTTCCTTATACCTATGCACTTATGTGTCGTGGAAAACACGAAGTTCTGATAACAAATGGAGTAAAAGGTTAAATACTGGAGTACTTAAAGTATTCGTAAAATTATGTGATATGATTTGTTTTCTTTTTCTCTAGTTAAGGGGGTTTGTTCTTTGGGATATCTGTCTGTTACCTTTGACGCCCTAACGGCTGAACGGATTTCGATGAAATTTGGCACACAGGTAGACCATTACCATGCTAGGGCATGATAATTAAAGATAAGTTCCCGTGGGATAATTTCAGATCTCAACGCGAGCGAAGGTGTGGGTAAAACCTAGTTATCTCACAAATGCGACAGCTTGGGTGTTGTTCCACAATCAAGCATAAACGGCTGAATGGATTTGGATGAAGTTTGGCATACTGATAGACCATATCGTGGGTTTACACAGAATTCTTTTTATCCTGGTAAATTAAGTAGATACGGTTAAAGATGTTTATTTCTCAAAAGAATTACAATTCACTTATAGAGAAAACATAGTTATGCTTAAACAATTAATGTGCCATTAAACGTAGCTTAAAATAAAGTAAAGTATTACTACACTTAGTACCCTAAGTAGGTACGTATCCTAAAACTAAACTTAAAACATTATAACAATAGAATAACACCCTAAAAACCTATTAATAGTTTTGCCAAATAAAAACAAATCAGAAGTAGATAGTTGTAAGCAGGGAACAGTAGAATGTCAACCAATGCGGGTAGGGTGCATTTCAACGGTTGTAGCGTGTTTACTAAGGCCTATACCACAGTGCCGAAGAAAAACAAGAAACGAAGAAATAAAGTGATATTTTATTTATTTTTCTATTTACCTAACTTAAAAATGGATGAATGTATAGTTAGGTTAAGTTATATATATACTTGTACTTGAATATAGAACTAGATTATATTTGTTGTTGTTTCGAGTGTGTTTTTCTTAAGCACTTAAAAGGTTCATTCGACATTTTGTTAAGTTATTCTGTAAGCCTGGTATTATTTTTTAGTATATATTTCTTTAAAGTTTTCTTTTAAATATATATATATAGTTCTTTAAATATAGTTATTATTATTATTTATAGATATACATTATTTTTATATTATATCTATTTATATATTTTATTATATGTAGGTAAGTATTATCTTTTAATATATAGTTCTTTAAAGTTTTTTTGTAAATGTTAAACGATTTGATTTCTTTTATGTCCTTAGGCAGTTTGTTAAAAGTTGGCCCCTTCGTACATGATATTCCTCTTTCCATATTTAGTCCTAGGTTGGGTTAAGCAGATTTCATTAGCCTGCCTTGTCAAAATTTTGTAAGTTTCTACCCTCTTTGTAAATATTATCTGCGAGTGTATGTCTCTAGTTAGTATTTTCCTGACAAGTATACAGGTGTTATACTTATATATTTGAAAGAGGTTCATAAGTTTTGTTTCTTTGTAAATTTTTTCAGTAGGTGTTAAGTAGTCGTATCTAAATAGTGTTTTAATTATTTTATTTTGAGCAACTTGTAGTACTTTTAGGTTTGTTTTAGCAGCAGTTCAGATCCTCAAGAATACCAGCAAAATCGAAGGCAACAACAGATAGTATTAAATTTTTGACGTGAAAGTCTTTCGTTGTGCGATTTTTGGTAGTGGACAATCATATGGGTTCGCGTCACCGACATGGTAATGTTAAACTAGCTTCAGCTCGCGACTTCGACTGCATAAAACTTCTGTTTTAATATAAAATCCCTAAAAAAAAACCTTTGTACGTATTTTTCCGTTCTTTTCTTCTTGTCTGTTTGTTATGTGTGTATATAAATCCTAACTATAATATTATAAATGCGAAAGTGAGTTTGTTTATTTGTGTGTTACGCTTTCACGCTAAAACGGCTGAACGGATTTCGATGAAATTTGGCACATTATCCCTATATTCCCACGGGATTGGGACTTACGCGGGTGATTACGGGACGCAGCTAGTGGTTAAATAAATAAAAAATAATATATTATATCCTAATATAGCTCTTACTTAAATCTAGAAACTCACTTGTCATTCGTCTGTCAATAGGGTCACGACACCAGTTTCGTTATCATAAATAGGTTTTACCTACGATCGTTTTATAATCTCATTTAAGTAATTAATGTATAATTATTCTTAATGCCGAGATAAACGCTTCTCAATAATCGAGTTGTTTATCTTAATTGACTTAATTTATACAACAGGTTTGACGATAGTGTGGTGTGAGGACTTTCGTTTTAGTTATTTTGTTATTGTTAGGTTTTTTACTTGTATATTACGCCATTAATATGTATAAACATTTAGATTATAATAATCTAAGTAGATAAATACCAAATTAATGCAAGATTAGGAGGTCAATTTCTCTAATTAAAAACTTTCAAAGCCTAGTCCAACCTAATCTCTGTCAAAATCGTTAGTAAATTACAGGTATTTTTGTCATATTTGGTATGAGAACGTTCTTAAAAATATGGCAAAAATAATAATAATTGCCTCTCAGATTACCCAAGCGTGTCTGTTTAAAAAAAGGATTTATTTGTTTATAAGTAAGTAAACAAATTGACAGATGACATTAACATTTTTTTTTTATTGTATGTTGTTGAATTTAAGGAAGTCCTTTCGTCATTTACATTGAATATTATTATGTCGAAATACTTCGGCTATCAAGAAGGCAAATGTTTGTTCAACTAAACAGACATACCTCCTTGTTTGAACGCGTTCTTGAACTAAATACCAGTCGAATTAGAAAAATATTTTTGCATTTTTGGTAGCCTATTTCTTGAGGAAGGCTATAACATAATCAGCCTATAATGTTCCCACTGCTGGGACACAGGCCTCCTCTCTATGAGAGGGAGTGGGCCGTAATCCACCACGCGGGCCCAGTGCGGGTTGGTAGATGTCACATGTATTCGAATTTTTGGTTCTAGGACATGCCGGTTTCCTCACGATCTTTTCCTTCACCGTTTTGAGAGCAGTGGCGATGAAATAATTTACACAAAGTAAAGCGCCTGTCGGGGTTCGAACCTACGACCTACAACTCGTAAGTCGCGGCCGTTACCACTGGGCCACCACTGCTCTCAGGAAGGCAAAAAATAGGCTATTTAGTATCACGCTAGGAGCCGAGCAAAAATAAATAAAAGTGAGAAAACTAAGTAATAGCGCGGGCAAACGATGCGATGCGATGAGGTAGGTCAGGGGAACAAGAAATTCACGCGGACGAAGTCACAGAAAAAAGCTAGGAATTAATAAGAGGAAAACTAGAAAATAATAATTATTTAAATGACTTGATTGTTGATGACTCATTTAAATGTTTTTTTTTTAACGTCAAAACAAAGGAATTTGTCATAAGGTGTTAAGTGTTCGCGTTATTTCTTTATAATTCGTGTATTTAAGGACTTACATATAACTTTATATTCATTATTTACCTGCACCTTCTGTTATTTAAGTATCTTTAGGGTTCCGTGCCAAAACGGTGCTTATATTCATTGCTTATTATCACAATAGTAAAAGAAAGCCAATTTTTATTTGATATTTAACTAACTTATAATGATATTTATTAATTAAATAATTCTTTAATATGTACTTTTGTTTGTCTTTAATTACATAACAATAAAAATATTAGTCGTCCTTATTTTTCAATATACCTACCTGTAAGACCAAGTTCAGGCCTCAGACCAAATAAAAAACCAAGACAGAGCGCTGCGAACAATACAGTGAAGCATGTCAAAACTACACCAACGCTCTGTGCGTACACGCTCAAACGCAAACATTTATAACCATTTACAATCAAACTACACCAAAATATGAGCACACATGTTTACGAAACCGGCTTCACGTCACTGTTGACAGCGCTCTGTCTTGGTTTTTTATTTAGTCTGAGGTTCAGGCCTAATCACTTGAGTAAATTATAAGTTTTAACTAAAAACTGGCGTGATACGGAATCTCGTTGTATGAATAAGATTCCTAACTTTGCCAGACTTATAAAAATCATACTAGTAGCTGTGTAGACTTGACACAAACTTAGATTTTATGGGCATTCCAAAGAGTGCTACAATGTTATACCTACTTATTAAGAAAATGTTATTCTGAAAGGCTTTACAATTTTACATCTAGTAGACTAAAAACTGGCGTGATACGCTTAGGCTTTACAATTTTCCTGTTACACTCACTGGTTGGAGATAAATAAACAGTTTTTAACTAGTTTATGTTGGAAAAACTAAGCTATAGAGCCTATAGGAGTCGAATAATGAAGTACATTCTAAGTTTATGAATTTGTTGCCAAAAATTAGCAATGCTAGTCTATGGTAAATTTACCCTAATTTTCACAGAAATAACGGGTAGCTATTGATTTTATCGGAATAGCTATAAGAAACAACGTCTGTGGTATCAACACAATGGCAAGCCGTAATCACTTTATAAATAAAACAGCCTTACAAAAAACAACAACAAACAGCAGCGGACAGGAAAAACCCATTAATAAAACAAAAAATATCAACATACCTGGTACTGAAACCCTCAGTCCCTTAGGCCAGATGGCTTCCAGCTTAGCAGGAGGCACTTTGTAGTCGGCAGCTCCAGGTTGTACGAAGCATGTTGCGATTAACGCAAATAAACAAATAATTGAGCGAGCCATGACGTCCGTGCTCGCGGACGGATGGCAGCAGACTGACGTTTGGCGTTACGGGATTATGCGCTTGAGCATCTGCGTAGAGCAAGATAATTATTAGATGTGGCAGGTTCAAGTTTAAGTGTTGTAATCAGGGCTTGGAATACCGTTAAAAATATGGTATCGTTACAGCCTTCTGATGCGGGTATCGTTAACTAATAAATAACGTTATATTATTTACCGTTATATCTGGCACATTTTACCGTTAAACATACGTAACGTTAAAATCTAAGGTAACGATAATTTTATCGTTATAATTAGTTTTGTTACCGTCGCTCTCGTCCAATTGCAAAAGAATGTCAGATTGCATCGACGCTAAGACTGCCGTACGACTATTTGCGCGTTTAATAGATATTATCTTATCATTGCTATTCTGTGTTGTGCTTGTACTTGAGAATATACTTGGTTGGTTGGTCCACCGTGTTCTGTAAGCGCGTACGACTGCCGTGAGCGGTGAGAGATATGAAGACGACAAACGAAATGGCAACAGCGCCGACAGGGTGTGAGAGTGAGAGGGGCGCGCGCGCACGCCGGCCGCGGCCGCCTTTGAGGCGGGCTGGCAACGTCGCTTAAAATAACAAAATAATACCGATAATTTTTTACCGCTATTTTTACAATATTGTTAAAAATACCGGTAATTTTTACCAAAAATGTTAACGTTATTATTATGTTATGCTACTAAGTAACGCTACCAAATTGTACCGATATCGAAGTATCTCTACGGAAATACCGTTACTTAACGTTACTTTTAAGGGGGCGTGTATTGACAGCAAAAAATCATATTTCACCCGCGCAACCCTTACCTACCCCTCTCATTAAACACGACGAAAACAAAACACAATGCCTTCCCGCCAGCAGAAACTTTTCCTCTGGCGTTTATAGAATTCGAATTTCAATCTTCTGTAGTTTATTTTGCTTATACGATACGCTAAGCTTGAATTCAGAACTATAGATCATGTTCATGTTTTGGAACTAGAAACTCAATGTTGATGTGAAAATGTTCAAATTTAAATGTTACCAAATTTTATTTAGGACCTTGTACAATTTGTACCTAATGACGTCTTTGTGGAAAAACTATGGTACCAAGTAATAAATATAATGCTATATCGTGGATTTCTCTCTTTGGAGGATCGTGCAAAGTGATACCCAAGTAAAAAATAATATTCGTATAATGAATTTTGCACTGTAGTGCAACGAATATGGCATGTGTCATGAAAACCTTTCCGGCGCCAAACGCAAACAATCCCCTTCGAAAACATTTGAAACATGTGAAAAAGAGGCCGAGTTCTGTACAAAAGAAATAAATGAAGGATTGTCGGCTTCACCAGTAAAAGAATTGACATCTATTCATCTATGTAAATGGGTGCCAAAGTACCAAAGGGACTAATTATAGCAAGGGCCCGAGGTACGCGGATCAGTACCTGCGCTGTGTTTTGGGCGCGCGCCCGGCGCGTTTTGGACGCTCGTCAAACGCAACAAGATTTCCACATTTTGTTGTAACTTTTGAACCGTGTTTCTTTTAAGTTTATTACTAATGCGGAGAAAATGACAAGGAAAAATGGTGAAAAAGGAACTCGCGTCCAAGCGTCAAGGGCACGGTTAGGTTTCATTTACGGAGACGCGAGGAGTCGCGCGTGGCTTTGGGCGGCGCGGCCCGCACTGAATTCAAACATATGGCGTTGTATGAGTGCGTTTACGAAGACGCGATTTTACACGCGTTTGTTTGAAATGGAGCGTTTTTTGCGGCGGAGCTCGCGAATGGCATAGCCACGTCACACGCGGTGTGTCATCACGGCGGCGCACACAGCAGCAATTCTCGATGAAGCGATGCCCGCGGCATACCTTCTCCCAGTCTTATTTGTAAATCGCACAACGGAGATCCAAGTTGAGAGTGGCAAGTTGCGACATGTGCAGGCCTAACGGCGCCCGGCATGGGCGCTCGCTTAGACTGCAGCGCTTGATAAAATTCGTTACATAGGAATTCATACAATTTTATTGAGCGCCCGAAACGCAGCGTACAAAATGCGCGTCTCGGGAACTAGTCCCTTTGTAGAAAGTTTAGTATGGTCCCTCTTTTTAACTGTTGAAATTGTAGCTTTGAAATCACGCCAAGTTGCATTATAACTTTAGGCCTCATTTACGGAGACGCGGGGCGTGGCGCGTCGCGTGCAGTGTGGCGTCACGCGGCGCGTCTGACATTTTTTCTGTTTACGGTGCGGCGGCGCGTGAAGCGGCACTTATCATCCCACGCGTTAACATAAACATATGGCAGTATACGTCTTGATTGTCGCTGCTTTTTTTTGGGTTTTTAACATATATTTTTGAAATGTGCTAATTAAAAACTTTCATTTGATACCCAACATGGTATGATTAAAAAATATTTTTTGTTGTTCATGATATGTCACATAGAGGGCGCCATTTTCAATTTAATGTGTCTTCATATAGCCTATAACTAGCGGACGATCAAGAAGCTTCCAACGATACCTCTTAGAAGAGTCTTTTAGAAGATAATATGAGGGAACAGACATAGATAAATATATAGAAACCGGTCAAAATCATAACCCTCCTTTTTGCTTCGCCGTAGTCAGGTAAAAACTAAAACCCAACTACGACAAAAAAGTCAACTAAAGAGATATAAACAAGACATCACGGACAGACAAATTAAAAATCCGGAGTCATACGGAATCTGTTCGAGTTCGTTCTTTACACCAATAACCGAAGAATAAGGGTATTATTCTAAACAAGTTTTATTTAGGGGCGGTCAGTCGCTCCAATTGTTCGTCTAATGGGTCACCTTACAAGAAGTTTGTCAAAAAAAGTGGGAGTAAACGAATTTGGATCCTGAGTAAATCGCAATAAGATTTAATCTCCAGTGCGAATTTTCAAATGAACGTAGAATGGGCTCGTTGGCTATGTTGTAAATTTTCTCCGCAAGAAAATTCACCGCAATACAGAGCAATGGCGCTAGTTGTACCTACTTCTTTCTATACTCCGTGCTACTATATCAGTCAAAAATCTGTCAAATAAAATGTATGTCATCTTGAGTTTTCAAATATCAACATTGAATTTTAAATGTTTATTTAGACTCGGTATTTATTTATTTATCAATCAATAACACTTGTAATATTCGTTTTGGAAGTGGTTTTAGTGTTTATTTCATGTTTTCTATGTCTCAGTTTCTCTTGTGGAATGTGATAAATTACGAAAATATTATTTACGAAAATAAATAATATCTCAGCGCAGCTAAAAATTTGAGCGCAGTCCTCTCGTCTCAACAGAGCGACGCCGACTGATTTGTGAAACAAAAATATGGTTGAAGTTCCCGTAATGTGCGACGGAAGATGGCTTCTTCCACGAACTAAGAACGTCGTAAGTCCTACAAGCTTTGATTCGTAATAAAACCAAAAATAAAAGGAATAAAAAAAAAAGCCTACACAATTTTCTTTGCCTTGTTTTAATACATATAATCATCTAATTTTTATCATAATAGGCATTAGCATTTTAAGTACAAATCGAAAATACGTGAAAATTAGAGGTAACTTCGTGATATTTTTTTATCGAGAAAATTTAAATATTTTGTGTTTCTGTTACACAAAAAGTTTGGAAATATCATGTAGTTACTCATACCATTTTTATTTTATACCTAAGTCTTATCAATTCTATGAAAAATCAAATTGAAGACAGGCAATTTTGGTTACGTCCCGGCCTTAATGTGAATTGGTATCGTTTTCAAGCCCTGGTTGTAATAAGTTGGGTAAGTACCTATAGCTAGTTAATTTATATTAAGGCGGTACCCTGAGCAAAACGCTACGCTAGCCGCTTTTTGTGTAATTTTTAGGAGTTATCTACTTGTTATTTAAAAAGAAATATCAAATAATAAAAATACATTAAACTTCTACTTAGTCTTGACTCCAAAATTGTATTTTATTTTTATTAATTTATGTTTCATTAATCTCGATCCAACGAAACCATAAAAATGAGAAATAATGATTGATAACATGCATCTCCTCGTAAAGTAAACATTTATTAATTTTTCTAATGATAGACAATTTAATAATTAACATTTTGTAACATTTTTTTCAAAAGACCATAGCTTAATTTAGGTCTTTATTAAAAGAAATATTGTGCATTGATTACCATTTCAAAGCATCGCAGTATGAACAGATATGTCAATTTAAAAACAAAAAGAGTTTTGAAGATAAATACGTGCAAGTTAATTTAAATCTGAACCAAACTTCAATAAATGTAATTAATACAGACTGTATAAATGAATCAATCAACGAGCACGGTGAATCGGAATGTAGCAAAATCGAAAATCCTAACTCGAAGGATTTATTTCGTTTATAAATTTGTAACTATCCTTCATCAAAACATTAACGGTTTGCTCAATAAATCTGATATGCTTTGTGTCTGTATTAACGATTTGGCTGCCCAGAGCAATCCTGTTGACATACTTTGTGTCACTGAACACAACATGACGAACGGTGACGAAGTGTAGGTATCTAACAATACCAAATTATAAACTTGCGTCCTCTTATATGAGAGATAGCAGACACGGCGGCTCATGTATCTTAATTAGAAACAACTTGAAATACAGAATTCTTAATGACATCACAAAATTTTCCATATGTAACACGATATAATGTTTTGCAATTGAGCTGTTGGAACATCAAATAATTGTTTTATGCATTTACAGGCCACCTAATAACTCCGCAGGCACTATAGACAGCTTAATAACGTTTGCTCACATGGTAGAAAGGTCGTTATGTCCTGAGATTTCAACATAGATACTTTGAAGCAAACAAAACTTTCCATCCAATTTACAGAAATCTTAACCAGATATGATTTAAAACTAAAATTCAATCAAATAACGCGATTTGCTAGTAAAACGTGCATAGATAACATAGCACACAACATAAGAGCTTGTAAAGGCACTGTTAAGGAATTAGCGCTATCTGACCATAATGCGCAAATAGTAAAGGTTCCAGTTAAAAAGACCTGCAACATAACATACTGGTATATATTAAAACGAGATAACTCTCAAGGCAACAGAGCAATATTTCTAAAATATTTAAATCAGCTAACCAATAGTGACGTCTATAGTTGCTCGGATGCGAATACTGCCTACAACGTGTTCCATGACAATTTCGTTATGCTATATAATCTCTGCTTTCCTGTTAAGAAAGTCAAGATACATAACAGATCTAGACCGAAATGGATTTCACGTGGATTAAAATTGTGTAGCAAACGTAAATGTCAACTATTGTGGCAATATAGGACAAATCCAAATCAAACCGCTAAAACTGCTTTCAAAGCATATGCAAAAAGGTATAAAACTATAATTAGACTGACTAAAAAATCTCAAAACGACTACTTTATTAAATCTGCAATAAATAAGAACAAAGCTACTTGGAAAGTTATAAATGACATCAAATGTAAGTTTCCTAATGAAGGTGTGGCTCAATTAATTACAAATGGCGTAACCATAAATAATCCTCAAGACATTGCTAATTCGTTTAATGACTTCTTTCTTGACATCAACAATAACAATACTAGTGTACCCCAGGAATCATTCAATAAATTGACATATAATTCTAATTCAATCTTTATGACACCGACGATCCCTGATGACATTAATAAAATAATAATTGCTCTAAAAAATAAAAACAGTGCCGGTTATGACAACATTATGACAAATATTGTTAAAGATGTAGCCCATATTATATCAGAACCACTTAGCTTCATTGTCAATTTAGCTATAGAAGAAGGCACTTTCCCAGAAAAACTATAAATATCGGTTATAAAGCCTGTGTTCAAAAAAGGAGACAAAACCAACATGAGTAATTACAGGCCCATTGCATTAATACCTACTTTTGGGAAAATCTTTGAAAAGGTGATCTTTAACTGTCTTTATAATTTCTTTGAGGCAAAAAACATCCTAACGCCCAATCAATATGGTTTCAGAAAAAACAAATCCATAAATGTAGCAGTTTATAACTTCTTACATAAGGTAATGATCAACTTGGATAAAGGGTCGTCAGCTGTCGCATTATACATGGACATGTCGAAAGCTTTCGATCGTGTCGATCACAAAATACTCCTAAGAAAGTTGTATACATATGGTGTAAGAGGAAATGTGTACAAACTCATAGAATCGTACCTTAGCAATAGGCAACAATTCACAGAAGTAAGAAGGATGAATCTTAGTACTAAAACAGAAGAATTATATGTATCTGAATCTAGAACAGTTAAATTCGGCGTTCCTCAAGGGAGTATTATCGGCCCTCTATTCTTTCTCATCTATATAAATGACATGCCTTCGGTAACTACTCATGACATTACACTGTTTGCTGATGATAGCACCGTTTTATTTGCTAATGATAATTCAACTGACTTAGAATCTGACATTAACCAGACCATATTATTGATTATAGATTGGCTTAAAATGAATAACTTAATGATTAATATTGACAAGACTAAAATAATGGATTTTAAAATAAGAACTCGACGTACAGGTGCTTTAAAAATTCATTACCTAGATAGTGAAATTGAGGAAACGGAAGTAACGAAATTTCTAGGGGTACATATTGACCACAAACTTAATTGGAAATATCATATTGAGAACGTTTGCAAAAAGCTGGGACAATTTTCATATGCACTTTACAGATTAGGGAAAATAGCGAATCAGAGTACTCTGCTGACAGCTTACCATGGTTACGTTGGCTCTATTCTCAGATACGGCGTAATATTTTGGGGCAACAGTACGGAAAAAAAGCGCGCTTTCATTGCTCAAAAACGCTGCATCAGGGCTATTTTCAATTTGTGCGGAACGGACTCCTGTAAGCCATTTTTTAAAAACAATATCAATTGTTGACACTACCATGTCTCTATATACTTGAGGCAGCATTATTTGTAAAGAACAATATCCACATGTTCACCGACTACACGCGTAAACGGCGTAAGGACAAATTACGTACAGCAGCCAGTAAAACACATCTAATGCATGAGAGCATCTTTTGTTCAGCTTCTCGCATCTTTAATAATATACCTGGGCCTATCAGAACTATTGCGGAAAAGGAAAATTTTAAAAGGACTCTCCATGATCTGTTAGTAAACAAAAGTTACTACTCTGTAAAAGAATTTCTGTCCGACAAGTCTTTACTAAAATATAGCCCCACCCAGTCATGATGTGTTCGATGACCTACAGACCTTATCTAATTAATAAGGTGAATTTTTATTGAATAGCTAATTTATATGACATTGTGATTATTGTATGCCTTTAATAACTGTACCTGTACCTACCTATGAAACACAATAAAATATTTTGAATTTGAATTTGAATTTTATGAAGATTTTATTATAAAATTTGGGCGTATTCACTACTGTATCTCACCGGGCTTTTCAGCAGGCGTAGCATGAGCACCATTTTGTCGGCGGAAGAGTAGACAAAAATAACGTTTCCTGTAGACAGTAGACAGTACGAGACGGCAGCAAAATAGAAAGAGTCAACTGCACTTTTTACGAAATTCACTCTTTTACATAATTCGACTCAGAATTCTTTGTTTTATCATAGGATTTATCGGTTGTCAGTGTGATTTTGACAGTAAGGATAGAAAACTTTCTTCCGAGATAGTCTACATATAAAAAGACCTAGACAAGCATCGTTAGAAATGAAAGACAAAATTACAGATTGTAGAAAGATTTCTACGGTGGATGTCAAAAATGAAGAAACGAACTGTCACTTTGTGTAGCAAAAGCTATGTCTATTCTTCGTAGAGATAGAAAGCGCCATGCTACGCCTGCAGTCTACGAAGAGGGACAAATGCTCAAGTTTATTTCGCTCAGGGTACCGCCTTAAGTGGAACGGGAAATTGTAAAGTTTAATGTTAATTGGATTAAATAGTTTGATGTCTGCAGTCTTTTTATCAGACGACAATGACATCCAGAAACAAAATATTAAAAAAATCCGCACAATAGTCTGAAAGCCACAACCCATTATGCCGCACGCCATTTTGCATGTGGTATTGTGGCAGAAAAGCGAGACAGCAATAACATCAATAACGACTGCTGCAACCAGAACAATACTTGTACAAAATTAAACCCAACGCACCCGGTGCGTGCTGCGTTGCTACATTTACATTAATATCATGCCCATTTTATTTTACGTCTTACCGGCACCCGCCCAATACTAGGTTTTATTTATGTAGTACAAGCTGATGCCCGCGGCTTGGCCCGCGTTGATGTCGGTTATTATTATACTAAAACTTTCCTCGAGAACCACTCTCTCCATTGGTGAAAACGACATGAAAATCGGTGTAGTAGTGTTGTGTTTATCGCGAAGAGACAGACAAACAGACAGACGCGGCGGAGGACTTTGTTTTATAATATGTAGTGAACAGGTATTCTTGCAAGTTAATTTTGGACCACTAGGTTTTAAAAATACGTCTACTCAACAACGTAAATAACGAAGTGAATATTTTAAAATTAACAGCCGACACGTTTGGAGGCGTGCTAAAGCCAGCAGTTCCTGTCGTGTTTGTTTCAGAGAAGAGAATTTGGAAGTACTACACATACAGGCTGTTAGGGTAAACACCGTTATCCTTGAAACCAGTGGTTTGATGTCATTTATAGAACGTAGAATCAATGGAAAATTACAACTTTTGTTTTTAAATTTCCATTTACCAGTAGAGTATTTCACCCTTTCACCTATGCGCTAGGGCAACGAACTTGCGTCTCAACACAGGTGCGGGCGCGGGACGTGACCTGACCGGCCGCGAGCGCGACCCCTTCCTCAGTCAGTCAGTTGTTTCGCTAGCGAGCACGGTGTCGTATAGAAACTTTTTTAAATCTTTTAATGAAAATAAGGTTTGTTTTTGTTGTTACTCGGTCATTTATTTTTATATTTAAGTTTATTTACCCATGGTTTGAGTGACAACGGTGTTTACCCTTACACCCTGTATAGGTATAGGTATTAGGTACGGGTAAGAACACATTGCTGGAAATATGAATGATTTGCCCGTTTTAGCTGGTCACAGGTGCCAGATGAGCCATCTAATTCAAACAAATTGAACCCATTTATTTTGGCTCAACCGTATAACAAATAGGTCCCTACCTAACATAGCCAGGTGTCTAATCTATATCTCTATACATATTATAAATTAAAGTCGCTTTTCGTGTTTGTCTGTATGTCCACGTTGTTCTTCTAAACCACGCAACAGATTGAGATGAGGTTTTCATTATCGTTTAGAGAATTTATTCCGGAAGGTTTATGTGTATAATAAGTTAATATTAAAGTTACATAAAACTATGAAATCTCGATGTTAAATCGTGCGGAGCTGGAGCGGGTCGCTAGTCTTAACTATAAAGACGGGGAAGTCACTTTGATATGCTAATTTTGTGGGGTTATCGGGCTTTTACTGCCTTCGTGATACGTGGACATTAGAAGCATATCTTGTGAAAATACGAGGTGACATGTCCAAAGCTAATGGGGAACCCTACCACCAACTGATTAAGGAAAATTCAATCGTCGAACCCTCAGAAGCTCACAGTAAGTACAACCCGTGCGCATTAACCTGGCACCTGGCTCGGAACTCAATACTCCCCCCGCTATCCGCGCCGCGCCCCGCCGTCGCCGTGCGGGGAAGCGGGGGGAGTTACAAACGTCATTGAGCCAGGTGCCATGTTAATGCGCACGGGTTGTAACTCATTTGATATTTCAACGCTTAAAAACTGTCTGTTGATTTTCTAATAAGTGATCATTTAGTTTATCATCGCTATCTTTCTCCGAATTTATTTCAAATTGGTGCAGTATCCCTACTCAAATTCATACAAATCCGTTCAGCCGTTTAAACGTGAATATTTTATAGTAAAGATGAAACGAATGGAATAGATTACATTTAATTTTCTGAATACGGGTAGGCTTTTCCTGGTACTCTAGCCAGCACAACTTTACAAGCGAAGACAACCCTTGTTTCAGGAAGTATTTGCTTTCAATTTTCAATTAATCAAAAAGTTTGGATCTCCAAGATTCCGCTCAAGTTTTCAGATATTAAACGAGTATTTTAATGAGGTGTGGGGTTACTACGGATATGAAAAGCTGTGTGTTTTATAGGAAGCTGATGTTTACGAGTTGAACTATAGGAAAGTACAAAAAGAGAGAGTGTGCTGTGCTTATCCATATGATAGAAGTGAAACCTTATAGAATTTTCTCAAACATAGGTACTTAGAAATTCTTTTCATTTCATTCTTGAAAACGATTTTTTCGAGATAAATTGAAAGTGCTGTAGTCAAATAAATGCGAGCGTCCGGCCGGTAATGTTTGTATGAAAATTCATATCTGTCGTGTTTAGCGGCCGAATAAATTATTAAGAAAACTCATAACTGTCGTTTATTTAAAAATGGAACTATCTTTTTACTTTAACACATGGAACCAGGTTACTTACCAAATATTTTAGCTTAGCTGTTTTAAGCCCACAGGGATGAATGAAAGGCAATAGGGAATATGCATGTGATTCAAATATGGGTCAAATATTTTTTTTTATAAACTATATTACTTCAGAATTATGCCTCCATCAATATTTTTGAATAAAATTTCTTGAGCGAGAAATTAATATTTTAAAAGTCCCAAAAAACCGTGGGTAATTCAAATACCTGAAAAGCTAAGAGCGGATGTGACGTAACAATCCGGGATAACAATCAAAATGTCAATGTCAAGTCGATCAACAAGTGTCAAGTCAATGTCAAACGCTCATACAAAAAGGAGTGTTTGACGTTGACTTGTTTGTTTTCACGGTCTGTGACGTCACCACACCAAGCGCGCCAAATGGAGGGCGTTTAAATAGCCCGGATCGGTTGGATATTTTTAAACTTTTTTTTAAGTAGGTACTTTAAATTGCTTTTTTTCCGTCGATTTTTTTATTACTATTATTTGTCGATGTAAACTATCGAATAAAAATATTAAAAAAATACATGCATATTCCCTATTGTATGCAGCTGAGATGAGAACGTTAAGAGGGATGTGTGGTGTTACACGAATGGATAGAATAAGAAATGAGTACATAAGAGGAAGTCTGAAAGTGGCACCGGTGACTGAAAATTTTGCGGAAATCGGTTATCATGGTACGGGCACGTGATGCAAAGGAATGAGGAAAATGTTGTGAGGAAAGTTTTGGTTCTGAATGTCGATGGCTATAAGAGGGGAAGACCAAAGAAACGATGGATGGACTGTGTAAAAGATGATATGGCTAGAAAGGAGGGTGACTACCGAGATGACGGCTAATAGAGAATTATGGAAGAAAGGTGCATGTTGCGCCGACCACAAATAAATTGGGATAAGGGCAGGAGAGCATGATGTTTTAAGCCCACAGTACACGTTAGGCGACCAACAGATAACCAACTCAGCGTCATCGATCCGAGGGTACGGTTCAGTTTCGTTCACTGTTCAGAAAGTGCTCTAAGTAGGTTTACCTAAAGAAGTTTTGACTTCAATAAAATGTCACAGCACCACTCAAAAATTGTGGTAGAGTACGCGTCACCACTGAAGTCTAGTAAATTGTGGTATCTACAACATTTTTTTAAAATGTAATTTGATGCAATGGCTTGGACATTATAGCGCATCTGTAGGTGTTGTAGGTTACATGTATTAGGTACGCATTAAGACAATACAAAAATATCGTGTTTATGAAATAAAATTAAAATATCGTAAACGGATTCCCCCCTCTCAAGCCAGAATGTACGCATCAATTGTTTTTATTGAAATATTGGGTTTTTTAGTAGGTACCTATGAAATTGGCGTTTTTTTCTCACAAACAGAGAACCCCGGCACTTCTATTATTTAAAATATTCATCAATTGCTTGGTATTATATCGAATAATGACCATCATAGCCAATTACCAATAGAAAAAAAACCTAAAAAAATACCTTAAAAAAAATGACTCCACATTTTGTTAGCAGAAATGACCACTATTTTTTTTTTTAACTTAACCAAATCTTATTTTTGTCGCTTAATCTAAGTGGCATATTACGTTACCTTAGTTTAAAAACATTAGTGCATAAAAGTTTTAAAACATTAGTGTTCATGGTTGTTATATAAATTAAGAAAATGTTAGTATGAAAAATGCAACTTCTTTAAAATTCCCCATACAAAGCGCTGATTTCATAGGTGGGGACCTAATATTTACATAATCATTTAAAAATCGTCTATGCCTTTCAAGGTCTATGGTCATAAGTGTGCAATAATGACCACCGGTTGAACCGGTGCATCTCCATTTAGGCACAGTATATTATTATACTGAGACAGGTAGTTGGGTTACAAAAAGGTTTATTTTTCTTTACCTGTACAGTACACCCTGCTACATATCATATCCTGTACAACGCGAGATCAGCTTACACTGGAAATGTATAGCTTGATTTGTAGCCGTGTGTACATATCGTTTTTTGGAATTTACCCGTATTCCATTGAACTTAAACATCTGGTGAAAATAGACTACTATTAAGGGCTGATATATATTTATATTTAAATATATTTATCATTTAAATTAAAATATTTTCATTGGTAATGTTACGATAACTTTATTAGTGTTGCTTGTGCCATTGCTAGATTTTTATAATTATACCTATTTTAATTAATTAAGTCATTTTAAATAATAACCATCAACGTGAATTGTCTTCATATTGCTGTGGCGGTGTAAGCAGAACTAGATAAAATACATAGAAGTTAACTAAGTAGGTGGACCGTGGATTGCTGTTTACGTTTAGGACTATAGATGGCGGTACATGTATAATAAATACAGGGTGTTAGTTTAAACACCGTTATCCTTCAAACCAGTGGTTTGGTTTCATTTATAGAACGTAAAATCAATGGAAAAATACAACATTTTTTTTTCAAAGAATGTGTAGACATTCTTTGAAATGTGTAGACATTTTTCCACAAGAATATTTCACCCTACACGCAAGGGCAACGACCGGCCGCGGCCGGCGGTTAGCGGGGGCGGGCGGGGCGCGCGGGACCTTACATGACCGGCCGTCAGCTGTTTCGCAGTCTCTCGAACGCGTATCCATGAGGATCGGGACAGTGACGGATATTTACTTTTTAAAATCTTTTAATGAAAATAAGGTTTTTTTTTTGTTGTTACTGGGTCATTGATTTTTATATTTAAGTCAACTACCCATGGTTTGAGTGTCAACGGTGTTTAACATTGCATACTGTAGTTACAGGTGTAGACTTTTTTTTTTAGGATTCCGTACCCAAAGGGTAAAATGGGACGTTATTATTAAGACTCCGCTGTCTGATCGTCTGTCACCAGGATGTATCTCAAGAACCGTGATAGTTGAAATTTTCACAGATGATGTATTTCTGTTGCCGCTATAACAACAAATACTAAAAAAACAGAATAAAATAAATATTTAAGGGGGCTCCCGTATAACAAACGTGATTTATTTGCCGTTTTCATAGATAATTGTACGGAACCATTCGTGCGCGAGTCCGAATCGCACGTGACCCGTTTTTCTTTTTGATTGGCTATCTGTATGTGCGTCATCGAAATCTAATATTATGCCAAAATTAAAATTGCTATCCGTTGTCTGGATCTCGGGAAAAACCCCTGTGACAGACGGACAAGAAAGTGATCTTAAAAGGTTCCGTTTTCCTATGTTCAGAACTCTATTATTATCAAATTACATCAATATGAAGGAGAAGAATGTAGCTGATGATGGTAAAGATGAATATACTAGCCTACTACTAGAATTATTAATCAAAGGATGCTCAAAATATGCTTCGAATTGCCCCAGTGTCCTCACCGGACAACGTTAGTAAGTTGGTGGTAAAACAATGAAGGTAGACGGGAGAAGATAATTGTTTATTGCACGTTAGTAGAACAATACAACACAACATGATTATAGCACTATTATTATATAATTATTGACACACAGCACATAAAAGATTATGGCTATAATTACAAACAGCAACAAGCTTCGGCAAGGTCTAAAGATGAAGTGACGACCAGACTGGAAAAAAGAGTGCATGGAAGTTTGTGGCGTTCTGAATTTGAATTGAAAATCGAATGGTGATGTGGCCAGTCCTAAAAGGATTGACTGCAATAAATTATCGGATGAGTATGGAAGGGAAGGACTTCGCCACAAAATGACTGGAATTGTTGATTACTGAATTGTCGTCTATCGTATAATAAAATCAAAAGTTTTATCTACTGCAGGATGCTGTCATTTCATATTAATATTTTTATATAATATGTTTTCATTTGATTTTCATTAAATACTTCGTGTTTATTTCGCGTCTACCATTGACAAGCGGACGTCCGGTCCTGTTTCTTTCTAGTTATATTTGACTAATGATATATTATGACGAACTAGCACCCCGCTCCTGCATCGCACGGTTTTTACGACCTGACAAAACTTCGAGATTTCTTAGTTATATGTAACTTTATTATTAACGTATTATACACATAAACCTTCCGGAATAAATTATTTAAACAATGGTGAAAACTTCATCAAAATCTGTTGCGTGCTTTAGAAGAACAACACGGTTATACAGACAAATACGAAAAGCGACTTTAATTCATAATAGGTATGTATGTATGGATTTAGCTTTCGACGTAAAGATGCGTTTTAGCCTAAATCAATTCTTAAAATAAAAGCTGTTACTTATTCTTTTATTTTCGTTAAGTATTTTTGGACGGTATTGATTCTTATGTAAATCAAGAAAAATGTTAAATTACCGCATGGATACCTACCATACAATTTAAACATTTAAAAAATAACAAAATCTGGGATACCACCTTTTTTTCTAAAATATATTTTTTGTCTCTTTGCCAACTAAATTGAAAAATATTGATAGCACAAAAAAATCTATCGAAAACCATTTCCGAAAACGATGAATAAATCAAAATACTTTTTAGTTTTTTTAAAGGAATTGCGAAATTATTTTCGTAAAAAATACCAGTATGTTGTGACGTATGAAATAAACTTTAAAAACTTTTTCCCACAATAACAACTTAATGATCTCATAAAACAGGGCTTACTCTCTCCTACCCTTTTGCTGTGCCCTACAGGGTCCATAATGATCTAAATTATATAGTTACCACCTAAATACACATTATGGTAAAGCAATAAAGCTATTGAGTATTGAGTATTGAGTAAATTGAATTTGAAATGTTTTATTTCAAATTCAATTTACTCAATACTCAAAACTCTTTTTGACAAAATAAAATATTTTTTTATTATGACATTTTAATTTGCTTGCATGGAATTAGTATGTACTATTTGCAAGTCTCTTTTGAAAGTAAATAATAGAGGCTTTGCAAACTATTATTTTCCTTTTTGAGCCGTCATATTCATAAACCATGCTAAGCTAAAAAGCTTTATCGTAATTGGCTACACCGGCGGTACTTGTCCAGCCTATAGTGCAGGAGCTCGCATTAGTATATTGATTATTTTATCTATATCTCCCTGATAACCTCAATTTGTTTATCGTGAGTACTTAGTGTACCTATACCGTCATAAGGCTTAAAGTAGATAAATAAAAGTGGTTTGTAAGCTCAATTTTTTGAGCCTAATTTGTAGGTATATTTTAATTTCATATTGTATGTGAGTTTTAGGTATGAAGGTGGATGGCTATAAGAGTAGAGGAAGACCAGTGAAACGAAGAATGGACTCAAGACTGTGTGAAAGATGATATGGCTAGAAAGGGGGTGACCCCTTTCTAGCCATGCTTTTTCTGGTTTGTGTTTTTTCTGGTGTACAATAATTTATATACAAATAATAGTTATTTTTTATGCAAGGCTGCAAAGTTGTTTTTGGTGCGAGTACTTGTCGAAGGATTCTAGGATTGATTCAATCCTAGAATCCTTCGCTTGCTTGGGTTTCAAAGGTACGAGACGCAGAATAACTTAGCTGCCGAGCGAAACACACAACTTTTCACCTCACTTCAGCGAGGAAAATGGTGTCTCCATGCATTGAACAAATATTGTAGGTACGCTTTTATGCACGTTTTCTGAAAGAAGACTCAATTCGGGATTATGTAATTTACCGCTTGCACTAACTCTGCCCCTGCTAAACAAACCAAAATGATGGAAAGCGAATTGAATATACAGAAGAAAATTATAAAAATAAAAAAATTAAGTGAAAACTTCTTTAGGCGCTTTGAGCTATTTTTTTCGTGCTGGCCAGTGCGATTATTCTAAAAATGAGGTTGGCGCACTGACATGAAATAAGTATTCATGCATTATCAGTGGACCCGGCGGTATAGAAAATTATTGAATAGAAAGGTTCGAATTATAAAAACTGTTTCCACGCTGTCGGAAAAAAACACTTTTGCACTCAGATTTCGAATGACAAACAGACCCTTTCCGAGCTGGTGAGGTGAAAATAAATAAACTATCATAGTAACCTCTACCTAACCTTTACAAACTCAAACTCAAAGCATTTATTTCAATTAAACTATTTACAGGCACTTTTGAATTGTCAAAGAATCGGTCAGTTAGTCAAAAAGTTGAAGCTAGTTGCCCATTCCAAATCGTAGATCTCTATGGAGAAGAACGGGCAAGAAACTCCAAGGACACTCTTTTAAAAATGGATATAGATATTACAAAATCCTGGGTACAGTATTCTTGGTGCTTCTATATGTGAGAACAATGACAAATGAAAAATAATCAAAAACAATTCAAAATATAAGATTAAAAATAACACAACAGTACACACAAGTGAAGGCTAATCGTTAACTAACGAGCGAATATTGACGGGTTACGCACATTATCTCAGCGGTTGACCGATTACCGAGGTGATCATATCTGGTCAATAGATGGTTACGGTTGTAACTACGACAATAACCCGGACATAAGTGATCGGATGGATGGATGGCTGTTTTTAGCACAAACATCCTAACTTAATATTATAAATGCGAAATTAAGTTTGTTTGTTTGTTTGTTACACTTTCACGCTAAAACGGCTGAACGGATTTGGATGACTTGGCGGATTTACATAGGCTACGTTTCTTCCTGGCCCGCAGACAAAGTCGCGGGCACCAGCTAGTAATGCATATTATGATAACTCTTATTACACATGTTGTAACCGAAGGGTTAACCAGAGGTGTGCCAATAATACACCCAGATGTCGCCAGTCATGTTTAATTTCAAATTCAAATTCATTTATTGTTTAAATCACAGGTGAAATATCAGTTCTTATGATTATTATAAGGATCGCTGTAACATACCTCTATATGGTGTACAATATTAATTATTGGTTCCATATTTATTTAACCTTAAAATTATTATTCGTCCTAAGTCAACGTCCATCATTCATCATGCATTAATAATATAGTTGTTCAAAAAGACAGATAAAAAAATTAAGTAATAGATACTTTGATTTCATACTAATTAAAGTTCCATGTGCGATCCTATTGCTTTTAACTGGGCACAAATCCAGACTCCGGATTGCTACTGAGAAGTGAATTGTTAATTTTGAGTCTCACTGGTAGCTTTCGAATTTTGCATGCTTTCACTTGGAAAGCAAGCAAAATTCGAAAGCTACCTGGGAATCGAAACTATACCTCACAGTTCCAGCAGCTGCACTTGGGACAAACAGACCAACAAGCAGTTACCGTAAGTCCAAACTTGATATAATAAATAGGTACAATTGTTTGTAATAGTTAATCTCTGGAAATACTGAGGGCCTAGACAAAGTGACATTATATCAGCGATAACGATGATGGAAAAAGCAAAAATGTATAGGACTGATGAAAAGCTTATGTCAATCCTGTTGAAAGTCGTTGTAGAAATTCGAATCGCTTTGGAAGCGATTGTCACTTGTCTAGGCCCTCTGATCCGATAACAAAATCTTTCACTGGTGGAAAGCTACACTATTACAGAGTTCCATATGGATATTGTGTTATCGTATAGTTTACTTCTACGGTGACGGAAGTCGCGAGAACCTATACTCCATTTGAAATAAGATTAGACATTTAAATAAAGCTTTTTTACAGTCCGTTTAATTGATTTTGACTTCTATTGCGTTGGTGGCATGACAAATGGCAGCTGCAGTGGACAGTTGGTATTGTGTAACCTTTTTTTCTATTAATGCCATCCTTATGCCTACGTTATAGAAGTCAAAATCGGTTGAACGGACTGTAAAAAGGTTTGTTTAAATGTCTTATCCTATTTCAAATGGAGTATAGTTTAAATGTCTTCATTCGCAATCAATACACAAACAATCAAAAATCTTAAATTCAATTTGATAATATAAATATCAATGAAGCTGACACAACAAAATTTCTGGGACTAATAATGGATTCTAGATTGATTTGGAAACCTCAAATAGAGGCACTTAGTAAGAAATTGAGTAGTGCAGCCTACGCTCTGAAACAGCTTGCTGTGGTTCTCAACACAGATGAGCTAATTACTGCTTACTGAATCCATTCTTAGATATGGAGTCATCTTTTGGGGGAATAGCACGGACAATGAAATAGCGTTTCGAGCACAAAAAAGGTGCATTAGATCGATGTTTAGACTGCAAACAACGGACAACTGTAAATCTTATTTTATAGAACTGAAGATATTGACATTGCCCTTATTATGTATCCTGGAAACAGTTATGTTCATTAAATCGAATAATCATTTATTTCAGCTTTTATCTGCTGCTGTCCCTAGGAATAGACGTGATAACTTCAAACTCTGTGTTCACGGCGCTAAAGCGCTCTTATGCGTAAGATCTTTTGCATAAGTCCGACCATCTTTAATAAATTGCCCAAATCATGAAGAACATTAAATATATCTGCTCTTAAAAGTAAATTGAAGAGTTTACTAACTGAAATTAGCCTATTACAGTATAGCAGAATTTATGAAAGAGGAATATTTTTCTTCGTTTTGAGATGACGATGTCGTATTTTATTGACATGTTATTGTGGCCTATTGTAATTTTGTGGAATAATTTTAATTTGGAATTGAATTTTTAATGACAGATAATTGATTAATGATTTTGATAATTTTGAATTCATGTTTTTATTGACTAATTTATTTAATGACTACTTTGACATTTAATTTTATCCAAATATATGCTTGCTGAATTATATTGTAATGATACCTAATCTTTAATGAATAATGATGACTTAATAAATATCTACATAATTTCTATAATGTAATTTTGATGAATATTATCACGGTCTATGCATCATCTCTTCCTACCAATTTGTACGCCACAATATGCGGCTGAACATGTTAGAACTTCTGTATCTGTATTATCTTGCATGCAATGTATCATGTACACCATGTTTAAACAAATAAAATTTTACTTACTTAGTTCACGATTAACAAATCCCCCAAAGGTTTCTTCTCATTTTATTTTACAGATAATGATTGTAATGGGTTCCATTTACAGAGACTTCGGTACCGAGAAGCAGATATTATATTAACGGTTTCATACGTATTCCTATCAGCTAATTAAATTCATAACCAGTCCATATAAATATTTATTAGCACGTGGGTAGTATTTGCTTTGTTTGATACATTTGGTTCACCCTTCGTAATGAAAGCCCTCGCAAACATTATAATATGACGAGGATTTCTCTTGAATGTCTGATGTTTGTCTGTTTGTTTCACTGTACGGCTATTTTCATCTACAGTATTTATTCGAACGGATCCGTATCTACGTTGACGGACTTAGAGAGTAGGCACAACCTTGATACCTATATTCACAAATAAACTCTAGGATCCGTACAGACTCCACGTGACTACCAGTGTGATTATTTTGGCGCGACTAGCTAAAGGTCGTTGCAAAATCGTTTGTGCTCGCGAGGTCTACTGTTCGCAGAATAGGGAATATGCATGTATTTTTTTAATATTTTTATTCGATAGTTTACATCGTCAAATAATAGTTAAAAAAAATTCGACGGCACAAAAGCAATTTAAAGTAGTTAAAAAAATGTTTAAAAATGTCCAACCGATCTGGGCTATTTAAACGCCCTCCATTTGGCGCGCTTGGTGTGGTGACGTCACAGTCCGTAAAAACAGACAAGCAACTGTCAAGTCAACGTCAAACACTCCTTTTTCTATGAGCGTTTGACATTGACTTGACACTTGTTGATTGACTTGACATTGACATTTTGATTGTTATATCGGATTGTTACGTCACATCCGCTCTTAGCCTTTTCAAGTATTTGAATTACCCACAGTTTTTTTGGACTTTAAAAAAATTAATTTCTCGCTCAAAAAGAAATTTTATTCAAAAATATTGATGGAGGCATAATTCTGAAGTAACATAGTTTTAAAAAAAAAATATTTGACCCATATTTGAATCACATGCATATTCCCTATTACTTGTTTATTTAACTTACATACACACGGTTAGTTATTTGATGAAGGCGTGACTTTGCGGAAATCCATTATAAAATACAATAGATGTGGTTATTGATGGGGTATTCCCCGAACACGTCGTGTTCGGGTTCGCGACTGGTCAATCGTCATCCTGAGGATGCCTTGTTGAGAGGTAAAACACGTGTCGATTTTTTTACAGTTTTTTTTATGACTCTTGAGGAATAGTTAAGCGGAATAGGTTAGGTACTAAATATATCTACGTGTATTGTATTTTTTACACACGGTTCTTAACTAAACAAGTAACAACACTATCTCACAGAAGACTTTTCCTCCTCCTTCTCCTACTCCTCATATGGCCTGATCAAGATTATGTCTGGACTGTAAAAGAGACTGCGACCTCTGACTTTGTTTCGGCCTTTCTTCTCCGAGTCGTCAGATAGAAAACGCCGACCTCATCTAGCTTATTTTTAATATTCTATAATAATGACGTGTAAAAGTGATTCCGATATCCTACTTACAAAATAAACAATTTCATTTCATTTCTTTGTGTTCTTCTATCTGCTAAATACACCCCTATTTCACTTAAAATACGTATTTCCTGAAAATTCCAGTAAATTGAGCTCATAACAAGCTGTGTTGGAAAATCCAAGCTCACACAATAGCATTCGTGCTACAAATCGGATGGGGCTAATGACCATAAGTCACGCCAGAACAGAAAACAAATGACTTACATAGGTACTCAATATTTTAACTTGTATCGGTGGGTGTAGGATACGAGTTAAAGTAATAGAATATTCTTTATTATGTACACCATAAAATTACTGATATAAATCTGGGAATTTTACATACGGTGACACAATGGGCGGTCTTAAGAGGAAATAGGGTCGGTCTTTTCTCTATACAAACGCTCTCGCCTGTTTTCTCTCTGGTTTATGACCTTAAAGCAATGATTTTTTACATTAAAATAAATATCAACTAGTTCTATGTCCCTATGTTTCGTTTTTGATGATACATTACCTGTAGAAGCACTAGAACCCTAAGAAAATGCTCAAAATTGCTTGTTTAGACAGCTGTCAACGGAGGCCTATTGTACAAAGAAAACTATTCATGAAAAATCAAAAACATAGGGACATAGTAAATATCCTTCTTATTCAATTTATAAAATATCTTTCAAATTGGTCCAATATTGGAGGAGGAAATAGACGAGAGCCGAATCAAGAATTATGCATGAATATACTTTTTACTTAGGCTATTCAGTCGAATCTACAGCTGTCCTTATTGCATGAATAGTGGCCGAAAGCGAGCGCTCGCGTCAGCGATAGTTTCTAAAGGATTTGGAAACTTTCCAAATACCTTTTTTACACCTAAAACCAGTTACAACTTAAATTCAGTGTTATAATTGCAATTCATAATCAATATTTTAAACAGTTGTCTGGCTATATTCATATTTCCATACAGTAATATTGCCAAATTAATAAAAAAAGCGAAATATTTGACATCTATTTGCGACGTTGCCCACTATCAGAATAAATGCTCCTTACTTTCTGTCGGATATCGACTCATAGAGCTTGTACAAAAAACTGCGAATCGGCGCGATGCGAATTTGCAACGTAGAAGCTTTTTAAAAAATTCTTAGGGTACCGTCGCTGATTTTTGCGATGAGACGTCGCACGTAGTTTTGTGTACAAGCCCATAAGAAACGCCATTTTTAAATGACAATGACAATAATTTGAAGGCCAAAGAAACATTTATCTGTGGGCGCACGTAAGCGAAACATCCCACTTTTGCTTCACAAATGTATATTTGTGTAATAAAGTTAATGTTACAGTGTTACACCTGTGTATATCCGCCATTATTGACTGTAGACTTTTACGCTTTTCCGTGTATTTTTAAGAAGTTTTTCCTTAAATGTAATATTTTTTAGGGTTCCCAATCCAAAGGGTGACAACGGGACCCTATTACTTAGGCTCCGCTGTCCGTCTGTCACAGAGCTGTATCTTTTGAACCGTACTAGGTAGACTTGAAATTATCACAGTATTTACTACTATGAACGCTTTATCAACAAAAAATAAACAAACACTTCTAATTAATGTTAAGTTTAAACGTAATTATGTACTGTATTTTTGTACTAACTGTGTTGATTGTCTTAGTCTGTAGTCTGTCAACTGTACTTATTAAAATAAAATAAAAATAAAATAAATTCTGTAATTTGATTGATAATTACAGAATTACATTTAAACTTAACTTTTTTTACTTAGTTTTAATTGTATGATCCAAAAGTTGATTGAAATGAAATAAATAATAAAAAAATAAGTTCGAAATTACAAGAAACGTGTTTTTTTTAATTACTAACATAAAAAAAATAAAAATAAATTACTGTGCGGTGGTACGGAACCTTTTGTATGTGACTCCGACTCGCACTTGGCCTTTGTTTGTTAACCGCGTGTTGTGAATGTGAAAGCTAAGTGTATCGAGTTTGAGGAAATCTCCTTCCCTTTTACATTTCGCTGGTTATGCTTTGTCTGTTTTGTTAGAATATGTGATGTGATTCAGCTTAACAAGCACCTGACGGATTTTTAACTGTTAAGACTTTTTATGTCAGAAAATAATCCCCACTTGACTGATTGCTTCGATTGCCTTGATTGACTGCCCCGTTGGTCTAGTGGTCGCTACTGTTGAGCATGAGGTCCTGAGTTTGATTCCCGGGTCAGGCAAAGTGTTAGTGGGTTTTTCTATCTGAAATTTCTCATTAGCAGTCTGAATTTGAGTTGAAGGCAATAGTGTCGCCCCCTATTACATGGGACTTACACCTAACTGACGAAATGTGAATGTACTATAAGTACACTTCTGCATAACCCTACAGGGACTAGGCGTGATTTCTTAAAATTATACTCAATGCATTCTATAATCTAGCGTCATGTTTCTTAACTTGCACAAACTTAGTTATCTATAGTTAAAGTTGGATGTACTAAAGACGTTGGGTAGTATTTTCTACCAAGTTTTTAACCGACTTCTTCAAAAAGGAGGAGGTTCTCAAATCGTCTGTATGTTTTTTTTTTGTGTGTATGTTACTCGATTACTCCGCCAATTATGAATCGATGTTGATGATTCTTTTTTTGTTTGGTAGGTCATGCTTCAGAGGTGGTCCCATATAAAGTCGGTGGCAACTTCCGAAATTGAAAGTTATTTTTCACTTTTTTGTGCTTTTTTTGGAGGTCGGTTGTTTTTTTTTTTGTAAAAAGGTTTTATTTGTCTTAATGTGGATAGCTAGTACCTATTGTTTATGTGCGATTCTCTCCAAATATTGGAGATGTAAGTCAAAAGTAGAGTTTGAACACTTTGTTTTGTCATATGTTTTCTGTTTTTTTTTCTGATGGCCAAAACTATGATATGAGAATACCTCACGACACAAGGAAGCCTAGTGTGGGGTCCAGGGAATTTGTAAAAATCTAGCGCCTAAGGTTCCACTGTAATGTATTACTTACTCTTTTTTTTAATATTGTACCATGTTTTTCTGCACAGGAAGGCACGTTAAGCCGTTGGTCCCGGCTATCATTTGTGGATCTTTGACAGTCGTTACGAGTCGTCAGAAGCCCGATAGTCTGACAACCAGTCTTACCAAGGGGTATCGTATTACCCAGTTACTGGCTCGTGGAGGTCAGATAGGCAGTCGCTCCATGTAAAATACTGGTATTCAGCTGCATCCGGTTAGACTGGAAGCCGACCCCAACATAGTTGGGAAAAGGCTAGGCAGATGATGATGGTTTTCTGCACCGAATAAAGTTTTAATTTTTTTTATGGAATAGCAAATGCAATGATAAAATAGGTATAGATACATATTATTGTTGCTCGTAGAAGCAATATTTTATGTGCACATGTTTACTACCAACTAGTTAAGTAGATGAGCCCCTCCCTTTTATTTTTTCTTTTTAATTTTGTTATACATGTAATTGTTTTTTAGTTAATAAGTTACCCAATGTATATATTTTACCATTAAAGTAAGTAACTATCAAAAAAAAAAAAAGTTATGTAGAAGAATATAATCTACATATTAAACTCTTGCTAACAAAGTGGGTAAAAATAAAAAACATAAAAACTTTTCGCTTGGACTTTCCGTGCAAAAATCTTCGATTCACTAAGAAAGTTTATGGTTTTATTCAGAATTTTATAATTACTTTACATTAAGAAGATTACTTTCTATTTATCTCCAAAGCTCTCATATTTTTACTCAGAGTTTCATGCGTATGAAAAACACATGATGGAATAATATTAAACTCCAGAACTCAAACTAAGCATTTATTTCAATAAAAAAAAATAAAAAAAAATTCTAAATGTCTGTAATTTTTATGGTATTTATAATAAAGAGTAATATTTACAGGCACTATAGAATTGTCAAGGAGTCGGTCATTGAAAAATATGAAGCTAGTTGCCTCTTCCTAAGCGTTGTAGATTCCTATGGAGAAGAATGGGAAAGAAACACCATGGACACTCTTTTAAATCATGAAGTATTGTTTCAAAATATTGGTTACATCATTCACGTTGAAATGATACTACTAGTTACTTTATAAATTATAGCCTACTAACTGCGCCCCGCGGTTTCACCTGCGTAAGTCACGATAATGTGGGAATAATTGGATAAAAAGCATCCTATGTCCTATTCCAGGTCATGGTCTACCCTTGTGCCAAATTTTATCCAAATCCGTTCAGCCGTTTTAGCGTGAAAGAGTAACAAACAAATAAAAAAACAAACTTTCGCATTTATAATATTAGTTAGTGATAACACAAAATACTACTGGTGAAAGAATTAAAAATAATCGATCGAGTACCTAGTTGTTGAGTTTATTAATTACAAATAAAAATCTTTTAACTTTATAATATTAGTGTAGTGGTATGAGAATGACGTAGAAAAACGTATAATTGGGCACCTTGGGTGCCAGAGTTCATCGAAAACACTCTTTCCCCTAGTTGTAACTCTGCATAGTGTTTAGATAAGTGTTTTTGTACAACTGAAGGTAATAAATAATCTTATTTTTTTTTTTAATTATTATGTGTCCTGAAAATATAAATTAGAAACCTGTCCACCCTAATTCAGTATCATGTTAAGTCTGAACCAGCCTCTGCTGGACAAAGGCTCAATTATCTTCGAGGGCGCATGTTGTCTTCCGCAATTTGGAAGTGCACTGATGTGTTCTTAATACCGGGCAGCACCAATAATAGCCTTCCTGCCGGAATTTTGTGTCGATGCCGGTACTATTATCTACTAGCTGCGCTCCGCGTAAGTCTCGATCCCGCGGGAATATCGAGATAAAAAATATCCTATGTGTTAATCCAGGTTATAAACTATCTGTTTGCCAAATTTCATCCAAATCCATTCAGCCGTTTTTGCGTGATTGAGTAACAAACATCCAAACACACAAACTTTCACTTATAGTCTAATCTAACTTAATATTATAAACGCGAAAGTTTGTAAGTATGGATGGATGGATGCATGGATGCACAGAAAAATGACTGAACCGATTTGGATGAAATTTGGCACACGATAGTTTATAGCCTGGATTAACACATAGGATACTTTTTATCCTAATATTCCCACAGGAACGAGACTTATGCGGGTGAAACCGCGGGGCGCTACTAGTTTATAATATTAGTAGGATTATGGTATTTTTATGCGGGTCTTAGCTAGAGAATTGGGCAATTTGTGAGTGTGATTACAGTGTCTAAGTTCTACACGAATAATAACATCAACTCAACTCAACTCAACTCAAAGCATTTATTTCAATTAAACCATTTACAGGCACTTTTGAATTGTCAAGGAGTCGGTCAGTCAGAAATATGAAGCTAGTTGCCCATTCCAAAGCGTAGTAGGTACCTATGGAGAAGAACGGGCAAGAAACTCCACGGACACTCTTTTAAATCAAAATATTGTTACAAAATATTGGTTACATCATTTATGTTGAAATTATACATGTGAGAACAATGTAGAAAGCACGTTAAAAGCGTCCGCAATTATAACAAACAAATCAAAAATTAAAATAAGCTATGGCAGCTAAGAGATGACCAGTCACAACTGACGGCGCCCGTTCACGAACATGACGCATGGATCAGCACCATTCAGCTCAACCATTTTGAAGGGAGCTAAATGATCCAACACACGCGCCACCATCAGCGAGACATTTGAGTGAGCATGACATTCCCAGCCGCCAGGGCACATTCAAGTCAATTAAAGACAAATTACCCGGTAAATGGCTCTATAGTACATAGTACTCACACCTGTGCTATGCAGTTATATAATACAAAGGAAATTGAGTTTATACAATGCAAAGATGGTCTTACAATCTTCAGCAGCTCCAACATTATTTTCGAATGTTAATTAGTTAGTTGTGGTTGTGGAGCAGGACCAGCATTAAGCCAAGCATTTTTATCAGAAATGTAATCCTCCAACTTATAATATGCCTGCCTGCATAGTGTGCGTTTTATACAAGTTTTGAATTTCGTCTCGTTCAGTTGAAGTATGTGGGGAGGAATTTTATTGTAACATTTTAAACAGTACCCCATGAAAGATGAGTCTACTTTAGCCAGTCTGAAACCTGGTTGAACTAATAGGTCCCTATTTCTATTACTATAGTTATGTCTATCACCTCTTTTACTAAAAAGATGTAAATTTTTTCTTACGTGCATGATGTTTTCATAGATATATTGGCAAGCTACCGTCATGATGTTAATATCCTTAAACAGTTCCCGTAAAGAATCGCGCCTGCGGAGATTATAAATGGCTCTAATCGCTCTTTTCTGCAGAATAAAGATAGACTCGATGTCTGCAGCCCGTCCCCATAGTAAAATACCGTAAGACATGATGCTATGAAAGTAACGAAAATAGACTAGCCCCGCGGTATCTACATCAGTAAATTGACGGATTTTTCTGACAGCATATGCTGCTGAACTTAGCCGTCCTGCAAGAGATGTTAAATGAGGACCCCATTGTAGCCTTGAGTCGAGCGTGATCCCTAGGAAAACAGTTTTATCGACGAATTCTAGTTTCTCTTGATTCAATATAATCACACAATCCCTACTTTTGACATTTGGTAAAGAAAATTTGTATTACTTGACATCTTTGTTTGTATTACCTGACCTGTCTGTTAAGTTGTATTACCTGGTTTAGTTTCTTTATAATATGGCAAGCTTCTGCAGCCCCCTATGAGTATCCTAATCCTTAATTTTATAATATGGCAAGCTTCTGCAGCCCCCTATGAGTATCCTAATCCTTAATTTTATAATATGGCAAGCTTCTGCAGCCCCCTATGAGTATCCTAATCCTTAATTTTATAATATGGCAAGCTTCTGCAGCCCCCTATGAGTATCCTAATCCTTAATTTTATACATAAATGCGAAAATGAGTTTGTTTGTTTGTTACGCTTTCACGCTAAAACGGCTGAACGGATTTGGATGATGGCACATGGGTAGACCATGACCTCTCATAGGAAATGCTTTTTGTTTCATGGAAAAGCGATAGTTTTTTTAGAAGGACCTATTTGTCATGCGTTATCTCTTTCATTTTTTAGTCTATTCTATGCAAAAAAACTGGCGGTTTTGATTTTTGTACATTATTGGTAATCATTTAGTTGTAAAGAGGTTTTAATAGCCAAACTATGTCACTGGCACTTAATAATGAGTCTGGGTATGAAAAAAAGTTAATTCCAAATTCGAAACTTTTGTTTAAAAACAATAATAATCCCGTTTTCCGTTTGTGACTTTTACTAACATTTTGCAGGTTTGCGGTTAGAAGGTTATCCTGGCAACTAAAACTAACTTCTCGTTATTTTTAGTAGAATAACTTATGTTTGTCGCATGATCCAGCCTTATTGTGACTTAAAAGTGATATCTTTGTGTCGATTATAATGGCAGAAAAAGCAATAAGAGCTAGTAAAATTGTAGCGCTGCTGGAAGAGGAGTGTAGCCAAAAAACTATATTCTTATTGATTATAACAAATTACTAGTCATTTATGCTAATGACATAGTAAAAATATTAGGAGTTCGTGGCTAAGTAATAACAGCCGCTCGGGTCGATCCATCAGGTTAAGCTACGCTTACTCCTCCGTGCCTCGAAAAGCACGTTAAGCCGTTGGTTCCGGCTGTCATTTGTGGATCTTTGACAGTCGTTACGAGTCGTCAGTTACAGCACGAAAGTCTGACAACCAGTCTAACCAAGGGGTATCGTATTACCCAGTTACTGGGTTGTGGAGGTCAGATAGGCAGTCGCTCCATGTAAAATACTGGTATTCAGCTGCATCCGGTTAGACTGGAAGCCGACCCCAACGTAGTTGGGAAAAGGCTAGGCAGATTAATTGACATAGTAAAAATATTAATATTATCCATAGAAAAGCCAATGACTGTTAAGGTGCCCGTTTTTTTGCAAAGGGGTGTATTTCTTTTTGTTTAAATTTAGTTTCCCGAGTACCTAAATAACTTATCTTGTATACCAAAGGGCGGTTGTTAAATTTTGAGGTACGGAATTGAAAACTAAGCAAGATCCCTCAATCTTCAAATGGACGTGGGAGTACTTTTCATAGAATTTTAATACTAATCCCACATTTAATGAAACCTACGAATAAATTCATACGTACTTAAAACAATTTACCTCCAGGCATCGTGTATTTCTCGTCCGTGGGTCTCGTGAAAAGGCATTTACGGTTTGAATTCATTTATTTCTAAAGATTACAAATCACTTGTACAGAAATAAATACTAAAACATTACATAATTTATACATTTTTGTTGTCCAGTAGTAGCAGGAGCTTACGAGTATAGTGCTAAAATAACAAAAAAAAAAAAAAATTAGAAGGTAATTTGTTAAAGTTTTGTATTGTCTACCGCCCGTGCGACGCATTGACGCGGTCGGCGTGCGGTGACTCGGTAGCTTTGTTTTTATATTTGAAATCTAAGGACTCGTTTACACTAGAGGCAAATAAAATATGTATTGATTATGATTTTTATTTATGACCTTTTAAGATGTGGCATTTTAGTAGTTTTTTAAATAGTAATAACGATTGTGTATTTTTTATATCTTTTGGTAGTGAGTTATAAAGTTTTGCTCCCTCATGTATTATTGTTTTCTTTCTATAGTTAGTTCTAGCACTTGGTATATGTAAATCTTGGGCGCTCCTCAGAATACGTTTTTGTACCTGTATGTTTTTTGTGAATGTGATTTGTGTGTGTAAGTCTTTGGAAAGTATTTTACGAACTAAAATACATGTGTTATATAAATATATATCAGAAATGTTAAATAGCTTGGTTTCTTTGTAAATTTTGTGTGTATTTAAGGATTAACTTTAAGAAAATGAACTGGGAAATGATCGATACTTATTTATGAGGCGAGCCATCCATCTGTTGATATTATCCTGCCAAGAATCTTGGACTCCAGGCTGCTACTGAGAATTTTATAATTGAATACCCGATATCGCTTTTCCAGATTTTGAAATCGATCCCAGGAGTCCATGCTCTGCTGTCTAGTCATCATTAGACCAACGAGGTACTTAGTTGAGAGGGTGTCAAAGTAGAAAATACAATAGATAGGTATTTATTGTATACTAGTAGCGCCCCGCGGTTTCTACCGCATATGTCTCGATCCCGTGGGAATATCAGGATAAAAAGTATCCTATGTGTTAATCCAAGTTATAAACTATCTGTATGCCAAATTTGATCCAAATCGGTTCATCCATCCATCCATCCATCTATTAGTTAGATTTCATTGTTTTATACATATATTTTTCAGGCTGAAAAGTGTTGAATTCTGCTCAGATAGGCATAACAAATCTGTCGAATCACTGGGCTGCACCATTGAATCCACCGATTGCATACAATTAAAGTTGTAGAAATAAAAGTTTTTGTGAAGCGAACTATTGCAGTCGAAAACTAGTTTCATATTTTAGTGTTTTTTCACAGTAACTAACAGAACTACATCGTTAGTGAATTTTGATGAAAACTTTTAAAAACTTACAGTTTTTTTGAGGGATAGTTTTTACATTATCAAAATGGCAGAAAATGAATGGCTATGAATTTCATGAATTTTACACAAGGACTTATTACATGCCCTTCTTAAGTTCACTAGTTTTCTTTAAACTTATCAAATATCTAAAGTAATACAACATAACATTACCACTGTATTCCCTGAAGGGTTAGACAGAGGTGCAACTATAGTATACCCACATTTCGCCAGTTAGTTTTATGTCTCACTAGGTGCGCCCTGCGGTTTCACCCGCGTAAGTCTTGATCCCGTGGAAATATCGGGATAAAAGTATCCTATGTGTTAATCCAACTATCTGTTTGCCAAATTTCATCCAAATCCGAATGGATTTGGATGAAATTTGGCAAACAGATTTACATCCATCCATACTTACAAACTTTCGCGTTTTTTATAATATTAGTTTAAATTTAGATTTCGATATAATAGGGGTGTAACTCTTTAGATATTTGTCTCAGGCTTAAATCTTTAGATATTTGATAAATTTTATTATTTTCTCTTATTTTAACTTTTCATTCTATTCTCGCTTCCCAAACCAATCGAGGTCGTTTACAACCTATTTATGTATCAAGTCTTTTGAATTTCAAAAACTCAAATACACACTCCATGCAAATATCATTAATCAGACTCTCGTCGCTTTTGTGATCTAATTCTCGTGATACAGGGAAAGCAAGATTAATTCCCCCTCTGAAATGTAAGCAAATCATCCACATATACCCAGTGAAGGAGAAATTGTGTATGAAAATATGATGAAAGCGGGTAAATTACATTTTTAAAGACGCGTACGATGAAATATAAAGTATTTTCTTGATGTTTTCGTCTCGTTCTGTTATACCTAAGATTCAATCATTTCAATGGGCCATCTGATGTTGCGGATGGAAAATGGAAAAGGAAATCTCTTCTAATATGTATACAATTTCTGATAGCGCTTAGCTGATGACAATCAGAAATTCTGATAGCGAAGTAACCAATACCGTTTCTTCATAATTAATTGTCATTAACAGAATATAGGTCAAATTATTATGTCAAAATCCTTATTCCAGACTATCCAATACCACTATTTATCTGCCTCAGCACAGAAAAGTCCCCTGCCAGTGTCATGCCTGTTCGTCTACGTGACAGAAATACATACGATCGCTCTTACCCAATTACGTCGATGTTTCAGGGGACAGCTATGAATTCACCTACCATGTTTGATTTAATCTATTCCTGTCTCCGGTGGGTGGAATTACCAAGTAAAGGCCAGGAATTACCATAAACTTCGAATTCTATTTCGGTTACACAAACATTATTTAGGAACTGTTTGCTGTCATTCAAAGTCAAAGTCAAAGTCAAATAATTTATTTCAAATAGGCACATATATGGCACTTTTGAACGTCAAACAAAGAAATAGAATTGATTCTAGTTGCCCCTTCCAAAAGGTAGTTTTCGTATGGAGAAGAATGGGCAAGAAACTCCATCGTTACTCTTTTAAAAATGTTTTACAATATTTTGTATACATTAATTATATAATTATATGTGAAGACGATGCACCTACAATAAGATTACTGTACTACGAAAGGTAAAAAGAATTATAAATGGAGCAATAATGAATAAATTAATTACCAGATACATGGTGCTCACATATTTACAAAGATTGTAAACGTATACGATATTACAATAGTCCTAACATTGTTACAAGTAGTACTAATAAGTCAGTGCGTGAGTTTAAGTAATGACAGAGTGTAAAAGTCTATGACATACAAATAATAAATAAAAAAAAAAACTAAATTAGCTATCAGTTTGATTTTGTCCAGACACTAAATCGTCCTATGGAGCAAGACCAGCATGTTTCCAAGCATTCTTATCTTGGATATAATCCTCATTCCTGTGGATAGTCAATGTATAACTGCTTGATAAATACCTGCTTGATTTTTCAGTACCTGTCACCCTAAGGTTGAATGTCCCTTGCCCGTTTTAAAACGATACTTTATCGTTTTAAAACGGGCAAGGGACATTCAACCTGTCTATGTGACAGTTTTTGAGTAATTAGTGAGCATACACGAGCGGCACGTTGGCAACGGCAGAGGCAACTGCAGCAGTCGACACTCTTGGGCGGCAGTCGTCGACTCGTTGGTGGTAATCGAAGCATCGACGGCAGCCGCCGACGCGTCGACTGCAAGGAGCCACTACATATGCTCAAATACACGATTGGTATGTTGCAGTAGACGCGTCAGTTGCCTCTGCCATCGGCAAGGCCGCTTGTGTATATGAGCACTTAGATAATTTCAACCTTAGTAAAGTTTCAATGAAGTGGGGAATATTGTCAAAAGTAATAAAGCATTCATGAGGTTGACTATACAGTACCCCGTTGGCCTAGTGGTAATAAATAGGGTCCTATGTTCGATCCGTAGGTCGGGCAAAGAGTATTAAAGTTTTTTTTTCAGCAATTCGCAGTCCGGAGCCAGAATTTGTGCCCGGGTTGATTGCAATTGTCGACCCTTATTTTATGGGGCTTATAAACACTTCTGGCGAATTTAGAGTATTCTATATTAAGATCTCTGTCTTCCCCTGCGTGATGCAGTCAATGTTAGTTAATACTCTAAAAGCAGGCAAAAATAAGCTATTGATGTTAGTTTTTTTTTTTTTATTTAATGAAAAGTTGACTTTAATATAAATGTTAATATTATCATACTTACCGACATATTATAAAACAAAGTCCTCCGCAGCGTCTGTCTGTCGTCCTGTTCGCGATAAACTCAAAAAATACTGCACCGATTTTCCTGCTGTTTTCATCAATGGATAGAGTGGTTCTCGAGGAAGGTTTTAGTATATAATAACCGACATCCACGCGGGCGAAGCCGCGGGAATCAGCTACTATACAATATAACACTAAATTAAGGGCTGTTAGTATGTTGTTGTCACTTTAACTTTCGACTTAATAGGGAATATGCATGTGATTCAAATATGGGTCAAGGATTTTTTTTTATAAACTATATTACTTCAGTATTATGCCTCCATCAATATTTTTGAATAAAATTTCTTTTTGAGCGAGAAATTAATTTTTTTAAAGTCCCAAAAAACAGTGGGTAATTCAAATACTTGAAAAGCTAAGAGCGGATGTGACGTAACAATCCAGGATGACAATCAAATGTCAATGTCAAGTCAATCAACAAGTGTCAAGTCAATGTCAATCGCTCCTACAAAAAGGAGTGTTTGACGTTGACTTGACACTTGCTTGTTTGATTTCATGGAATGTGACGTCACCACACCAAGCGCGCCAAATGGAGGGCGTTTAAATAGCCCGGATCAGTTGGATATTTTTAACATTTTTTTTAAGTACTATAAATTGCTTTTTTGCCGTCGAATGTTTTTTTACTGTTATTTGACGATATTAACTATCGAATAAAAATATAAAAAAAATTCATGCATATTCCCTATTGCGATCAAGAAGTGGTAGAAACTCGTAGAAACGCTATCACTAAGAGTTAAAAACAGTAAAATAAATATTTTTAAGCCCATCAACCTTGTAATCAGTTTTGCGATTTTCTAAGTAGCATGTAAAAATCAAAAATCTGCTCTCAAAACGGTGAAGGAAGACATCGTGAGGAAACCGGCATGTCTTAGAACCAAAAACTCGAAGACATGTGACATCTACCAACCCGCACTGGGCCCGCGTGGTGGATTACGGTCCACTCCCTCTCATAGAGAGGAGGCCTGTGTCCCAGCAGTGGGAACATTATAGGCTGATTATGTTATGTTATGTAAAAATAAGAACAAGGTTAAAAATACCATTAATTTTACGTCCAATACGGAATATAAATTGCAAACTGCCAGAGGTGTATGAAACTGAAATGGTTTGAAACAAAGCAGAAAGTTCTCACCAAATCCACATCACTTTGCCTGTAAATCTCCCAAATTTAAACATAGATGTTATAAATTTTACAACCGATAGGAATTTTCTATCTACTTTAAAGCAAACCGTAACTAAACAAAGGTGTAAATCAATAAACGTAGGTATCTAATGGGCTAATGAGCTCAGCTCAGTGATCCAGAAAGCTGCCTATTCACTGAATAAACTTTGTGTGTGAAAACATACGTATATCTAGTATATAACCACAAACAATATGCACAAGTTCATTTTACATTTTAAAGAGTACTCCTGAAATTATTCATGAAAAAACTCACAATTAATGACATTTAAAAATTAAGTAATAAAAACTAAAACCCAACTACGACTGAAAAGGTATAAACAAGACACCACAAACAGACAAATTAAAAATCCGGAGTCACGTAATCTGTTCGATTTATACCGCCCTAACACGTGTGACTCCGGATTTTTAATTTGTCTGTCTGTGGTGTCTTGTTTATACCTTTTCAGTCGTAGTTGGGTTTTAGTTTTTATTACTTAATTTTTTTATTACTTGATTTAAAAAAAAAATCTTTTGGGGTTATAATATATATATTTTTGAAATGTGCTCATTAAGCCCTTTCATTTGATACCCAATATGGTACGATTAAACCATTTTTTTTTAAGTTCCTCACTTTATGTTCTCTAGAGCGCCATTTTTAATTTAATGTGACTTCACATAGCCTATAACCAGCGGACAATCACGATGCTTCTAACGATACCTCATTTGTCAAATTCTGATAAGTGGTTTGGAAGATAGGAGGGAACAGATGAACATACATACATACCGATGTACATACATACATACATACATACCGGTCAAAATCATAACCCTCCTTTTTTCTTCGCCGTAGTCGGGTAAAAAGAGCACTAATCTCATAATCCGCGATGCAACAAGTAACCGCCCGCGGTGTTGGGCGGGCGGAGGGAGCCGCCGTCGCCCGACGCTCAGTATCGTCGCGACCATGGCTACGGACGGACGCACGAAGCGCTCGCAGTCGATATGCGCTCCCGCCTCCGCGAGTATGGAAGCCCTCGCGGCCCCCATGGAGACCACGCCGGCCCCTCGCCGCAGGCCGGCGGCACGCTCCCAGTCAGCCAGGATCACCGGCGGCCGTTCGGTCCGCCAGCGGCGTCAGCAGCAGCAGCAGCAGCTGGATAGGGAGACCAGGACCCGGTACAGCTCCGAGCCTCGCCTGGCTGAGGCGGAGACCCCACCGCAGGTCCGGCGGCAGGCCTCGGCCAGGCGCCGGCCGCCGCCCGGGCAGCACAACCAGCCGCGCCGCTCCAACGCCTTCCTCGACGTGCCGCGCACCCCGCAGCACCAGCCCGAGGAGGAACCCGATGAGGACTCCTACCGGCTCCGCACGTTCAACATCACGCAGAAAGGAGGTCAGTGCTAGCGACACGTTCGTTCACCCTCAACTATATTTACACGCGCGAAAGTTAGTGTAACGTCTTTTTTTAATTCGACTCCGAAACGGAAAACTTGGCAAACAGCCGGCTCGGCTTCTGTCATGACTTTTAAGTGCTGCATCGGAGAAATTTGTGCGTAAGACCAAGGCGAAAGAACATGGAGTCAGGGAGACGCGCCGTGTTCGGAATAAAACTAGGTTAAAAAAGCCATCGTTAAAATATTTTTGTGTCATCATGAATCATGTTGAGCAGCGTTTACGAGGCCACTATAAATCAAGATACAAGAACGTTTGAGTTTACTTTTGAGGTAAAAATAAATCGGGACGCACGAAGTGAACACACGAAAGTACACTTTATCGACATTTAAAGTTTTGAAAACAGTGCAGAGCCGCGCGGATCCGCAATCTTTGATGGACTACAAAGAGTTTCCGCTGAGTCTTTGAGCGAAGTAAGCGGTTGAGACAGTGCACGTCACAGTGAGATCGGTTGGAAGTGTTCTCGGTTTTCCAATAGTAGGGGCTTATTTATCAAAATGGCGTGTTTCCGTAAACAAAGGAACGTCGCATCTGTTTAGCATAATGCATATTGAATAGGCTCCGTCGGGGGACAATATCTGTTCAGCGTCTCTGTCGAGATAAAACAACAGTTGGCCGATATTATAACGTATTAGATACTCGTAGACGTACGTCAGTTGTGTTCGGATCAAAGGCGAACTTTGTAGAAAGCTTTTATTAATAATTCATTGATGTTTTTTCAATAATCCTAACTCTTAAATAGAGGTAGAGCTTATAAATATCGGCGATGAAATTGACTTAGAAACTACTAAATATTTCTTTTGAATACCAATTGATCGTATCAAAGAAAGTCCCTAATAAAGACAACTATTCAGGGTTCGTTCTTGAAGGTAGTTCGCGAAAAGTTTTTAGTTGGAAACTTGTGGTGGATTTAGTTTCATTTTGTGGTTAAAGTTATTAGAGAGAGCTTATTTTAAGCGCTCCGTTAAGGTCGAGGGAAGGGTACCTATAATGCCATGGCATTAGACGATTACAGAGATAGGTACCTAGGTATATTCTTCAGCTTCATTTCAAGAATTGGTAATTCATAATTTGACTTGCTGCCCTCCGTCGTCTTACCCGCATAAGTCTCGATCCCCTGGGAATATCGGGATTAAAAATGTCCTATGTCCTAATCAAGGTCATGGTTTATCCATATGCCAAATTTCATCCAAATCTGTTGAGCCGTTTTAGCATGAAAACGTAACAAACAAGCTCAATTTCGCATTGATAATTTAAGAAGGATATAAGTAAATCTAGATTTATATAATTTTCAATGTACATTTTTGGTTATGACAAATCATTAGACGAAGTATTATGATAACCCCACAAGGGACCAACAAAAGTCCACAGTCGCCTTAATTTCCCTAATAACGAAAATAATGAGCTAAAAAATTCTCAAGTGAATTCTCGGAAGCCTTAGAAAATGTAAAAGAGAAATACTTTCATCTTAATTGGACATTTGCGGCCAACATTCTTGGCTCATTTTTTAAGGCAAGATGTCTGTACATTATCATCCCTCTCCTGCTCTTATCAAATATTGGGTTCCCACCTATGAAATCGGCGTTTTTTTTTCACATATAGAGAACCTCGGCACTTCTATGATTTAAAATATTCATCAATTGCTTGGTATTATATCGAATAATGACCATCATAGACAACTACCAATAGTAAAAAAAACCTTATTACTTATAATTTTCTAAACATTTTTCTCAGAAATTGTTTTGTTCAAATTCGCGTCGCGTGGCGAATCGCGCCAGTATGTAAGAGCCTTTATATAAATTAAGAAAATGTTAGTATGAAAAATGCAACTTCTTTAAAACTCCCCATACCTTAAAAATGGCTCCTCATTTTGTTAGCAGAAATTACCACTATTTTTTTTTTAAACTTATTCAGAACTTCTTTTGTCGCTTAATCTAAGTGGCATATTACGTTATCTTATTTTAAACATTAGTGCGTAAAAGTTTTAAAACATTAGTGTTCATGGTTGTTAAGGCTCTTACATACTGGCGCGATTCGCCGCGCGACGCGACGCCGCCGCATTGTTCGCCGTGAAGTTTTCTCAGAAATTGTTTTGTTCAAATTCGCGTCGCGTGGCGAATCGCGCCAGTATGTAAGAGCCTTTATATAAATTAAGAAAATGTTAGTATGAAAAATGCAACTTCTTTAAAACTCCCCATACAAAACGCTGATTTCCCAATGAATAAACTCAGAACAACGGGACCGATTTTAAAAATTCTTTCACCAGTAAGTACAATGCTATAATATCACTGAGTAACATAGACTATAATTTAGAGAGATATCACGCGGGCGAAGTCGCGGGCGAAGTCGCTGGCGGAAGCTAGTAATAAAGAAAGAATAACTGTGGACCTGTTGAACGTTGTTTGTAGATAGATAAGTTTTTCTTTGTAGATGTGTAATTGTATATGGAGAAGCCGACTATTCTGTTTGGAGAAGTTATAGAAGATATTATGTGAGATGAGATTTTGTGTTTTTAAATAGTAGTAAATAATTATGTATATGTGAGATAAGAAACTGGACATTCCTGGTGAAGAAAATCGTGCTTTGAAGATTAAGCAACTTTTGAGATAATACTCATGAAGTACATAATCAAATTGTAAATAAATAAACATCTTAAAAGCTTTTAATTGACTAAAATGGCTCATCAAACCAAATTACATAACACAAATAACTTTCAATCAAACTCAAAAACTCTTCTGAACATTTTAATTTAATTTGCAATGGCCCAAAATTGGCAAAGTTCTTGATCCAATTAAATTGGATAAAGGGGAAATTATGGGATCAAATTGATGGGAAACTATGTTAAGTTAGGGGGCGTAAGCGTTTCAGTAAGTAGTATTGATGACTATAATTTGTTGAGGTAGAACCTCTTGTACGGATCCTGTAATTGAATGTCTGAATGCAGAGAATCCGATGTTTGAAACTTCGTGAAAGTTATACGGAAGTAACTTTGACTAAGAAAGTCTTGTCATGAATGAGGAAAATCGGGAGTTACACGAACAAATTTTCCGACTTGTGGCAATATTGAAACACATCTAGACATGTTTTGTCTGGGAAATCCATACTGAGTCTTGCTTTATTGAAAATTTTCGTTCTAAACTTAGCAGACTTACAGCTTGAAAACTAATTTGGGCTGGTATTAAAAAAATACTTCAAATTATATCATGAAACTTTGGATAATAACTGAACTAACTATAAAGCATCTATTATTTTCACCGTAAAAAGCAATTACAAATTCAAATTCATTTATATGCGAATATGGCTAATTACATAAAGTTGTTACCTAAACTATTCGAGGATTGGAGCCGCCAGCACCCCACTCCGTCTCGCTCTCACTCAGGCCGCGAGAAGTATGGTGCGAGCGAGATAAAATTTGAGGTTGGGTTAATGAATGACCTTATGAAATTATACAAGAAAACTTGAAGATACAATTTTATTTATTATTTATTAAAATTTTATGCACAAGTAAAAAAAAAAATACCGTACAAAGGCGGACTTAATGCCTGAGGCACTTTTCTACCAGTTAACCTTAGGGTGATGCAGAGAAAAACATGGCAGGTGCAACAATTACATCAATACAACACGTAAATGACACACACACAGACACAGTTACATTACACGTTGTAAACCTAAAACATTTTCGTCTATGGGTTACCGAAGGGTCAGGCTTTATACCATGGCGTGACGATTTCAGGAGGAAACTGTTATTGAAAGTAAAAGTAGAAGGATATGTATCAGTTTAGTGATCGTAAACGATAGGATAGTGGGTTAGTCGGCTATCATTACTTGTGTACCTACCTTAAGGACGTACCCTACCTCAAATTGCTTATCATGATCCTCCGTTATGCCGAAAATACTGCAGCAGGCGTAGCATGGCGCTTTCTATCTCTACGAAGAATAGACATAGCTTTTTTTATACAAAGTGACAGTTCGTTTCTTCATTTTTGACATCCACCGTAGAAATCTTTCTACAATCTGTCATTTTGTCTTTCATTTCTAACGATCCTTGTCTAGGTCTTTTTATATGTAGACTATTTCGGAAGAAAGTTTTCTATCCTTACTGTCAAAATCACACTGACAACCGATAAATCCTATGATAAAACAAAGAATTCTGAGTCGAATTATGTAAAAGAGTGAATTTCGTAAAAAGTGCAGTTGACTCTTTCTATATTGCTGCCGTCTCGTACTGTCTACAGAAAACGTCATTTTTGTCTACTCTTCCGTCGACAAAACGGTGCTCATGCTACGCCTGCTGCATTTGGCGAAAACACGATTACATAAAACTTTCTCGATAGAAATAAAATTCAAAGTTACCTCTAAAACGGACTTCAAACCGCTGGGTATTCAAACACCGTAAAAAGCAATTAACTAAACTATTCGAGACTTGAAGCCGTCAGCACCCCAATCCATCTCGCTCTGACTAAGGCCGCGAGTAGTATGGTGCGAACGAGATAAAATTTGAGGGTACGGCCTTAATTACACCCAGTAGCCTTAAATACAGGGTGTAAAAAGACCCATCACATAGCCGTCAACTACGCATTCTGTACATCAAATTAAGTAACACTGCACAAAAATAATTGCTGGGAACGAATTTTTGGTGGGAAAAATCGCTGTTTACGGTACGTAGTGCGCAACGGAACGCACGCAAATCATTGTGTTTAAGGGTGCATGCAACAGTTCAGGGTTTGTGGGGGTATTTCAAATTAAGTTATGACATTTAAAACTTGCTTTCTAAAAACGTCTGAAAATGTTGGAACCTTCAATATCTCTGTAACCAGAAGGTTCCTAGGTCCAGAACAAAAAACACAAGTGACTTTCGGCTTCGTTAAGCCTCTTTTTACACCCGTTATAATTGTGATACTTTATTATACGACAAAAAGTCGTAGTGTATGATTACTTTCTGTGGATTTTTTCATAAAAGCTTGTAAATAGAATTGTTGCCATCTCAACTCTGTAATTAAAAAATGAATTAAACTTGTTTTTATTTAATAAACTTTTACAAAATTAAACCACGAAGGGTGCCTGTGAATGTTGATTTTGCCACATTATCAAAAGGGTCTATTATTTTTGCATAAATATTCTATTAGCATCATAAAACTGATTAAAAATGGGAACCTGTTACTCTTTGGTTTAGTCATCACGGTTCGAAAATGGAAAATAATCATAGAAAAACTAGTTTCAACTTCAAAGTGCTTTTCAATCAAAAATTTAAAAAAAGTCGGGTGCATAAAAATGTAATTATGAGTTTCTGTAGTAAAAAGGCAGAAAAACAAGATTAAACACAGCACAATTTGTTGAGATGGTATGACGTCATCATTATCTTGCCCTTATCCCAATTGATTTCGAGTTGACGCAGCATGTCTGCCAGTTAGGGGGTGACTTTTAGAGAAAAAAGTCACCCCCTTTCCAATCTACCTTATATAGTAAACTCACTGGTAAACTGGTACCAGTTTTGTCGGGGTAGTAATTTTTAAAGAAATCTTACCGGGACAGCTTTGTTGGGCCCCAATTGTTGGGAAACAACTGGGGTCAGAAAAAAGGTTTCCATACACGCAGGAGATATAGAAAATATATTTCTGTCTCGTTTACTCTTCTACCGGATCTAATATGTGTCTCTGTCTTATTACTATTATTATTTAGTCAATCTGCCTAGCCTTTTCCCAACTATGTTGGGGTTGGCTTCCAGTCTAACCGGATGCAGCTGAATACCAGTATTTTACATGGAGCGACTGCCTATCTGACCTCCACAACCCACTAACTGGGTAATACGATACCCCTTGGTTAGACTGGTTGTCAGACTTTCGTGCTTCTGACGACTCGTAACGACTGTCAAAGATCCACAAATGACAGCCGGGACCAACGGCTTAACGTGCTTTCCGAGGCACGGAGGAGTCTCGATATGTGAAAATGGTCACCCATCCACGGACCAACCCCGGCAAGCGTCGCTTAACCTGATGGATCGATCCGAGCGGCTGTTATTACTTAGCCACGAGCTCCTCACTATTACTATTATTATTTAGTGACTTGTCTATTACTTTACTCTGTCTATGAACTCAAAAAAGCGCGCGAACAAAAGGAATTGTAGACAGCTAGGCTGTATAAGTTTTAAATTACTGAAACAGTTGGAAACTTTCGTGTACATCCATTTGGGAGGAACTTGCTACAACTTCGAGGTCACTTTATTTATTATTACTTAAGAAATATATGAAGTTACTTCGATAGACGAAATTCTTTAGAGAGAATATGGCGCAGTACTTCGACGGTTTGGAGAGTTAATGAAATAGTCATTCAATAGGGTTTTTTTTTTAATTTAGAGAGTTGCATTATTTCGCCATAGTTTTCCAAAAATTAACCTTTTCTAGAATTAGGTATTATAGAATAGGCCGTTTTGGGAATTAGCCATTTTGAGAATTAAGCATTCTGCGCGTAAATAAATCATGAATTTTAGGTATTTTATTTTGATAAGATTTTCTCGCTTTAAATAAGACAGACAGCGGAGCCTTAGTAATGGGTCCCGTTTTACCCTTTGGGTACGGAACCCTATTAAACGTAGTGAAAGCTCCAAGCAAAGTTATGGAATGCCGAAATACCTATATACAATCACCTAAAACATATTTATCTCTCATGCTACGGCTACACTTCACGTTATCGCGAACTTTTCTTCGTGCGCTCTCTTTTGCTCAGCGAGTAATCGAGGGGTGTGCGAGAGAGAGCGCACGAAGAAAAGTTCGCAATAACGCGAAGTGTAGCCGTAGCATCCTAGTCCTAATCCTTGTTTCAATTTTACCTATTGTGCTACAGTAATCGTATTCTAGGTGTATCGTCTTCACATGTAATTATATAATTGATATATACAAAATATTGTAAAGCATTTTTTAAATAGTAACGGTGGAGTTCCTTGCCCATTCTTCTCCATACGAAAACTACCTTTTGGAAGGGGCAACTAGAATCAGTTCTATTTTTTTCTTTTTGATGTTCAAAAATTCTTTTAATGTGCCTACTTGAAATAAATTATTTGACTTTGACTTTGACTTTGAATGAATTGAGATTTTGACAACCGTTTATCGTTCCCTTCAACAGAAACGTACCAGGGTTATTTTACTCACAGAAAACATACGTTATTTTTATCTCTGCCCCTCAAGCAACCCCACCTAACATTGTTATGCGTACAAATATACGGGCTTTCACGAAAGCCTCTATTTTTGGTACCAAAAGTCTAGCCAAATAAATAATGTATTTATATTTCATACGTTTTCATCAAGAGCCGTACATAATTCCATTTCATTTTTCGTCCAGATGCGACGTGGAAATTGATCCATAAATATAAAGATAAAATCATTCTGATCACGTCTCTGCCGAAAAGCGAAGCATTATTTTTCAATTTAAACGAATTGAATTTGTAAATGGAATCATGGTAAATCATAAACTTTGATTAACAGAAAACTCTTTTTTGGAAATGGAATGACCTGAGGGCCTAGACAAGTGACAATCGCTTCGAAAACGTTTCGTATTTCTACAACGACTTTCATCAGAATTGACATAAGCTTCTCGATAGCTTTTAATGTCTGTCCTATACATTTTTGCCTTTTCCATCATCGTTATCGCTGATAGAATGTCACTTTGTCTAGGGCCTCTGAGGCCAAACATTTTCAAAGCTGAATAAAGGCCTTTTAAGAATGCTTTCAAAGAACGTAGAACGTAGTAACGTAGTAACATAAAATATAGGTATGTCAGTCATGTCATGTTTCAACTTAATCGTTCTGTTGTATTCATTAATATTCAATGTGCTCTTAGTTCAAAGCCTATGTAAATATTGCAAAAGACGAGACTCCCTCAATGATTAATTTTAATTAATTATTATAAATTCAAAAGCGTGTAACGCTCAAAGAAATATCTAATGAGACGGTGGTGCCACCCGGTGGCGTTAGCATGAATTAGTGGCGTTCCGACATCTTGAATACAAAATGTTTACAGGTGTCTGTAATTTTCATAAACTTCTTACCTTTTGTTAAAGCTTCCAGTGTTACAGTGCAGCTAAAATTTTAGCCAACCCAACCCAACCAACTCGCTCTAAGTATTATTTCATTGTCATTATATTATTATATGTCATTTCTATTAGAATACTTTTAAGTGACACAAACTGTTTTATATCTAGTACGAGTTTAATATACTTACTGCTGATATGCTAAAGAATTCTTATCATAAAATCGACTTACCTCCGTTATCCCTATTGAAAATTGAAGGTTCCCGTTAAGTTATTCAAATGGCAGTCAGATCAAATTGTACAGCTCATTGCGCTGATTCCGAATTTATGTTAAACTCAATTTGGACAAAAATTTAATGACATTGCAGTTCGTAAGCGCGGCAGAATTGAACAAATTCTTACAAGCTAACTAAAAATAAAAAAAAATATGGTTAAAAAAATTAAGAAAAAAATTGGAATGAATGAATGAAACGGAGATGGTGAAATCGGATTCATGGGCATCCTCTTAAGGGGTCATTGGACTCATCATTATGAACAGCTTACAATACGGGACCACAATTGAAATCGCGAAAAAAAAATCAGCTGTTCCTTACATTTGACGAGCTATGCGAACATAAATGTAGGGAACAGCTGATATTTTTTTGTCCCCGCAACGTGCAGCTACCTCAGGGACGGACTCAGTTAAGCGGTCAGCCTATAATTTGAGGTTCAATGTAGGTCATAAAACCGGCCAAGTGCGATTCAGACTCGCATATGAAGGATTCCATACCATTATCTATAAAAACGGCAAAAAAATCAAGTTTGTTGTATAGGAGCCCCCCTTAAATATTTGTTTTATTTTAATTTCATTATTTATTTTGAAAGTTAATATGTAACTAAATATTCTGTGAATATTTCAAGCATCTACTACCTATTGCCGTTACCATTGCCGCTCACAAAAACGAGCAAAAAAATCAAGTTTGTTGTATGCGAGCCCCGTTAAATATTTATTTTATTCGGTTTTTTTAGTATTTTTGTTGTTATAACGGCAACAGAAATACATAAACTATGAAAATTCGAACTGTCTAACTATCACAGTTCATGAGATACAGCCTGGTGACAGACGGACAGACAGACAGCGGAGCCTTAGTAATAGGGTCCCTTTGGGTACGGAACCCTAAATATAAGCTTATAGTTACATACTTTAGTGTTTTCCCAAGAGTTCTGATTATGGCATACCTACACCCAAACATCGTTCATCTAGTATAAGAGTCCTGGACACTTATTTTTACGAGACTAACAAGATAATATAACATTTCGTTACGATATCGCAAGACGCCAGATCAGGAATAAAATGTGAGACGTGACGTAAGTATCTGTTATCATGGTGTTGATTGTATTAGGTTGATGAATGCCTACAATCATATTAAACCACACTGGCCTATTTTATAAATCTTGTATAAACGCTACACAAAAGGAGTTTCGTGTCCGTTCTACTCTATAGGAACCTACTACGCTTTGAAATGGCAAATATGTAGTTTAATTTTTCTGACTTTGACAATTTCAAAGTGCCTGTAATTAGAGTTTGTTAGTGCAGCTGTAAACTACTTACTTCATCAGTATCTACAAATAACAATGTGAAATTTAGTTTATTTGATTGTCAATTTCGCCTGTGTTTCACCTTAAAGGGGTGTCCAAAAAAAACACAATGTATGGAACTGTGGGCACATTCAGATAAACAAAAATACGTACGTACATTTCTTCATCCATACTTATATTACTTATCCTAACTAATATTATAAATGCGAAAGTGAGTTTATTTGTTTATTTGTTTGTTACACTTTAACGCTAAAACGGCTGAACGGATTTTGATAAAATGTGCACAGGAGTAGACCATGACCTGGAATAGGACATACGGTACTTTTTATCCCGATAATCCCACGGGATCGAGACTTACGCGGGTGAAAACGCGGGGTCTAGCTACTATTCCCATAAATATGCGTTATCCTTCCAGTACATGAAAGAACAGCACTACAACGTTAATAAAATCTTAATCCATATTAATTACTTTGATAATACCCCACATGCCTCATATATCTTTTACACGTTAAAACCCCTTAATCACCGCCACTTAACTTTTACTCCCGTCATAATATTAGGGTAACAGCTGTGTCAATAACTCTAACCCTACTTAAAAGAACACCGGGGTTTCCAAAGCTTTATCTTTTACGAAAGATTCGGTATGTTTTTACCCGACTGCCCCAGAAGGAGGGTAATGTTTTTCGAGAGTATGTATGTATGTATTTATGTATGTTTGTATGTATGTCTATTTCTTTGGCACGCTCTGTCGCTCGTGTCGTAAGGTTCGTCTTAATAGTGGGAGTGACATAGGCTATAGATTTTTTTTAATTTCATCTGCAATCAAAAAAAAAGGGAGGGGAAGGTTTTTTTTTAAAAAAAATTACATTATTGGTATCAAATAAAAGCTAGTAATGAGTTAATTCCAAATATATAAATTAATAAAACTAAAAAGCTTGAAAAAAAAAAAAATATTTAAAAAACAAAAAACCCGCCTGCAAAAACGCATAACTTAAAAGAGAAAAACAAGCATTATAATCTGTAGAATTTTGGTATTACAGGCGGGGAACAAACAAAAGTTACACCATATTTCAGGTTATTGGTTTGTTCCCGCCTTTGGCGCCCTCGGCGGGTTTTTTGTTTTTTAAATAATTTTTTTTTTATGTCGAAAGGAGGAGAAATATTCTTTGGTGGACAAAGGGCCTGGTATGGGGAAGTCTGGTCCTTCGAAATCTTTGTGCTGTATTTTATTTGTGATTGAGGTTTTATTATTTAGACTAGCTGATGCCCGCGGCTTCGCCCGCGTGGATGTTGCTTATTATATACTAAAACCTTTCTCGAGAACGACTCTATACATTGGTGAAAACAGCATGAAAATTGGTGCAGTGGTTTTTGAGTTTATCGCGAATAAACAGTCAGACCGGGACCCTGTTAAATTATTATCTTTTTTTTTTTTAATCTTGTATTTTCTAGTGATGCACAATAAAAAAAAATAGATAAAATCATCCTTTTTTTGGGATGCGTACCCGAAGGGTGCCAAACGGAACCCTGCTGTCCGTCTGTCTGTCAGTGGGCTGTATCTCATGAACCGTAATAGGTTGACAGTTGAAATTTTCATAGATTGTGTATCAACACGAAATAAAAATAAAAAAGGGAAGGAAAGGGAGGTAATTAAAAAAAACTTATTTGAATAAGTTATTTCTGTGATATAAGTGCTTCAGGTACTTATTTTACCGATTCCTATTCCAATACATCAATGAAATAAAACGAAAGATTTAAAAGCCTTTGCAATACGCAGCGTGTCAACGTTTTCTGTTAAGGACGAACCCATTTGGTAATTACAAACTCGAACCTCTGCCTAAGGCAAGGAAATGAAAGGAAAATCGATTCGCCCCGATTAAGATAAATGAATGTGCTTGTTCGACACATAAAGAAGAGTTTTCTTTGTAACCAGGAGGCGTAGCATGGCGTTTTCTATCTCTAAGAAGAATAGACATAGCTTTTTCTTCATAAAGTGACAGTTCGTTTCTTCATTTTTGACATCCACCGTAGAAATCCTTCTACAATCTGTCATTTGGTCTTTCATTTCTAACGATCTTTGTCTAGGTCTTTTTGTAGGTAGACAATTTCGGGAGAAAGTTTTCTATCCTTACTGTCAAAATCACACTGACAACCGATAAATCCTATGACAAAACAAAGAATTCTGAGTCGAATTATGTAAAAGTGAATTTCGTAAAAAGTGCAGTTGACTCTTTCTACTTTGCTGCCGTCGTACTGTCTACAGCAGGCGTAGCATGAGCACTGTTTTGTCGACGGAAGAGTAGACAAAACTGACGTTTCCTGTAGACAGTAGACAGAACGAGACGGCAGCAAAATAGAAAGAGTCAACTGCACTTTTTACGAAATTCACTCTTTTACATAATTCGACTCAGAATTATTTGTTTTATCATAGGATTTATCGGTTGTCAGTGTGATTTTGACAGTAAGGATAGAAAACTTTCTTCCGAAATAGTCTACATATAAAAAGACCTAGACAAAGACCGTTAGAAATGAAAGACAAAATGACAGATTGTCGAAAGATTTCTACGGTGGATGTCAAAAATGAAGAAACGAACTGTCACTTTGTAACATAGAAAAAGCTATGTCTATTCTTCGTAGAGATAGAAAGCGCCATGCTACGCATGCTGGAAACGTCATTTTTGTCTACTCTTCCGTCGACAAAATGGTGCTCATGCTACGCCTGCTGGGCCTTTGCCCTATAGTGAGACAATGATAGATTGGTATTATATGAGAACACACCACATTTACGTTAACACGCATACAAGCTTTGTCTCATGTCCTTCAATGTTCATTACCACACGCGTTTGTTAATATGCAGGTTTCAATGTAAACAGACAGTGACAACGACCAGACTAAACAAATATGTTTTTTAGAAATGTTACAAACTGAATAAAAAGCAGTTTGGCAGTAATGGACAGGGATTTTTAATGTAATGTTTAGTTAACATCATGCAAGGTCGGGGTCGGGTTTGAACTTCGTTTTATTTCTTTAATCTCTATATCTATTGTTTGGTTTTTTTTTTTCTAACTGAACAGACAGCCGTGCTGCTGGGTAGTTTGTTTGCGCCACTTCTCCTTCCCAGCTGAAAAACTAGGTGCCTTAAGTAATTTTGTCAATAATGCTGATTCTCAGCCTAGTTTGAATAAAATGACTTTTGATTCTGAAGAAAAAAAAACTTTTGTAAGAATTTTAAGCTTCTGGTTTGGTCACCAATCCATTAACTAGCTGAATCTCACATACGATTTTTAACGAGCTTTTTATATACTGAAACATGTTATTTCAAAAATGTTAACATTTGTTACTGATATCTACGAAGTATATTTTTTGTTTGTGATATCGTCGTCCTTTTATACGCTTACCTACATTTTCTGAAAGAGTTGTTTTTTGTCGTAATGAAATAATATGACGTATACCCAAACAAATGACGTGTGCAGATGTCCAAATGTTATTTTTTTGCAGAGCCGACCCATCTCATGAGGGTCGTTCAAAATGTCAAACCCAAGCCTAAAGTTACACGTACATTATGTCCAACATGACTGTGCTTAACTTAGTTCATCGGTACTTAATATTCAGGCTTTGAATTTCATTTTATTTTATTATTGAATTTCATTTTGCTTTAGACAATATTCATCCTCCATTAATATCAATTAAGTAGAATATGTTGACTTTTCATGAACAGTTTGAAAAGATTATTTCGTTACGTACAATATAGCTTCTCCTTTTTTTATTGTTAGAATTTTTGATGTTCACAAACCTAATAAAACTATAGTATTCCAAAGAAAAAATTGGCAAAGTTAGAAAAATAAAGTTTAGGTACATTTAAAATCCTTTTGGTTTCGTCTATCCGGCTCGAAGGACCAACTTTTAATTGGGCACTGTTATGTCGTATGCTCATAGAGAAGGAACTTTAAACATTACTATAAGTACTATCTTGCCCTACTACCACGTACTACAGTAATTGGTCTAGTTCTAGTTTATCAATGTTATCGCCGTACTGTACGTGTCTGTTGATATTGGTTCGCTTCATATTCGTCGAATACATTCGACTGAAAATACGACCCATTTTTTTTTATCACAACGCAAACTCTTGGCCTGCATCTCACCTGATGGTAAGTGATGATCACGCCGAAGGTGGAAGCGAGCTTCACCCGGAATCCTCAACCACAGAGGAATTGGCTATCTTACCTATAACAGCCGAAACACAACAACGTTGTTTACATTGTTGTTATGGCAAAGAACTTAGATACGAAAATTTCAGAAAACTCAAAGATTATTTGTGTACCTAATATTTGTGTACCTTTCTTCAAGGATAACCTTAAGTGGACGACGAATTATTTCAAAACCTAAAAAAACAAACGTCTTTTATTCAAATTAAGCTGGTAATCAGCATTTTTTGAACGTCAAAATTACATGAGATAGTCCCCCAAAACGCCCGTCCTTCACCCATTCCTAGCTCTAGCTGGGAAGAAGAAGTGGCACAAAAAACTCCTCAGCAACACAGCTCAGTTATAAGAACTTGATTCTATACATACAATAATATTATTCACTTTTCAAACACGTGGTAACACTTAGATAAACCCAACAAAAACAAAAATATAAATAATTGTGGTGCTTCGGTCTGCCAAATAATAATATTACAGTTATATTATGACTCATTCAAATAATCTGTTTCTGAAGTAGTCTGACGTAGAAAATGGCCTTCAAATGTCAGGAGAGAACGAACGAACCTGTTAAACAGTTTTAATTTTGAAAGAACTTTAGATTATATTTTGGTACTGAGGGTTCTTTGTTAAGCGATTTCTGTACCTCTACTGAGATCTAAGTGTTAGCGAAAAACCGAGTGCAAGGCTACCAATTTGAGAGCGACCTATGTCTAACTACGATATATTGAGTTGATAGATTGATCTGTATAGTTTAAATAGCTTGGCATTAGATACAGTATTGGGTAATACACTTTCAATCACAAATAGAGGGTTTGGAAGGATATTTCTAACCCATTGCTTCATAGGTTTGAAAAATTCATCGGGATATTAACGTACATAATGCAATGAATGTGGCTGAACTGTCAAAATCTGTGTCTAGTTTTCTTTTATAGTTATTTTTTTTTTTTTTTTGTGTATTTGCACCTTGTTGCTATTTATTAATGTAATTAGTTATTATTTAACCGTGTTTTTGTATGTTGTGCTGTCTTTTGTGTGCACCAAATAAACGTTTTATCTATCTATCTATCTAAAATGAAATTAATTGCGGTCAATTGTCATTTTATGCATGATAAGCATTTAACCCGCTGGTAATTCATTACAATCTATTTTGGATCTTATCTAAACGACCAGATGTACTTCTGCTTATGTTACCAAGCTTACTGCATACATTTGTATAAATAAAATAAATAAAAAAATTGGTTACAAAAGACAATATTATCGTATGATTGAGATAAAACTCCATTTCAAAGGTAATCGAGCATTTTTGGCCAATAAAACTTTGCTAACGCTTAACATCAACTCTGAGAAACTAATTATAACTTCTTTTTGTTCAGAAGGTAATCTTAGAAGAATCTCGGGATCTCGGGGAACAATATGCGAACATTTTGGATATTCTTTTTCCTTGCATGGCTGTCCCTTCATATGGATATTGTGATCATAAACGGAGGGCTGGCGGATGAGATTACGCGCTTCTGAACTTTTATATTTTTCCGTTCGGATATTTTTTGGTCCTTCGAGCCTGATCGGAGGGTTACGTGCAATTTTTACCATTATTATAAGTCCTAGGATCTAATATATGAAAAAGATTTTATTTCTGTATATTTGTACAAACACTTTAAAATGTCAATCATATTTTAAAAACTAGATGAGGTTCCTATCGGACTACTCTGATAAGAAACATCGAAACAAACTCAGACGTCACGGTCTCTTTTATAGTCCAGACATAATCTTGGTCAGATCATGTGAGGACTATGTAGATTAATGTCTGAAATGGTCTTTTGTGGAATTATGGTTTTGGAATTAATACAAAGGACCTACCTACTCCCACAAAGTTATTAACGCTGTTATCAATAACATTATAGTGTACCTTTGTTTAACATCAAACAATGATTTACCTAACAGAATATTATTATGTATGGTAGAGCTATCAGTAATATGGATGCCGTATTAAATTGTAGGTGTATTTAGTCGAATTTAATGGTTACTTAGCATATTATGAAATGAACAAACTTATTGTACCTACCTATAGTTATTAACCAATTAGGGCCAACAATTTCATGAACATGCCAATCTTTTTTAACACAATATTCGTGTTTATTTATTTTTTACTAGTAGACGTGTTTTGTTGTCCTGTCCCAATAATTCGTACAGAAATGGAAAGCATCCCATGAAAAAATATTTTTCTTATTAATTTTTCGGGCAACCTTTCCAATTTTTCTTTTCTTAAGAACCTCATTATTACGAACATTAAAGCATTTCATTTTTCTTTATAAAGATATACGGATACGAATAATATACAAATGTTAACACATTTTTTTCACCTATGTTTACATAAATGCGATTAATTTCGTCCAAATCAATTTACTTAATCAAAATGTTATAGGATAGTTGTACTTTCTTGTTAGGGCCTCTGGTGGTTCTTTCCTCAAAATACCATTTCAGGCGCTAATCTACATGGTCCTTGTAGGGCCTGACCAAGATGATGTAGAGACTTTAAAAGAGACTGCGACCTCTGAATTTGTTTCGGCCTTTCTTCTTAGAGTAGTCAGATAGGAAACGCCGACCTCATCTAGCTTATTTTTAATATTTTTTTAGTACGACGTGTAAAAGTGATTCCGTTATCCTATTTACAGACACGACAATTTCATTTTGAGCAAAATTGAATACACGTACAATACGCGAATATAAAACTAGAAACCCCAACTGGTCTCTCAATAAAACGATTGGACAAAAGCTGGCAACTCATAGCAGAGCTTATTCACGGATGAAGCTATTGAATCGTTCACGAGCCATTGCGCTGGTGAGCTTAACTAAGTGAGCCAATGACAGCTCATTTACTTGTCTATATAACTTAGGCGATGGATACACGATCGACTAATCGCATGAAACAATTCAGTCGCGATTTAAGGTTCCTGTGTGGTGTGAGGTTCCTCATACAGGGTGTTAGGGTAACCACAGTTATCCTTGAAACCAGTAGTTTGGTGTCATACATAGAAAGTAAAATCAATAGAAAATTACTTAATTAATACAACATTTTTTTTCTTTTTTTTTTTAATACATTTTACTACAAAAGACGCAAGTTCGTTGCCCTATGCGCTAGGGCAACGGACTTGCATCTCCACACGGGCGGGGGGTGCGGGACGTGACCTGACAGGCCGCGAGCGCGACTCTTCCCTCAGTTAGTCAGCTGTTTCGCTAGCAAGCCCGGTGTCGGATAGAAACTTTTTAAAATCTTTTCATGAAAATAACGTTTTTATTTGTTGTTACTCGGTCATTTGTTTTTATATTTTAAGTCAACTACCCATGGTTTGAGTGACAACCAAGTGTTTACGCTGACAACCTGTATAGACTGCCTTGTTTTTTCAGTGGTTGCAAGCGCTATTGCTGAGGTCCTGGGTTCGACTCTCAGGTCGGGCAACGTGTTATTGAGTTTTTCCATCTTGAATTTCTCAGTAGCAACCTGGAGTGTGGAATTTGTGCCCGATGGTGGCAATAGGCTCGCCCCTTGTTACATGGGAATTATACATAACTGGCGAAATGTGGGTGTGGGTGGGTGGGAAACAAAGCGTGATGTTAGCCATCTGTCTAGCGTTTTCCCAACTATATTTGGGGTCGGCTTCCAGTCTAACCGGATGCAGCTGAATACCAGTATTTTACATGGAGCGACTGCCTATCTCACCTCCACAAGCCAGTAACTGGGTATTACGATACCCCTTGGTAAGACTGGTTGTCAGACTTTCGGGCTTCTGACGACCCGTAACGGCTGTCAAAGATTCACGAATGCCAGGCGGGACCAACGGAGCTTAACATGCTTTCCGAAGCACGGAGGAGTCTTGATATGTAAAGATCCCACCCATCCACGGACCAACCTCGGCAAGCGTAGCTTAACCTGATGGATCGACCCGTGCGGCTGTTATTACTTAGCCACGAGCTCCTCTCGGTAGTTAATGTACGAAAGTGAAAATCGAAGTCATGTTATGAGTGAGGTAGGTACCTAATCCAACCCGTAAAGTTAGCTCAATCAGCCGGGAATTCCTTCCAACCACGTTGCTTACACTATTGGGTAAGGTCGATAAGAATGTCAGGGATATTCCGGGCATGCCCCAACTCTGTAATGTGTTTAGGGCAAGGCCGGCCTTTCCGCCCTACGCAATAATAAACAATTCGAAGCTATTTATTGAAGACTTCTACTGAAATGTATTTGGTTGCTAAAATTGGATTTAGTTAATCACACAGACATGTTTATTTCTAAAAGTTTTCGCCAATCATGTCCCATGTAGGCTTTCTTCTGTCGCAATTAACTGGGCCCAAACCCAGAGTCAAAATAAAATCAAAGAAAGAAAGGAAAAATTGGGTTATTTGCCACAGAAACACGTGTAGGTATTCAAAGAATATAAGTTATATTCCAGACCCTTTCGGCCCCATCGGCCATCCGTTCTGTAAAATAAGTAACAATATGTAAATGTACCGTCGAAAAGAAAAGTAGAAGAAGCCACTTGTTTAATAATTGAGGATTGACAGCAGTGACAGCCCATCGCCAAACAACGTGGCAATGCTGCCAGCCTTTTGGCCACTTTACCTGTAAACAGCAATGCGATGATTATCCCCCCTTTTATATTTGTAATATTATTATTTTAAGTCTGTAAGCTTTTAAAATTATGTAAATACCTACGTGTCTATCTTGTGTATTTATATAAAAATAATTATAATAAGTTTAATTAAAAATATATAATATATATTAGGTATCTAACTGTTAAAATATATAATACTAGCTGCCGCCAGCGGCTTCGCCCGCGTGTAATCTTTATAAATTATAGCCTATGTTACTCAGGGTGAATGCAGCTTTCTAATGGTGAAAGAATTTTTGAAATCGGCGCAGTAGTTTTTAAGTTGATTCATTACAAACATACACACAAAAATACAAATCTTTCCTCTTTACAATATTAGTGTAGTTATATTAGTTATCTAACTGTTAAAATCATAACCCTCCTTTTTTCTTCGCCGTAGTCGAGTAATAAAATTAATTCCATTCAGCAAACGAACTGCTTTAATTTCTTCAACATTAGTTAGAATGCCAATCGCTCTATTTTCAATATTAATTGTCAGTTGTAATTGAATTCGCATGCAAAATAGGCTTCATTATAGTGCTGGGCCCACATTGCCCTCGGCTGCCGAGCTATCAGCCCGGGGCTACCCAACCGTGGCTTACACTGATCCCTTTTAGATTGCCCCCGGATTGCGTTCAAATTATATCATGATTCAGTTAAAAAGCCCGTTTTGTGAAAGGTATTAACAAACTAGAGAACTGAAGTTATGAAGTGTCGTTATTTAAATGTAAAGTTGATTATTAGTCAACGTGCAAACGGCAAAAAAGTCTCTAATCATTACTTAACTTTAAGCAACGTTTATAAATAAACCCCTACACTCGCGACAATCTAAGAAGTCCGTTTTGACGTTTCGTTCTCGTACTTGTAATTAAACGTTAAGCCTTGAGAATCAGTTTTAATCAATGTAGATAAGCCATCGATTACAAACTCTCTAAGTATGTTTAATCGATATGTCTCGAGAATCAGTATTTAAGAAACTAATTTTTTTTTTCATTGCTACACAAAGAATTTTTATAGCTGTCAAAACGGACTTCTTAGATTGTCGCGAGTCTAAATCATTTAAATTTGAATTAGTAGATTTGACCTCTTTTCCCTTTGGTTTCTATTGTAGGGTTGATAATTAACCCTATTTGGATAATTACATAAACAATTAATTATCTCTGCTACTGGCTTAAGCTTCCGGCACTAATAATTATGTTATTACGCCCGAGTGTAACTATTAACTCGTAATGATGGCTGCAAACTGTAGTCCATAGTAATTAGGTAAGTTACTGCTACATTTGACAATGCGTAAAATACGTAATCTGATGGTCTAGACAAGTCGCAATCGCTTTCAAAGCGGTTCATATTTCTACAACGACTTTCAAAAGGATTGACATAAGCTTTCGGTAGCATATGTCATCAGCCTTATAACAAACTTGAAATCGCGAAAAAAAGTACAGCTGTTCCCTACATTTTCACGAGCTATGCGAACATAGATGTACAGCTGTTTTTTTTTTCGCGATTTCAGAGTTGGTCCCACAGTGAATGTTGTTTATAATTACGGTTAGAATGTCACTTTGTGTAGGCCCACTTTTTTTTTTTTTTTTGGATTGGAAATCATCAAATCACTTCTCCTGCTCTGGGCGGAGCGGAAGGGCGTGTCAGACTCTTACTGACCAGTTCAGTTTCAGTTGCCTGTTGCCAGGGTCCCGGTATCCCTTTCGGACTATTCCGCAACCCTGGCAGGATGTGTAGGCTCAAATGAATGAAAGTCAATCTGCCTAGCCTTTTCCCAACTATGTTGGGGTCGGCTTCCAGTCTAACCGGATGCAGCTGAATACCAGTATTTTACATGGAGCGACTGCCTATCTGACCTCCACAACCCAGTAACTGGGTAATACGATACCCCTTGGTTAGACTGGTTGTCAGACTTTCGTGCTTCTGACGACTCGTAACGACTGTCAAAGATCCACAAATGACAGCCGAGACCAACGGTAACGTGCTTTCCGAGGCACGGAGGAGTCTCGATATGTGAAAATGGTCACCCATCCACGGATCAACCCCGGCAAGCGTTGCTTAAGCTGATGCATCGACCCGAGCGGCTGTTATTACTTAGCCATAAGCTCCTAAAATGAAAAAAAAAAAAAAAAATGAATGAAAGTCAGTATGAAAATAGTATATTATGCAATTAGTGAATAAAGGCCGGATTTAAAGGGAGGGCCATAGGTGAATCACGAGCAAGTGAAGGATTCTAACGACTGAATCACGACCGAAGGGAGTGATTCATGATGATTGAATCACGACCGTAGGGAGTGATTCAAGTGTTAGAATCCTGAACGACGCGAGCGATTCATGGCCCTCGATATAAATCCGTTTTATTCAAGAGTTGCATACTATACTTTATACCATGACTACGAGAAAAAAAACATGCAATTTCGAGTATGTTGTTAAGTCAATTTTATGCCTTGTTTTTATAGTACCTACACCGTAGCATAGAATACATACTCCATAAGGTCGATGACTTATTTTTCTTCGACAACTCATTAAAATAGGAAAACAGACTCTGAAAATTTGGTCAGCTTGATTTTCATTTTTCCATTTACTCAAACAAACAAACAAACTCACACTCAAACTCATCGTAGGCTTTGATGTAAACCAGCCGTGATTTGTTGGTTAGCAAGCTTTCTACTATATCGGCCGCCCTCTCTTTCATAAACCCAGGTGTTAACACATCTTCATCACTTGAAAACATTTTCAATCGATTTATTATTAAGTAACCCTAAACTTTTTGTTCGTACAACTTACAATATTTAAAATAGCGCCCATTTACTAATGACAGCAAAGAACACAAAACAGTTTTAATTCTAATGCTAAACTCCTGTTCGAAAATCAAATCAAATAGGAGTTTGGATATCATTGAGATGGAGTTCGAACAAATTGGTGTTCTAATTTCAAACACCAAAACAGTGATTAAAAGTGCTTTTTATTCACTGTTTTCAGTGAATAAAATAAGCTTTTTAGAGGGGGCATGGTATAATAGTATATTATGCAATTAGTGAATAAAGGACGGATTTAAAGCGAGGGCCATAGGTGAATCACGAGCAAGTGAAGGATTCTAACGACTGAATCACGACCGTAGGGAGTGATTCATGATGATTGAATCACGACCGTAGGAAGTGATTCAAGTGTTAGAATCCTGAACGACGCGAGCGATTCATGGCCCTGGATATAAATCCGTTTTATTCAAGAGTTGCATACAATACTTTATACCATGACTACGAGCAAAAGAACATGCAACTTCGAGTATGTTGTTATGTCAATTTTATGCCTTTTTTTTATAGTACCTACACCGTAGCATAGAATACATACTCCATAAGGTCGATGACTTCTTTTTCTTCGACAACTCATTATTATAAGTTAGGAAAACAGACTCTGAAAATGTGGTCAGCTTGATTTTCATTTTTCCATTTACTCAAACAAACAAACAAACTCACACTCAAACTCATCGTAGGCTTTGATGTAAACCAGCCGTGATTTGTTGGTTAGCAAGCTTTCTACTATATAGGCCGCCCTCTCTTTCATAAACTCAGGTGTTAACACATCTTCATCACTTGAAAACATTTTCAATCGATTTATTATTAAGTAACCCTAAACTTTTTGTTCGTACAACTAACAATATTTAAAATAGCGCCCATTTACTAATGACAGCAAAGAACACAAAACAGTTTTAATTCTAATGCTAAACTCCTGTTCGAAAATCAAATCAAATAGGAGTTTGGATATCATTGAGATGGAGTTCGAACAAATTGGTGTTCTAATTTCAAACACCAAAACAGTGATTAAAAGTGCTTTTTATTCACTGTTTTCAGTGAATAAAATAAGCTTTTTAGAGGGGGCATGGTATAAATGAAGTTTTTATAACCGTCACTGCACCAAGTAAGTTTAATATTTTTTTCACAATTTTTCTGTCAACACACGTCAACGTTCAGACGGCTAAAAAACGTCATCTATCATACAATATAATACTTCATACATATTCCTCGGAGCGAAGTTCAAACATTTGAAGTAAATTGGAGCTGTCAAATAAGAGGTCCACGCCATGAGTGGGACTACGTGTCGTGAATACTGAACTTCACTGAGTAACCTTTGTGAGGATTTCGTGACGATTTTTAACGTCAAGACCCATGTGTTTTACAGTAATTTATGTTATTTTATAATAAAATTTCTATAATAAAATAACATAACAACATAACATCACGCCAGTTGAGCTCGAAGGGTTAGGCAGCGTGTGACCAATCCTGCCGGGGTCGCGGGAAAGTCCGAAAGGGATACCGTGGCTTCTAGCAATTGACAGGCCACTGAAGGAACACGGGTGGGTTTCAGACAATAAAAGTCTGACACGCCCTCCCGCTCCGCACAGAGCGGGAGAAGTAATTTGATAATTTTCCACCAAAAAAAAAAGCTTGTGACTGACGAATTAATATTAGTGTACTTTAATATTATAGTACATTGACATTTCGTCTGTAATATTTAAGTCTCTCACCTTTTTCAGTCCCTCTGCTGGGCAAAGTCCTCTTCCATAGTCTTCCAAAGTTGTCTGTGAGTGCTTTTTCTGGCCAATCTCTCATAAATGCTTCACTTTCATCTAATTACGCCAGCGTTTTCTAGGCCTGTCATCAGCAACGACAACCGTTTTCCGACCCAATATTTGACGAATGTAGGATATAACAAATAAATATTTCTTAGTAACACTTTCAGTGCCGCTGACACACCGTTTGTGTCTTTGTAAGTTCTTCCTCAGGTATCTTGAACACGCCATGTTTCGATAGCTTCCCTAAAAATCACAACTTAGAAGAATGTCATTTGACAACTCATTTTGATCAAATTTACCCACACACATTCATGCCAATTTGATGTTTAATCAAATTACTTGAACGTAAATGACCCGCATTAGGCACCCGAGAAAACTTAATGAAAATAAAGTGTTAAACATAATTAATATGTAGGTACAAAAATTGTACTGACTTAAGGTAACGGTGAAGAACTAAAGAACTTTTATCATTTTTACTTTTACTTGAAACCAAAAGGATCATTAGGAAAATTATTGTTTACGTTTATTTTGATAAATAGGTAAAATATATACATTGGGTAACATATTATACTAAATTAACTAAAAAACAATTACATATTTAATAAAATTAAAAAGAAAAATAAAGGGGAGGGGCTCATTGAGCATCAAAGAATTCGTCCGCATCGCTGTCAATGGGAAAGGTGCCTAAAAGGCTGGCAGCATTGCCACGTTGAATGGCAATGCTGATTCTTTGGGCTAAAAATAGGCCAGCCCTCTGGTCGCGTGAAAAGTCGACCAATCGCTTAGCGATAAAATTGATTTTGTACCTCATAGTTAAATGGAGGAGTCCATTTAACTATGAGGTACAAAATCAATTTACGATACCCACTTTAGTCTCGATTCTCGAGCAATAATCAAAGCTACGACAAAATCGTTCAGTCTGTCAGTTCGAGAAATTAAACGAAGAGCGAGATTTCAAATAATTTGTTAATTAAGTTTCGTCTCTGAGTCGTACCTGACATCTCTCTGATCGTGTTGAATCTTTACTCGATTACAGATCACTTGAAAGGGAGGTGATGAGTTTGACGTGTATGTGTGTAAGAGTGAATTTGTGTCTAAATTGTAAGGCAATGTTTACTTATGTCATAGTTAAAGTTTGTTTGGTGTATTACTATTTATGTATTTCTATTTGAAATTATGCAACCTGGCAAACTTACCCAACTTCTCCCTAAAAAATCGGGTGTAGGTTAACATCTTCAGGCGCCGATTGTGTGGAGACTTTTGGCCAGCGGCAGCGGTCATCGTTCATGCGGCTGAAGTGACCTGCAGTTAACAGTTTAAAAAACAATTATTCTTTATTTACAAAAGAGTGTTTTTATCCATATGGATGTGCCAACCCATATGGATACCATTATATGGATATGGAATGTTGCCATCTTAAATATTATATTTATATGTATAAACATTTAGGATTAAGTAGTATTGTATTTATGTTATTTCTAATTTTGTTACCTATTGTTATTTCATTATTATGCTGCACCGATTGAAGTCATCACGTCAACGCCGGCTGTCACTGAAAACCAGCGCAGTGGCTCTGTCTTGCATAGGGTCGCAGCATTATGCTGATTGATGGCCGTTTTGCGTGGTGCGACGCATATTTCCCCCAACTTGTTATTTTCGTGTATTTGCCCTTTCTTTGCGTCATGTTTGCCGTAATTAAACCGTTATTCTTTCTTTTTCATTCTTATCCCAGCGTACCTTATCAATTATTTAACTTTAATGAAAGTAAATATTATATACTGGAACAACTTGAATCATACACTAGGCATGATCTTCACCAGGCCACACAACCTCTGCAATAGATGTTATGTTGTAGCTAGGGATTGCTAAAATGTTTTGAATTAGCCGAATGTCCACTTAAACTATCAGAATTAAAAATAGTCCTTCTGGGCACGTTCCAGGTGACAACGATGCAGACGAATACTTTGATGCCTAAGCGGCCTTTCGTTTTTGTATTGACTTGTATAATTAGTTACTAATCTAATTAGTACCTAGTGCCAATAAATAGTTACTTAGTTGTATTGAATATTGTAAAATATATATTACACTTAAATAATATCACAAAGTAAATAAAATAAAATAAACTTAACCGTTACTTGCTGATCGAGGATTTTTGTAAGAAATATCCCGTTTATGATCAGGTTTAAAATTGGCAAAAAATAAAAGCAATAACTTTTCGTCATTACGCTTCGTATGAAAAGAAGGATAAACAGTCATTATGCGATGTCACAAACAGCCTTTTGTGCAACAGATTGTTATTAAAATCCATTTTGCTTATAAAGTTTTTTTTTTTTGAAAATACCGGTGGCTCGCAAAAATGGTTTAATAAATTCTTTTGCGAATATTTTATTAATTTATCCACTGTGGATACATCATAGGTAATATTTAGTTTTATAAAGGCTCCCACAGACAGGCTTGAAGCAAATATAGTAGAACAATTTCTAATGAAATTTTCATAGAAAATTGTTCTACTAGAGTTGCGTCGCGCTATCGCGTCGTGTCGTCGCGTCGCGCTATCGCGTTGCACCTGTCTGCTCGGGAGCCTTCACGAAAAAGCGGCTAAACATGTTGGATATTAATAATATAAGGAATTCAATTCATTGCTATGATTCTACTATTTTGGACTCTTCTAATTAATATTACACATCCCACATTCTGTTTATAAAAAATATAAAAACTTTGTTTATTGTTACAGGTATGTTTCTACATTTTACATCTCCAACATTTTATGTAAGTACTGAAAAAGAGGTTATTTTTAGAGAAACGTCTGAAATAAAAAGAAAAACGGCAAATTAACGTATTTTTTCCTTTCTTTCATTCCTTTCTTTTTTTAAATAAAGCCACAGGAGAAAGCTTTTATACAGAAAATAATTTTGCTGTTCGTAATACTAATCCCGCCGCAGAAATCCTAATTAATAACCGTCTATTGTTTTGCTGATACGGGAAGGAAGTTTTTTTAATACTTTTCTCGTTAACGCTTTAAATCTCCTTTTGTGTTAGGTTGCCGAGGTACTTCCGCTCCGCCCAGAGCGGGAGAAGTCCTTGGATGATTTCCCAAACTCAAAAAAAAAAAGGTGTAGGTACAGTCGCCCTGCCAGTGTTGCGGGAAAGTCCGAAAGGGATACCGGGATCTTGGCAACAGGCAACTGAAGGAACACGGGTGGGTTTTAGTCAGTAAAAGTCAGACACGCCCTCCGCCCAGAGCGGGAGAAGTCATTGGATGATTCCCCACCCTCAAAAAAAAACGAAAAAGTGTACAGTCGCGAGCATTAATATCTTACAGTTACGCAAAAAACAAAAGCGTTTTTGTAGTGAAATAAAAATTGCAACTAAGGAAATACCTATTTCCTAATAGTATGGCTTCAATGATACTATTTTCAAAAACACACTGTTAGATTTTCTACTCTCAGCGCCAACTACGGCCAGTCGCGACCGTCTAGTGGTATTGTATGGTGTGCGGCTAGTTGGCTGTCGCGACCAAGTGCGCGATTCGTATCGGTTTCTATAGTTTACCTGAGGCCCTAGACAAAGTGACATTCTATCAGCGATAACGATGATGAAAAAGGCAAAAATGTATAGGACTGACATAAGCTATCGAAAAGCTTATGTCAATCCTGTTGAAAGTAGTTATGGAAATACGAAACGCTTTGGAAGCGGTTGTCACTTGTCTAGGCCCTCTGGTCCCTGCGACCACTGGCCGTGGTCGTGGCTGTCTAGTGCGGCCCTTAGTAAATGCGTTTGCAACCAGCGAGGCTATCTAAACTAATCATTTACTTTACATTAAATAAAAAAATGCCAAAATCGAGAGCTGTCATTTGTCATACGGACGCGAACAAATAGCACGCCATTAATTATTGGAGAAGTAATTCAACTAAATATACTAAAAATATTTAAGAAAAATGACGCTGGAAATAAAAATAATTCTATCTAATTTTAAAATTTCAGCCGTCACTGGATACCTTTTTTTTTTTTTTTGGTTTTGGGAAATCATCCAATGACTTCTCCCGCTCTGGGCGGAGCGGAAGGGCGTGTCAGACTTTTACTGACTAAAACCCACCCGTGTTCCTTCAGTTGCCTGTTGCCAAGGTCCCGGTATCCCTTTCGGACTAACCCGCAACCCTGGCTGGGGTCACTGGATACCTAATATCTCTGTTTGTGACTTTGAAACCTAGTTAACTCGAGCGCACTGACTCGTCTCCGTCAGAAGTCTTTTTGAATAAATATACATACTTTAGAGCGCTGAAAAATGGGAAAAATATTTCAAAGGTAATTTCTCTCGTGTCAGCGTATTTTTAGTTTGTCAAATAACAAAATACGTGAACATTTTTCTGAAAAAGTAAATAAGTATTATTTGATTTATTTCGTAGGCTTTAGGTTTGTACTAATAACTTATTGGATAATAAGAGGTTATGGTTAATTTACGATTTACTGACGTTGTGAATGCGGCGGTAAATAACTTTTCATAAAAATAATCATTCAATTTTGATGTTATTGTTACTTGAAAAAAAAAAACAACCAAAGCCTTACTCCTTAATGTGCGCTTTTATAATTTTTGACGTGACGACATTATACATTAGACGCGGCGGAGGACTTTGTTTTAAGATAATATGTAAGGATAGATATATTAGATAAAACTCACGTCTTTTTTTAGTCCTAAAAGGACTAAGCAAAAACAACAGAACGCCGTATTACGATCCTAACATACTCATATTTTACGGACGTGGACGATTATATTGTCACGTTAGGTCGGCCGTACACGGACTGCTTCAAGCAGTTGAGACCGACTGCTTGAAGCCGAGACCGCGCGGTGAACTATAGTCATTCATTGGCTGCCGTAAACACGACTGCTCGAGCAGTCGCGACCGCTTCAAGCCGTCAACTGCATGACGAAATTCCATCGTGCCGTCGACCGCTCGTGAGCGGTCGCGAGGCATACACCGACTGCTCGAGCTGTTGGCTGCGCTAGAGCAGTCGACAGCTCTCCGACCTCGTCAGAATCCATGACTCGACTGCGGCAGAAAATCAACTGCTCGAGCGGTTGGTAGCGACAACTCGAGCAGTCAACAACCGACCGCTCGAGCAGTCGACGCCAACCACTCGAGCGGTCCGTGTACGTCGCTCAGCTGTTAACTGCTCGAGCAGTCTGTGTACGGCCGCCCTTAGGAATGATAAAAGCGCACATTACATTGAACTTTAAACATAGTTAAAGTGTACATAAAAAGCACCTCTGCCTACCACTTCCGAGAATACAAGGGTGATATTATGATATGTTTCAATGATCTTAGCCGGACCATTATGCGGTTTGTGACCATACCTTTATGCCTTGTTAGTTTCAGGCTCATTGGCGCATGGTTTCAGATCAAATGGCTGGAATTTGTGCCTAGTTTCAGCTCCAACAACTGAACGTCCTGTAAGACTGTTCGGTGAACCTTTTTGGAATAATAATGTCATGGGCAGAACTTCGAATTTGTGAAGTTTGTAAGTCTTAGGTTAGTCTAGGCAAAGGAATGTGAGAAACTTTGTTAGTTCTGGTGAAGTAGAAAACCATCATTGGATTCTAGAGTTAGGATGGAAAGTTTGGCTTGTTTACGGTGTCAATGTTCCTAAATTGCCTTTGACACGAAAGACCGTAATACGTCGCGGTCGCGTAATTTTCATACAAAACATAAGCACACGGAATTTCCGTCTCATATAGGCTCTTACATACTGGCGCGATTCGCCGCGCGACGCGACGCCGCCGCATTGTTCACCGTGAAGTTTTCTCAGAAATTGTTTTGTTAAAATTCGCGTCGCGCGGCGAATGGCGCCAGTATGTAAGAGTCTTAATTTTCGCCTAGGTTTTACTTACATAATTGTAATAAGTTTCAAACCTGTACGTAATTTGGTTTCGTACCAAGATATTTGGTCCACTCATTTACTAATCGAATGATTATTTAATGAGTTTGAGTCATTTATCGTTTCTCTATAAATTATGTCGGTAATACTTTCAGACAGACCAATTAAAAAACCAAGACAGCGTATGGTTACGAAACCGGCCTCACATCAGTGTTAACAAACAGTGGATGCAGATTCGACAGCAATGGATTCGCAATCTGTTTCAAAGCGATTCAGATTGTGATTGAACGTGTATAACGCAATTTACGATGCAGATTCGAGCGTTACATCAGTGAGTGAGGGAAACCGAGCATTACAGTCCGCAACCTGTAATGATACAATTTGTAATATTACATTAATCGGGACTATTCACCTGTAATGTAACAGTGGGTGAGTGGCACACGTGTTACAATTTGTAGTACGAATGCGAATCTTATCGAATCTTGAATTGTTATTCGCCTGTAATAGGCGAATGCTCGTCAGTCAGTGAAGCAGTATTGTAACGTAATGCTCAAAATCTAATCTTGGATCGTTACATCACAGGAGAATGCTCCGGTGAGGGGAGTGCCTTATGGAATGATGCTCAATTACTTTCTTTGCAACAAAACTTTTTTTAATACACAAGTGTGTGCCAAATGGCTGAAGCAATAATAACAATATGTTTGTGAAATATTCAGCGTCTCGGTTTATATTGGAGGTAGGAATACACATAATTTTTTTTTTTTTTTTTTTTTTTTTTTTTTTTTTTTTTTTTTTTTTTTTTTTTAAAACGCTACGTTAATAATACGCTCCGTTCCTATATCTTACCGAGCGTTATCGACAAAATATTTGTTTTACAGTCATGATTTATACTACTCCTTTTATTAGAAGCATTGTGAGCCTTGTATTTCCGACAAAAATATGTTTTTTTTTAAATGAAAATTCTAATATTTCGACATTGTTTAGATATGATGCAATGATTTCGTATTTGATTCGACGAAAACATTTGTCTATCAGTTGCTTGTAATTTATTCAAATTCAAAATCTTTAATTCGAGCAGACTCTTAAAGGGTTAGTAACATTGTCCTTAAAACTACGTGTTAGTAAACAACACAATAAGGTTACACATGAAACTGACAGCAATGAATTATATAGGGACAGTCCACTCTGCCAGTTATCATTTATATCAAACTAGCTTCCGCCTGCGGCTTCGCCCGCGTGGTATGTCGATAAAAAGTAGCCTATGTCCTTTCTTAGGCTCTACACTATCTGTGTACCAAATTTCATTTAAATCGGTTCAGTAGTTTTGGCGTCAAAGCGCGACACACAGACAGAGTTACGCGTTTTCGCATTTTTTAATATTAGTAAGGATTAGTAATCGTGTAATTATGCACATTATACATCGGCAACATTGTTTTCCTTACAAACGGAGACAAAAAATCTCCCCATTGTTTTACAAAGTGAGGTTAAAACTACATATCGTCACAGGACGCACCCTTTCTTTATCCACATTCATGCGTTTTCCACGCATGCGCTCTGCAAGTTAGTTGTACGAGTACTACGCGATTGACCCCGTTGAAGGACATGACAATTTATAACGTGTTCCATTTATAAACTAAAACTAGCTGGTGCTCGCGGCTTCGCCCGAGTAATTCTTTTTCTTAAATAGACGTAGCTAAGTTACTCTTTATAACATCAGCTATCTGCCAGTGAAAATTCCGTCCAATTCGGTCCAGCCGTTTCGGAGATTAGTCCGGAATAAACAGACAAAAAAAAAATGTTTTTGTTATATTTTCATTTATTTAACCATTTATGCACACACATATAAATACAGAAAAGAAGAAAGGAATAGAAAAAATCGTACAAAGGCAGTGCTTATCTATACTAATATTATAAAGCTGAAGAGTTCGTTTGTTTGTTTGATTGTTTGTTTGAATGCGCTAATCTCAGGAACTACTGGTTGGAATTGAAAAATTCTGTGTCGGATAGTCCATTTATCGAGGAAGGCTATAGGCTATATAACATCATGCAACGACCAATAGGAGCGGAGCATAAATGAAAAATGTTGCAAAAACGGGAAAAAATATTCCTTTTTGAGAGCTTCCGTTGCGTGCACTGCGTAACCGGTTTTGATGGAGTTGTTCCTCTTTAAAAGTTCAAAAAAAAAGTCCGCGACAGCATATGTCTATCTTTTAAGATTGACTCACTATAACCATTTTTTATGGTAATCAAATTTGTTCGAAACTAATGCATTATTTGCGAAGGAGTTATCAAGATAATATTAATACTTATTCAAATAAATAGTTTTAACATCAAGGGTATTTATGTAGCAGCAAAATACTTTTTAATTCATTCGAATCAGACATTTAATTTCGAAGTAATCATGAATATAAAAATGCAATACGCGAACCGTTCGACGCCGCGCCGCGCCGGCGCGACGTTCCCTACTCTAGAGAGGAGAGGATGGGCACACGGGTAGACCATGAACTGGAATAGGACATAGGATCCGTTTTATCCCTATATTTCCACGGGATCGAGACCTACGCGGGTGAAACCGCGGGGCACAGCTAGTATATAAAATATACTCTATAATTTATATACTTTCATATGCATTTAGTAAAAAGCTGTTATTTAGACATTATGTATTCTTGCTGATGACTTAGTGAAGTTTT